>VMOF01000013.1:34706665-35306665 GCA_011764245.1 Trialeurodes vaporariorum | reverse complement strand
GATAGGAAAATGAAAATAAAAGCGACAGGAATCAAAAAATAAATTGAATAGGAGACTTGCCCAACACCTATTGCTGTCATGGGCGGATCCAGTACTTTTTGTCTATCTCTCTCTCTCCTCCCGCATTTGAACACGCGTGTTAGAATTGGATAGCAGATGGGACCATCACGTGACTTTAGTTGTATTTGTCTCTTTCTATCGCACAAGCTCTTATGCGAGAAGAGAGAGACAGACAAATTCCTGTATCCACCCTTAATGTTGTACTATGAATTTCAAAAGACAGTACCCTAATTGAAATTCTTATAGTTAATTGTTCTGTTGTTTTTGATTGCATTTTTTTTTTTTTAATGACAAACTTTAGAGAGCCATTTTGTTTAGTTCTTACGCGCTTAAAAGTCGCAAAATTGATTATAGGTTGCCGGGATTTAACGTATTAAAAATGTTGGTACTTTCTTTTGAAGCTCATAGTACAATATTATTTTATTTCTTTCAAATGAGCATTTGGACCTAATGGCGTTGCGTGAAATTTGGTAACGTTGCAGTTCGTTCATTTAAACCCATGAAAAGGATCAAACTGTTGTGTGTTCGGTGAACATCGCCTTCTTATTCGACCTTTTCTATGGGTTTAAATGGACACAATGGGTCTGTTGCAAACTTTTGCTCAGCGCTATAGTGTGATCAACCTCATGTAAAATCGCGTCAAAAGTTCATTGGTGGCAGCAGAAATTCATAAAATGCAATAACATACTCACCAGAGGCATTTAACGGAAATCCAAGATGGCGGTAGAACATCGAGCAACCTGAATGCAAGCACCATGAACATTCAAGATGGCCAACCTCACAACATCGACCACAACCAATCACAACGCAAACAAACTCATAACCTCCGATGATGCTGTGAGGTTGTTCACGTTGGCTATCATGGATGTTCACGGTGCGTGCACACAGGTTGCTCGATATTTTACTGCCATCTTGGGTTTCAGTTAAACGTCTCTTCTGAGTTTAATACTGCATTTTATGACTTTCTGATATCACCAATGGACTTTTCACGTGATTTTACTCAAGACTTAACACTCTATATCGCTGTAGCAAAAGTTTGCAACAGACCCATTCAACGTTGCCAAAAGTGTATACGCTACGCCATTGTTTGGACCATCCTGGGTCATCCACAGTAGGAGTATAATCAACAAGGTTCTAGCGGAAAAAGAGTAAATTTAAAGATGTAATCAAAAAACGCAAAAAATGATGAGGAAGCAAAATTAATATTATTGGAAGCGAGAAATAACAGCAAAATAACAAACAAAAACAAAACAACAAAATTATAACAATGAGCAGGTCATTATTGATTGGTTTAGTCGATTCAAATATTCCTTAAATTTGGCAACAGCGATCACCAATCAAAGGGCGGCGCGACGCGACGCACTCGTATCGTATCTCTTGGACCAACGAAAGTGTCCCATTTCTCGTTGCCGTGCCGACAAACAAGTGCAGTGTTGCCAGATCGAGGGTAAAAACCTGTATCGTCCCCATTTAAATCAATGTAAAGCGTGCGACTTTTTCACCCCAATCTGGCAACACTGAACGAGTGATCGAACCCGTTTCAAAGCTCGCGAACCGCGAGGATCCTCGTCATGCCGAATCATACCGAACAAAATCGAACTGAAGCTCAACTTTACCTAAGCAATTGCAAGCACCAGTGGCGGCTCGTGCGTTTTGGCAACCATGCAATTTGTCCATTTAAACCTATGTAAAATAATCGAATCTTGCATCGAATCGCTCTAAAAATTCTTTAAAAGCATTTAAAGGTCCCGAAATCCTATCTTTGACCCCGATAGTAGGCTGATTAACTGAGCTCTGCACTATACGGTATCGGATCGTCAAAAATGGGCATAGGCAGATCCAGCAATCTGGCAACAGTGTACACTGCGATAATTTTTTTTTTTTAATCCAAGGTGTATTTCGTTTGAGTTAAAGATACTGATTCGTGAAATATTGAATAAGCGGAAATTCCTTAACCCATCACGGAAAAAAAAACTACGGTGAAAATAACCATACGTATACCTGATTTTGGCACCTGCTAGATGTTATGGTAATGTTAACCATAAGTATACTATGTTTTGACGAGGTACTAGGTGATGTTACCTGATTGCATGTCGAATTTACTCAAAGTATCGGTAAATGTCCCATACTTCTGGTCAAGTTTACCATAACATCTAGCAGGTGCCAAAATCAGGTATCCGTGTGGTTATTTTCACTAATCTTTTTTTTTCCGTGCATGGAAAATGTCTGTCGCTACAAGTAAAAGATTCCTTGTTGTGACAGTGATTCTCCTTCATGCAACAGAACTTTAATTTGCGCAAGAAAAACTGTTACAAGTAAAAAAGGTGTTTCCTTATTTTTAAAGGATGTGATTTATCTTCGTGTATTCTTCGCATTTTAATGTACTTATGATAAACAAGCGATTCTTGTAGGAGTTATAGCCACGTGAATAATCGATTCTTTCTGATGCAATCGAATGGGAAGAATACCCTATTGCCAGATTGCTAGATCCGCCAATGTTTCAATGGCGGTGCCAGGTTTTTGCGAAAAATACACTTTTCCGTAAGATTTAATTTAAAGTTTGTATCATTTTAGTTAAATTTGGCAATACTGATTCTCGCACCGTTTGACAACACTGCAACTGCTTTTTACACAGTCACCAGCGGCTCGACATCAGTATTGGAAGCCTCCGAGTAATGAACTTGAATCGATGTCGAAGTAGTTTGAGTCGCGCGCATCTTGAATGGACACTGTTGCCAAATATCTTGGGGGGTGCGAAATCTCTTCTTGGGCCTGCAGTATCAGGAAGCTATGCAATGGGCCTTCTCTTGTAGTTCGTCCATTTAAACCCATGAAAAAGATCGAACTATTGGGTGTTCGGTGAACACCTTCGCATTCGACCTTTTCCATGGGTTTAAATGGACACATTATAACGTTGCCAAATTGCACGCTACGCCTTTGAAGAGATCCTATTTGCACGACTGTCAATTTATGTAGAAGAACTGCAGTGTGAACATGAGAACAGCTTGTAGCAAAGTAGCAGGAGTGTACAGGCTGCCGCCGCACTCTGGTCCAGAAGTCCGATTTAGGAAGACATCAGTTTGAATTAAAATCGCCCAATATCTTGAAAACGGCTCATCTGACATCAAAAATGGTTATTACAAAAAAGTTAAAACGGTTTACGTTCTATCTTTTTTGTAATAACCAGTTTTGGTGTCAGATGAGCCGTTGACAAGATATTGGGCGATTTTAATTCAAACTAATGTCTTCCTAAATCGGACTTCTGGACCACAGTGCGCCGAGCCGCAAGTCTTCCAAGCGGAGTAGCTACTACTGTAGTACTTGTGCGCTTCGCGGTCCGTTACGGAAAATATCCTCGAACCATTAGCGCACACTGGATTTACAAAACGATTTTTCGGACATCACTGCCGCAACATGCAAGAACGCCGTAACTCCATCTGTCAGTTGCGATGTTTTTACAGAGAAGCCACGTGTATGAGTAAGGGATAGAGACCTATAATTCTATTACAAAAACATTGCAACTGACTAACGGAATTATGGCGCTCTTGCTTAGTATGGCAGATCGTTACAGGAGCAACGACAACGTTACACGTGTTATAATATTAGGCAAGATAAAAAAAAAAGGAAGTATAGATATCATCTTTTCAAAAAATTTCTTCCACAGGACGGTAAAATTGAAAAATTGTCTTTTAAGGCAATCGTCAAATTGAAATCTTGCCCTCATCTTCGTCCAAAAATCCATATCCACCCGTGTAGACTGTATCAAAGGCTTTAACGATTATCATATCTATTTCATTTAAACGAACGCAAAGTGGTTATAAAAGATTCCGTTAAATTATTTTCGTTAAAAAAAAAAAAAAAAAAAAAAAAAAAATCGCGTAATCTCAGAGAAAAAACGAAAAGGACACATTCTTTTCAGGCGTATAAGGTTTTTCAGAGAGAGCCGACCACTCACATTGTTGTCATAAGTACATTGTTACTGTTTGAAGTACCCATTTCGATACCGCAGCCAGTGCATTTCGATAGCTCGCTAATGGATTCTAGGATAATCCATCAATGAATTCTTGAAATATTTGGATGCATTGTTCCGTTTAAGGTAACAGAGCAGAGCTGCCGTTCTGCGTATAAATCAAAGACATTTTTCAAATCACCGATGATTCCACCGGTTGAGGAAATATTACCGAGTTCAGTTCCGTGTATGACTGTACTGCAGGAAAATACTCTGATCTGTAATCTTTTCTTGATCGGTGCACTCGCCGTTAAATTATTAAAATGGCCGCAAGTTTTTTAAAGTCATCGACGACTCCACCGGTTGAGAAAAGATTACAGATCAGAGTATGTTCGTGCAGCACAGTCATACACTGAACTGAACTCTGTGATCTTTTCTCAATCGGTGGAATCATCAGTGAATTCACAAATGTCATTAATTATGCGCAAAATGGCAGCTCCGCTGCAGAGTTTAAGTTCAGTCGTGTAGAAATTATGAGATTGAAAAGTAGGCAATATTTTTTTCCCGCATCCCGCCACCCTCTGCACCCCCCACATTACCTCCCCCATCCTCCCAGTCGGCTCCTTGACTGATGCTGACAAAAGATATACGTAAATCCGTGTGATCAACGATACGCATTCAGACGCATCTGAAGTGACATTGAGTTCTTGGACGTCGGGAGAAAATTCACTTGTATGGATGGCCGTGGAATTGTTCGCTACATTTTCAGTTCATAGAAAGTGGGTATTGGTATTACATTCTTCGTTGCGGCAGCTTTTGAAATGTATTCCTGTCAAAGAACTCGCGCGGTGACTTTCGAGTTTGGAATTCGTTTGGTTCAGAGGTCAATTTTTCCTAAATCAAATCGGTGATTTCAGAAAATGGTCATGTCCAGTGTCCACCAAACAGAAGTTTATCGCTGGAGAGGCAAAGAAACCTCTCGTACTTCGTGAAAATTGAGTTGAAGTTTACTTGAAATCAGTGGCGTCGCGTGCAATTTGGCAACAATGTATTCTATTCTTTTAAACACATTTAAAATATCGAATTTAGGGGGTGCACAGTGCACAAGGAAAATTCGATATATTTAATGAGTTTAATTGGAGCAGTTGCATTGTTGCCAGATGGCACGCGACGCCACTGCTTGAAATGCTGCATGGATGTAGTTTTTGTCGTGTACTCAACGTTATGAAAAATATTTTTTGTTTATGTCGTTTTTGTTCTTTTTGGAGGGGAGAGGGGAGACAGGTTGTTGTTGTTTTTTATTTTAGGACAATCATTACAGTCACAGCACTCATTATGAATTTTGGACAAGTCCCCTTTTCTGCAATAAATTGGATGAAAATTTAATTTTTTTGTTGTTGTGAAATTACAATAATTTTTGGACTAAAATTCCCAAATTTATGAGCAAATACGGCTATTTTTAGGGCAAAAACGGAAAATGACAGTGAGGGTAGCAAAACTTAAGTCACGAAAATGTAAAACAAGAGTAGAAAATAGCTGCTCACCAAAAACCCTCTCCGATATTAAAGGAAAAGGAAACAATATTGAAAAATATAAAATAAAAAAACAACTCTTTGGTGAGTGTTTATGATGAATAATATATTAATAAACACATTTTGAGTAAATTCTACGTGGCGTTTAAAAACTTGGTGTGGGTTACCACAAGCGTAAACTCAGATTGGCTCATATTTACATAACAGATGCTTCTATATCTACAAGGAACAGGGGTCAACGACTACCTTTAATTCCTCGAAACATGGACTTTTCTCTTTCCTTTCCTAAAAAAAAAATAAGAAAAAAAAAACATGTCATAGCTAACTGCTTTTTGAAATTGAGTACGCTTACGTCTGACGCCCATTCGTAGGCGGATCCAAGAATTTGTCTTCCTCTTTCTTCTTTCATTTTGCACGCATGCGTTAGAAAAGGACGGATAAAGGGGCTAAAGTCAAGTGATGGTCCTTTTGCTATCCTTTTCCAACACATGCGTTCAAATGGAAGAAGAGAGAGACAGACAAATTCCTGTATCCACTCATACTTACACCTTACCTTTGCAAGGTAAAACCCATTTGTCCAGGGTAAAATTCTTTAGTTTCACATTCGCATAAATAATGCAAGATCTCTGAAAAATCGTATACAACTCATTATTTTATCGATCCTCTTCTTTCTTTG
Source organism: Trialeurodes vaporariorum (assembly GCA_011764245.1). Classification (NCBI taxonomy): domain Eukaryota; kingdom Metazoa; phylum Arthropoda; class Insecta; order Hemiptera; family Aleyrodidae; genus Trialeurodes; species Trialeurodes vaporariorum. The sequence goes on along the minus strand of VMOF01000013.1, from coordinate 35,300,448 downwards.
TTTCAGGTCAGTTTATACCTAAAGCGATCTTAAGATTGGAAAATAATTACTCAAATAATGCGAAAGTCATCGGTTCAGCTTGTCAAAGTTGATCAAATTTTGTGAGTGTTAAATTTAAAGTTTAGATTTCTATCACGCGCTTTTAATTTTGAGTTATATATCAGGAAAATATTGATGTTTTAGAAGCATAACCAATAACCATACACATTGCACGTGTCTGTCTGAAAGACACTAACGTTTCAGCCCTTTCCGTCACATATGTGTACAGGGTTTAACATGGAGTATTATGGGATTTTGAAAAAATAGGGATGCACGTCAATTTAGATGAGAGAAGTTCAACTATAGTTTATTGACGTGGATCCATGATTGATGTGACAACTTTCTTTATAATGCGTGTCTCAAAGGGTTAAGGAGATCGAGAAAGCACTAGTGCAACGAGAAATTCTCTATCTCTCTCTTATCTCTATTAAAACACGTATGTTAGCCAATGGACGATTGGATATAACCCCTCTTTCTATCCTCTCTGTACTTCTTACAGGGGCAGCTCGTGCGATTTAGCAACAATGTTATCCCTCCATTTGATTGTATGTAAAACAATCGATTCGAAAGTGAAGCAGCGCTTCACCAACAATCGATTGTTAAACATAGATACAAATGGAGCGAAGACATTGTTGCCAAATAGCACGAGCCGCCACTGACTTCTTATAGTTTGCAATACGTTGATATCTCTTCCATGCAAACCTTTTGAAAAGAATCGATCCTCGGAGTGTGTAAATCAGTGGCGGCTCGTGCAATTTTGCAACAATGTTTAACCTGCGTTTATTTCTATGTAAAACAATCGACCTGATATCGATAGTGAGGTAGCACTTCATCAACAATCGATAGTTTTACATAGATTTAAACGGAAGAAAAAAATTAGTGCCAAATTGCACGAGGCGTCATTGGTTCAACTGCCAACAAGTCTCCACAAAAACGATATTTTTGCACATATGCACTCAAATGAGAGAGGAAAGAAATGAATTTGTTATGAGATACTAATGTAATCGATTTAGCATGGTGAGAACCAGTAGCGCACCGAGAGTTTCTTCATCTCTTTCTTTTCTCCATTAAGAAACGTATGTTAGACAAGGATGGACAAGGGGATAAAACCCCCTCCTTCTGTCCTTTTCCTACTCATACATTCAAATGAGAAATGAGAGAGATGGAAGATATCCTGGTTGCGCCAGTGGTGAGAACGATGAGAAAGCAACATTTTATAAGTTTGTGGCTGATTCCGTTTAACAGGACTTTCCTTTGCCGAAGCTAGCTATAGCTTATTTCATGGAAATGGGGCAGTTGCAAGGGTCTGAAATGTTGTGTTTTTTATAAAGAAAATGAAAGTTCTTGATGAGCTGAGAACAAAGATGCCTTTGGTTCCTAGTTAAGTCCCATTGGTCCGGAGATGAGATTTTGGCTCAAAATACATTGTTCTAAATGAGAATTCCGCGTAGTGACGTCACTACGCCCACGATTTCTTACAACTTTACACGTGTGTATCTCCAAAACCGGAACACTTAGGAAAAAACCAATGGTACCATTGTTCTCAGCTTTTCAAGTACTACCATTTTCTTTATAAAAACACAAACATTTCAGACCCTTGCAACTGCCCCATTGAATCATCGACACGTTTAAGACCGAAATGGTCAATATGCCATGACAGATTGACTGTTTGTTACCTTAACGATGTGCGTTTAATAATGTTTTATCAAATATATGCCGCATTATTTTTGGTTTAACACTTGTAGAAACCGCAATGTCCTTTACCGTAGAATTTATTTTTTGGTAATCTTCAATGTTTAAATGATTTTCCATGAAATTCCATAGCGTTAGCAAAAAGACCCGTTACCGTGCATTATTAGTTTATGATCACTCATAAATGTCTAGTCTTCTCATCCTAGAAGTTGATATGGCACAATAAACCTAACCATTCTCACGCATTGCAAAATCGTGGAGCCATACTTCAGGATGAACTTGAAAATAGCTCGACCTACATCATTTCAACAATAACACAGAGTACATCATGAGTATAATTGCATAGACGATACCCCGCTATGTAGGTATATATTTTTCTAAAAATACCGATCATAAAAAACACCTAAATCATTCCCAGGCCAGGATCCTCTTCCTTCACTTATATAGTTTTACCCGCCCACGATTTTAACAATCGAGATGCGGTCTCCAAGGAGAAAGGCCCATCAAAAGATCAGCTGTGCTCATAACGAGAGATCCTAATGTAACCGTAAATCTGATATGTAGGAAAAAGCGTATCCGATATGTTACGAGTCCCTCTACCAAAGACTGCGGCTCTATCACACCAGGATGTCAGATTTACCGAAAAAAGTACATCATTTTACATTTAATCATTTTGAAAATTTGTATCTTTCACGCACTGGCGGATCCAGGAATCTACCCTCCTCTTTCTTTTCCCATTAGAAGGTGTGTGTAAGAAAAGGACAGATCAGGGGGTCTTGCGACAGTTTACCGCGGACATTTGATCGCGCGACAGTTGACCGCGGACATTTGACCGCGGCGACAGATGACCGCGACGACACTTGACCGCGGCGACAAATGACCGAGTGCACATATGATCGCGCGACAATTGATCGCAAAAAAAAAAAAATAATAATACGAAGAAGAAAAAGAAGAATAAATAAAGGATGATACGAAAAAAATACAGAAATCGGATGGCAATGTTGAGTGAGTCGTCAATTTCAAATCAAAAATTCTCCTTCACACTTTACCAGACTTAGCACTGGCCACATACATCGGTTCTGACTTTTAAAAATTCAAAATAATGTCTGTGGGTGTGTTAAAAAATGTTGAATGAATTTGTGCCTGATGTGTTAAAAAATTCGTAAAATTGTTGAAGGTTATAAAACTTAAAAAAAGACCGAGTTTCAAAAAACGCTGGAAAAGGACACAGGACGGACATCAAGACGGTCAGATGAAGACTGAATGAGAGAGGGTGAAGGATGACCTTGTGAGGATATCTTGCCATCTGATTTCTGTGTTTTTTCCTATCATCCTTTATTTATTCTTATTAAAACAATATAATTTTTTTTTTGCCGATCATCTGTCGCGCGGTCAAATGTCGCGCGATCATCTGTCGTCGCGATCAACTGTGCGCGGTCAACTGTCGCGCGGTCAAATGTCCGCGGTCAAGTGTCGTAGAACCAGATCAGGGGCAGTCACGTGATTTTCGCTCCCTAATCTATCCTTTTCTAACACATGCGTTCAAATGGGAAAAGAGAGAGAAGGACAATATCTTGGATCCCCTAGTGCTTTCAATCCAAATTTGGCAGCACCGCTCCTATCATCTCGTGAGTACCAACGTAAGAGAAACGGACTTAAAACTCCGTTCATGGCCAGCCTCAGTCCATTCATCATTCTTACCGCCAGAGAGACATCGTTGCCAAATCTCATTACTTGTGAACGTAGTTTTATTTATTGGTGTTGGTACTATGACTTGCAAAAAAAGTACTCCGGACGAAACCCTTTTTATTGATAATTTTTTCCGTTGTTTTCAATAGTACTTTGGATTTTTCATAACGCATTTTAAAATAGGCGCTCTGCTTATAGTCTTTAAAACACTTGAAAGACGCAAAGTTGTATTGAAGTTCCCAAGATTTAAAACAGTAAAAATTTCGATCATAGGGTACTTTCTTTTGAAGGTCATATTTATAGTACATGAACGAGCAGTCTTTGTAAATGTATCATTTCCGACTCTTGCAACTGCCCCATCGGCCGAAACTGATTGGACGAATGGGTCTGTTGCACACTTCGGCTACAGCGTTTTAAATCATCAATTTCTATGTAAAAAGCCGAGAAAATAACAATGGCAGCATCAGAAAACACTAAAATTCAGTATTAAACTCACGAGTTGCGAAAAACACTAGACACTATTCACCCCTGTATCTTTCCACCACGTGCACGATATTTCGAGAAATTAGCGCGGCACATTCAAATAATCACAGCTGAAACAGTAAACACTGACGGCGCACTATGTGGTATTTGACCAAAAAAGCTGGCATAAACTAAAAAAAAAAAAAGTCGCTGTTGGGAAAAACTGTTGTGATATTCGGAATCTACATAGATTTTTGCATTAGAAACTTGTATTTAGCGGGTCTAAACTAGATTAATTTAACTAGAATCCACCAGGGGAAAAATCAGTTTTACCACCATTAAATTTAGCCTCAGCACGAGACTATAATCAAAGTAAAAAAAAAGTGTTTCAAATGAAGTCAGAACAAAATTTTTGTACATGGATCGTCTTCCTGAAGGTATTCACAATCAGTTTATGCCTATTTTATCCAATTTTAATTTGAATTTGATATTTTTTTGCTATTTCAAAGTTTTTAGCTAAAAACGTAAATTTTCCGATTTTCAAGAGAACTTAAGTTCAATTATCCTGCCACATCCCGCGGGTATATATATGAGAAATGGTAGTCCTTAGTGCGTACTAATAGGCCTTGAAGTCAGAAGTTGCGGAAAAATGCGGCTTTTCCGGGAAAATTAGTTCGAATTTTGCGTTTTTGCACGAAATTCTCGTTTTTACGTGTTGTAAGGGCTACATCGCTACAAGAGTGAAATTTGGCAACACCGTCCAAATGACTTGAAACTCAGTATCCTAGGGTACTTTTTAACGCTGAATTCATATTTTGTATCATTTTTTCAAAATTCGAAAATCCAAGATGGCTGCCGACCGATTAGCCAAAAAATTTGTCGGCGGCCATCTTGGACTTTCAAATTTTGAAAAACTGATTTGAAATTTGAATTCAGCGTTAAAAAGTACCCCCTAATACCAAATTTCAAGTTATTTGGACAGTAGAAACAGTTTATGCCAACTTTTTCGGTCAAATACCACATAGTGCGGCGTCTGCTCGAATTCTTACGTTTCAATATCCTCAATTCCTCACAAAAGGTTGTGAAAGGTACGGAAACCGATATTTGTGTCGAAAACTTATCAAAATGAAACAATAACACACAGGAGTTTCAAGCATGATGATCGAAAGTGGAATTATATCCTTGGAACTACTGTGGGTTATTGTTTCATTTTGATAAGTTTTCGACAAAAATATCGGTTTCCGTACCTTTCACGACCTTTTGTGAGGAATTGAGGATAATGAAACGTAAGAATTCGAACAGACGCTGTCAGTGTTTACTGTTTATTTGTTTATGAAGTCAGCTAGGTGATGACAGTCGGCCGTGATTATTTGAATGTGCCGCGCTGATTTCGCGAAATATCGTGCACGTGGTGCAGTGGCGGCTCGTGGGCTTTGGTATTGGGGAGGCTGTGGGGGGGGGGGGGGGTGTCTGGGGGAAACCCCCCCCCCCCCCCCCCCCCCCCCCCCAGCCCCAGAAAGAAAACACACAATCACAAAAACAAACAGGCGCGGCGACTGGCATGGCGGTTATCCGGCTACTGGCTCGGCAACGCTGCGGGAGTCGAGGAGGATAGCAGCCTCCGATACCTTCGTTAGTGCGTGCACAGTCCTTGCTTGGTTGTGAGTGTGTATGCCGAACACTACTTGACTTGACTCGACCGACTCGGAGTCTGTGCCTCTCGACGAGGCACAGACTCTGGCACTGCTGACTGCTGTCGTTTCGCGACTCTGAAATCTCGTACCTCGCCCGCTTATAACTTCCTTCTCTTGCGCTCTCTCCTAGTGAAGATTGACTCAAGTTTTAGAGTCACGGACACTGTGATTGCCTAATTTTAATATGTTGTCTCTCGTTACTGTCTTGTCGATGTTATTTTTTTCTTCCCTCTGAATGTCTGGGGAGGCACAGCCTCCCTTGCCTCCTTAGGCGAGCCGCCACTGACGTGGTGGAAAGATACAGGGGTGAATAGTGTCTAGTGTTTTTCGCAACTCGTGAGTTTCATACTGAATTTTAGTGTTTTCTGATGCTGCCATTGTTATTTTCTCGGCTTTTTACATAGGTATTGATACTTTAAAACGCTGTAGCCGAAGTGTTCAACAGACCCATTGTCCTGAAACCTTATTTTAAATCGGTTTAAATAGAGAGAATCCGTTGTTGCCTTACATAGCACTAACTGCCATTAGGTGTGTGACGGAAAACAAGGACTGTAGATTGAGGAAACTTGGCAACGCGAATCGGCAATTGAATAGCCGATTAATGTTTTCACACGTCGAATTCAACCTTTCATTGTCCGGTTCAGAAGGCGGCTATGCCGCACGGTGGATCGAGTCAATGGGAGGGGTCGGACATCGCGCATCACGCACTTCGTTTCCTCTAAGTATGGACCATTTTCGAGCATGTAATTCCCCAGAAATTTGTGACCTTATGTATTTTTCGTCGTAGAATCCGTTTTTGATAATATTTTTCGCAATTTATGAGTTCTAAAATGTATTTTGACACATTTTCTCATCATTAGTGAATACGGTTTGCTCAAAACACACATTGCACGCGTCTAATGCGGTACTGAACGGCTGAAATAAGCAGATAATAAGACAGTAGGCGGTTTTTGTAGATTCGTGGCGTATTTATACGAGGGGGAAGGGGGGGGGGGGTCACAAGTAGGCGGTTTTTGTAGATTCGTCGCGTATTTATACGAGGGGGGGGGTCACAATTTCCTCACTACTAATGTCACATTATTCCTTTGCTAAACAATTATCAACTTAATTTTTCGTAATCCCCCCCCACCATTTTTTCGTTATACGCCCACAACCCACATACGCGAGACAATATAACGATTTTTTTTTTTTTTTTTTTTTCAGTCAAACTAAGAATTTTTACTTCCTCGTTTTTCTTTCTGTCCGTGTGGATCTTTTGAAACTCTTTAACTTCAATTTTTCTTGTTACATTATAAATAAAAACACGAAAAAGGGGGAGAAAACTTAGGTGCATCTTTTTATTACGACACATTTTCAAAATCAACAAATAAATTCAATCAGTCTTCTCCATCATTGTCTCTTTCATTGTGTCTTGAGGGCAAACCTTCAGAAGTGCAAGTGCCTCTGGGAGATATTCCTTGGCCTTCTTCTTCTTCTGTCCACAATAAAATTCTGAATTCATCAATTTCAAAGAAAACATGTGGCACTCATCAGTCAAAGTTTGTTCGTCAAACGAAGTTTTATAGTTTTTTACAATGAACGTGACCAGATGATCACAATCATCCAACGACTTTTTATTATGGTAGAGTTCAACAAATAAATTCAATTAGTCTTCTGCATCATCGTCTCTTTCATTGTGTCTTGAGTCATTGAACAATTGCAAATACGTAAATAACATTATTAAATATATTAAAATTGTCAAAACAAACGGCAAATTTAACATATAAATTAAATAAACCAAACACTGAGCTTGTAACACCAATTCACCTATTAACCAGAGCTGAATGCACGTAGGGAACTGAATTCTTGTTTATTTTCCACCAAAAATTCAACAAATTAGTGAAAATTAGTTATCAATTGAAGACTTATCGAGATTGGAAGATATCTTGTGATGCGCGATCTTTGTGATAGAATTGGAAAGCGAGGATAAGCTTCAAAACGCGCGCGACTTGCTCTCATTCAAACGAGTCGTTTGCTCAAATTAGCGGGTATTAGCGGCCAATTTTTGTTGGAATACATTCCTGAAGAGGTGTAGAAAACAACCCAGAAAAGCATTTAGGGGACATATGGGGACATTTTTTTGTAGAGCTTTTCCCCCCTTTTTTTTCACAATTTTTTTTAGCGAGTTTTCAAAGTATTTTTTCTCCCCTTATAATAATGACAAAAAATATCAACGACATGTGAAAATGTTCTTCAGAGGAAGGGCAGTAAGCCAGTGAAATCGAAATTTTGATTTACATTTTCAAAATCTGATGCGAAAGCAAAAGAAAAACTTAAAAATCAGACGGTAAATTTCATATTGCCTTCCTTGTCAAGTTTAGGCAACCCGCACGTCAAATGAGGGGGGTGAAATGACCTATGAACCATGGATACAGTCCCTGTAGATGTTTAACTACTAGAAAACCATAAAAAGTTATTGGAAATGTGACCTTTTTTTTTCCTGCCCATGTCCGACCCTCCCCATTGACTCGATCCACCGTGTGCCGCGGCGCGGGCGATGAAACGAAGGTTTCTTCTGTTCCGAGCCAAAAAACAAAACAAAACAAAACAAAAAACAAAAAACAAAAATGAAAAAAATATTCAAATACACGAGTAAAGTCAGATCTCACAAAAAAACCGCAGCGAGGAGTAAGGGGGCAGAGACAAGTCACACACTCACCGCGCAGACAGTTTGACGCTGACTCCCACATTCTGGTTGGCGTTGGGGTTTGAGTGAGGGAGGGGGGAGGGTGCGGGGAAGGGGGGAGGGATGCGTAAAAATCGTGTATCCGTCGTTGTTACTCTTGATTTATTCCTCCCGCCCTCAGTTCAGTCGGTCCCACAGCTGAGAGAGAGAAAAAAAAACTTAACTTTCTTCATCAGGAAAACAAATTGCGTTGTAAAAATTACCCATCGCTCCTCGCAGTTTTATAATTCCTTTGATACCGCGCCTCCGAATTTTGTTCTGTGATTCTCACACGATGATCGACGTGAGTTGAATGAGTTAGCGCTGATATATGTATATTATGTCCCAGGCAATTTAAATGCTCAGACATTTTACAAGCGGCTTGTAAATGCCTCAGCGAATGAATAGCATCATACCGATTTTTTTATGATCACAAAAGCTGATACTTTTCGTGTTCATAGTTCGCACCTAAAAAAAAAAGTAACTGCGTCGACTTTCCCCCCTCTTCATACCCAAAAGCTTCATTGACCAATCAAAATCAATGATTTTCACGAATTTTATTTGTGTTTACTGGTTTATTTTCTCATCAAATGTAATTTGAAACCATAGATACCCAGTGGCGACCCTTGAAATGTGTGGTTGTAACCAATGGTGGCTCGTGAAATTCGATGCATCGATGGCTACTCCATTTAGTACTAAAGAACAGTATCTATCGTCAGGGGGTGCAATTGATGAACCCCCAAGAAATCGATACTTTTCTCTTTAGTTGTAAAAGGAGTGGACATCGATATATCGCATTCCACGAGCCACCAGTGGTTATAACGCATTCTCTCCATGTAAACCTACGTAAAATTATCGAGCTTCAGGGGATCCAGTGAATCCCTGAGAAATCGATACTTTTACATAGGTTCAAATGACTAAAAAACATGTTGTCAAAATCGAGCTGCCACTACTTTTATGTTTACGCCAAACGATTTTTATGAGGTAAAAGTGCTCCAGCTTTTGACTTCTTTGAGGTCATTAAATTAGGAGCATGTTATCTACTTGGGCATTTTGCAAACAGCTTATACTTACAATATCACAGTTATACTTACCCTGCGTCTTAAGATCTATGTGGACACGAAAGATCATCAAATCTGACGAACCGACTCCCCCTAAAGCATTGACTTGGCAGCGCTGCATTTTATTCATTCAAACCCGTGTAAAATATCGATATTCCTGACTCTTTTGTTCAGTAATCGTATGCTCTGGTTCCTCCAAATCGATACATCAAAATTTACTATTGCGATTGCGTGCATTCAGATTTCAGATCTTCTTTCTTTTGTCCAATGACCGTGGTATCTCCCCCTCCCTCTTCCACCTCACGAACGCCGCGTCCAATGATTCTGATTTTCCCGCGTGATATGCAGTGGAACACTGTGAACCTTATTTCCGGCTCGTGAATTTCCGGTTGAACTAAACAGTGTTGCCACGGCAGCGAGAGACAAAAAAAAAATACTTTTAAATCATGTATGGATGGTCTATATTTCAGGGGGGTGATCACGGAGGATCGGATCGTTTCGTTATCGTTATCGTTATCGTTTGCATGAAATCAAATGGGCTTGCTTCTGCGAAACTCGATCGCGCAGGTGATCCCCTCCTCACCTCTTCCTACTTCAAACGATCGAGTGGACGACAGCCTCCAACTCATCGCTTCCTTTCGTCCGTTTCAATCGTTGTGAGGGGCTCAAAAAGATTCCATGAGTTGAGCCACCCATAAGGTTACATGTAAACGATAACGATAACGATACCAAAACGATCCGATCCTCCGTGATCACCCCCCAGATGATCCTATCTAGAGAGGCCACGCCTACCTATATATTTTTTGTCATTTTCTTTTTTTTTTGGATATTCACACAGATGAAAAGAAAAAACCCCTTCGGTAGCGCTTATTAAACCTCTGATACCACATTGAGCAGCAAAATATTTGTACTATATGCCGAGTGAATCTAGGAAGTTTCGGCGCGGAAATTTCGGCGCCGGAAATCTCGGCGCCTGATTTTTTTTCAATCGGTAAAGGTAAGTAACGTCGAGTGTAGTTAGTGCTTGGATCGATTACGGGGAGACAGTTTTTTTTTCAAGCTGAAAAGTTAAGTAATGTCGAGCGTAGTTAGTACTTGGATCGATTATGGGAGGACCGTTATTTTTCTTCAGAAAATTCATAATGCTTTAAACTTTTCCTTCAAAATGAGGAATCTTCTTCGAGGAATTGCTCACAACTTGCAATATTAAATTTTCTCTAATTTATTCGACAAGGGCAGTATACACCCGCAATACCTATTTATATGCCACATATTTATCTACGAGGGGCGTTCAACTTATAAGTTTCCCTATTTTTTTATCTCTGGCCCTGTTGGTGCTAGAAAAATTTCATTTATACGGTTAAATTTGCCAAATCCTCAGCTTTCCAACGGTATTTTTGTTTTTGAAATTTGAGCAATTTTTGTAGGAGAAAAAGCTATACTTCTACACCCGTGTCGAAAAAGTCCCCCGCCAACTTTTTCAGCAAAAAGTATATTCGCGTCTGTTTTGAACAACAGCATTCGTCTGATTAGCGACGAAAGTGAGCCGTTATCGCTCCATACCTGTTGCAGCGCTCAATTTTTGTCGTGAAATCTTATCTAAGATGATCATGAGATGCATTATAATCACATATTGTCGGCAAAAGTATCGCACGTAAAGTTCCAGTCAGATGACCACCTGAAGGATACCGTGATGAATTTTTTCAAGTCCTTAGACCGAGAGTTTTTCGCCCAAGATATTGAAAAGCTGGTTCATCGCTGCGAAAGTTTTATCAACCTGGAAGGAAATAATGTAGAAAAGTCGTAAAAATGGAATACTTCAAAAATAAAATGAATCTTTTATTTTAAAGTTTTGCGTTCTTCATTCCAAGTGTCAAAGTTAGTTTTTACTTCCCAACTCAGAAGTTGGTGGGGACTTTTTCGACACGGGTGTAGAAATATAGCTTTTCTCCAACAAAAATTGCTTGAATTTCAAAAACAAAAATACCGTTGGAAAGCTGAAGATTTGGCGGATTTAATCATATAAATAAAATTTTTCTAGCACCAACAAGGCTAGAGATAAAAAATAGGGAAACTTATAAGTTGAACGCCCCTCGTATTTATTCATTCTCTTTCAGCACATTTTTAAAAAATTGACAAAGGGCCATCTACCCAGATAGCAGACGGATATCTATAGGATATCCTGAGAATATCCAAACAAATATTTAAGATATCCTATGGATATCCTATGGATATTCGGCGATATCCATAGGATATCCCACGGATATTCATTTGGCACACCTTTGATATCCGTGGAATATCCTATGGATATCCTAACACCCGCAGATATCCAGCGGATATCTCACGAAGATTTTAAAAATTCGGTTAGATATCCTCAGGATATTCTGAGGATATCTGTAGGATAGTCGAATATCCTACAGATATCCTTACGATGTTTGCAAATCCTCATGATATTTTCCGGATATCAACAATCAACGCCGAGAGCAATTCAAGCAATATTTTTACCCGATTAGTCACTAACCAAAGACACATCAGTGGTTCTATCCCAATGGATTCTGAAATCCGAGAATGGAACTTCTATTTACTCCAGGATCCCCCATTAGGTAAATCCGTGCAGATTTTACCGCAGGTAAACTAATCTTAATCACGAGGCGTGTAATTCGCTCAGAAGACTAGTAGAGAGTTACGAAACAGACTAACAATATGAGTCGTAGTTATTTTGAATGACGAGAAAGAAGGCGCGGACGCACTTAAATCAATTCAGTTCCAAACTTTGAGAATTTGAAGTTCAAATGAAAATTTACGTTACAAATCTGAAGATTATCGAGACCCGATTTCTTGACATTATAGGAAACAATTAAACGCACCTTGTAATAAAATTTATTTAAAGAAAAATATTGAAAGATAAATTAGAAAAGTCAAAAAGGAAAAGATATTAGATTGAAAGGAGGCGAGCGCTATCTAGTGGTAGCGCTTGGAAGTAGAATCATTGAGAGCGTTCTCTGCGGAATAATCGGAGAATATCCCCAGGATATCCTAGTGTGTTTTCAGATTTTTTTCCCCATAAAATTGTCTTTGAAGGTAAATATACCTACCTACTGTAAAGAATATTCTGAGAATATTCTCGGCGGAATATTCTGGCTGGAATATTCTGAGAATATTCTCATTCTGAGTTTGCCTGCAGGGTTACCACAGAACACACATTACCATAATAAATATTGATGATGTGAGATGCCACAAAAAAAAAAAAAAAAAATATCTGTAAATTATTCGAAGACTTTACATTTTACCGAATCATCCCAAGATATTCTGAGGATATCCTGGCAATATCCGAAATAGTCTGATTTTGTGAGGATATCCACAGAATATTCTGACAATACCCGACGATGTCGGATTTTGTCCGGACATTGTCAGGAGATTGAATGCTATCTGGGTACACCCCTCACAAATACTTTTTAAACACGCCCAAGAGTGTTCTTTAGGGGGGGGGGGTGGTCCCCCTAAAAAAAACTCTTGGCCACTCCTAAGCCTGGATAAGTGTGAAGGAAAAGTTGAAAATACTATAATTTTACTGAAGAAAAAAAATGCCTCCCGGCAGGCCGGTAAGACGAAGTAGATTCCATGCTTGGTTAAATCATTTTTTTACAAATTTAAATATAGGTTATAATTTTCGTTAAATTCTTTTTTATTTTATCAGCTGCTCAAAATCCAAATACTATTGTGAAAAAGAATATACTACCAATAGAGAATTGTGTAATCTTTTCAATGGAAGTGAGAAATAAAAGCTAGGTTATAAAAGTTTTTCACAAATTTTAATAAATATTTTTCACTCGTCTTGTCGCTCGGTCTCCTTAAAATTGGGTCCACGGCAAAGATTACAGTGGAAATCTGAGTGCTTTGAGCATGGATGTTTCAAGTAGAGTCCCTTGATGGAAATATTGTATAGGGAGTACCGACACGACGCTTTATGCATTTTGACAGGAGTCGATTTTGTCGACCGCGTGAACGCATTCGAAGGTTAAGTTCGACAGTGGACCAGTGGTGGACTGGCGGATTTGCCGGCATTCCGGTCCGTTCCTATACGTTCCTCTACGAATCGACTCCTTTCGTGTGGAGCCTTCGATGTCGTCGACTCCTGCTCGACTCCGTGAGAGCCTAAAACCAACGACCAATCACAACTCGTTGAGCTCGTGTCGGTACTCCCTATACAATATTTCCATCAAGGGACTCTAGTTTCAAGTCCCCTGTTGTCTTCTGACATTAAACAAACATTCACACACTGACATTAGTCTATAGTTGGCTGTAGGCTCCTTGACTGGAGTATAAGCCATAAAACAAGCAAAAAAAAAAAAAAAAAAAAAAAATAAATAAATAGGTTATGTTATGATTTTCTTTGAATTATTCAATTTTTTTTTTTTTATCAGCTGTTCAACATTTAAATGAAAATGCACCTAAGAAAAAGATTATAGTACCAAGATAGAAAAATGTGTAATCTTTGTAACGCTATAATGAGAAATAAATCTGAATAAGAGCAGCTGATCAAACAAGAAAATAAATAAATAACGTACCTAAGCAACAGTGCGCGTGTAAAACAAAGAACGAGCAATTATACCAATACTTTATCCTTGTCTTTCACATGTAAAATCCCATAAGAAACTAAATAGCTCGTAAAACACGTAAAACACAAGGAAAATTCAAGGAATGGAGCATATGAACTAAAAATATCCTCCACGATATATACTAAAATTTTTGAACCAAAAAAACAATTTCTTCATATGAAAACACTGCCAAAAAACCCGAAAAACACATCACTATAACTCTCTTACAACGCAAAACACGAAAAAATGACTCGAGTAAAAAAGTTGCGTAACAAAACGGCTAACATAAATTTTCCCAAAAAAAATACTCAAAACAAACACTCCTAAAAATAAACCTCAAAAACACATTTTACGACTCAAACACGGCCCATAACGCGAAAACTAACTGTCAGATTTACACCATCTTCGAACTCATCCAAGAATTAAACCCAACGAATAGTTGAGACAAATTTCAAAAATAAAAACCAAAAATTACGAACAGGATCGTGGGACATAAAAACGGTAAAACTGGCTGAAACATACATATAAAGATATATATATATATATATATATATATATATATATATATATATATATATATATATATATATATATATATATATATATATATATATATATATATATATATATATATATATATATATATATATATATATATATATATATATATATATATATATATATATATATATATATATATAAACGAGAAGAAAAATGGGACACAAGGCTACGAAAACTTAAAAATTTAAGGTGAGACGTTTCGGACTAGAACAAGTCCATTTTCAATCAATAAAAACAATAAAAGCGAAAACGCAGTGAGTGCCTACAAGGTGATAGAGCAACTGACAAAAGCAATGATCAAGGAGGAAAAGACAAACACAGACCAAAAAAAACATAGAGTGGACTCACTCCAGTGGCCGTGGTTGGAAAAAATGATGGTATGCAACCCCCAACTTATCAACGTCCGCCCGGTAGTTGCAAACCATGTCTCTTTCCTTAACAATGCAGATCATTTCAATAAGTGATCTTGAAAAATCATTGGTCTCCCTCGCCAAAACCTTTACATTTTCAAAATCAAAATTATGCTGTAACTCATTCTGGTGTTGATGCAGGGCCGTCTTCTCATTCTGGTCATATTTATGACCATTCAACCTTTTACCTAAAATTTGGCGAGTTTGACCAATGTACGCAATTTCACAATCTTTGCATTGGATCTTATACACTACCTCTGAAAGTTGCAAGTTATCACGTTTAGCTTTCAGTTTTGAGAACAAAAACTCTAAATTGTTAAAATTACAATTGATGACCGTGTACCCATAATGATCCAAAACAACTGCCAAATTCTCAGAAAGCAAGGGCACGTATGGCAATTTAACAATTTTAGACAAATCTATGTTTTTCTTAACTGACTCAACGTTGATCCTTTCCATTGTTACCTCATGTTGAACTTTCTTAAAAATGCGGCTCACAAAACTGGAAGGATAACAGTTTTCAACCAACATTTTTTTACCATAATTAATTACCTCTCGATGAAATTGAGAGTCAGATAAACCAATGATACGCCGGGCCAAATTATGAACAACATTTCTTTTAAAAGCAAACGGTTGAACTGAGAGGAAATTAAGGTACCTTCCAGACGCAGTTGGTTTTTGGTCCCACTTACATACAATTTTACCCTGATGTCGACCTAATTTCATGTCAAGAAAATTCAAAGACCCGTTTTGCTCTTCCTCTAAAGTAAACTTTAACATGGGGGACTGTCCATTAAAAAATTCTAGGATGTTTTGAACTTCATTTTGATGTACACAAAGGAAGAGATCATCAACAAAACGCTTATAAATGAAAATTAAGGCATTCGTAGTACTATGAACAGTCAATTCCAAGTCTTCCATAACTATATTAGCCAAGACAGCAGAAACACTGCCCCCCATGGCTAAGCCGCTAATTTGATGGTAATATTTGTCTTGAAACTGGAACACAGTGGAACTGATACTTACTTTCAGGAGGTAAAGAAACTGGTCCTGCGGAATGGAACACAGAGCTTCAATCTCATTCCACCGTTTTTTTACGCACTCAATCGCAAGGTCTACTGATATGTTTGTATACATAGACACAACATCCAAAGAGATTAATTTGAAATTTTCCGGAATTTCCAACCCATTGACCTCCTTAAAGAAACTAAAGGAATCTTTGACATGCCATTCCGTTTTCCCAACAATTTTGGACAAAATTGAGGAGAAAAACTTGGAAACAAAGTAATACGGCGAACCAATGGTGCTAACAATGGGTCGAATCGGAGTGTTCTCTTTGTGTAATTTAATTAAACCGTAGATCCTTGAAACCATAGCAGATGTAGTTTTGAGGCTCTCCGCGACGGCTTTTGAAATCCAATTTTTATCGTACCAATTCTTGATGATGCAGTTGTTTTTACCCATTTGCGACGGAACCAATGAATTTTTGATGACCTTATACGTGGCAGTGTCATTTAACACGGCACACATTTTATCATTGTAATCCTGCTCATTAATCACAACGGTTTTATTGGACTTATCCGCGCGGATAACCATTATTTGTCGATTACGCTTCAGAAATGCATGAGTTTTAACGATGTCCTCTTTCAGTTTTTTTGTAAAAAAACACTCAGAAAATTTTTTGACGGACGAAACCTGAATCCTTTCAAAAGCACCAACTTTTTTAACCTGTTGGTAATAGTTATTAATAGTCTGGACTACTTTACTCCGAATACTTGATACAATCGGGTAACTTTCAACTTTTTAACTTTTTTTTATTGTTTTTATTGATTGAAAATGGACTTGTTCTAGTCCGAAACGTCTCACCTTAAATTTTTAAGTTTTCGTAGCCTTGTGTCCCATTTTTCTTCTCGTTTATATCTAGTATCGGGCTATTTAAAATTTTCTGTGTATATATATATATATATATATATATATATATATATATATAATATATATATATATATATATATATATATATATATATATATATATATATATATATATATATATATATATATATATATATATATATATATATATATATATATATATATATATATATATATATATATATATATATATATATATATATATATATATATATATATATATATACACAATTTTCAACGAGTGGTATTTTCTCACTCAGGGGACCATGAAACGTGCTCATTTGATAAAATTTCCCGAAAAATCCAACATCGCACCCTCCGCAATAAGTAGATTCATGGAATCTACTTAAAACGGTCTCCCCATAATCGATCCAAGTACTAACTACGCTTGGCGTTACTTAACTTTACCACTTGAAAAAAAATCAGGCGCCGAGATTTCCGTGCGCCGAGATCTCCCCGCGCCGAAATTTTTACGCCGAGAATTCCGGCGCCGAAACTTCCGGACACCATGCCGAGTACACAGTGAAGATCCGCGCATTCGACTTTTAACCCTCTAAGGCCCAGGTTAGTTCAATAGAACGCTACTCTTCCGTTTAAATAGGAGAGGTAGCTAACTGTTCGTACACGGGGGAGTTGGAATTGCCTATACGAAGAATTTAAGGCGCACGAAGAAAATGTATCCAGTAAGTGTTTTTATCGATAGTCGCGTTTTTCCGATATGAAGACTGAACCAATGTGAAATATATACCAGAGGCAGGGGCGTCATTTCGGGCTCGGCTTGTGGCGGGGGGGGGGCAAAAATGTGATGACCTTTTTTTTTTTTTTTTGCTCATCAATATTATTTTAGCCCTGCATATTCTATATTCAGGCCCTAAATTCCAACAAAACTCGTTAATGACCACCAAATTTGTTCGAAACTTTTTTCTTCTCAAAAAAAAAAAAAAAAAGGGTCATCATTTCTTCACTTTTGGCCGACTCTGCCGCAAATGACGCCACTGACCAGATGAGAAAAACGAGTAAACTCAGGCTTAGCCCGTAAAGAGCAGTGGCGGAGCGTGCAATTTGGCAACGTTGCATTGGGTCCATTTAAAGCCATGTAAAAGGTCGAATGCCAATGTGTTCACCGAACACCTAACAGTCCAATCTTTTTCAGGCGTTTAAATGGACACAGTACAACGTTGCCATATTGCACGCTACGCCACCGGTAAAGAGTTAATTGCGGTTTAAATGGGAAAAATGCACATTTGCAAAATGCCAAGCTCCACCGCTAGCTATACCCTTCCTAACTGTTCTTCCAAATCGACGGTAGAGCAGTGGCGGCTCGTGCAATATGGCAGCAATGGACTGCCTCCATTAACCCTTGTGACCCTAAGGGGGGGGGAGATTTGTACCCCAGGCCAGTTTTTTTGACGCCATTTTGTCAAAACTGCTCAAAATTTTTTGGGACTTCATGACATTTTAAGTTAGGATACTTAGAACACATCCACCAAATTTCATTAATTTTTATGAATTTTTGTCGATATTATAGAAAGGACCTTATTCAAAATGGGCAAAATTGGCCCATGACGGATTTTCACCGGCTTTTAGTATGTTATAGAGGTACATCTCAGGAGCACGGAAATGGCCAGTTTTTTGCTGAACGCCGCCTGGGAGCGGGGGGGCAGGGGGTCAAAGTCAGAACCTTCATTCACCCATAACTTTTGAACAAAACAAGATATTGAGATGCGGTTTGCGTGAAAAGATAGAAAATGAAGAGATCTTCATTTTCTTAAGCATGGTTTTACGTTTTCATTGATTTCTACTCAAAATATGTCAATTTTTCTACTTTTTTTAAAATAAAAAAAATGAATTTTGGACTGTAATGAATAGGGGACAAAACGAATCTGTTCAAATAATTTCCGTGAAAAAAGCTAAAGAAATAAGCTATCAAATGGCGCAAACCGCGTTCCGGGGAAACGTTTCGTTATTGCGCTACAGCGCTTCAAAGTTGATAGGGTCGCGCCCGACGCGCGCCTTGTACACCTACAGTGTCAGAAAAATTAACACAATTTTTAGGTGAATATGGGAACTGGGTCAAATCTCGCACAACATCGGTGTGGATTTTTCTGTGTTCATTTTTATGCCGTGCGTTTTCAACACTGATTTAATCAACAAACACTCGGACTTGAGTTGATTTTCAAACATATTTAGAATGCTTTCTTGTGATAATTCTGAAATATCGTGTTCCTCTCTTATGTAATGTTGTTTCATTCCACCTTAGCCGAGTGCATAATTCGCTAAATTCGGTGTGACTGATCCCGTGTTCAAAGTTCTAGGTGACTCAAGTTATGTCGCATTCTACACACACTATCTGGCTCGTCACAGAAATTTGGTGTATTCAGACTATGTATTCAAGTTATTCATCAATGAAACTCGTGTTCAGTTCCTCACCATCTGTGTTTCAAGTTATCAAAATCTGGTGTGACTCAAAACGTTTTCTGAGTTCTGAGCTTTTCAAGGTTTGTTGTACTGAACACTAGTGGTGTAATTCATCACTGAGTTTTAGTGTAACTGAGTCTTTTTTTTTTTGGTCCTCTCTACTCAATATGTTTTTATTACTACACTCCTTGTGTAGTTTTTAATCAATATTCGGAGTGAATAAACCGACCCTTCATGCTCACCACTACTCAAACTGTGCTCAGTTGAACACAAATTTCGTTGTTGATTTACCAGATTTGGTGTGACAGAATCAACTATCTGAGTTCTTCACCTTCCAAATGTTGTATTGAAACCCACAGAATTACGGTATAATATTCTAACCAATTTAGTGTTGAAACGCACGGCAAAGTTTATAATATAAATATTTACACAGGTTGTGTGCGCGATTTGACCCAGTTCCCATATTCACCTAAAATTGAGCACAGAGTACACAGCATTCGTGTGATGTAAGTTTAAGTTTTAGGCCTACATCAATGCCTGGTAGCGCGAAAATGATCGTACAAATGAAGGGTATAGAGTGGATAAAGGGGTCATGTGACATTTTGGAAAAAATCGAGTTAGCACAGTGGATGAAGGAGTTATGATGGTATCTATCTATCAATTTTCCAACTTGGTTCAAAAAATGTAGGATATGACCCTACTTTCAAAGCTGTTGCGGTTGATGTTCAGCTAAAATGTCGAAAACGTCCATACTTTGAACTTTAAAGTCAATTTTCTCAAAATCAAAAAATGTCCCGTAACCCCTTTATCCACTCTACCCTTCAAATGTTTAGGAGCGTCGCGCCCTGTTCGGCAACACAGCAGGTTCTCCATCTGTACTCATCCAAGAGGTCGAATTCAGAAGGTGCACATGTACCAAGAAGGTTAGTTATATTTAGTGGGTGTAAATGGAGAAGTCGCAGCGTTGCCATACGGAACGAGACGCCACTGCATTAGAAGTTCTTCCAGCATATAAGAAATGAAGTAAAATTCGTTTAACTATAGATGCATGAATTAACTTATGGAATAAATGTTGGATTTCATGTGCTTCAGTGCTGAACTTGAAATGAATTTGAAGGAAGTTGCGATGAATTTTAGGAATACAATGGAGCGAGATTTAATGAAAAAGATAGTCTTTCAGAGATTAGGGCGCACCTCATAATGGTCTTATTTGGTGCTGACTTAAAATAATCGGATGTTGATAAAATGATCACAGATATTGACAAAATAAAATAATATGTTCAAAAATTTTTCCGTGAAAAGAAGAAAAAACTTAATCTATGTACACTGAAAAATAGGATCGCGCTCTAGACATAAAAAGTTTGTGCCCAGAACACGAGCGGCATGGGCAATATGTATCCAGTACCGAACGTGCTCTGGGCACAAACTGGCACAACTTTTAAACTTGTTCTGAGGATGAATTCGGGGCGCGATCTGAAATGGGTTCAGTTCAGGACCCGAGCTAACGAGGGGACCCTCATCTGGGATAGTTACCACACCCGTCCCGGGATGTACTTCAGGCGCATCCCGGTACGGGTTCTGAACTCAAACTTAATCTGGGATGGTTGCCACACCCGTCCCGGGAATGGGATGTACCTTCAGCACGATTTATACTGTGATTACTCATCGAGCAGAAAAACATAAAATCAAATACGTGCAGGAAGGGGGAAATTTTCGTTGATTATATAAACACGAACACAATAAGATACACAAGTTTCGAAAAAAGACATGACAAGAAAACAACGGATTACTGGGCAAAAACTCACCAACGTATGATCATCACAAAGATTTAGGTACACAGGTATCCTAACGTACAGGAAATGTGCGAAAGCACCACTGCTTCACTAATTCAATTTTTTGAGGGAATTCAGAATAATAATTTCCCACAACTTTCACTAACTTTTGAGCACAAGACTCGAGAAGAAAACGCAAAATTATAAACGCGGTTACTATCGCCATTTTTGCAATCTATGTTGATGCATTGGGGCCCTTATACCTACTTAAAGAGGCACAACTTTGACTAAACAAACACAAACACGATAGAATACTCGCGTTTCTGAAAATGGCAAGACAATAAAACTTCGGATCACTGCAAATACACAAAACATTCCATTTTGTTTCGAAGGTGGACGCTGATTTTCGCGCGAATTCGTACACCGCACAGCTCATGTCAGAAATGCTCTTAATTGACAATCCATATAAGCACTAATCACCGTGAAATACCAACATTACTTGCATTAACTTCACCTAGAACTTGAGTTGAAAACTTTCACTGAATGTAAGGTCGTTTTAAATCATGATTTCTTCCCTTTCGCAAGACGCATGACGGAGGGCGTCGTCATTATTTGTAACTGACTAAAGGTTGATGGAAACCTGTTGAGTTTCGTTACCGCGAGAGTAGACGGTGAAATCAGCCCCTTAACACAGCCACTGTGAAGGTAAAAGTTAAAAGGTTTGATGATAAATCCTGTTACTAACGATACTAGAGCGGCGGGGAAAGGAAAGAATAGACGAATGTCACATCGGTCGGTATAGTCGATATGCAGCAAGCAACGGCACTCTTATGCACAAACCCATCTTTTGTTGTTTGATGAATTCGGACCGATGAGATGTGGCATTATATGTCTATTCTTTTCTTTCCCTAGCTCTACTAACGAGAAAAAATTAAAAAAAATTCAAAGACACGGTTACCATAAAGAAGCGAGAAAAACCGCACGGACCTTCTACGACTAGAGCAACGAAACGACTGAAGACTGAAGAGGTGCGCTGTCATGGCGACCATGATGGCGACGAATCTCACACAATGTTTCAGCAAAACTTAACACAAACTGTGTTCAGGCTCACACAAGAAACTCAATGCGTTTGTGTAATCACTCAACATTACTCAAGAGGAGTAGCAGAGAACGAACACGTGAGTGAAGAAAGGAATTACCATTGTAATCTCATACTCAGACTCGGCACCGTTTTTCCTGAAATTGTGTAATGTTTTGCCCTTGATACTGAATTAATTCATCAAACAATAAAGGTGATTTTTTACGAAAAAAACACAATGAGGGAAGGAAAGAACCGGCATTCGAGTAAAGAGAACGACAAATGTTGTAGACTTAAATACTCCAATTTGCGTGAGTCTGAATTCAGTTTGTGCGGATGATTGTGCACAGCACCAAGGTAATCCATGGTCCAATTCGACTTTTTATTCACACAGTATAGGGCAGTTGAGTCGTTTTTTTTAACGCAGATTATAAAAGAAGAGAATAAATCAAGGATTTTTTTGTTTTTGTTTTTTACTTTTACTTTTGAAAGCGGGAACACCCGAGTAATCAGGGCAACCAAAATTGTTTGTATTACTGGCCTGCCGGCCGATCCTTGAAATTCCCGACTTTTGGATGGACTAAATAGGAATGGAAAGGGGTGATTGGCGAAGATGAGTCACGTGGTTGTCAAGTCTGATGAAGATACAGAATTTATCTAATTGGTTATCAGATGATCCTAGACTGCCCGATGACCAATTAGATAAAGTCTGTATTTTCATTAGACTTGGCAACCACGTGACCTATCTCCGCCAATCACCCCTTACCATTCTTATCCAGTCTCCCCAAAAGTCGGGAATTTCAAGGATCAGCCCGCAGGTAACTTTGGAGATCGACCACTTTGTTCGATTTTTCATTCACTCTTAATTTAACACAGAAATAAGAACAGAACGAAGATCACACAGTTCAGGATCAAATTCGTGATACTTTACACAATCATTGAGTGATTGATCGTTTGCACAACTGAGCTAATCGAACACCCGATTCGATCGTTTGCTCACTGTAAAATACACAAAATGAGTAAAAAAGGTGCAGGCTTTCGAGTGAATTGAGTGATAATGTTGTTGTTGTGTACTACAGCAAGTGTAATTTAAAACCGATATTATTTGATGAGGTTTACACACAACTAACGTCGTTGGCACTCAATTTCGTTTGTGTGTACTCACTTGTGTGATTTAGGATTCTATCATTCTGTTTGTAAAAATACTCTGAGTTGTGGCATTTTACACCCACAAAACTATTTTTACTCAATTTCGTTGTTATCAATTTTTTCTCTGGGTTAGATCAATGTCATTACACACCAACTGTAAACTGTTGCACCACACCTTGTGTAATGAACAGCCAGAAAGTGGAGGCAAGGAAAATTCTTGCTTCATTCACTCATTTCGTGTGGTAATAAATTGAAATTGAGTGAAGATATACCAAGAGAGTGATTGTGTAAAAATTGATCATGAACTGTGCGAGGTCACACAGACGTTTGACAGAAATTTTACACAATTTTGATCACACAAAGTTACACATGTAACACAAAGGAAATTTATTTCTGACAGTGTATACCGACGCGTCACAGTATGTGTAGCGCCATAAACTCACATAGCAGCGCTTTTCATGATCAATGCTGACTCTTTTTCGCTTCCTTTGCGTAAATAGTGGGTAAAATCGTACCTGAGTACCGTTAAATGAATCCAGTATTAAGTACGTAGTATTTTCTTTTTTCTCAATGTCCGGTTGTCCACAGGGGCGTAGCATGCCATTTGGCAGCGATGTATCTCGTCCATTTGAACCCATGTAATAGATCGAATGCAAGAATGTTCAACAAACACCCAGTACTTCGATATTTTTCATGGGTTTAAATGGACGAACTGCAACGTTGCCGAATTGCACGCTATGCCAATGGTTGTCCCCTCTATAAGACGGCGCGTTGGAAACTATGAAATTGACACTTTTGTCTAAAAATAGAAAGGACGCATCCTAAATGTTTACTACCCGGCCTTCTTCCTCTAAAATTCCATGCAGATGGTGGACGATTTCGGCTAACTTCATTCTTATCAACGTAGGTATTATAACAAGAAATGAGGGCGGGGGATTGTGTGTTAGTTACGATTAATTCAGCGATTTGGAAAATGAGCATAAGCAGGAGGAAACATAGCACTTTTGAATAGGGTCAAGAACCGTATCTTATGTATCAATGATTTGGTTTATTTTGTTTATTTCTTCTTCTTCACTTGCGATGCTTCTTCTTTATCCGAAATCCGGGAAAAATCTGTGATGTAGGTTCAGGATCAGTTCGTCCATTTAAAACTATGAAAAATATCGAAGTACTGGGTGTTTGTTGAACATTCTTGCATTCGATCTATTACATGGGTTCAAATGGACGAGATACATCGCTGCCAAATGGCATGCTACGCCCCTGTGGACAACCGGACATTGAGAAAAAAGAAAATACTACGTACTTAATACTGGATTCATTTAACGGTACTCAGGTACGATTTTACCCACTATTTACGCAAAGGAAGCAAAAAAGAGTCAGCATTGATCATGAAAAGCGCTGCTATGTGAGTTTATGGCGCTACACATACTGTGACGCGTCGGTATAGGTGTACAAGGCGCGCGTCGGGCGCGACCCTATCAACTTTGAAGCGCTGTAGCGCAATAACGAAACGTTTCCCCGGAACGCGGTTTGCGCCATTTGATAGCTTATTTCTTTAGCTTTCTTCACGGAAATTATTTGAACAGATTCGTTTTGTCCCCTATTTATTACAGTCCAAAATTCATTTTTTTTATTTTAAAAAAAGTAGAAAAATTGACATATTTTGAGTAGAAATCAATGAAAACGTAAAACCATGCTTAAGAAAATGAAGATCTCTTCATTTTCTATCTTTTCACGCAAACCGCATCTCAATATCTTGTTTTGTTCAAAAGTTATGGGTGAATGAAGGTTCTGACTTTGACCCCCTGCCCCCCCGCTCAAAGGCGGCGTTCAGCAAAAAACTGGCCATTTCCGTGCTCCTGAGATGTACCTATATAACATACTAAAAGCCGGTGAAAATCCGTCATGGGCCAATTTTGCCCATTTTGAATAAGGTCCTTTCTATAATATCGACAAAAATTCATAAAAATTAATGAAATTTGGTGGATGTGTTCTAAGTATCCTAACTTAAAATGTCATGAAGTCCCAAAAAATTTTGAGCAGTTTTGACAAAATGGCGTCAAAAAAACTGGCCTGGGGTACAAATCTCCCCCCCCCCCTTAGGGTCACAAGGGTTAATGGAGGCAGTCCATTGCTGCCATGGGCCAATTTTGCCCATTTTGAATAAGGTCCTTTAAAGTGTTGGGGAACAAATATTCCCCCCCCCCTTCGTCCTGCCAGTTTTAAGTTTGAAACCATCTATTACAGTGAATTTTACGGAAATTTTATGTAGATTAAGAATATTAAGTCAGATCATTGAAAAAAAATTGGAAATTTATAAAAAATGGAAAAATAAGATGGTACCTCATTTCATTTTTTCCATTTTTTTTTTATTTTGACATTTTTTTTTAAAGTAGGTGTAAATTTGGCAACATAGCAAAAATTTACTCAAATTTCACATAAATTACTCTCTTAAGGTACTAAGTACATAATCCATCCATTAAAGTTTCAAAATTATTGATACTGACTGTGCTGCATGAAAATATCCTTGGGGTACAAAAATACCCCCCCCCCCCCAATAGTCCTTGTGTTACCGAAATACCTTAGGCTCACAAGGGTTAAAACCTATGTAAAATAATCGATTATTTGGTGAGGCGCTGTGCCTCACCTAGAATCGATCTTTTAGCACAGGTTTAAATGGCAAAATAGCACTGTTGCCAGATTGCACGAGCCGCTACTGCGGTAGAGAGGTAGGGTTTGCAAATGATTTGCAGCAATCTTCGTCATCTAGTAATCTAGGAGCTAATGGGCGCGTTGATGTGTTTTCGTTCGTCCCCCTCCCTCCACCATTTTGGGGGCGGGGAGAAGAATCACTGGTTGGTCTAATCAGAAAAAAATAAATTAGTGGAGGTGAACGCATTTTCTGCCCCAACATGTAGACTGGTTCTCACGTATTACGTGTGAAAGAGGTACGATGAACGCAAGAGGAGATTGTGTAAAGGTGAGAGTAATGATAGTGAATGAAAATTATTATGAAATTGAGCTTGTTTCAAACATGCATGAGCACAATTTCTTGCTCGCAAGATGTGTAATCTGTCATGGGAAGATGTTTCGAATTGCGGAAAAGTACATGCATATGGATACGGAAGGCGTGGGTTATAGGATTTGTGCTTCTCTTCTCTCACTTTTGCAAACATATTATGATTGTGGTTATTAAATCATAAATCTGTTCTTTAATCATAATCTATAGAAAGTCTTCTTAAAGAAGAAAAAAATAGAGCTGATAATAAAATTGACGTCAGCCCCACAAAATACACAGATGGATACACGATACAGTTTAGGAATAAGAGGGCTCTTGAATATTTGTGTAAGATATGTTGACCGTATAGGCGATAGGGCACAACAAAGCGATTCATGGACATTGGGTCCGAAATTTTCATGTCCAAAGTGTAAAATCCAAAATGCAACTTCCAGAGGCGGAAGGTCCAAAACATAATGCCCAAATTATAAAGGTCCAAATACACACAAATTCATCAACGAAATGCCCAAATGGGTCTGTTGCAAACTTTTGCTACAGCGATAAAAAGTGTTCACTCCAATGTAAAATCGCCTGAAAAGTCCATTGGTGGCATCATAAAGTCAATAAATACAATATTAAACTCACAAGAGGCGTTTATCGAAATCCAAAATGGCGGCAAAATATCGAGGAATCTGAATGTATGCACCGTGATCATCCAAGGATTGCCAACTTTGACAACCTCACTGCAGGTAGAGGTTATGTGTTTATTTACGTTGTGATTGGTTGTGATGGATATTGTGAGGTTGGCTATCCTTGGATGTTCGTGGTGCATGCATACAGATTGCTCGATATTGTGCCGCCATCTTGGATTTCATTTAACGCATTTTGTGAGTTTATTGTTGCATTTTATTGCTTTCTGATGCCATCATTGGACTCTTTTCAGGCGATTTTACATTAGATAGCACACTCTGTAGCGCTGTAGCAAAAGTTTGCAACAGACTCATTGCCCCAAATGCGTTACTCCAAAATAGCGATTAAGGGGATTCCAGGCGAAACTTTTCCAGATTTCAATCCGATGGATGGCGCCACTAGTAGCTTTTCGGAAAAGTCGTGTTCTTGGCGTTTTAAACTGAAACCATAGATAAAACACAAAATCCAACAACGTCAGCCCCTGCAATTTTTTTATGGGTTTTTTAAGCCCAAAACGAGCAAAATTGGTTAAGAATTAAAGCCGTAAATCATGAAATTCGTTTCGTCAGAAGCTTAGTGAGTGAGAGTGAGTGTGCGAGTGATAATAGGCCTCACTCGCACTCACTGGGGCTTATGAGAATTTTCGTATTTCATAATTTCCGGTTTTATTTTTGAATGTTTCAGCTTGAAACTTTCCGAGTATCTTCCTGAAGTATATATGCTCGCAGGTGCTGACGTTCCTCAAACTTGTGTTTTTAGTGAGTTCGTCAATTTTAGCCAAAAACTGTTGACATTTTGAGCAGCGCGACGTGGTGTCAACAGTTGGAACTAATCGACCCTGAAGTCATTAAGATGACTTTCCCTGATGATTCCCTTAAGATGATTCCAGGGTCGATTAGTTTCAACCGTGGACACCACGTCGCGCTGCTCAAAAAGTCAACAGTTTTTTGTTAAATTTGACGAATTCATGCTAAAAACACAAATTTGAGAAACGTCAGCACCTGCGAGCATACTTCAGGAAGATACCCTGAAAGTTTTAGACTAAAACACTCAAAAATAAAGCCGGAAATTATGAAAAACGAAACTTCCCGTAAGCCGCAATGAGTGCGAGTGAGGCAGATAGACGTATCATCACTCGCGCTCACCCTCACTCACTAAGCTTATGGCGAAACGAATTTCATAATTTACGGCTCTAATTTTAAACCAATTTTGCTCATTTTGGGCTCAAAAAATCCATAAAAAAATTTTGCAGGTGCTGACGTTATTGGATTTTGCGTTTTATCTATGTTTTCAGTTTAAAACGCCAAAAACACGACTTTTCCAAAAAGCGACTAGTGGCGCTATCCATCGGATTGAAATCTGGAAAAGTTTCGCCTGGAATCACCTAAGAAGGAATGCGTGTTCTTCTGTCGGCGGAACTCTCAGTTTAAGCCTATAACTGATGGCGCGGAGGTAGGATGTGTTGACTGTTTGAAGATTTTGTTTGTAGTCTGCATATTGGCCAACAATATTCTCAATCTGTTGCAAGTTCATTCGATACATACTTTTGATATAGGATATCGAATCCTCGTAAGTTCACCCTTGATTTGTGTGATAGCAGCAAAGTTTGTGTCTAATATGTGTCTAACAATAATGTATTTAATATCCGATTAAAGAGAATTATCAAGATAATGGTTCTTTCTTCCTCTGGCAACCTTTTACTTTCATTTTCTAGGCGCTAGACATTGCATTGTAACTGTGTTGGACTACTTTTTATTGTTTTGGACTTTCATAATTAAACTTTTTTGTAAGGCGGACAGCTTATAGTTTTTTGGACATTAATAGGTTGGACATTTAGGTAATTGGACATCAAAAATTTTTGGACATAAAAGTTTTTGACTTGAATGTTTTGGACATGTCATCTGGGCCCCTACAAAGCACTCATCGGTGACAAAACTGGCGTATGACGTTCCAAGCTGTCTCACTCTCTCTCCCGTGACCTCCATGTACTTATACTCGTCTGTGGAACAATCGATTTAATAGTGAATCAGCTGCAGCTCTTCAACAGCATTCGACTGTTCAATAGTGAGTCAAATAGAGGAAACACATTGTTGCCAAATTGCACGAGCAGTCATTAGCGATTTGAGTTCGGTAGACATAGTAGCATGTGAACTAACAATAATATGCAATCAGATATACGTGACGTCACTATAATAATAAACTGCTTTTTTTTAGACGAAGGGAGGGCGAAGTGCCCGTTTGAAAGATAGGTTGAGTCTAAAATTAAATTTACGCACGCTTTCATTGAGAAATCGTAAATTCATTTCATTCACCAACGTCCCACGCCGGGACAGTTATTTTTGCCCCGTGTAACCAATTTTTAATTAATGAGAATTCGAACAGGATTTTTGGAGTCGTAAAATATTCCAAAATAGAAACAAATTGATTATTATCATGCATCGATATTCGATACACACTATCAAAGCTGCTGTTTTGCGTATAATTAATTATCCGTGTATAGTTACTGTCGCAGACGCCATCGTCCTCATCGGTTAGGTTAGGTTAGCTTCTTTGTCTCGTTTGTTCTCTCTCGGTCTTTTTTTTTAACTTGGCTGATGGCTAGCGCCATTAACGATGGCATTTTTCGATTCACTGATGATTCCACAGACCGAAAAAAGATTACACAGTTCACTTCAGTGCATGACTTACTGCACGAAAATATTCTAATCTGTAACCTTTCCTTAGTTGGTGGAAACGCTGTTAAATCATTAAAATAACCGCGAGCTTTTCAAAGTCATCGACGACTCCACTGGTTGTTGAGAAAAGATTACAGATCAAAGTATTTTCGTGCAGTACAGTCATACACCGAACTGAACTCTGTCATCTTTTCTCAACCGGTGGAATCATCGGTGTATACATGGCATTCATTATACGCAAAAATTCTCAAATTCTGAGGTCTGAGCCTTCCATTTGAATGACGAGGAGTTGATAGTTTTCTTGAGAAATAGTATGCTTTGGTATTTCAGCCTTCAGTTTATAAAATGGGCCTAATAAATGGACCTATTCTCATTATAACGTTTCACAATTTCTTCTCCGTTTTTAATGTTTTAACTGTAAGAACTGATAGATACAATTTTGGAGGGGGAAAATGGGGGGGGGGGAGGAGGAATCAGATGTGGTATTTTATGATATGAAATTACCCTTAATCTTTTACGCAATTATATTCTATTCATTTCTTTCGATGAAAAATTAAAATGCGAAAATAAATGGAACGTCACAATGGGGCCCTTGCAAACTTTTGCTATGGGCAAATGAATAGTCCAATCTGATGTAAAAACCAGCAAAAATCACGAAATCGCATTAAGGAAGTCTAAAATTCAGTAATTAACTCACATAACTGCTAAAACGTCAAGTTTGTAATGGCGGTTCAACGCAGGTATCATGGGAGATTCCTGTCTAATTTGCCACTTTCTCTATGGGAACACAGAGATGTGTCTCAATTTAGATAGGAATCTCCCATGATACCTGCGTCTTTCCGCCACTAAGCCCGATTCTGAGAGTGAATTTCGTGATTTTTTAGTGCACTCATCGTCATTTTTACAGGTTTTTATGCAAGAATCAACTCTTCAATCCCCTGTAGCGAAATTTTGCAAGAGCCCCATTGAGTTAGGAGTTGTAAGCAGTATAGCGCTGCGTGCAATATGGTAACTTAGCATTCCGTCCAATCAAACCTCTGTAAAATATCGATTGGAGGGAGTGTGCACTTTTGATATCTCGACATTTTTTATGGGTTTCAATGGACAAAATGCAACGTTGCCAGATTGCACGCGAAGCCTCCGGAGTTATGAGCCCTTTAGAAAATAGAAGGCTTTGTTTCTAAAGTGGCTTATCGAATGAGATGATCCTTCATAACAAAAGTTCAGTGCGACCGATTTTGAAACAGGAAGCTCGACTGTGTCCAAGTTTCCTCATTATACTTTCTCTATCTTCAATTTGAATCATTTTGACGGGTTCGTATTCGTGGAAGTCGAGAGATTTTAGAAAATTCGATTAACTAATCACAACCGGCCACGGCAGCTATAGCAGCGCAAGGCACTGGCGCAACGAGGATCTCTTCCAACTCTCTCATTTCCCATTTGAATGTACGAGTAGGAAAAGGACAGAAAGAGGGGGTTTTATCCCGCTGTCCATCCTTGTCTAACATACGTTTTTTAATGGAGGAAAGAGAGAGATGAAGAAACTCTCGGTGCGCTATACTGGCGCAAGGCCTCCATAGACTGAAATGAAACGTCTGCCCCTTGGCAGGCCTAGATCATGTCTAGTTTTGCATAGATAATGTGCCCATGAGTGATGTTAGGAATCATGTTTCGACTTTTTATTGATAAAATGCTGCAGGTTTGAGGTTTTTTTTTTTTTTTTTTTTGTCTGTCCGCTAGAAAGACCTCTTTTGAACCTCCGAGGACCACATTATCAATTCTGACTCATTTCCATAGACGAAACAACATCATAAATAAGCCCGGAAGTCGCATTTCTCGCCTCCTCATCAACTGCATTTCGCCTGTGTTGCCAGATGCATGGCTTTGAACCGTATATTTTCCACAAGACTCAACGTTAAATATATGGTTTTTAACCTCAAATTTAATCCGGCAACATCACTGTCAAAAACAGTGTTACCAAATTTACGGTTTTATACCATGTATTTTTACTTACTCGTTTTAAAAGAACCAACGTGAAATATATGGGTTTTAACCGCAAATCTAGCAACACTGCATTTCGCTATTGCATCCTTTTATAATTATTGTGTTCAAAGGATACTTATTATTTTCATTAATTATACATGATTCGATAAGGAGACAATTGTCCACTTTTTGACGAAATTAATATATATTTATAGATAAATTCGCAGATTCTTGTTCCACGTGTGACGCATCGACCGCGTAAATAAGATTTTTTTCATACAAGCTTTTACCTACATTTTTGAGGGATTAAATAATGTTGCAGTTTAGCGACGAACATGCCTTATCTGAATTCATGATCGATGAATAAGTCCATTAGTGTAATTTTATCTAGATATTACTAAAATTTAATTTGTCTCTCTTTTTTTCACGATAATAATAAACTAGAGTATTAATAAAGGGTTATTTTTTATTTTAATTTTAATATTGAGCTCATTGCTTAAAAATTGCTTACATAGGAGTGAACGAATAAAAATTAAGCAAAACGAACGAAATGGTTTCTCTGTAAGGACCGCGTCGTATGTCGGCCAATTCTTAGAGGATTGATGTAGCATACTCTCAAATATGCACACTTTTGGACCTTTGATGCATTAAAACTTTTGTTTTGTTTGTTTTTTTGTTTGTTTTGTTTGTTTTTTGTTTGTTTTTTTTTTTCAAAATCCTCGAAAGTAATGGGTGTTTCTCCTATACCCGGAAGAAACAATTTAAGCAGTGGAACTCCTCGAAGTTTACTGTGTCTTATAAAATAAGCAGCACCTGAGAAGACAAGTACAAAATTAAAAATGAATGCAACAGACGTATAGTAAATAACAGTCCTACATAGGAAAAAGAAAAAAATATGTCATCGCTAACCTCACCACAAACTCAACATTCATACAAAATTTTAAGTCTCACTAGCTCGATTTCACGAGACATGGGCTGTTTTTGAGTCTCCCGTAAAATTTGGTTTGAAGCCTTTGTAGACAAGACCCGTTTCTGAAATGATTGTTTCACATCACAGCGACCTTGACTGTTGACTCATGCCCATTAAAGTAGTATATTCCTAGACATTTTTGGAGCGAATATCTTCACGCGTTTTCAGACAGCACCTAAGATGAGACCGCTGGAAACGCCAAGCTTGCTCGTAATTAGAAATTTCCATACTAAAATTACGTTGATGTCTCGTTTGGAGCATGCCTAATGTATATAGTGTATACCTTGAGCGAGCTCAGCAACCTCAATCTCTCACCTTCAAGCTTCAAACTTCAGTTTGATTTACTGGTGACGTTTTTTTTTTTTTTTTTTTTTTTTTTTACATTCTAGTTTCTTTCCTCAGGCAAGTTGCGAGCGCAAGCGATGTGTGCCATCGATGCTTGATGCACGGCAACGTTGCCTGATTTTGTAGAAAAAATCGCGAGATTTTCAATTAAACCCGTGTAAACTTTGCTCGGATTCAACGGACAGCAGTGGCGGCTCGTGCGATTTGGCAACAGTGTTTTTATCCCATTTAAATACATGGAAAACAATCGAAACTCGAGGAGGCTGCCAGTCTCCGCTTGAATCGATTTTTTACCTTAGTTTAAGTGGGAAAAATGCATGGTTGCCAAATCTCACGGGCCGCTACTGACGGATAGTCGGACATCTGTCAGCACTGAAGAACGCTAGGCGGTCTGCGTGTTAACTCGATTACATTGAGAATCGTCACAGAGTCTAGGATTTTGCCCTTTATAGTGTGATCTCATATTGGTATAGTTCATAGTATGACAGAGCTTTGCATCACGAACAATGGACCAAAAATTTAACTTTCCCGCGCTTACAATTTTTTTTTTTTTAACTGTTTCGCGTATAGCATTTTTCCCTGACCAAATTATTTATAATTTGTTTTTTTTAAATTTTTTTGTGAATTTTAAATATGATGGATAAAACACAGATTAACCCTGTAAGACCAAAAATAAACCTGTAAATGTGAGTACTATTTTTTTTCTTTTTTTTCTATTTCCAAAAACTTGTTTTTTTTTACCTTTCGGTACACTTTTCTCAGAAATAATAAAGCTATCATTACAATTTGTTTTAAATGTTCATAAATTCAACCTCTATAGCTATGGAACTAAAAAATAATATTTATTGTGCTGTTAGATTTTTTTTTTTTTTTTTTTTTTTTTTTTTTTTTTTTTTTTTTTTAAAAATGGTCTGCGTCGCGTCGAGTAATCGATTACGACATATCGATTCTTTTTTGTGCCTCCGACCGCAGTCTGTCAGTCTATTGTGTTACAGCGATATTAGTTCGTGCCCATGACAGCTTTGAACTCTTTACGGCCGCAGGGCTGACTCGGGCTGACGCATTCTCGACCAGGTGCCTTCTCTCTCTCTCTCTCTCTCTCTCTCTCTCTCTCTCTCTCCTCTCTCTCCTCTCCTCTCTCTCTCTCTCTCTCCCCTCTCTCTCTCTCTCTCTCTCCTCTCCTCTCTCTCTCTCTCCCTCCCTCTCCTCCCTCTCCCTCCTCTCTCTCCTCTCCTCTCTCTCCTCTCTCTCTCCCTCTCCTCCCTCTCTCTCTCTCCTCTCTTCTCTCTCCCCTTCTTTTGCCCATTTACACATGATGTGCTTGAGAAGGATGGAAGGCGAGGCTGTCACGGGACTTCGGTCTCTATCTCTATCCTCCTCTAGCACATGCGTTCAAATGAGGAAAAAAAAAGAGAGACGAAGTCCAGGATCCGCCTCTGTCCTCGACGCTCAAGTATATTCCTACTCGGTCAGCCTATAACCTTCACTTCTCGAGACAGTCTGGAGCTGTTTCATTCGATGTACGTCGAACTTAACTCTTACATCACTGATAAGTATAATCAAAACGGAAACTTAAAATAATTCTGAGGCATTTTATTTTCTTTGCGGTGAATAGTATTTGAATACGTCGCGCTCGATGTCGGGGTCTCCAATCGGTTCGCTAGAAAAAGAATAATAAAGGGGATCATTTACTTATTTGTAAAATGGTTGTAGTCCAAGATTAGGTTCAACGGTGCAAGTTCATCATCCTGTAGTGATGGCGTATTTTTTTATCCTGTTCCACGAAGGATCATCGTTCAAGCAGCGATCGTTTCCAACTAGTCGTACACGTGTAGTTTTAATTAAATTCTTGGTTTTTGGTTAACGTTCCAATTTTCGAGAAAGGTTACTGCTCAAAACGAATCTTGATATAATTTGAAACAGCTCTGAAGATGTAATAAGCCATGCAAGCTCGGAATGAATAAATGAATGCCAGAAGTACTTTGTGGGCTGCATCTAATCTGCAAATAAAGTAGATAGGTAATTAGCACAGATGTTGTACAAGGATTAATTGACAGTTTAATGACATATTGATTCACAGTCTCTATTTGGTCGTTCTAATTTATTGAGGCGTTCGAAATCAAAAAACTCAAAGCCTACTCCAAGATTCTTTTGACAATTCCTATGTGACACTACTTTTCTAACTTTGTTTTATCACCCGATTCACCTAATGGATTGAGTAACTAGGTGCTTACTGCTTATTATTTCAAACAAATGGAAAAATGATTGTAACTTTACGGTTCAAAAGTTATGAAAAGCGAAGGAACTAGGCTGTATAGCTTTCCACGTCGTCGACTTGTTTTTTCCTGGACCAACTTGAACAAATTGAATTTCCCTGTAAACATCTTTGCAATGTTCATATTGCCACAACATTGTTTTGAAATATTTCTTAAAATATTAGCAATAAATATTTTCACGATATTGCTTCAATATTTGAAGAAATATTTTTATAAATATTTCTGTGGAAAACACATCTGCAATATATTTTGAAATAAATAATTCAATATTTTTTGCAATATTTCTTGCAATGTCCGCAATATTGCAGAGATATTTTTATGTTCCCTGGGAAAGGATGTAGACCTGTTTCTTAATTAGACGTCCTTGATTATTGAACTTCTTATCTGACGACCTAATAAACTAGAATTTTTGACGTTAAGACGTAATTTATTAGATCTCGTGACACTAGACGAATTCTCGGTACCAAACGACCTTAAACCAATTCTACCGAATTAAGATGATTTTGACCCAGTAGCAAAAACTGCTTTCAATTCTTTAATGTATTCTATCCCATTGTTCTGGTCGCATGCCGCATGAGGTTAATAATCGGGAAGTTATTCAGTCGATGATAGTAGACTGCTTCATAGTATTGTCTAATTGTAAGTCATAGAACGAGTGTCTCGCCTTTTCATCGGCGGATCCAGCAATCTGGCAACAGTGTATTCTTCCCATTTGATTAAATGAGATAATCGATTAGTATATGGGAGAGTATTGGCGGTATAGCCTTCTCAAGAATCGATTGTTTATCATAAGTTCAAATGGGAAGAATGCGCAGTTGCCAGATTGCTGGAATCTTCCTAGGTAGCTTTTCAAAAGTTTTCTCATTCATTTGGACAGGTTTTTCATACCATTTCAAACTGTTGTTCTTCTGATAAGAGAGGGCCCACCTATAGACCTACTGAAGAGTGCTGCCTTTTTGCGTAAAATCATTAACACTTTTCAATTCACCGATGATTCCTTCGGTTGAGAAAAGAGTACACCGTTCAGTTCAGTGTATGACTGTAATGCACGAAAATACTCGCATCCGTAATTTTGTCTCAACCGGTGGAGTCATCGATGACTTCAAAAACTTGCGGATATTTTAATTCTTAAACGGCGATTGCACCGGATGCAGTGGCGTCGCGTGCCATCTGGCATCAATGCAACTGCTCCATTTAAACTCATTAAATGTATCGAATTTCCCTTGTGCACTGTGCACCCCCTGAATTCGATCTTTTACATGAGTTTAAATGGATAGAATACAGTGTTGCCAAATTGCACGCGACGCCACAGACCGGATGAGAAAATATTACAGAAATGAGTATATTCGTGCAGTACAATCATACTCAAAACTGGACGGTGTAATCTTTTCTCGACTGGAGGAATCATCGATGAATTGAAAAATATGCCATAAAACGCAAAACGGCAGCTCTGGTATTGAAATTCAGTTGTTTCCGAATAACCGCGACTCAATTAATCACACAAACTGGTCAAATTTTCTCTGCTTTGAGAAAGTAATCCTGTACAGCTTCTTTTACACGGAAAAAAGAGAATGGTGTAATTTACCATTCACATAGCTGATTTTGGCCCCTACCAGAGTTAAGATAAACTTGACCAGAGTCATGGAGCATTTGACCAGGTATCAAGTGAAATTGACCTGTTCCTGGTCAAATGTTCCATAACTCTGGTCAAGTTTATCTTAACTCCGGTAGGGGCCAAAATCAGTTTTGTGAATGGTAAATTACACCATTCTTTTTTTCCGTGTAGTGGGATTTTAACGCCCTTTTTGGTTTTTGGTCACATTTTTACTGACGAGCCGAATCAGAGCAGATTGGGCGAGTCAGTCATAATTTGCAATTTTGAACATCACATTTTTTTTTTGTATTTTTACCATCATGAATTCATGAAACCAATGAGAGTGACCAAACTTGTGATTTTTTGATGTATTAAAAGCGGCGAAGAGCGGAAAAGTTGTGTTCAATATATGTTTTCAAACAAGTATATTAACAGAAGTATTTGCGAGTGCAGTCCGTCAGCTGCAACCTTAAGACATAAAATCCGAACTCTGAGGTTGCCAGAATGATGGTGAGAGAGGACGACGTCTGCACAAAGATTTACAACACTCTTTCGGAGAATGAGAGAGAGAGAGAGAGAGAGAAAGAGAGAGAGAGAGAGAGAGAGAGAGAGAGAAGAGAGAGAGAGAGAGAGAGAGAGAGAGAGAGAGAGAGAGAGAGAGAGAGAGAGAGAGAGAGAGAGGGGGAGAGAGAGAGAGGAGAGAGAGAAAGAGAGAGAGAGAGAGAGAGAGGCGGGGGGAGGGAGAGGGAATTCCTGGACCCGCTTCTGACGAAAATTGTTGATGATGTAACGAAAATGTCAAAAATTTACCGAGATCTGACGCGGGTAGCGTCAACGTTCGCGATGAGTGCATAGTGCCATTATGAAATACCTCGGCCCCGTTGCTTCCTACCTCCAGCAGCGGCTCGTGCAATGTGGCAACAATGGATTTCCTCCATTTAAAACTGTGTAAAATAATCGATTACTTGGTGAGGCGTAGCGCCTCACCTAGTATCGACCTTTTTGCATACGTTTAAATGGTAAAAGTGCACGGTTGCCAGATTGCACGAGCCGCCACTGCGAAGCAGTGTGAGCAGAAACTGCCGATTCAGCGGGGGAAAAAATCAAAAGGTTGAAATCAAGTAGAATCATCCAAAAGCTAACAGGACTAATGTAGGAACGCTAAAACAACAGCCAGAAAATAATTTCTGCTGAAACAAATTACGTGTAGCGTCTGAAATTAGTCTTGAAAGCATATGAACGGTAGTGAGTCTCCTGTGTACTATACTATTCAACCGCATATGAACAAGCGGCAACGCTCAGATTTTGACTTGAAAATTCCAAAATTTATACGATTGCGCATATTAAATACTTTCAAAACTCACGATTATAACTCAGAAAATCACTTAAAAGAATCATCTCTTTGAAAATGCAGTGCAAAAATGTACACTACACATATTTCACCGAAAACCACTGCATATATAATGCATAATGCATATACAGATGGAGTCGCCGCGTGTAGGGGAACATCAATTTGGCTACGTTGTATTTTTTCCATTTAAATCCGTGTGGAAGGTCGAATGCAAAGGTGTTCACTAGTTCGATATTTTTCATGGGTTTAAATGGACGAAACATTGACAAAGCTACGTGGAACGTTCTATGACATTTTGTGTTCGTATAAACATACAATTTTTGCATTATTTTATTCTTCATCTTGTTAACCTCCAGGAACATTAGGCAGTATATCTAACCAATATTTAAAGTATAAATGGAAAAACCATTATTTGGAGGTTACGAAGATCTTTACTTTAACGCAGTTGTTGTGTCGCGTACAATCTGGCAACGCTCCATTTTGTCCATTTAAACGTATGAAAAAGGTCGGACTATTGGAGGTGCACGGTGTACTCCCTCGAATCGATTTTTTGCATGTGTTTAAGTTGACTAATCGCAGCGTTGCCAGACTGAACGCGACGCCTTTGTAATTCACTGTGGTAATTCTGTCCATGTTAATTCCCTGTGCGCGTGATAGATGATTCTTCAAATATTTTATTTCCGAAGTTAATAACGAATGGATTTTGAAAGTATTTGCCGTACGCATCGTCATATCATTGGTGGATCCAGCAATTCGGCAACCATAAATTCATCCCATTTGAACACATGAGAAACAATCGATTCTTGAGGGGCCCATGGCCCTTTTGCACATCGATTTTTTCCCACGCATTCTAATGGGAGTAATATACATTTGCCGGGATTGCTGGATCCGCCTTTGCGTCATTTCTGCAGAGTTAAACGTTAATGTTAATACACCGTTTTGGTTTATCTTAGTTACGTAACAGACCCATTTAAGCTAATTTTAACAAGTGACGATTTTTGGCCGCTAATTGGTCACTTTTGCCCGACGTACTGCGTTTGTCTGTACGTAACAAAAAAAAAAAAAAAAAAATGAGATCGAAATTTAAAAGGAAGCATGCCAAAGTAATAACAATAATTGGGTCCAACACTTCCTCGGAATTCTTTTTTTTAATTCTCTTTCCTCTTCCATCATAATTAAAAAATGCGCCCGAAGATCAACGGTATAAGCAATACAACAACAGTCACTGTCTTGGTGTCTTCGGACTTAAAGTTTTGCGGTGACTCTTTCACAATATCTTCACTTGTTTGGTAGACGTAAGCGGTTCAATTGATTAAACAACAATCTGTGACGTAGCGTTCAATTTTGCAACAATGTATGGTGTTCATTTATAAAATATAAACCCATGCAAAAGGTCGAATGCGAAGGTGTTCACCGAACACCCGGCCAATACTTCGATCTTTTTCATAAGTTCAAATGGACGAACTGCAACGTTGCGAATTTGCACGCTACGCCACTCGATGATGGGCAACCGAATGATCAGAAATAATGAAATAAGTCTGGCAACATAGATTTGATGCTTGAGATGAGGCACCATTGCCTATGAGGAATTATGGTCAATTGACCAAATAATCTGTCGAATAATATGATTTTATTGTGTCGTCAAACTGGACAAATAATTCGTCGAATAATATTTGCCCAATTATGCGCTACTGATTACAGTCCGTCGAATATAAAGGGTGAATATCTCTGCGTTTGACTGTTTACTAGAATGTTTTTAGCATAGTCATTTAACTATACATGACCCGAAATGAATCACTAACCCTTTTGATTGGGGTCATTTTTATGTCAAATGATATCATGCATGTTCCTTTTCTTTTTCTTGTCTCAGTGCGTCTTAAAAGCAATCTCTGTGATGGAATGAATAACAAGGATGTTTATATACCGAATAAAATTCTGTCTCTCTCGATTTTTGTCTTAAGAATTTCCTTACGGAATCATCCAAATTATACAGGACCAAGGTTTCGAGCAAGATTGTGATTTTGCTAACCCTGGTAAAAACATTTTTAAGTGTTGACTTTTTTCTTTTTTTTCTTGTTGCTTTTAATTGGCCATACCCTCTATGAGAGGTTTCGTCCTCATTTTGCCGCCTTCCTCGAAGTGCTTCCCGGTACAAGGGACCCGACTTGCCCGTGACCCCCCCCCCCCCCCCCCCCCCCAATCGACGATCGGACACTGAACTATTTATCCACCTCCAGAAAATTTTCAAATACCCAACTCCAAACACCATACATTGAGTTTGTTTCAGGTTTAACCTCGGAAAGTTCAGGAGCCGATTTTTTCAAGTCAAAATAAGGCTATTTAAAAAAAAAACAAAAAAACAAAACATATATGGGTCTAAAAATTCTTCCTCTGAGAAACGATTTTTTAAAGTTTGGACGCAAATTTACTTATTTTAATATTTTGGCCGAAGTTATCAATATTTTAAAACGCGTCACAGTGAAAAATGAAAGCGATTGAAAATCCTGCTTAGGGCTTTTGCAATCTGATTCTTTCAGTAATTTTTTAAAATTCTCGTCAGCAACATAAAATGTTTGCCATTGTATGCTCAAGAGCATCAGAAAAGTACACTCAGACTGATTTTATGATTATATTATTTTAAGTGATTTTATGAATTTTACCCCTAAAAATACGAATGATGTCAAAGAATAAATTTTATTGATGACTTTAGCCAAAATTAAAAGAAAGTCAATTTGTTTCTAAACTTTAAAAAATCGTAGCTTAGAGGGGAAAGAATTTCAAGACCCATGTTTATAGGAAACATTGGTATTATTTTGACTTGAAAAATTGGCTCTAAATTTTTCCGCCGTTAAATCTGAAACACCCTCACTGAAAAAACAGCTATCGTAAGATTTATCATAAACTTGGTCTAAATTTACGACGGTCCAAGAAAATTGTAAATTTTACGTTTTCCATAGTTTGAGTTCAAGACTTATTGGTTAGATTTCAACCATGTAATGGTCAAATTGTAACAAAGACATTTTGAACTCAAACCATGAAAAACGTAAAATTTACAATTTTCTTGGATAATTGTCGAAGATTCAAACCAGGCTATGGTAAATCTTACGATACAAATTTTTTCAGTGCTGTATAATGTATTAAACTATTGCATAAGAAAATGGATTGGTTTTTAATATATGTAAATTACAAAGTCGTTATTAAATAAATTTATTGTTAGAAACAAAAAAAAATTAATCAGTTTTCTTATTAAATAAATTTATTGTTAGAAACAAAAGAAAATTAATCAGTTTTCTTATTAAATAAATTTATTGTTAGAAACAAAAAAAATTAATCAGTTTTCTTGTCCTCGTCTAATGCCGAATGTGTTCCTCGATGGTGAACGTTGTGACGTTGGGCTTGTATTTGGGTCCAGGGCTGCTAATGCGGGCCTCCGCCATCTTGTGGGGGATGCTTCGCGCCTCCTAGTCGCCGCTCTCTGATGCCTACCTGGTTGCTGACGTTCTGCAGTTCGGCGTTGTCTCACAGGGCTCCCACCACCACCTCTACTGCCAAAGCACCGACTGCTGAGAGCACCCTGCGTTTCCAAGTTTTCATTTTTATCTGTTGATAGTAGCTCGGTCAACTCTGCTTCAGACGCTGACTCAATGACGGTATTTGGTAATTGATTCACATCCTTCGTCAAAAAACAATGGGTCTGTTGCACACTTTTGCTACAACGATTAAGAGTGTGGAATTTAATGTAAAATTGCCTGAAAAGTGCATTGGTGGCATCAGAAAGTCATAAAATGCAATAGTAAACTCACAAAAGGCGTTTAATGAAATCCAAGATGGCGGTAAAATATCGAGCAATTTGTATGCATGCACCACAAACATCCAAGTATAGCCAACCTCACAATATCGATCACAACCAATCACTACGTAAACAAACACATAACCTCTACCTCCACTGAGGTTGTCAAAGTTTGCCATCCTTGGATGTTCACGGTGCATGCATACAGATTGCTCGATATTTTACCGCCATCTTGGATTTCATTAAACGCCTCTTGTGAGTTTATTATTGCATTTTATGACTTTCTGATGGCATCAATGGACTTTTCAGGCGATTTTGAATTAGATTAAACACTCTTAATCGTTGTAGTAAAAGTTTGCAACAGACCCGTTCTCAGTTAAAGGGAGGTTGTAATTAGAGTCAGTGGCTGCTCGTGCAATCTGGCAACCATGCTTATTGGCCATTTAAACCTATGCAAATGTATCGATATCTGGGGGTGCAATTGCACCTCCGGAAGATCGATTGTTTTTCATAAGTTTAATTAGAGAAAAAACGCTGTTGCCACATTGCACGCGCCGCCACTGATTAGAGTCCCTATATATACTAGGAGAGTTGCGCCAAGTATCTCATAATGAAGAAGAAGAAGCGGGTCAGTGCCGTGGACTGGAGCCTTCAAGAGGCAAATTGCAAATGGCGGATGGCTATTTGCCTCTGCGCTCGAACCTTTTAAAGATCGATTATTTTACACAGATTTAAATGGATAGGATTCGTTGTTGCCTAATTGCACGAGCCACCACTGCTTCGAAGTTCTCGAACCAAATCTTAAATTGAAATGAGGGAGGAGTAGCGATGGCTCGTTTTAATTGGTAACCACGTTTTTTGCCATTTAAACCTATACAACAGTATCGATTTCACTGCTTGGGATGAAGTGAGTCCCCAGAAGATCGATTATTCTACGTAGGTTCAAATGGAGAGTAACGTTGTTTATGTTAAATCGGTTCTTTGCTCTACAATATTTTCAATTACGTGTAATCATTTATCAGAGCTAAATGAAAGTTGTGTGAAGTTCATTGCTGATACGTAAATTATTGAATTACCTGCAGGGTTTGTTCATTTTTTGACTCAAATATGATGACTGCTGGAGCCGCGCTGCCAAGTTCAAGCAGAGCAACCTACAAATCACAAAATGAAAGATACGAATTGTGTGTACTGTATAGACCGTTTTAATGTGTGACGTCACGAAATAAATTGGATCCAAACGAATGCTCTGTCTTAAACAAATAAATTACATGAAATACATTTTTAAGTGTGTTTTTACTGCAAAAATAAGTGACGTGAAAGAAATTTGACTTCAATACTTCAGAAAAAATTGCGAAAAATACAAAACTGAATACAATATTTTAATTTGTTTACAACTTTGAATATTTTTTTTTAGATAATAATCAGGTTAGTTTTTTTTTCTTCTCTTTCTTCGAATTGTTTAGTACTGTAAATTTTACCACTGATGAAATAAGAAGAGAAATTCAATAATTAGAGAAGTTCGTTCTGTTTAAAGGTTCAGAATTAGATCAGTTTAGGAAAAATTATCGATTTTAGAGACATGGGTAGCATATTGATTAGACCGCTTACGATGCTCAATGATTTCATACAAAATGAGCAATACCCAGTGGCGGCTCGTGCAATGTGGCAGCAATGGACTGCCTCCATTAAAACCTATGTAAAATAATCGACTATTTGGTGAGGCGCTGTGCCTCACCAAGAATCGATCTTTTAGCACAGATTTAAATGGCAAAATATCACTGTTGCCAGATTGCACGAGCCGCTACTGGCAATACCATATAAATTTTATTTTCTAGTAGGTAATTGCTCAATTTCGGGGAAAAAAAGTAGTAAAGAAGGTCAGTTTTGGAATGAACTACAATCACTAAAACAAAACTACAAAACAATTAAAGAACAACTACAATTTACTATGCTATTCTATACTGAATAAAAACCTGTACGGTCGTGACAAACATACACGTCAGTTCATGTACTAACCGTGAAAGGACAGCTAGAGTAGCCGTGTTTTACAGGTGCCAGTTGAGGACGCGGTTGAGTTCTGAACCGTACATGCGCACGGGTGTCGTAACCGTGTCTAGACGGCGTCCAACTTTTACCCGTGATTCACGGTTCCCGAGCCCGTCTTTTATAGTAACCTTACCCGTGAAATTTTTTCTGTGTAACTATACAATCTCTTTTTGCCTTTAGCTACATATTCCCTTGTAGAGGGACATACATAAAATCACAAGAGAAAAATTTGTTGTGAAACTACTTTTATTTTATTTATCATCACTCGGCGTTGCATTGGAAGGGTTAATTACAGTTAAAGTTGAGAAAAATGGCTTACCCATATAAATAAATTAAATAGTCGAGGCATTCTTCAATTGCTTCCGTGGACGATGAGCTTAGCTTTTTGACAAAAGATGCGTTTTAAAGATGTTAAGTCCTCTCCTAACTTTAATATAGAATTCTAGTTATTCTGTTCCGAGTAGAGTTTTCAACGTCACATCAATATCTTAAAATCGGGAAGAG
This sequence comes from Trialeurodes vaporariorum, assembly GCA_011764245.1. Lineage (NCBI taxonomy): Eukaryota > Metazoa > Arthropoda > Insecta > Hemiptera > Aleyrodidae > Trialeurodes > Trialeurodes vaporariorum. The sequence goes on along the minus strand of VMOF01000013.1, from coordinate 35,255,968 downwards.
AAGATTATACGATCTCGGTTCAACTAAAGTTTGCCCCTCACCCCCTTCCACTAGAATTTATTTTTCGTGTTTTTAAAATCCATGCAACGCAAACAATTGTACCTCTTTTTTTGAAGGTATATATAGGTAGACAAACCACCTGTGACGCATTGGCTTAATTTTAAAGGTTTGTTTGTTCACCGTCTCTGAAATAGGTTGAACAGTGAATAGTTCACAACTGATTTTTTTAAGCTCTCATTAAGTGAAGTAGTTTATTTTAATTTCTTATTCATAATCAGCCCCCTCCCTTTCTTCCTCGAGCTCCCGCTTCATTCTACACGTTTTTCACTCGCGTCTATATAGCGATGCCGGATTTACATCATAAGATTCAATGCAAATTATATAAGGCTTTTTAACTTCAAATCTGGAAAAACTGCAAACTGCAAATTATAGGGAACCTTGACAAAGGACTTAGATGCGAGTTATATATTGGGAAATATTATTTAAAAAAATAATCTTAAGTCTTTCTTAGGGTTGAGTTAGGAACAAGCATACCTGCTAATTTTTGAACGGTTAAAGCTTTTTTTTCAAAAAAAACAAAAAAAACAAAAAAAAAACAAAAAAAAACAAAAACAAACAAACAAAACTTTGCCGGCAGTCTCGTATTACTATTATAATAAATTTCAAAGGACTTAAAAATCAGAAAAAAGAAGAAAATAAATAAATAAAAGAATAAACATTTATTAACACGCGTGTATTGTAATACACGATTCAAATCAATGCTACTCATGATAGGGCAACAAAAAGACTAACTATAAAAGTGGCATTCCAGGATTGTTAAAATTGCGTAAGAAATTACTTTGCTTCGGTCGCAAGTGCAAAGGCTCGTGATTTTTTGTTGTAAAATTAATCGCGATTGTTTAGTTGACATGGAAAAAATGAGTTTTAACCGACTTATTGCGATAGTAATTGAACTTGCGGAAGTGTCCCTGTATTATTGATGAGCATAATAGCATATGCACCTGTGTTGAAAGCACACGTGGTTATGATTTTTCTGAAAGTAAATGGACTCGCGATGCGACTATCAGTGGTGTAGCGTGCAATTCTGCAACGTTGTATTTTATCCATTTGAATCCATGTAAAAGGTCGAATGCGAAGGTGTTTGCGAACACCCAATAGTTCGATCTTTCTCACGGGATTAAATGGACAAACTGCAAAGTTGCCACATTGCACGATACGTCACTGGCGACTATACTAAGGTTATGTCGTATACTCTACAATAGTCTCTGGTAATTCTATCTTAGTCTTACTATGAAATCATGCATTCCATAGCGTTTCTGATTCGCCAATTCGTTGACATTTTTACTTGAATATCCCTTGAAATTTTCTTGAGAAATGTCAAGACTATTTGATTCAAGGTGTGTTTTTGAATTATGCAAATTGAATATGGAGGACTTTTCCAGTTCGAGTCTAAGTCAAGGATCTCGACAGTGGCGTTGCATACAATTTGGCAACACGGTATTTTTTCCATTTAAAGGCAAGTAAAAGGTCTAATGCGAAGGTGTTCACCAAAAACCTTGGAGTTTTATCTTTGTTATGGGTTTAAATGAACGAACTGCGATGTTGTCGAAATGCACACCACGCCACTGGATCTCGAGTAAAGTCTCTGAACTGCACCCTTATTGATTAAAAAAATATCGATTTAACCGTTTGCGAAGGAACGACCCTTTACATCCATGAAACGTTGAACAGGCTTGAATCGATGGACACCCTGTAGATCGTTCCTTCAATTAACTACACGAGATCCTTTTAATAGTCCTACAATTCAGATCACGCAGACAGGACCATTTTCGAAGGCCGGAACAGCGGTCGTAAATGTCATTCCCCATTTTCCCAATTCAATCGCAAAGCAATTAGATCAAAATGAAAGAGTTTCATCTGCAGTCCACATTTATGTGTGCGTAAATTTTTGTTAATGTGTGCGTAAATTTCTGTTAATGTGTGCGTAAATTTCTGTTAATGTGTGCGTAATATTCTACCAAGACGTGCACAACGTAGGCGGATCTACCAATTTGGCGCTCTCTCTCTCTCTCTCTCTCTCTCTCTCTCTCGCTCGCTCTCTCTCTCTCTCTCTCTCTCTCTATCTCTCTCTCTCTCTCTCTCTGCTCTCTTTTTGTCAATTTAAACAAATGTGTGGTAAAAAGGATAAAAGAAGTGGTATTCACATAACTTTAGATACTATCTCCGTCCTTTTCTGACGGCGCCGTTCAAATGGCAGGCGAGAGAGAAAGAGAGGGGGGAGAGGGAGAGTGAGAGAGTGTGTGAGAGAGAGAGGGAGAGGGAGAGAAAGAGAGAAATTCCTGGATCTGCCTACGGTGTGCGATTAGAGAAAGTGGACATAAACGCATGCGATGCCCATGTATTTTTGTCAATCGTAAATAGTGTTCATTTTCGTCGGAAGAAAAAAGGAGAGTATACAATAGAGAGGGGAGTGGACTAGTTTTATTTACGAGTGAATGTTTTGTCAACTTGAAAGTTTAAACACTAACCAATTCTCGAGTCAAGATGGTGTTTATTACTATCTGCGGGTGGGTAATTGAAATGAAAAGAGCAAAGAGCAAAATCGTTCACCCAATCCAATGAGAGTAGTTCAATTATCAATTGCGCTTTGATAGGGTTTTTTTTTTTTTTTTTTTTTTTTTTTTTTTTTTTTTTTTTTTTTTAATAATAGATAATTATTGCTGTGTGATGAATATCCCGTTTCTTTTCAAAGACTGCACTCATTTTTTTGAATTGCCACCGAAACAGGTTGTCAAACACATCAATCAACCGGGAAACAAGACATATAGTTTCTCCTGTATGCCTCCTTTTTCAGCGCATCTTACTTGAATCTTCAAATAATCAGTGGCGTAGCTTGCTATTTGGCAACGTTGCAGTTCGTCCATTTGAACCTATGAAAAAGATTGAACTGTTGGGTGCTCGGTGAACACCTTCGCATTCGACCTTTTAAGTGGGTTTAAATGGACCCAATCCAATGTTGCCAAATTGCACGCTACGCCACTGCAAATAATCGATATTTTTGCGCAGATTCAAATGGGAAAAAAAGCTAATTGATCATTTACAAGCCGGTGTGGCGCACTCCTGATGACGTAAAAATATGCCCGATTACAACTCAACCTCTATGGTAGAATTATTTTTTATTTTTTATTTGGTCTGCGTTTCGTTAGTAAGAACCAGCCTGTTGCACGCGCATAGAACCTGCGAGCGAAAGAATTTTAATTCGATTTAAATATGCGATCCTGAGAAATTTTTGCTTCGTTTTTTCTTTTAAATTTTTGCGTGAGTTTGAAATTCTATCGGAATTCTTTAAATTCGTATTATTTACTAAACGTTTTCACACTGTCGAATCTCCAAAGAATGTTTTTATCTTTACCATTCTACCACTCCACCGCACCGCTCCACACTTTTTTCTTTCTTTTTCAAGTCAATGGGCGCATTTTTAAGGCGCCTAGAACACTTAGATCACTGTCAAGAGGAATGACAGAGAAATCCGACTTCTGTGTAGTCCTTCTGATACCATGATTTGTACTTTACCATTACTTACCATTTTTACCATTTTTTTGGACATGAAAATTTGTTGTTTTTTTTTTCTTTAAAAACATTTTAGACTTGATATTTTTTTTTTGTAAAAATCATGTTACTAATACTGTCTCATTTTAAGCTCTTAAATGAATGATTTCTCACATGCTTAAGTTTTCTTGCTATTATTTTATTGTTCAAAATTTCGATTCTTATCCATAAAACTATGTCCGAGAAATTCAGTGGCGAGGCGTGCAATTGGGCAACGTTTCTTTTTCCCCCTTTAAACACATTAGAAAGGTCGAAACATCTGGTCATCGCCGATGACCGAAGCATTCGATTCTTTCAGTGAGTTTAAATAGAGAAAGAACATAATTGTCAAATTTCACGCCTCGCTACTGGAGAAATTCCATGTTTTGATCCACTGTGCATCGTCTCTTACCTAGCAACAACGCGGAAAAGAAATCCCTCTCACACAGTGTTGCCAGATTTGAGGTTAAAAGCCGTTTGTTTTACATTGATTCTTATGGAAAAATACGGCCGAGAGCCGCACATTTCTCAACATTGCTCTTATCTTATGTCATAGTCTGCTCAAAACGGTCTTTTTCGTTTAAGCGCACACATTTTTCTTCAACCACCTCGAACTACTCAGAATGAAATATAGTGGTATAGGAAGATTCCTGAGAGTTTAAGTGCACCGTAGATATACAGGAAATGTTGTCAAATGTACTTCAAAAGTAGCAAAAATTTAAAAATTTAAAAATCGCGGTGGATACAAGAATTCGCCCTTCTCTTTCTTCGGCCTTCTGAAATCACTTGTTTATAGGTCAGAGGACGATAAAGAGGAAGGGAATATCAAGTATTAATTGGTCTGTTCTGTTGCATTCTTTTGCTGCATCAATACGGAGGGTTGATTCTGGTGTAAAATCGCGTGAAAATCACATTGAAATCATCATATAGTCTCAAAATGCACTCATAAACCCTCAAAAGGCGTTTTAAAGAAAGCCTAAAATGGCGATCGAAAGGGCGAATCAGCCCTGTTTTCATTCACCACGAGCACCAAAAGATGGCCGATGACGGCAATTTATGAGGTTGGCTCGAATGTAAACAAACGTCTTATTTCCTCATAATACTTACATTTTGTGTCATTCTGCGTGTTTTTATCCGGTAAATTTTACTTAGTACTTAGTTATTGTTTGTGATTACTTTAGTGAATAAATTGCGTTCTGTGTCAATTTGCCGGGATTCTGAAAAGAAAGCACTGTGCAAGTACCTTCTATGTCGAATGCCGGCGTCGGCCATCTTTGCTGCTCGTATGGTGCGATGCATGCAGGGTTGATTCGTCCTTTCAACCGCCATCTTTGGCTTTCTTTGAAACGCCTTTTGTGTGCTTATGGGTGGATTTTGAGACTGCTTGATACTCTCTATGTGATTTTCACGCAATTTTATACTAGAATCAACATTCTATAACGCTATAGCAAAAGTGTGCAACAGACCCATTGGCTTTATATAGCCAATAGCTCTGTCATTTTACGCAGGTGTTCAAAGGCGGAAGGAGGGAGTGATAGACAAAGTCCCAATAGAATCGCAAACGAATTTCCCCGAAAAAAAAAAGGTTGATGATGTAGGTTTTCAAGAAGGCTCGACAGCAAAATTAGCAAAACTTTGATTTACATCCTAGATTATTTTACGCGGAGAAAACATAATAGTTATAAATTGACCGAAACGCTTGTTCGGTTTGATCCTAATTCTTGTTGTTTTGACCAGAAATTCTGGTTGATCTAGCTGGAGTTTTTAATGAGCTTACTGCATCTTTGTTTAAATAAAAATAAATAATAATAATTTAAAAAAAAAAAAAAAAAAAAAACCTCTTTGTTAACTTTTTTATTTTTGATCTATACACAGATGGTATGGTTTACAATTTTCTTATGAGTATCTAAGTAAGTATTAACATATCATCAAGGAGTTGCCTCATATTTAACGTAACCAAACTTGCCTAGTAAACTAATTAAACAACAAGGAAGAGTATGAATTGAGACGGAATTTCAGTGAGCGGCAAATGAGAAAGATATTTAGAGACTCAGACAGTTTAGAATTGTGAAACTGAGATTTTGAAATTTTAAACATTATAAACAAACATTTTAAACAAAATATGAGAATTTTGAAATGAAATTTAGTAAGAATTTGCGTGGATCAAATAGAACAATAAAGTGTCAGTCAATTTAACTATTCTTTTTTTCTCAGGATACAATCTCATTGGTAAAACATAGAGTTTTCTCTCGATTATCCGAAAGATGGCGACACTGCTCGACAACTGCGACCATATAGCCGTAGCCAGGATATTGTCTATCTCTCTCTTAGCCCATTTGAACGCGTGTGTTGGAAAATGATGGATATAGGGGCTGTCACGTGACTTCAGCCCCTCTTTCTGTCCTTTTCTAACACATGCGTTCAAATGGGTTAAGAGAGAGAAAGAAAATCTTCTGGCTACGGCTATGACTGCGACCGTGAATATATCCTCAGTTTTAGCGATTCTGGCCTGTAACATTGAAATATTGCCGCAGTCTTGACTGTCGGACCAGCCTGGCCTGGTGTAAAAGGTCGTGAGACGATAATTGTGGACTCGCGCCGCACTATGGTCTGAGATCGAAAAAAAGTGGCCAAAAATCCAGTGAAAAATAGTCATCAAAAATCATCGTTTTCGACCTTTTAAGGTTAATTTTAGACTTTATGGTGACACTTTCAAGTTTAAATTACTTGTTAAAAGTGTTCTCTGTAATTGAATTTGGTATTATAAGTTTTTAAATGATGAATTTATGGGAAATTCACTTTCTGATTTTTGGCCACTTTTTGACGATCTCAGACCATAGTGCGCCGCCGAGTCCCGATAGTCATAAACGCATTTAGCGAGGTGAGCCTCGATTGCCAGGTTGAGCAGCGTTCGCAATATTACATAAAATTTATACAAATTGTATTTGTATCTATTCATATACATTTGTGATAGGTGTAATACTGTCAGTCCTGTATAGATTCAGGGCATCAGTGGCGGTTCGAGCAATATGGCAACGTTGAATTTGGTCCATACAGGGTGTAACAGATGTATTCCTCCCCCCCCCCCTGTCTAACTTTTATTTCGATGTATCGAAAACTAAAAACTATATCGACCTGCGGTTTGCGCCAAAATGCTCTGTTTAATGTGCTCTTTTGAGCGATGTATCACTCGATAGGGGTCGTGCCTCGGAATTTTTGAGATAGACCCCTTGAGAGGCAATTTTTTTGGCAACTGTTGGGGGGCTCTAAAACCAAATTCGTCTAAATTTATGGCAAAACCGTATTTTTTTCTGAAAAGTACTTGCTTTTTAGAGTATATAGACCCCTAGTTTTTACATTTCTCATACTACAACATCTATACTATCCGTGTCATTAGGTGTCTACTCGTTCTCAGTACACTTCGATTTTACTTTAACGCCGCACTGATTGTGTTCTCGGTAAATTTAAAAGCGAAGAATCTGATTGGCTTATATATAAATGCTTCTTTTAATCGTGAAACTGACATCTGATTGGTCAATTTTGAAAATCCCGCTGCTCGTACTATAACAGTCTCTACTATTCGTGTCATTAGATTTCTACTCGTTCTGTGTACACTTTGACTTTACTTTGACCGTGTTCTCAGCGCTAATGAGCCGTGCTTTCGAGCAGCGAGTAGATGATCGAGTCCGGAAGTCGGCTGTCCGGGAGGGCCGCGGACCTCCGAAAGCGCGCGTAGAGCCACCACGTATATATAGGTACGCACTGTCTGTCTACAAATCTCTCAGTTCAAATAAAACGTTTTTTTTAAAATTAAGATATCAAACCGTTGCGAAGGCGATAATGGAAAGAACCGAGAGAGGTGCGGAACGAAGCAGAAACACCGCAAGTGCTGTAGAATTTCTATGGAGATACGGCGTTACTGCTCTGTACGGCAGCATTAGGTCCTTAAGAAAGTGAAATTGACTCGGGCATCAGGAGACGAGACGCTGGTGCTGAGCGCGCGCTGATTCTGCTGAGCGATGAATCAGGAAACTTTATCAAATGGACACAAATCTAGCTAGATGAAGAAAGGCTGAAGGGGAGGGGGCGGTGGAGAGGGGGAGTGGGGGAGTGGGGGAGTGAAGAAGTGAGGAAATGCGATGCAGTTGTTGTGGTCCCCGTGTTCTCGGTCGTGTTTCATGATTTTTGGTCGGTTACCATGGCTACCACCGCTGCTGACTCCATGACCGCTAATTTTTCCGGGGTCTCGATAGCTAGCGCGGCGACTGCACTTCTCCTGCTCGCGCTGCTCCTGATGCTGATGCTGACCAGACGCACAGTGGAATTGTATGTTTTAAATAAAACAATACGACCCAAGTGAAATTTTCAGAGCAGCCGTTTTGCGTATAATTCATGACATTTTTCAATGAGGTGCTTACAAGACAGTGGCGTCATTTCAGCTTTTGCCAAGGGGAGGGGGGCCAAAATCTGAAATCTGATGACCTTTTTTTTTTTTGCTTTTCAAATTTAAAAAATTCAAAAAACTGGGGACTCACATACATGTCTAATGTTAGAGTGGATAGCGACGCTCTTTCATTGCTCCAAAGTTAAGGAACGAGAATTTTGTAGTTCCAAAGATTCAACCGCGAATAATTTGAAAAATCAATTTTTTGCCCTGTGTTTTGAATAATGTTTACATGGAAACCACAAGCAGACCACAAGCTACACATTCTTTCCTGAAATTAAAAACTTTCTTAACCTATAATCGCTCAATTAAACAACCTTTTTTTTTGTGGGGGGGGGGGGGGGGGGGGGGGGTCGAAATTTCGAGGTATGCCGAAATCACAGGGGGGGGGCATTTCCCCTCCCTGCCCCCCCCCCCCCCCCCCCATGACGCTACTGTTACAAGATTTTGCAATATTGAGTGCTTTTGAAAAGAGCCTTAATTAACCATGAGCTAACTCGAATTCAAGAATTCTCATGTTTCAGGTGATATGATAAGAAGAGAGCAAGGAAATACTAACAGTCAGAGATGTTGCATCGATGACAAGTTTCTGTTTACTATCCATTTATTTGAAAAACGGGACGCAACTCGGAATTCTAGTTTTGGCCGCGGGACGCAACTCGTCCAAAATTTTGACCGCGGGACGCAACTCGTATGCAGCCGGTCGACTACCTGCCAGCAGTACCCTTTTTCCCGTATTTGGGGTATTGAAGCCATTTCTTTGAAAATTTTAAATTCAATTTATATTAATCATTGCTTGACGGAAATGTATTCAGCGCAAAATGTCCGTCAAAATGCATATCCATATCATGGAAATCCGTCAATTTTTACCTTGTAAGTTTACAACTTTATAAATGTGAGAAAGTTGCACTAAAGCCACTAAAACAGGCAAATATCGTCGTGTATTCGAAAAATTGACTCTCAGTTTGACTGAAATTTTGCGCTGAATTCATTTACGCTAAAATAAAATTAGTTCAGAAAACGATGCAAATTTTCGTAAATTGGCCATCATACCTCCACTACTAAAAAAAAGAAAGAAAAGAGGGACGGAGGAAGGCAGGTAGCGGACCATTGACCGTGTGCTCGGGGTATACGTGTATTGCTATTGTGAGTAACAAAAGGCGACGAGAAGAGAGACCTTTCACTGCCGAAAATCCCTCCGCGCGGTTGCCATTAGTGCACTAATAAACACATTTTCAGTTATTCTCCACCTATCTTCCGAAATTGAACAGACTATACAACTAAGTAATCCCGGTGGAGTATCCATAGGTATCATTTTACATTTTTCATGATAGCTCATTATACGTATACGCAAAGTAAGGTTACGTATTTTTTTCCAAACAAAGGATGAAGGACTAAATAACTTAATGAACAGACACATAACAATAACAAGTTCACCCTGGTAAAAATGACGACTATACGACTATTCCAAAAACGACTATAAACATATTTGCCGACTATAATCTATAGTTGGCCAACTATAATCCATAGTTGGCCAACTATGTTTATAGTCGTTTTTGGAACGGTTATAGTCGTCATTTTTATCAGGGCAGTGGCGTAGCGTGCAATTTGGCAACATTGTATTTTGTTCATTTAAACTCATGTAAAAGGTCGAATGCGAAGGTGTTCACCGAGCACCCAAAACTTCGATCTTTTTGATGGGATCAAAGGGACGAACGGCATCGTAGCCAATTTGCACGCGACACTACTGAACAAGTTACAAATGCTAGTAAATTATACTTATAAGTCGGAGGGCGTAAGGTTGACAGCAGCGTAAAACGTTGCAATTTAGCAACCATGTTTTTTTTCCATTTAAACCTATGAAAAAGGATCAATATCTCGGGATTCCATGAATATCGTGAAGTCTGTGAGTAAATTTTATATTTGTTTTTCTAGTCAATCACACTGCGGTGGAGTAATTTTCAATGGAGCTCTTGCAAGGTTTTGCTGTAAGCAAATGGAGTATCAATTCCGATGTAAAATGCTGCAAAAATAATGATGAGAACATTAAAAAAGTCTAAAACTCATTCCTCGCAGAGAAAACTTGATTTGAAATTTCGGGTGACCACCCTTGTATGTTTGCATCAACCTCGATTCGGACCCCAAACAAAAGAATAGGACATGAAATTAAATGCCGTCTTCCTCGTTTATTACGCAACGTAGAACTTTTCTGTAGTTATCACCGTGCTCCTAGTGACAAAATGTGTATGAATATTCCTTTAATTCCTCCAAAATTTACTTTTTGAAAGCAAATTCACTAATCTTATTGTTTAAATTCGTAGGTTTTGTTCTTTTGTTTGGGGTCCTAATCCGAGGTTGGTGCATACATGCAAGGGTGGTCAGCCGAAATTTCAAGTTGAGTTTTCTCTGCGAGGAGTGAGTTTTAGACTTTTTCAATGGTCTCATCGTTATTCTCGCAGCATTTTACATTGGAATTGATACTCTATTTGCCTACAACAAAACCTTGCAAGAGCTCCATTGCTCCATTGCAACGGCCCTATTACAGAGAAAAAATCAACATGCCTTTCATAACTACTATATATCGTCTTAAGGATCGAGGAATTCGTCCCACTGTAACCATCTCACCTGCAAATCTAACCGATTATTATAGATAGCGCTTTCGTCGCAGCACGCTCCCGCGCTCCGGCCGAACCTCGTCATCGTGCGATGAAAATTGACTTTGACCCGCGCCACGCTTCTCGGGTCAGCTCGTAATATTTCACTCTCTATTTGTTGCTTTACTGATTGAACCGTTCCGTTAATTCGTTTTTTCCCTCTTCTTTCCTCTCTCTCTTTCTCTCTCTCTCTCTCTCTCTCTCACACTCTTTCAATTCGATTCCTTCCAAAATTAAAATTTGAAGAGGAAAGTTCAGTCTAGATCGTGCTCGGACTGAATATTTGACCGACACCCGGCCTGGTAAAGTAAAAGAGAGAAAGAGAGAGAGAGAGAGAGAGAGAGAGAGAGAGAGAGAGAGAGAGAGAGAGAGAGAGAGAGAGAGAGAGAGAGAGAGAGAGAGAAAGAGAGAGAAAGAGAGAGAGAGAGAGAGAGAGAGAAAGAGAGAGAGAAAGAAAGAGAATTATTCGAATTATTTCCACCGAAAATGCGCGATACGAGGCAGGAACAGGTGCGCGAGAGAACCCGCTTGAGGATCCAAACGTCCGGTGTGATCGTTCTGAGCAATTGGCGTTAGAGATTTGCACAGAGATCTGTACTGAAGAGCGGATCTGACGTTTTCCATGCTACCGTCTCATAAGTTTTTAATCAAACTGTTTGTTTTCTCTTTTTTTGTGTATAAACACCACCCACACACGTACACACGACTTCAACCACTTGATTCCCGGGGGGGGGGGGGGGGGACAAGTTCGTCGAAGAAATGGGGAAAACAAGTATGCTTTACCATTTGTATCGAGTGAATATATGACACGTGAAAGCAGCTGTTCGTATCAACTCGTATGAGCTCGAGTCAAAATAACACGTGAAAATACTAATATACAGGGTGGTCCGAAAGTCTCGGGACGGCTTCATAACTTTTGAACGGCTGCAGATAAAAAAACCAAACTTGGAGGATGTTTATAACTTAATAGGAACTACTTTTTGGCGTACCCGAAAATTCCGGGGGGCACCCGTAAAGGGGGGTTTTGCCCCCCAACTCAAAATTTTCAAATGGCAACCCCCATCTTGTGATACCTTGTTTGAAAGGGCATAAAATTCTAAGACTTTTGGCGCAAACCGGAGGTCAATATCGTTTTTCGTCTTCGATATATCGATAGTCAAAGTTCGATTTTGACCCATTTTCAAAAAATCAGAACTCCCATTTGAAAAGTCGAACTTTAGAAAACTAGGAGTCAAAAATACTCGAAAAAGCAAGTCCTTTTCAGAAAAAAATACGGTTTTGATATTTGTTTAGTCTTAGGACCCCCAAAGTTATTTAAAAAAATGACCCCTCAGGGGGGCTATCTCAAAAATTCCGAGCCACGACCCCTATCGAGTGATACATCGCTTGGAAGGGCACACAAAACTGAGCATTTTGGTGCAAACCGCAGGTCGATATCGTTTTTGGTTCTCGATATATCGAAATGTGCCAATGAGTATAAATCCAACTTTGTCATTCGATATATCGAAAACCAAAAACGATATCGACCTGCGGTTTGCGCCAGAATGCTCAGTTTTGTGTGCCCTTTCAAGTGATGTATTACTCGATAGGGGTCGTGGCTCGGAATTTTTGAGATAGCCCCCCTGAGGGGTCATTTTTTTTAAATAATTTTGGGGGCCTTAAGACTAAACAAATATCAAAACCGTATTTTTTTCTGAAAAGGACTTGCTTTTTCGAGTATTTTTGACTCCTAGTTTTCTAAAGTTCGACTTTTCAAATGGGAGTTCTGATTTTTTGAAAATGGGTCAAAATCGAACTTTGACTATCGATATATCGAAGACGAAAAACGATATTGACCTCCGGTTTGCGCCAAAAGTCTTAGAATTTTATGCCCTTTCAAACAAGGTATCACAAGATGGGGGTTGCCATTTGAAAATTTTGAGTTGGGGGTGAAACCCCCCTTTACGGGTGCCCCCCAGAATTTTCGGGTACGCCAAAAAGTAGTTCCTATTAAGTTATAAACATCCCCCAAGTTTGGTTTTTTTATCTGCAGCCGTTCAAAAGTTATGAAGCCGTCCCGGGACTTTCGGCCCACCCTGTAGAATATGCGCTATAGTATTCATTTTGGTGAAGAAGACGTGTTGGCGCGCGCGTGCAATCTGGCAACGCTGCAGTTAGTTTATTTTAAGTAATGGAAAAGGTCGAAATATTAAAGTTGCAGAGTCCACTCCCTTGGATCGATATTTTTCATGGGTTTAAATGAACTAAATGTGACAATGCCAATTGCCATATTGCACGCACCTGCGCCGCGCCACCGCTGAGGGTATCTCTAGAAGAAGTGTCACATGAAAACCCATGACCAAATTCACAGGTGAGCTCCTGGGAATTTTTTCGTGGGCTCCCATGGGAAATAACAAGACCATTTCCATGGGAACCCATGGGTACCCATGGTAAACCCAAAAGGTACGCTCATGGGAACTCGTGGATACCCATGGGTTCCCATAGAAATGGGTCTGTTGCAAACTTTTGCTACAACGACTAAGAGTATTTAACCTAATGTAAAATCGCCTGAAAAGTCCATTGGTGGCATCAGAAAGTCATACAATGCAATAATAAAGTCACAAGAGGCGTTTAATGAGATCCAAGATGGCGAAGAAATATCGAGGAATTTGTATGCATGCACCACGAACATCCAAGGATGACCAACTTTGCCAACCTCACTGGAGGTAGAGGATATGTGTTTGTTTACGTTGTGATTGGTTGTGATCGATATTGTGAGGTTGGCTATCCTTGGATGCTCGTGGTGCATGCATACAAATTCCTCGATATTTCTCCGCCATCTTGGATTTCATTAAACGCCTCTTGTGAGTTTATTATTGCCTTTTACGACTTTCTGATGCCACCAATGGACTTTTCAGGCGATTTTACATTGGATTAATTACTCTTAATCGTTGTAGCAAAAGTTTGCAACAGACCCATTGTCTTGTTATTTCCCATGGGCATTCACGAAAAAATTCGCAGGGGTTCCCCTGGGAATTTGGACATGGGTTTTCATGCGACATTTCTACTAGGATAGATTAAAAATTGTATAGAAGAAGACTGAGCAATAGTGCCGAGAATTGAAGACGGCCATAGTGGTGTTAGTGATGAGGGAGTGGGGGGAGGGGGGGTTATGAAGCAATTAAACATTGCCGCTCATGGAGTCGTGACGTAAAACTGTTTCAATTAGCAAAATGTACATCGTTATGATATGTTGTAGCTTATGTTAAAGATCAAATTGACGCAGTGGCGGCTCGTGCAATCTGGCAACCGTGCACTTTTACCATTTAAACGTATGCAAAAAGATCGATACTAGGTGAGGCGCTACGCCTCACCAAGTAATCGATTATTTTACACAGTTTTAAATGGAGGAAATCCATTGTTGTCACATTGCTCGAGCCGCTGCTGAATTGACGAGCTTAAACGAATGTTTTGGCCAATTCATCAGTTACTTACCGAGCTTTGTTTACTTTAACCCGTTTTACGTGGTTCCAATTCATTAAGTTGAAAATCAAAGAACTCAGGATTGTGAGCATTTAAAAAAAAAGTCCTCGTTGGGCGCCTTCAATTGTTGATGTAGGCAAAAACAAGTACCATGAAGTAGGAATATTTATCTACTGACTTCATTTGCAAAAGTGTGCTATAAATGTGAGTACGGACTGATTTAACTGGTGCTGAAAGAGACACTTTGTCTGCTAATCAACCGGTATCCCAGTTCCTATAATCTCATTTCCGAACAATCCATCTTTTTTTATATTTTTCCCCTTTGCATTTTGAATACTATACCCCTTTTCTACACTGAGAGAAATGTATTATTGTTCCAAAAGGAATTTTGGTTTACGGAAAAAAAAGATTAGTGAAAATAACCATACGGATACCTGATTTTGGCACCTGCTAGATGTTATGGTAAACTTGACCAGAAGTATGGTACATTTACCGATACTTTGAGTAACTTTGACATGCAATCAGGTAATATCACCTAGTACCTAGTCAAAATATAGTATACTTCTGGTTAACATTACCATAACATCTAGCAGGTGCCAAAATCAGCAGTGGCGTAGACAAGGATTTTGGGGCCCTCCCGCCAATTATTTTTAGGGGCCCCTCTACTGTCACTCCAAGATAAGGGGTTCAGCCCCCCCCCCGCCTAGGACCTGGGATCTGGGGTGTTTCCCCGAAAAAATTTGGAGATTAGTTCATCTAAAAATTCTCACACAATTCATGCTTATAGTTATCGTTTTTATTTCCTTCCTTCTTCTTGTTTTCCTATCGAAGTACTTAAAACTCGCGACTTTTTTTATAGAAAAGTATTTCCGTAAGAAAACGCTAAAACAGTGTTGGAAGACGGAAGATACTTACAAACAAAAAACGAAGGAGAAATGCTATTTCAATAATGAAAAAACTTGCCTTTCTTTACTTTGAAAAGTTTTTCCTTTCATCAGGCCCCGGGCCCCAACATCGTTGGTCTTCAGGGGCCCTCAGAGCCTGGGGGCCCTCCCGCCTGGCGGGGTCCGCGGGGGCCTTATCTACGCCACTGAAAATCAGGTATCCGTATGGTTATTTTCACCGTAGTTTTTTTTCCGTGTTGGCTCAAAAGAAATTCACTATGAAATATTGACTAATACATTCCTTTTTGTTCAAAGAATATATATATATATATATTTTTTTTTGTCCCAACTGTAATTTTTTCTTGTCCCCACCTCCCTTTGTTTTCTTCCCTTGTTTGTATTTTTTTTTTTTTTTTATTCATTTATTTATTTATTTATTTATTTATTTATTTATTTCTGTTTTTTGTTTTTTGTTTTTTGTTTGTTTTTCTTTTTTTTCTTTGGGATTGTTCTTTTTCGGAACTGCACTTCGTAACCATTCATATTTGCTGTCGCAATAATAATGATATTAGCTAGTACAAAAAACAAAAAAACAAAAAACAAACAAACAAAAGAAATTGTTGATTCAATGAAACTTTGCCCAAATAAACGCTTCTTTTGAGCCAAAAGGTGTGATTTCTCTCAGTGTTGAGCGTTTTCTTTCCCTCGCTAATTTTCAATGTGCTTACCTACATCTTTTCCACTCCCAAAATATTACTCAGCTAAGCGACTTCAATTGATGATTTAATCAAAATCAAGTACCACAAAGTAAGAATATTTATCTACTTACTTGATTTGAATAAGCGCCCTGTATATGTGAGAGTGATCGGGTTGATTAAATAGAAACAGGAAAAGTCTATTCCTCTCCCATTCAGTCAGTTTCCTCCAATTCCAATATCCTCTTCTTCGAACTTTCCATCTTTGTTTATTCCTCCTTGCACCTTGATTAGCATACCCTCTCTCCTCCCTCTCTCTCTTGTTGTTTTTTTTTCAAGTTTGTTATTATCAAAATTACATTTAAGGTGATTCCAGGCGAAACTTTTCCAGATTTCAATCCGATGGATAGCGCCACTAGTCGCTTTTTGGAAAAGTCGTGTTCTTGGCGTTTTAAACTGAAATCATAGATAATACGCAAAATCCAATAACGTCAGCACCTGCAAAAATTTTTAATGGATTTTTTGAGCCCAAAATGAGCAAAATTGGTTCAAAATTAAAGCCGTAAATTATGAAATTCGTTTCGCCATAAGCTTAGTGAGTGAGAGTGAGCGCGAGTGATGATACGTCCATCTGCCTCACTCGCACTCATCGCGGCTTACGGGAAGTTTCGTTTTTCATAATTTCCGGCTTTATTTTTGAGTGTTTCAGCCTGAAACTTTCAGGGTATCTTCCTGAAGTATGCTCGCAGGTGCTGACGTTCCTCAAATTTGTGTTTTTAGCGTGAATTCGTCAAATTAAGCAAAAAACTGTTGACTTTTTGAGCAGCGCGACGTGTGGGGTCCACAGTTGGAACTAATCGACCCTGGAATCACCTTAAGGCTTCCCTCTAGGTTGTTTACAGCTATTTATCGGATATTTTTTGTTATTTTGTTTATTTTTACTCTCAGTTTTATTTTTAGTTATGTTCTGCTTAGTTTTTCTTTCTTTTTCTTTTTTTATGTCCGTTATATTTCTATATAGTTACTCATTTTTTTTCTTTTTCTTTTTCATATTTTCTTATCTCTCGAGATGAGCCATATGGAGGCTCAAGTGTAAGAAAGGACTTTAAAGTCCTAACTTGACCTCCATGGCATTAATCCTATTTTTTTGTTTTTATTTACACTATATTAGGTTCAATGCAAATAAAAAATTGCCAATCAATCAATCTCTCTCTCTCTCTCTCTCTCTCTCTCTCTCTCTCTCTCTCTCTCTCTCTCTCTCTCTCTCTCTCTCTCTCTCTCTCTCTCTCCCCCTCCCTCTCTCTCATCTCTCTCTCCCTCTCTCTCTCTTCCTCTCGCTAATTTTTTAATGCCTCTTAACCGTCTCATTCTCTTTCTCTTTTCATCTATTCAATATATATTCGCTCCTCGTAATTATCAAGCGTCACGGTCAATTGAATTTTTTAAATTGATGGTCGTATTCTATTCACAGTGTTGTCTATTTTTTTCACCGCTTCGAGGAGTCTAATTCTGATTCAGATCAATACAAAGTGTGTTCTAGTTTTACCCCTGCGAAATGACAACACCGTCTATTCATCGATGTAATTATGAGTCTATACATTGTGAGTCGATTATGTTGATCCTTCTCTTGAAATCTGCGCGACTCGACGCACAGTGATTTGAAACATGGAACTACCTGGACATAATTTTATGCGAATAAAAATCAAGATTAAGGATATTAAAAAGCAAGACAACTTAAAAATGTGTGAAATCATTCATTTCAGAGCTTTTACAAATGAGTCAAAAATCGTGAATTTTTCAGTAAAATATCACATTTTGAATGTTTTTAAAGCAAAAAAACCAAATTTTTCTTGTCCGGCAAAATTAATGTTTTGATCGACTGTGTGGCGTCTGGAAAAGTGGAGCCCGCGGAAGACACGAATTTGCAACGGTATAATTTTATTGAGGCACAGGCATCCCGTAATACATTAGGTGACTAGAAATCAAAACTAGTTTTGATATTTAAAGTTAATAGCACATTTGTCATTTCATTGGTTTTTCATTTCGCTCAGACGGTCTCGATTTTACGAAAACTAAGGTGGTTATGAATGCAGTGATTGGGTAAATACAGAGCGTACCAGACCACCCTCTCTTAAATTGGGGCTTAACGGGGCTCTTGCAAAATTTTGCTACAGGGGATTGAAGAGTCGATTCTTGCATATAAATCTGTAAAAATGACGATGAGTGCACTAAAAAATCACGAAATTCACTCTCAGAATAGGGCTTATAATGGCGGAGAGACGCAGATATCATGGGAAATTCCCATCCGTGATTATAGCTGGTTTTAACATCAGATTGGACTATTCTATTGCTCGCAGCAAAATTTTGCAAGAGCCTTATTAGCTCAAACCATAAAATCGCCCCAATTCTGCAATTGATCGAAACTTCAAAATTTTGATTTGGCGAAAAAGAACCTTATTTTTTCACTTTAAGGTAACATATTGCACATCAATCGGAAGGTCTTGGTCCCATTCGACCTTTTACATGGGTTTAAATGGATAAAATACAACGTTGCCCAATTGCACGCTAAACCACTGGATTATGGGGCGAAATGATTGAACACCCGGCGAAGAGTGGATCTTCAAGAGGTTCAATTGTGCCCGTAAAAATCGATTCTTTACTCTTTAGTATTGATTCAAATGAGCGAAAAACAAATATCTATTGTTCTCGAGCCGTCTCTGACTGAAGCAGTTTAAAGGTATCTTTGAAGGATCAGATCAGGCAAGATCGATATCGTTTCGATCGGTAAACTTGAACGTGAGAATGTTTCCGAATGTTTATGTGTAATTGGCGATTGTTTGAGGACAGTGTTGCCAGATCGAGGGTAAAAAGCCGTATCGTCCCCATTTAAATCAACGTAAAGTGTACGGCTTTTTCCCCTCAATCTGGCAACACTGTTTGAGGACGTGTGAGTACTCGAATATTTATCACGCTCTTGAACGCTCCTTATTTAGGAGCTCAGTTCATGGGATTCAGTCACGCGGTCACGCCGCGATATGTTCGAGCATAGGTGTATGTAAACCAGGGCTGCCGTTTTGCGTATAATCAATGCTATTTTTCTATTCACCGATGATTCCACCGGTTGAGAAAAGATTACACAGTTCAGTTCAGTGTATGGCTGTAATGAACGAAAACGCTCGCATCTGTAATCTTTTCTCAACCGGTGGAGTCGTGGATGACTTTTAAACAACTTGCGGATATTTTAATTAATTAACGGAGTTTTCACCGATTAAGGAAAGATAATAGATGCGAGTATTTTTGTGCATTACAGTCACACGCAGTACTGAACTGTGTAATCTTTTCTCAACCGGTGGAATCATCGGTGAATTGAAAAATAGCATTGATTATACGCAAAACGGCAGCCCTGACGTAAACAAAGCTACTGATGCTGGAATCACCGAGACGGCAGCTTGAATTGGTCGCCATCGCTTGCAGATTTGAATGTACAGGCAACATTGCCAGATTGCATAAGAAAGATACAATTTATATTTAAATTCATGTCATGCAGTGGCATTGCCTGCAATCTGGCAACGTTGCCTTTTGTCGGCGTGAACTAATACACAGGTTCGGGCTTAAGGAGGAAAGTGAACATCGCGATGGATGCCAGTGGCGTCGCGTGCCATCTGGCAACAATGCAACTGCTCCATTTAAACTCATTAAATATATCGAATTTTCCTTGTGCACTGTGAACCCCCTGAATTCGATATTTTACACGAGTTTAAATGGATAGAATACATTGTTGCCGAATTGCACGCGACGCCAGTGATGGATGCTATCTTTTCCATGGGTTTAGAGTCCCTATATACGATGAGAGTTGCGCCAATTCTCTCACAATATTAAGAAGAAGAAGCGGATCAATGGAGCCTCCAAGAGGCAAATCGCAAATGGCGGCAGACCATTTGCCTCTGCCCTGTTGCAGCTATTTCGCTATCTCTTATAGGTTAGGTCCAGATTCTCGACGATAACGGTCGTTATTGAAAGAGATAATGTTCTCCAGAATAACATTCAAACAGAGGAAAAATTAACAATAACTACTGCGGTCACTCTTACTTCAAATGTGTAATGAAAGCTACAGACCGCGAAAAGTAAACAAACCCATTTGTATTTGCCTCTTAGGGCTTTCTTGACAGCCTAAATCTGAAGGTCAATCAGAAATGGATTCAACATTGGCGCAACTCTCATAGTATATAGGGACTCTACATGGGTTCACCATCACACTGATAAAATGTAACGTTGCCAGATCTATTCTTGGATGAGGTGAGCTCGTGCGGGTGGATCGATTTCCCCTTTCTCTGAAGAAGGAAAGAAAGGGGACAAAAAATAAAATAAAAACAAAAAACAAAACAAATATAGCTATCAAAAGCAAATACTTGGAAATCAATATCACTATTGACTTTCCTTTCGAAAAATGTCCAGCCATGGAGGCAAGGAGGCATGGAGAAGAAGAAGAAGTGGAGGAAGGAGAGGAAGGAGAGGAAGGAGAGGAAGGAGTGGAAGAAGAGGAAATAGAGAAAGGAGAGGAAGGATCGGAAGGATTGGAAGAAGAGGAATAGAGGAAGGAGAGGAAAGAGTGGAAGAAGAGGATATAGAGAAAGGAGAGGAAGGATCGGAAGGATTGGAAGAAGAGGAATAGAGGAAGGAGAGGAAAGATCGGAAGGATTGGAAGGATTGGAAGGAGAGGAAAGGGTGGAAGAAGAGGAAATATAGAAAGGAGAGGAAGGATTGGAAGAAGAGGAAATATAGAAAGGAGAGGAAGGATTGGAAGAAGAGGAATAGAGGAAGGAGAGGAAAGATCGGAAGGATTGGAAGGATTGGAGGGAGAGGAAAGAGTGGAAGAAGAGGAAAAAGAGAAAGGAGAGGAAGGATTGGAAGAAGAGGAATAGAGGAAGGAGAGGAAAGAGTGGAAGAAGGGGATAGAGAGAAAGGAGAGGAAGGATCGGAAGGATTGGAAGAAGAGGAATAGAGGAAGGAGAGGAAAGATCGGAAGGATTGGAAGGATTGGAAGGAGAGGAAAGAGTGGAAAAAGAGGATAGAGAGAAAGGAGAGGAAGGATCGGAAGGATTGGATGGAGAGGAAAGAGAAGGAGTGGAAGAAGTGGAAGAAGTGGCAGAAGAGAAAAGAGATGAAAGACAGGAAAGAGAGTAAAAAGAAGAATGAGTCGAAGGAGAGGAAGGAGAGGAAGGAGAGGAAGGAGAAGAAGGAGAGGAAGGATAGAAAAGAGATAAAAGAGAGGAAGGAGAAGAAATGGGGGAAGGATAGGAAAGAGAGGAAGGAGAAGAAATGGGGGAAGGATAGGAAAGAGTGGAAGGAGAGGAAAGAGAGGAAATAGAGAAAGGAGAGGAGAGAGAGGAAAGAGAGGCAAGAGAGGAAAGAGAGGAAAGAGAGGAAAGAGATGAAAGAGAGAAAGGAGAGTAAGGAGAGGAAAGAGGAGGAGAGAATGGAGAAAAAGGAGAGGAAGGAGATGATTGTTAAGAAGAAGAAAGAGAAGAGGACGGGGAGGAAGAAGAAGAAGGAGAAGGCACCAGTGCAAAATGGATAGACTTAATAGACTGCGGCTAGGTCTACAACGCTACTAAGCTGACCCAATATTTTTCTTTGACCTCTTCTCGTAGACAAGAGAGGAAAGGGGTAGAGGAGGGGCGGGCGCCGGGATAATCTACAGAAGGAAGGGGAAGGGCAAATGAGGAACACGAAGCGGAAAAACTAAACTCGCGGCCCGGCGCGGCGTAGCAACGCGGACGTCGGCGATGGTTTAGACACGAGCTATTTGCAATTTCTCACTTTTCTTTTAAATAAACGTGGAGAGAATGATAGGAGGGAGGGGTATTTTGATGGGAAGGGGAGACGAAAAGGACATTGGAGAGCAATCAAACTCACATAATAAGACTCACCTACAAACGGCGGCGGGGCCCGCTGCGGTCAACGTCATTGGTCGCAATCGTCAGTATCATTATCATCGCATCCTTTTCTAGCTCTGAGATAGAGGATGAGAGGGAGAGAGAGAGGGAGAGAGAGAGAGAGAGAGAGAGAGAGAGAGAGAGAGAGAGAGAGAGATATGAAAAAAGATTTAAAACAGTAATTTGATCGCTGGGCCCTGATTAGATCTTTTTTTTATGGCGGGAAGTCGCTCTTGGTCTTTCGCGTAGCGGCGCGCAATGGGACAAAGTATGGAATTTCCCGGACATTTATTCATGGACAAAAATCAAGATTGTGAGCAATTAACGGCAAGATAACTAAAAACTGAGATAAAAAACAATTTCACAGCAAAAAATGAGTCAGATAACATATGGTTTTCAGACAGGAAATAACGACTTTGAATCTTTTCTGAAGCAAAAAACCCAAAACTTTCTATGTCCGGCGAAATTTATGTTTTGGATCGGTGTGCGGCGGGCGCACCGGCGCAACGTATCCTATTATTTCCGATCTATGAGGCGCAGTTGCCGAATTTACTTGCTTATAGTTCAAAAATTATTTCGATTTCCTGTGAGTTTCCTGGACAGTCTTTTTTCAGACCTGGCACTTTGTGACGCGGTTTCCCCCCCCCCCCCCCATCCGCACTGATCGATCGGGAATTTCTTTTACTGAGCAAAGATAAGGTTCATCTGGCCATTGATCCATCGAAGTGTTTCTATCAATTCTCGACTATACAATTTAGATCGCAGAGATTAGGAAATTATCCATTTGTAAAGACAGTTGTCAAACCAATCGATTCCATCGGTTTTCAGAGGCCGCTGGACCGATGGGCATCCGATGGAATCCATCTAAGAGTCATCGAGAGAGACGCGGTTAGATTAACCATCTATGACAATCTCTAATTGATCGATGGGCATTGGGTAGGAAAAGAAACGGGTCTCTAAAGATGACTGGACTTGGTGTGAACCATACTGATGGATCCAGAAATCTGTTTTTCTCTCTAATCGTAGACGTTGCGTCCATTGGAACGCTCCTTGATGTGTTGAAAAAAAATACGGAAAATTGCCAGTTACGTATGTGACTTTAGCTCCACTATATAGTCTATCCTTATCTAAAGCGTGCGCGTTCAAATAGACGTAGACTACGAAGAGAGAGAGAGAGAGAGAGAGAAAGAGAGAGAGAGAGAGAGAGAGAGAGAGGGGGGGGGAGAGAGAGAGAGAAACACGGATTTCTGGATCCGTCTCTCGGGGCGATCGATGACTATTGCAGTTGTTCAATTGTTTATTATACCGTAGAAACTTGAATGGAAAGCGCGCCGTTTGAATTGGCAGAGTTTGGAAGGGCATCCTGCGATTTTAACCCTCTCATTAAATGTATGTGTTTTGACCAAGTCCAATCAACATTGCTTCGATTCATTGTTGAAGTAAAAGTGACTTGAAATTTTTATTGATGTCTCTAAAATTCGTTGGAGCGCCTTCAAATCTCGGTATATGCAAATTTGAGCACAGCCGAGTAGGAATATTTATCTACCCTCCTAAGAGCGCACAAGCTGAGGATCTGTCGAAGTGATAAGTGGGGTAGTAAAGGAGTTAAGAGTGGATTTTGATGAATCCTAGTGTGTTCATTTGGTGTTTACAGTTTAATTCTATGGGAATAAGTAATTCATATTCTATTTTTTTTTTTGGGGGGGGGCTTGAAAACTGTATGATGCCCCTTTTTTTAAGCTTCCCCTTTTTCTTGTGATCTGTATAAAAGTGGGAGGCGGGGGATGTTAAAAACCTTTGTTTTTTCCTCTTTTTTTTAGCCCTTTTCCAAAAAAAAAGGTGGGACGCTTGAGCCACCAAAGCCAACCCCCCCCCCCCCCACACGGCCCGCATCTGCGTCAATAATTACAGTAGAAAAATTCGACAAAATTGGCTCTTATTTTTTCCAAGACCCATAGTAGTTTTTCTACTCTCTGCTAATACAAAGGGTGTCCCAAAAGTAAGTGGACTGATGCTGACATTTCAAAACTATTCTACCTAGAGACTTGATCTTGGTTTTATTTTAAAGATCAAATCATTTTCTATCGATTAAGACCATGATCAGTTCATTTCATTAAAAATTAAAAAAAGTTATGACGCTTTTTGTGAAGGGTGAACGCGCGCCGCCTATAGGTTTTTGACAAAAAAAATTCTTACCAATTATTAATTTTCTACTCCGCTATACCCCGACTCCAGCTGAATTTCCGGTTGCTTCTCAAAGTATTTTCCACCACTTTTCAGACATTTGTGCATTCTTTCCTCCCATTTTCTAAGAAAAGTCTTCACAAATTCTTCTTCTGGAATTTTTTAGGATTTTTTGAACTGCTGTCTTGATTTCAGCCTTAGCCTCAAATCTTCGTCCACACGAAGATCCCTTTTCAATGTTGGAAACAGCCAGAAGTCGCATCGCGCGTATTGAAAAGTGAACAGAAGTCGGCCGCGGTGAGATTGCTCCTGATTTTTCCCGCGAATTGTCCGTCTTATCTCGTTACCTAGACAACGACTGAAGCCAGCAGACGGCCATACATGTATGCCACGTCGTCGCTTAAGGTGTTGGCAAGTAATTTCAAGTGAAAAAAGTTCACTGGAAATGTATAAGAGATGAGAAAAAAAACAATTCAACCATTATTGTCAAAAACCTATAGGCGGCGCGCGTTCATCCGTCACAAAAACCGTCATAACTTTTTTAATTTTTAATGAAATGAACTGATCTTGATCTTAATCGATAGAAAATGATTTGATCTTTAAAATAAGACCAAGATCAAGTCTCTAGGTTGAATCGTTTTGAAATGACAGCATCAGTCCACTTACTTTTGGGACACCCTTTGTATCAACAGCGAAAGTTAGTGCAATGATGTTCAAGGATGGTAATTTGATCATTATTTTAACAGCGAAAGATGTGGCTATTCCAAGCTGCATTGTAAACTATCCCTTCCCTATATCAACTCTCTGTTCCTTGTCCCTGACTCTCAGTCTATTACTGGAGTATCGCTGACCGCGCATGCGCGGCATGTCGCACAGTGAGCTGGGGCTGCCGCCACTTTGCGGATTTCATTTGGATTGTATTTTAATTCACCGGAAACAAATTTCGGTTTAATCCACAAAATGGTAGCTCTAATTTGATTAAACCTCCAAACAATCGATACAATCGAAGAGGTTTATAATAAAAGATACATCGAATATCGATTTTTATCGAGCCACCTCTAAAACTGTCCCAGTGCGCGCCGGCCGCCGCGCCACCGTGCCACGGTTTATTAGCCTGTACCGTTATTAAGACGCGAAGATCAAGATTGCAATGTTGCCATTCCTTAAATAATTATCCGAGGGTTCCCTATTGTATCGATGTTGAATAAGCTTGGATGCAAAGAAGATCTGGCAAAATCCGATCAAGATAGACGCTCTGCGTGTGCTAGGGTACACAGCACCTCAGCGGCACAACATGTATAGGTACTTTAAACGCGCGAAATGTTGCCAATTGACCGTGTGTTTACGGTTATTTTGCCCGATATAGTTCAAGTGCGTCGTCTGCTGGTACGGTAATTTTCGGTCCCTTTGGTTGGTTTGGTCGCTTATCGCGAAAACAAGTCTCTTAACCCTCAGAACCCTAAGGTATTTGATGTTCTTAGATTACCGGGGGGAGGGGAGGGGGGATGGTCCGTCCAATTTAAAATTGAGTTCTCTCCAGACTAATTTTTTTTTTTTTTAAGTCATTATAATTTATATACAAGCACAGTGTATAGTAGCACAGTGTATGCAGGATGAAAAGAGGTGGAATAGTTTGATTCAAACGGTCTTAAAAAAATGATGGAATTATGCCATACAACCTAGAGATGATCATTGAACCAATACTGCCTCTACTGATACCATGCTGCTTCTTTTGAAAAAGTGGGGTTAGGGTTCCTCTTGGTACATGTAAGCTTATGGAAAGCTTATGGCGTTATCGAGGTTTTGGTTTGTTTTTTGAAGTTCAACCAAAATTAGAAAAGCACGTCAGTAATGAAAGTTCATGGCCTAATAACTTCCCCACAGCAGTATAAGAGTTGAAAATCATGTTTTGAGAGGATAAATCTCGATTTTACATTTCACCGAAATTTCATTCTCCATAAGCGTACGTATTACCAAGACGACCCTAACTTCAAAGAAGCAGCTTGGTATGTTTAGAGACGGTATTGATTGAACTATACCAGTCACTTTAAAAACAATAACTTAAACCCATTTTTTCAATATTTTTTAAAATAACCCGAAATTCTATTTTTTTCCTAGAGAACTACATTCATGATTTTGTTTTTTTGTTTCTTAAATTTTGCATGGTTTTCTTTCTCAATTAATTTTTCATATAGAACCCTTAAAAGCACATTCAGTGAGCTTTCTAGAAGTATTATTTTTTTTTTCCAAAGATGTTTTCAAGTACAAAGTGGGGGTGGGGCCTGGACCCCACGACTTTACAGGCTAATAAATCTAAGACGAATTGGAAAAAAAAAAAAAAAAAATGTGAAAAATGGTGACTGTATAAAACATACCCTCACAAACCCTTACTTTTTCCTCTCTTCAAAATTGTATCATGAATGACAACGGGTTAAGTTCATTTAAGGCCTCATCAAACGATAAAATTGGAAGTAGCATCGAAAGTTGCATCTTTCTAAAATATTCGCAAATTTAATTAACGGACATTTGACGGTGAAACTTTCAAAATAATGTGTATCTTGATGGAAAATGAATAAGCCACGCTGGCGCGGCGTAACCAGGATCTCTCTCCGTGGTAAAATTACAAACATTATACACACCTCCCAATCACAAACATTTTGGTGCCTTAAACTTACGGGATGTATGCGAGTTTGATGTATAAGTGCTCTCATAATCTGAAATTCAAAATTATTAAAAAAAAAACTGCTCCCCCAGAACGGACTTTTGGACGTTAAGGTCTCTTTTCCTGCGATGCATTCATCACATACTTATTCTATTATGAAAAGTCCAGCGGAAATACGATATAATTGTCGTACAAACCTGAATCAAGCAACATGAAACTGCTTTATAATCTTGTAACTTGTAATTCGGTTTACCAGAAACAATAAACAACTATTTTCACATACTCTTTAAATAATTTATTTCTTTATTCTGAATAAATATGGCTAATTTGTTTGATGTGTGTTTTTGTTTCAGGTAAAGCATTTTTAACGGTTCAATTGAACTCTTAAACCTTGAAATTGAAGAAATACTGAAAACTGCTTCGTTCCTCGTCATCCTTAAGGACTCTTTGGTCGTTCTTGAGTAGGTTATGTACAGGTGACGTAGGTCTACCATCCCCAGTGTGATTATTGGAACATGCACTGAATTGTCTACGGATGAAAAATAACGTGAGTCACTATGTATTATTTTCTTTTTCATTCAACAGTGGCGGCTCGTGCAATTTGGCAACAATGTTTTTCCTTCATTTGATTTTATATACAAAACAATATCTATTCGACAGTGAATTAGCGCTTCACTTGCATTCGATTGTTTGACATTGAGTCAAATGAAAAAACATTCACGGAAAAAAATCAGTGGTAAAATTAACCATAGCATAGTTGATTTTGGCACCTCCTACAAAGTATGGTAAATTTCACCTGATGTTTGGCATGATGAGGTACACTTTTGGTCAACGCATCCATCTGCGCGTTATATTAAACTAGTAGTGTGCTTCATCATACCAAACATCAGGTGAAATTTACCATACTTTGTAGGAGGTGCCAAAATCAACTATGTTATGGTTAATTTTACCACTGATTTTTTTCCGTGTTGTTGCCAAATTGCACTAGCCGCCACTGTCATTCACCCTTGAATCGTGTTTCTGATTTTTTTTTTTTTTTAAACCGAGATTATTATCACGATGATGTAACGAACTTCTAAAATACATTAAAACATGCAGATATATTTTTAAGATACCATAACGATTACCAAGAAGTCGGCACTTAAAAAAAACAAAATTATTAGCTTTTTTCTCCCATTCGAAACTATGAAAAAGTATCGATTTTTTCGGACTTCGATTGAATCCCTTGAAGATTGATTCTTTCTCATACACTGAAAAAAAATAATTACATCTCCCGACTAACTATATTAGTGAAATTTGCGCAATCAAATTAATTCGTTGTATTGACCCAAAAAAATCGGTACTACAACCAATAATTGGTAACTGGTACCAATTTTATATTGGATAGGTGCAACCAGTAAAATTGGGTGTACCGTGCCAATTTGAGTCGGTACCCGATACTAACTTATTGATATACCTAGCACCAATTTATTGGTTGGAGATAAATTTGTTCGTTTTGCACAAATGTCTACAGCTGTTTTGAAAAGTTGTCAGCTTTGAATAAATCCTCTCATGTTGTTTGGTATACGCAGGAGCCTTGCGTGCAACCTGGCAACGCAGCTTTTCGTCCTTTGATCTAGAGTAAAATATCGATTCAAAGGAGTGCACCGTGCACCCCTAATATGTCGACGCTTTGCTTGGGTTTACATTGACATACAACGTTGCCAAAATGCACGCGACGCCACTGGGTATACGTATGAAAAATACCAATCTTAAATAATCAGAACTACGTATGTGTTTCATGCATATGAGACCATAAACCTTCGTGCTCTGAAAAGGGAACAAATAAGAAGATATCTAATTGTGGTATGAGAGGTGAGACGGTACAAAATTTATAGGGTACGTGATCTGATAGAAAGAAAGAAAATCGCAGCATAAGTGTTGTCAGATTTACGGCTTTAGGTCTATATTTCCCATAAGAATCAATGTAGAATATGGCTCAATCTGGCAACACTGCGCGGAACGGAGGTCATAATAGAGTCCTGCTGCGCGTCCAGAAACATCGGACAGGTTCGGAGGGCACCAGTTCGGAGGATACGTAAAAATCAAATCATAAGCACGTACCCACGTAAGTACGTAACAGGCTGGTGCGTAGCAAAAGCATTAACAATAAAGATTTCCAACAGACAAAGGTAGCACTGTAACACCCCACCATTCCACTATATATAACCATCAGCCACCTATATCGTAAGATTCACTAGGTATTTTATATTTGTATGACATCGTTGTCACATTTCTTGAAGGAGGAAAAAAGTTATGGTGATTTCATTCCATTTAGTTCCAAAGTCCGCAACCAATGGAGCTGTTGCAAACTTTTGCTACAGGCTTATTAATAGTTGATAATGGGGTAATACCCTGTAAAAATAATGATTAGTGCACTAAAAAAACACGAATTCTTCTTCTAAACTTACAAAATGCTTTTAAATGCGAGACCGTAATGGCGGCCGTGGCCGCGATTTTTCATTGGGGTTCCCTATCTTCAATCAGCGCCATCTACTCGAGGTATTCTCGCAACACCACACAAGAAGAAGAAGAAGCATACAATTCCCATAAGAAAACCGCGGCCTCGGCCGCCATTATACGGTCTCGCATTTAAAAGCATTTTGTGAGTTTGTGAGTGGATTTCGTGATTTTTTAGTGCGCTAATCGTTATTTTTACAGGGTATTACCCTATAATCAACTATTAATAAGCCTGTAGCAAAAGTTTGCAACAGCTCCATTCGATTCACCCTCCTGTAATACAGAAATAAACTGTTGGGAATACCCCACGAACACTTTCTCACATCAAACTTAATCTGGAGGGGGCCCAGACCCTCTTTAATATTCTGGAGGAGACCCCTAGACCCCTTCGTAGGGGGTTAGTTTTACAGTCTTTACATTTTGCATGGTTGCAGAATGTTTTTGCAGATTTTAATCAAAATTTGAATTTGAAATAAGTATTCCAATTTTTCCTCTATGTTTACCCATTTAAACCCGTTTTCCTATTGATTTTAATGGAAATATTTTATCCTCCATTACTTACTTAAAATTTAAAATTTCGAAAAAACAAAAATAAGTCCCTTTGAGGAATGTTAAAAGCAACTTCTCTGCAAAATTTGGATGTATATATATGGTTCAAAGGTTATGTCGGGATACAGACAGACAGACATCTGCGCGATTGCAATACTTTCCCAATTTCTAACTTCGTTAGAGTGAGAAAGTAAAAACAGAAAAATCATTTTGGCAGGACCAACGAGCTATAGTGATAGAGACAGTGGCGTCGCGTGCAATTTGGCAACAATGTATTCTATCCATTTAAACTCTTGTAAAAGATCGAATTCAGGGGGTGCACAGTGCCCAAGGAAAATTCGATATATTTAATGAGTTTAAATAAAGCAGTTGCATCGTTGCCAGATGGCACGCGACGCCACTGAGAGGCAACCATGATCGAAATCTCTTATGGACATTTTACAAGGGCTCGGTTTGTTTGCCTCATTTTATTTAACCTAAAAAACAATTTGTGACAAATCCACATGAAATTGATTTTAAACGGAAGTGCAAGTGTTTGAGAGTGGCTATCTGGAAACAGACAACTGTTTCCTCTGGAAGGATTTGTTTGATAAAGAAACAGACACAAAACAACAACAAAAATCCAAATTTTCTTCCTCGGATAGTTAGTTGGATTTAAATTCTGTGTCCAGATAGCCACTTTTAAAAACTTCGTTTAGAACCAATTTCCTCTGGATTAATTAAAATTTTTGATTTACGGTTGAAAAATATGAAACAAACAAACCAGAGGGCCGATCATTTACACGGAAAACAAACTACGGTGAAAATAACCATACGGATACCTGATTTTGGCACCTGCTAGATGTTATGGTAATGTTAACCAGAAGTACCTATACTATGTTTGACTAGGTACTGGGGTGATGTTACCTGATTGCATGTCGAATTTGCTCAAAGTATCGGTAAATGTACCATACTTCTGGTCAAGTTTACCATAACATCTAGCAGGTGCCAAAATCAGGTATCCGTATGGTTATTTTCACTAATCTTTTTTTCCGTGTACTTCATCGTTAAACCGATCGATAAGACTGTCTATGAGTGATGCTATTGGTCGAAAATTGTAAAACTTGGCTGTTTCTATGGTAACCATCGTTATAGCGTCCGTTTTTTAAAGGTTACTCATGAGTAGCCTTTATAAAACGAGACTCTTAACGATGGTTACCATAGCAACAGCCAAGTTTTACAATTTTCGGCCACTAGCATCACTCATAGACAGTCTTATCGATCGGTTTAACGATGAAGTAAATGATCGGCCCTCTGAATCAGATCGCCCATGCTGTCACACTTTGGGATAGGACTTATTACATGTATCATCCTCTCTATTGCTATATCCTGTTGGGTTGTGCTCACAAAACTTTTGCTAGAAAATTAAATGACCCAGGAAAATACTTTAGTCAAGCAAACAAAATGTTTGGTTTACCCAGCAAAATCGCTTTAGGCGTGTAGAACCTTTGATTAGCTCTACATTGTGAGATCAATTTGACATCTATAAGACGTGCACTTACTTTTGGAGCTCTCATAATAGTCCAATTTTGAAAGGACGTATGGGAAGACGGCGGTAGGTGTATATAATATAATCGTATACAGTATCGGTTGATGACCCGTCGGCCGCCCTTTGTTGGTTGTAGGTATTTCTGGAGTAAAACCACCAACGTCTAACAAGCCATCAACAATCAGTATCCAAGCCGAGCTGCCGAGCAGTGATGCCATAAGTACGAAAGCTTCAGGCTCTATGTTTTCCATTTGTATCAATTATCAAAATATTGTATCAAATGAGTTTAAATTATCGAGTTATACCTAAAGCGTGACAATCTGATAGGTAAATACTAAACAGTGTATTCGACGTAAAGGATTTTCAGGTGAGGGTTGAGATTTAATTTTCCCCATCCTATTCAGAGGGCCGATCATTTACTTCGTCGTTAAACCGATAGTTAAGACTGTGTATGAGTGATTCTATTGGTCGAATATTGTAAAACTTAGCCGTTGCTATGGTAACCATCGTTATAGTGTCCGTTTTTTAAAGGTTACTCATGAACAGCCTTTATAAATTAAACGAGACTCTTAACGATGGTTACCATAGCAACAGCCAAGTTTTACAATTTTCGACCAATATCATCACTCGTAGATAGTTTTAACGATCGGTTTAAAGATAAAGTAAATGATCGGCCCGCTGGTCGTGTTTTTTAGAGTATCGAACAGTGGCGAAGCGTGCAATGTGGAAATGCTGCATTTGGTTCATTAAAACTCACAGAATATATCGAACTATATAGAAATCGGCGATGACCATAAATGTCGACCTTTTCCATGGGTTCAAATGGAAAAAATGTTACGTTGCGAGTTAGCACACTTCAATTGAAATCGATTCAGTTTCAATCCTTTGTTCGTTGCTGCAAAACTATGAAGGGAAAAGACAAAATCCATTAGGTAGTAGGTACCCCTGAACTTTGACCTAAAAATCCACCACCCCACTGTTCCCTATGGCTACTCACTATAAATGGCCACTCAACCTGAGCTGCTGCTTTGTGTTTCATGTTATGACATTTTTTAATGCGCCAATACTCAATAATTGTCTGAGATCGTCAGAAAGTGGTCAAAATCAGAGAGTAAGCTTTTATTACCAATTATTTATTTATAAACTTTTAAAACCAATTTTAATGACTTAGATAGCACTTTAACAAGTAATTTAAAGCTAGATAAGTCACAGGAAAGTTTCGAATTTAGCTTAAAAGGTCGAAAAACAATGATTTTTGATTCAGTGGTGGCTCGTGCAATATGGCAACATTGTCATCCCTCAATTTGATTGTATGTAAAACAATCGATTCGAAATTGAAGCAGCGCTTCACCAGCAATCGATTGTTAAACATAGATTCAAATGGAGCGAAGACATTGTTGTCAGATGGCACGAGCCGTAACTGAAACTTTTTTCACCGATTTTTGGCCACGTTTCTTCAATCTCAGACCATAGTGCGATTGGTTCCAGTGACGACTCGTGAAATGCGATATATCGATGCCTACTCCATTTAAAACTATAGAAAGGAATCGATGCGATCGTTAGGGGGGTGCAATTGAACCCTCGAGAAATAGATACTTTTCTTTAGTTTTAAATGGAGTGGACATCGATATATCGAATTTCACGAGCCGCCGCTGGATGGTTCCACACTGGAAAAAAAATGCTGCTTTAACATTTAAAATGTTAAAAAAGTGTCCGACATGCTGATTTTACATTATGAAAATGCTGGTTCAACATTTAAAAATGCTCATTTAACTACGTCTATGTCAACATTTTCAAAATGTAAAATCAGAATTTAGAAAATGTCGGACATTTTTTTTAACATTTTAAATGTTAAATCAGCATTTTTTTTTTTTTTCAATGTGCACCAATTTTGACCAAAATAAGCTTCCTAGTTCAGCCTATAACTACAATGCACGAAAATTCTAGCATCTGTAATATATTCTGAATCGTTGGAATCACCGTTCAATTATAAAAATACTGGAAATACTGGACATCTTTTTAAAGTCAGTGACGGACATTCCACCGGTTGAGAAAAGATTTTCGAGCTGTATAAGTCATACACTGAACTGAGCTTTGTAATCTTTTGGTCAGTCGGTGGAATCATCGGTGAATTAAATAATGTTATTACATCTGGCAACACAGCTTTTGAGCAGCCGAGGGGGATGCATCTAGGCATAGCCGTAGCCAGGATATTGTCTTTCTCTTTCTAAGTCCATTTAAACGCATGTGTTAGAAAAGGACAGAAAGAGGGGCTGAAGTCACGTGACAGCCCCTATATCCATCCTTTTCCAACGCATGCGTTTAAATGAGCTAAGAGAGAGACAGACAATATCCTGGCTACGGCTATGCATCTAGGCATACATACATGAATGCCAACGGTCATTCTTCATATCCCCACTTGACTTGAGATGTTGAGAGTGTATTAAATGCGTTGAAATCACCTCACGAAGACGGAAGACCAAAGTTGCCAGATTTCTGGCGTTCTCCGTAACCCTTCCCTCTTCCTATGACTTATCAATGTTTCTTCAATCAAAGAAAGTGGGTTGTTATATACCGCCTAATATACCGACTCCGTGGCTCTTATGTTGCCTATTTCTCTAATTGAAGGCGCTCGATAAATCCAGAGGTGTGGCGTGCAATTTTGCAATTTTACATGGGTTTGAATGGACACAGTATGACGTTGACAAATTGCAAGCTACGTCACTGGATGAAACCTTTTTCACAAATATAAATGTTGATATTTTTGAGCAGCTTTTATAGCATCAATAATAAAAACGGGATGGACTGATGTGATGCAGATAAAGTTACGATAGATGAATTCACTCGGATTTAAGAGGGTTAGGAAATTATAACTGGTGGATCGAACGTAATCGATACTCTTTTTTCTATCAATTGAAAAATTCAAAAGTATATAGGTCATTTTTATAAATCCTACTAAACCTCCAAAAGATTATCCCTTCCCGTCATTATACGCTCCGTAATGAGGCAGTTGCTGGGATCTAAATTTTAGGGTTATTTAGTAAGCAATAAAAGTACTCGTTGAGCTGGTAACAAGGATGCTTTTGGTCTCTAACGATGGGTTTCGTAGTTCCGAAGATTTAATTTTAGCCCAAAAAGCATTGTTTCAAATGGAAATTCTGCTTTTTGACGGCACAACACCGGATGATTTTTTGCAACTTTCCCCTACAAGTATACCTTCTGAACCGGGGCATCTAGGAAAAAACCAAAGACACCTTCGTCCTCAGCTAATCAACTGTTTTAATTTTTTTTATAGTAAAAAAAAAAAAAAAACACACACACACAATTTCAGACCCTTGCAATGATTGCCCTCTCACGACAATAAACTGTTCATCGTGTGATCTCATAGTTTCACGAGTTCCCCAATCTTTCGCATTGTTCCCCTTTTGACTCAATGTAACATTTTTGAATTTCCCGCCAGATTCGGCAACGCAGCTTACGACGACATCGACGCAGACGCATAGGTTGCAGACGTATATGACGCAGATACTTCACCTTCTGTCTGATCTAAAGAAAAGCCAAAGACAGATCCAGGAATTTATCTCTGTCTCTCTCTACCACCGGTCAATAAGAACATATGTGTTAGAAAAGGATAGAAAGTAGGGGTGAAAGTCACGTGACTGTCCCTGTATAATCTATCCTTTTCTAACCCACTTGTTCAAATAAGGAGAGAGAGAGAGAGAGAGAGAGAGAGAGAGAGAGAGAGAGAGAGAGAGAGAGAGAGAGAGAGAGAGAGAGAGAGAGAGAGAGTGAAAGAGAGAGAGAGGGAGAGAGAGAGGGAGAGAGAGAGATAGGGAGATAGGGAGAGAGAGAGAGAGAGAGAGAGAGAGAGAGAGAGAGAGAGAGAGAGAGAGAGAGAGAGAGAGAGAGAGAGAGAGGGGAGAGCGAGAAGAGAGGGGGGGAGAGGGAGAGAGAGAGAGATAGGGAGATAGGGAGAGAGAGAAAGATAGCGAGAGTGAGGGGGAGGGAGAGAGAGAGAGAGAGAGAGAGAGAGAGAGAGAGAGAGAAAAGGAGAGAGAGAGAGAGAGAGAGAGAGAGAGAGAGAGAGAGAGGAAAGAGAGAGAGAGAGAGAGAGAGAGAGAGAGAGAGAGAGAGAGAGAGAGAGAGAGAGAGAGAGATAGGGAGATAGGGGGAGAGAGAGAGAGAAAGATAGCGAGAGTGAGGGTGAGAGAGAGAGAGAGAGAGAGAGAGAGAGAGAGAGAGAGAGTGAGTGAAAGAGAGAGAGGGGGGAGAGAGAGGGAGAGAGAGGGAGAGAGAGAGAGATAGGGTGATAGGGAGAGAGAGAGAGAGAGAAAGATAGCGAGAGTGAGGGAGAGAGAGAGAGAGAGAGAGAGAGAGAGAGAGAGAGAGAGAGAGAGAGAGAGAGAGAGAGACAAACTCCTGGATCCGCCAGTGAGACAGGTAGAGTTAATCTCCTTTAGTCCTTTACTCCTTTAGGCCACTTACCTAATATCTAATCCTTCCACGTCTAGCGTCTATCCCCTTTTCAAGGTCGAACCCCTCGGACTGACGCTGCGCGCTGGACCCGAGTCCCGACCGACACCCGAAGAGAACACTTAATTATCATAAGCCCGATGCTAGGGCCCCCGCGTGCACTGTGCATCTGTATGAGTCAACAATGTCCAATGGATTCCTTCACATCGTACGGCACCGATGCTGCCACATTGCATCATAAAGTTCACCCCTCACCCTTTTCCTCATTTGAATTGGTTATTTCGAAAAACGGATGCCTGTCCGATCGGTGCCCTCAAAACCTTAACCCTTTAAAGAACAGGTTAGTTCACATGAACGTACCACTTTTCCGTTTGTAAATGGAAGGTAGTTAACTGTTCGTACTCGGGGGAGTTGGAATTGCATATATGACGGATTGTAGGCGCCAGACGGAATCTCATATTTTTATACTACATCGAGAATTGTGTTTATTCGGAATCCTGATACTAAAAAACAATGTGAAATAGACTAGAGGAGAAAACCGAGTACATTCGGGCTTGGTTCATAAGGGGTTAAGGTGATTCCAGGCGAAACTTTTCCAAATTTCAATCCGATGGATAGCGCCACTAGTCGCTTTTCGGAAAAGTCGTATTTTTGGTGTTTTAAACTGAAACCATGGATAAATTGCGGAATACAACAACGTCTGCAGTACCTGCGAAATTTTTTTATGGATTTTTTTAGCCCAAAACGAGCAAAATTGGTTTAGAAACACAGCCTTAAATTATGGAATTCATTTCGCCATACGCTTTAGTGAGTGAGAGTGATAATACGCCTCACTCACAGTAGCGGCCCGTGAGATTTGGCAACCATGCATTTTTCCCACTTAAACTTAGGTAAAAAATCGATTCAAGCGGAGGCTGACAGCCTCCTCGAGTTTCGATTGTTTTCCATGTATTTAAATGGGATAAAAACACTGATGCCAAATCGCACGAGCCGCCACTACCTCACTCGCACTCATTGAGACTTATTTATGGGAATTTTCGTATTTCATAATTTTCGGCTTTACTTTTGAGTGTTTCAGTTTGCAACTTGCAGGGTATCTTCCTGAAGTATGCTCGCAGGTGCTGACGATCTTCAAATGTGTGTTTATAGCGTGAATTTGTCAATTTTAGCCAAAAACTGTTGACTTTTTGAGCAGCATAACGTGGTGTCTACGGTTGGAACTAATCGACCATAGAATCATCTTAATACTTTAATGCACATTGGCGGATCCAGTAATCAGTCATTCTTTCTCTTCTCCCATTAGAACGAGTGTGTTAGAAAAGGACGGATAAGATGCAGTCACGTGATTTTCACCCGCTTTTCTATTCTTTTCTAACTCATATATGCATTCAAATGGCCAGAAAGAGACAAGGACAATGTCCTGGTTCGGAATTACATTTTGGAATTTGATAACTTTTTTTTGTTTATTCGCCATGATTTTGCAGTCCCTCGGAGAGTTCCGCCCGGAACAAAGTTACCCCCCCCCCCCCGACACGTCCCTGCACGTACCAGCACGGCTGGTGAAACCAACCAACTTTCTTGTGAAAAATAAATTAATTTTTTGTCTGTTTAAAAAAACCTTCTGGAAGAAAAAACGCACTTCTGATATAATTACCATCAAGGAATTTGGTTGACAAAATGCTCTAGTAATATTTATTTACTTATACTTATTTATTTATTTATTTATTTATTTATTTTTTCAATGCGATGAGACCGATGAAGCAGTTCATGAACTTTTTATACGTATATGTAAGTAATTACCCATTGTAATAAAAAAATCACACGTGAGGCTTTCCCGTATAATCAACAGAGCTGCCGTTTTGCTTATAATTAATGGAATTTTTCAATTCACCGATGATTGCATCGGATTGCGAAAAGATTACACATTCCAGTTCAGCGTATGGCTGTACTGCATAAATATACTCTGATCTGTAATCTCTCCTCAATCGGTTCAATCTACGTTAAATCTTCAAAAAATTCCCAAGTTTGTTAAAGTCATCGACGACTCCATCGGTTGAGAAAAGATCACAGATGTATGTATATATATTTTCATGCAGTCCATAGCCATACACTGAACTGCACTGTGTAATCTTTTCTCAACCGGTGGAATCATAGGTGAACTGAAAAATGCCATTGATTATATACGCAAAACGGCAGCCCTGAATTAATCAAACTCGTTTGAATTTGTTTGCATCTCTCTCAAAAGAAAGCGTGGCGCATTCTCGCTCGTCATAAAGAGTCAGATTCAATTTTGATCTGTCTCACGTATATAGCTGATGCGCCGCGATGTAATTTTTAATGGGATTAATTGAGTATGCGTATGCGTAATAAAAAAAAAAAAAAAATATTCAATGAAACAACAAATGTTCACTCATACTCCAACATTTCGAATATCATCTCAATTCATCGTTGAGCTCGCATTGTGCAAGCGCACACATCAGAACCTCTTTTCTGTCTCTCTCATTTTCTCAATGAATGTTTAAAGTTGGAAAAGGATGAAAAGAGTGACTTGTATGCCGTCATCTTTGTTTAGAAAATTTCTCGTTGCGCTAATGACGTTCGCTGTTATTGATATTATTTATTCTCAACGTTAATGTTAATGTCGTGCTTTTTTTAAAGCTCGCGTTATTTCTTTTCGAATTTCACTTTGCTTTCATTAAGACTGCGGCCCCCGCGACTTTTTTATTTGTTTTCTCTCTCACTCTCTCCTTCTCTCCCTTTCTTTCTATGCCTTTCCTCCCTTTCATATGTATGTGTGAGAAAAGGATAGAATTGGAGAGGCCATCACCTGATGTTAGCCCTTATCTCCGTCATTTGTTTACGCATTTCTCAAATATCAAATAAGAGGAGAGAGAGGGAGAGAGGGGGGAGAGAGAGAGAGAGGGAGAGAGAGAGGGGGGCAGAGAGAGAGAGGGGGGCAGAGAGAGAGAGAGGGACAGAGAGAGAGAGAGAAAGGGGAGAGGGGAGAGAGATAGAGATAGAGGGATGATGATGATGATGATAAATCGATTTTTATTTATTCAAAATTCACATTATTATACTCGCTCACACAAACAAAAACAAAACAAAAACAAAACAACTAAAACAACAAAACAAAAAAAAAACAAAACAAAAAACAAAAAAAGTTCACCGAGCACTATAGGCACATTACATTTTTTTTACATTAAACCTGTTACAAGTAAACAGGAGTACTAGAGAAAAAAATATAATACCTACAGGGTGTGGCAGACCACCCGTCCACTATCTTTATCTCAAAAACGGCCGAAAATTGAGCTTCGGGGGCAAAACTTTCATAAGGTATATCGACCCCAAGGAATCCAATGAAAACATTTTCAGCCCCCCAAAACCACCCCTTGGGGGTTATTTAGGGGGTGGGTACCCGTATCTCGAAAAAATCAAATGGAAAGGGTGTGTTTTGATATTGGAATCTAATACGGCATAAAAAAATAAAACTTTTTTATCCTTAAGTTTTTTTTCTAAAAACCACCCTTTTTTGAGTTAGGGGTGGTTTTCCAAAAATTTAGGGGTAATCTTTGATTGACCGCTGTGACCCTCCAAATCATTGGATTTCAAAAAACTAAGAAGTTTCTGAAAGGGCAGACCAAGGGCTTTCTTTTGATGTATCACATGCCTACTTTTTGTGAAAAAGGGTACAAGGCCCCCTCACCCCAAAATTTTGGGGCTTCGGGGGGCCCTACGTAAAAATTGTCAAATGTAAAGGTATGGCTTGTGATACATCATTTGAAAGGTCTTTCAGAGACGAAAAAAGTGATACCCCCCAAAAGCCGTAAAAACAACCCCCTTCCAAAATGGCGGCCGTTTTAAGGATAGGGGCCTCAAGGGGGGACCTTCAGAAAAATGATCCAAAATTGAACGATACATGGCTAAAAGGGTCTTAAAAAGAGAAAAATAATGGTTCAAACCGCGAGTCAAACCGACTTTTCAATCCAAAGTTACGGCCGATTGAAATTTAGGGGTAGTTGGGTTTCCCAAAAAGGCACCCCTAAATTTCAATCGGCCGTAACTATGGATTGAAAAGTCGGTTTGACTCGCGGTTTGAACCATTATTTTTCTCTTTTTAAGACCCTTTTAGCCATGTATCGTTCAATTTTGGATCATTTTTCTGAAGGTCCCCCCTTGAGGCCCCTATCCTTAAAACGGCCGCCATTTTGGAAGGGGGTTGTTTTTACGGCTTTTGGGGGGTATCACTTTTTTCGTCTCTGAAAGACCTTTCAAATGATGTATCACAAGCCATACCTTTACATTTGACAATTTTTACGTAGGGCCCCCCGAAGCCCCAAAATTTTGGGGTGAGGGGGCCTTGTACCCTTTTTCACAAAAAGTAGGCATGTGATACATCAAAAGAAAGCCCTTGGTCTGCCCTTTCAGAAACTTCTTAGTTTTTTGAAATCCAATGATTTGGAGGGTCACAGCGGTCAATCAAAGATTACCCCTAAATTTTTGGAAAACCACCCCTAACTCAAAAAAGGGTGGTTTTTAGAAAAAAAACTTAAGGATAAAAAAGTTTTATTTTTTTATGCCGTATTAGATTCCAATATCAAAACACACCCTTTCCATTTGATTTTTTCGAGATACGGGTACCCACCCCCTAAATAACCCCCAAGGGGTGGTTTTGGGGGGCTGAAAATGTTTTCATTGGATTCCTTGGGGTCGATATACCTTATGAAAGTTTTGCCCCCGAAGCTCAATTTTCGGCCGTTTTTGAGATAAAGATAGTGGACGGGTGGTCTGCCACACCCTGTATATAAGCAAATAAACAAATAAATAAATAAATAAATAAATAAATAAATAAATAAATAAATAAACAGTTAAAAGAACAAATTAGTATATTTGTAACAATTTTTATAGAAAGATAAATATTGATAAATTAATAAATTTATAGATTGATGTGTTTTGGGCCAGACTCACATTTCTTGTTTTGTTTTTTCATGTGCGTTTTATACATCTGACTGATGATGATCTATTTCCCTTTTTGGCTTAGCTCCCATCTCCGTCTCATTATTATACAAATAGTTATTTGGCCAATTTAGTTTTAATATTCTCGTAAATAGATAGATGGATAGATAAATAAATAAAGAAAGAGTGTGTGTGAGAGAGAGGGAGAGAGAGAGGGAGAGAGAGGAAGAGAAAAGAGAAAGAGAGAGAGAGAGAGAGAGAGAGAGAGAGAGGGAGAGAGAGAGAGAGAGAGAGAGGAGAGAGAGAGAGAGAGAGAGAGAGAGAGAGAGAGAGAGAGAGAGTGAGAAAGAGAGTGAGAAAGAGAGGAAGAGAAAGAAAGAGAGAGAGAGAGAGAGAGAGAGAGAGAGAGAAACAATCCCTGGATTAGTCTTTAGTCGGAGGATTTCATTTTCGCACTTCTCCATAACGGATTTCGACTCGAAGGAGATCGGATCGGATCTTCAAGTCGCAGTTGCATGGCTCTCACCATATAGCAGCCATACCAGTCACAAGTCACGCCGGTTCATAGGAGGTAGTGTTTTGCTAATTGCGTCATTTTGCGCCGTGTATACATGGCCCGCTCAGTGCGGTGTGAAGTGTCCGTGGCCACTGCACTGGCCGCCTCCTAATGAGCCCTATCAAACTTGAATCACGAGAGTGTGCGGTTTTGTAAAATTTTCTCATTTTCTTGTTCCATGCCGCGGTATCGCAGAGCGACTGTAGTCGATCTAAAAACGGAAAGCTTTCCGAGATCAAATGGATTAAGTCTTGCGCTGGTCTGTGTACTAAAGTCGGCTTTTAACTGATGAAAGTTGAGACGTGGATTTTGTGTTAGAGAAACTGCTTTTCGAAAAATTAAAATAATCGAAATGGCAATGCCTTGAGAAACTTACATCTTTGTGAATTTTTTGTCTTTCAATGGTTCAATGGTGCTTTTGCAATAATTTTTCTGCGGACAATGGGGCCCTAGCAAGCTTTTGCGCTAGGGGATTGGAGAGCCGATTCTTGCATAGAAACCTGTAAAAATCACGACGCGTTCACTAAAAAATCACAAAATTCACCCTCAGAATCGGGCTTATTGGTGGAGCTACGCCAGGTATCATGGGAGATTCCTTTATCTAAATTGAGACTTATCTTTCTCTGTTTCACAGAATGTGACATATTAGACAGGAATATTCCATGATACCTGCGTTACAGCGCCATTACAAACTTGCCGTCATAGCAGTTATACATGTGGGTTTATTTCTAAATTTAAACCTGCTTAGCATGATTTTTGTGATTTTCGCTGGTTTTTACATCAGATCGGACTATTCATTTGCTCCCAGCAAAAGTTTGCAAGAGCCCTATTGTGTCATCGAATCTATTGTAACAGGACAGTACATTCTTTTAAAAGAAAGTCTGAAACTCAATCCAGAGGATGAAAGCTGAACTTAAAGCTTGGAGGAAATCATATAAAGTTAGGTACTTGATAACTATCTTGAGAAGACGTGCATTTTCGAATAATTTCATCGATAATCGTAAAACTACAAAGTTTAAACTACAAAAACACGGAATATCGCAAATCGGCTTAAGTATCGAAACGCAATAAATCGTTACCGGAACGTTTAGCTGTACTTATTATTTTGACTTCCGTCGAAATAGTTCGTTGAAATTAGCCCGGGCGCGGGCGGGTCACTTATCTATTGCACCTGATTTTCTGTTTTCCTCAAAATAATTGATTTAGGCGGGAGAACTTCACGGCAGCGTGGCCGAGTGGTCTAAGGCGCTGGTTTTAGGCACCAGTCCGCGAGGGCGTGGGTTCGAATCCCACCGCTGTCACAAAGTTTTAGAGCTCTGGGAGGATATTCTAACCGTGCCGAAATACTCAAAGTTGCCAAATCTCTGCTGATAATGCAGCTCTACGTAAAATTAGGGCTACAAATCGTGTCGAATTAAATCCTGCGTTGTCGTTCTCTGTTCGTCTAACAAGCGGTAAAAAACTTGAGACTTGAAAGTAACCCAAGACAATTGCTTACGTTTGTATCTTCCAATTTTTTCCACCTAATATCGCAGTTGCTCATAGTAACGGCAGTGGCGTCGCGTGCAATTTGGCAACAATGTTTTCTATCCATTTAAACTCATGTAAAAGACCGAATTCAGGGGGTGCACAGTGCACAAGGAAAATTCGATGTATTTAATGAGTTTAAATGGAGCTGTTGCATTGTTGCCAGATGGCACGCGACGCCACTGAGTAATGGGCTGTTTTAGAAAACCGAGATATCCTTATCCATACATTTTAACACAAGGTCATCGCCGATGACTGAAGCGTTCGACCTTTTTGGTGAATTTAAATGGAGAAACTGCATTGTTGCCAAATTTCACGCCTCGCCACTGCTTAAAAGGAGAAGCTGCTGCTGCATCTGTGTGAGTACCGATCAGACTCGTTCAGCGGCTTTTTACTCCTGTTTCCTTTGACCTGGCTGCCTACCTGTTTTTTGTTTGTTTTTGTTTTTGTTTTAAATTTGCTATTTTTTTGGCTTCTCAAACAAAATATTTAGGATATCGGACGTTTTCGCAGGAGCTGATTCAATTGTCCTCCAAGGGACTTTGGTTCCAACCAAACTCCGGTTCAGTATTATTTTTCCGTAGAAACGCGCATCTCTGGACGATTTCACAAAAAAAACCAATGTTACCTCAGAATCGATAGTAAATTCTGCTTATTTGAAATTACATAGCAGAGTGTGGTTCTTCGGAGAAAGAAAATTGGGACTTTTTCCTTGACGTTTATACGTCCTACTGCACCGGCAATAATTGAAAAAAATATTGTGAACTTTGGGGGAAAATGCTGCCAGCTCTGGAGAGATTGAGACTGAATTTAACGTTGGTAAAACTCCAAAGTTGTCGAATATTCCCTCAACTTTTGGTGTCAATTTCCCAAAAGTTAACGTTTTTCTTGGCTATATTGCCAGAACAAAAGGACGTAAACTTTTGGGGAACAATGCCCTACCTTTTTTCCTCTGTTCCATTACAAAAATGGCCAAAATTAATGAGTTATTAATTTTTTTTGTTTTGTTTTTTCTTGTTGTTCTCGTTCGTTTGTTTGTTTGTTTGCTGTTGTTTTTTACGAATTTTTAGGTTAGATTCAGCAGAATATTGCTATATTTCAGGTACGGAATTTGCGGGACTGCGGCTGGAACCTAACCTAAAATTGTAAAAGAATTTCTGGGAATTTTAGAATATCTTGTTGATTTTGGCCAATTTTTTATTTGAGCCGCACGCTTCAAGGAGTAATTTCTAGGATGTAAGACTCATCATCGCAGAAAGCTCGCGTTGTAGTTCTTCGCTGTTTAAAATAGCCGGCATTTCCATTTAAATATTGTCCTGAGGGAGAAATATTTTGCAAAAAATAACGTTAATCGTAAATGTTGCATTGCTCCTACCTCATGATGATTTTGATCAGTCTGAAATTGATTCTCCCCCCCACCCCTCTTCTTGCCCCCCACCCCTCTTCTTGCCCCACACCCATACCTTCAAGGAACGGATTGATATCAGTAGCGGCCCGTGAGATTTGGCGACCATGCATTTTTCCCACTTAAACTTAGGTAAAAAATCGATTCAAGCGGAGGCTGGCAGCCTCCTCGAGTTTCGATTGTTTTCCATGTATTCAAATGGGATAAAAACACTGTTGCCAAATCGCACGAGCCGCCACTGATTGATATCAATGAGTAAATTCTCGTTAATAAGACAAAACAGAATCAAGTACTGATAAATACAAATGAGTATAAGACCCAAGAGGACATCATAAAATAATAAAACTACCGTTATTCATCTACAGAATGCTTTTTGCCCCCGCGCTCGGGCTCGTGTTCTTAAGCCTTAGGACTTGTTGGATACAGTTACCGGCCAGTGCGGTGTTGCCAGCTTTACGCAGTCTAGGTGATCAGTAGGTTTTTAATTTCCCCTTTGCTTCGGATTTTTTCCGGGAATTTTCTGCAACAATCGAGATGTTACACGAAAACTCAGGAAAAGGTTCCTTTTTACTTTTTCACTACTAACAAAATTAGAAATAGAGAAAGTATTGCAATGGCGCAGAGATTTTCAAGGTATTTTGTTTCGATATTTGGCCCACCACAACTAAGTAAATCATGATAATTACAAAATAATTTGCTCTTTTTATGCCTA
This sequence comes from Trialeurodes vaporariorum, assembly GCA_011764245.1. Classification (NCBI taxonomy): domain Eukaryota; kingdom Metazoa; phylum Arthropoda; class Insecta; order Hemiptera; family Aleyrodidae; genus Trialeurodes; species Trialeurodes vaporariorum. The sequence goes on along the minus strand of VMOF01000013.1, from coordinate 35,211,254 downwards.
GTACTATCCTAAAGAATAATCATCCATGAAGTATCAATATTATTTAACCATATATGTGGCTTGGAGGTGTAAATGCACAAACTTTCTATGGCGTCTGTCTGTCTGTCCGTCTGTAGCCATAAAACGTGAAACCCAGCATAACTTTTGAACTATTGATCCATATGCATCCAAATTTTGCAGCGATGTTGCTTTTAACATTTCCCAGAGGGACTTTTTTTGTTTTTTTGAAATTTTAATTTTTAGGTTAGTTATGGATGAAAAATGGTTTCCATTAAAATCAATGGGAAAAAATGGGTCAAAAAAAGGACAAATTTAAATATTTCAAAAATGAATCTTTAGATCTGGATAAAAATATCAAAGATGGTTGAATCTCCCCCAGGATATTAAAGGGGGTCTGGGGGTCTCCCCAAGATTAAATTTGATGTGAGAAAGTGTTCGTAGAGTATTTCCTACAGTTTATTTGATCCTGCGGATTCCAACAACTCTATTGGATGGTTTAGGTCTAAATGCTTTTTTCATAAAAGTTTCCGGATTAAATGGACTTTTTTTTTTCTCTCTTTAGGAGAAAAAGTCTGCGAGCACTGCGCGTCCACACAAACGAGTACTGTAAAATATGACTCTTGTTGAAGTGTCTAAAGTTTAAAATTTCGAGAGTGGAAAAGTTTATCGTTGAAGAAATTGACGTGTAAAATTGAAATCCACGCGCAAAAAGGCCTTGTTTTCTTCGCAAAAAAAAAATAAAATAAAATAAATAAATAAATAAATAAATAAATAAAATGCAAATAATGTAAAAGAAAAATGAACGAGGTCTTCTATATTCAGAGTGCGAAGGTTGTTTGACCATTGTCAACTTGGTAATTTTATTTTGTTTGCACTTCCAGGTAGGTACAGTGGTGTAGCGTACCATTTGGCAACGTTGTAATTTGTCCATTTAAACCCTTGTAAAAAGTCGAATGCAGAGGTGTTCACCGAACACCTAATACGTAGATCTTTTTCGAAGGTTTAAGTGCGGACGAACTGAATTTCTGCCAAATTGCACACTACGCCACTGGTACTTACCTATAGATTCAATGATCCTATCCTTTGGAAAAATATGGAGATAGGTGCTGTCACGTGACTTTCAACCCCTATTTTTGTCATTTTCAAACGAATGCATTCAAAAGTGCAAAGAGAGAGAGAGAGAGAGAGAGAGAGAGAGAGAGGAGAGAGAGAGAGAGAGAGAGAGAGAGAGAGAGAGAGAGAGAGAGAGAGAGGAGACAATGTCCTGGCTACGACAATGGATTATATTCGCGAAAATGCGCTTTATTTATGAGTAAATTTTGCTCATAAAAGGAGGCAACAAGGCAGCAGTTCCACTCGTGGATGCAGCCATGGGCGGATACAGGAATTTGTCTCTCTCTCTCTCTCCTTCCATTTGAATACATGTGTTAGAAAAAGATAGCAAAGGGGGACATCACGTGACTTAAGCCCCTATCTCCGTCCTTTTCTAACTCACGCTTTCAAATGGGAGGAGAGAGAGAGAGAGAGAGAGAGAGATATGGATGCAGCGGGACTCGGGAGAAGTATCAATTGAGGCTTCTGTGAGGCTGAAGTCCGGAGCCAGCAGCAAGGCTTACAAGCTTACAAGCACGAGGGGTCATTAAATCCAATTTTTTATGGTTTTTATGGAGGCATTGTTCGACTCATGCAACAACTTCCACTGGACGTTCCGTTCCTCTTCTTGGGATTCCGAATCAAATAATAAGCAGCGTATTTAAAGACGTTTTTAGCGGTGACGTCACTCAAGCACTGAATCGGCGTCAAATTGGTCGCCTTAAAATCGATGGTGTAGTAAGAACCTTTTTTAAAGACTGTCTTAGATAAATAGTATGAGTAGATGACAGAGTTGGGCAATTAGGAATGTAATCGATTTCACGATCTGAGCAATCGGTAATCGTCAAACCTTTGAACGGTAATTAAATGCAGTCTCCTTAAAATGAAAAATAAACTTTAAGGTTCTTTGGATTAGATCTACAATTCTTCTGCAACTATCATGATGGGTGACTTGTAAGAAATCAGCATTGCGTACCGTAAAATATCAACCTCCGAAAACATGAGGATTACGATTGCACACGCGGTGTAAATCGTGTAAATTACCACCCCCATTTGGCGCATCTGTAGGTATGCGCTTATCTCTCTTATCATTGGCAGTTAAAGCAGTTTGAATTATGTACTGAGGTTTCTTTCTCCCCTCTCTCTCTCTCTCACTGTCTTTCTCTCCCTCTCTCTCTCTCTCTCTCTCTCTCTCTCTCTCTCTCTCTCTCTCTCTCTCTCTCTCTCTTTCTCTCTCTCTCTCTTAATTACTTAATAATTTAATAAATTACTGAATTTTATTTTTGTTAACTCATGTTTCATTTTATGGCGAATTAATCAAAACCTCTCTCTCCCTCTCTCCCCCCCCTTCTCTCTCATCTCATTTGGGTGTGTCTGTTTGATGAAGATAAATTAATAGGGTCTAAAGTAACATGATAATAGCTAGACTTCCTCGATCTTTTTCAATCTCATGTATTCAAATAACCTGAGATAGAGAGAGAAAAACTAAATTTCTAGGATCCACCCATGATCAGGTCGGTCTTTTTGAAGTTCGAAGTATCCGCCTCTCGAATCACATCAGCTAACTATACTACCAAATTCAAATCACATACACGATCACACGATCCGTTGAACTCGCGCAAATATCCTATCAATTTAAATCGCATCCACTCTTCAATTCGACATCGGTCTGTACCGAGTAATTTATTATGCTAAACATAATCAATGTTTTATGCCTTAAGGATATAGTGCTGATCGCATGGATTGATCTATTGATTGATAGATTGTATTAACGAACGAATAAATGAATGAATGAATGGATGAATGAATGGATAATTGATTGAAAAGTATGGGTTAAGTAACTAGCAGTGGCGTCGCCTGCTAACGTCTGGTAACGTTGTAATTTACCCATTTAAATCCAGGCAAAATATCGATTTGTGCAGGGAATGCATTATCTGCATCTTCGTCGACCTTTTTCACAAGTTTGGATGGGCAAAATACAATTTTGTTAATTTCACGTGACGGCACTGGTAAAACAAGCATACAGACTATAGTTAAATGAATTGATGAAAACTCGGTGCTTAAGATGAATTTCCAACGTTGTTGAGTGCTGCTTTCTGCCGCCAGAGAGCTAAGGTTCTATTAAAGTTGACTTACCTGTAAAGTGTAAATTATTTTGAGGAAAACAGAATATCAGGTGCTATAGATAAGTAAGTGTCCCGCCCGAGCTAATTTCAACGACTTATTTCGACGGAAGTCGAAATAGGTAATAAGTACTCACACCTAAACGTATACCGGTAACGATTCATTGCGTTTCGATACTTGAGCCAATTTGCAATATTCCAAGTTTTTGAAGTTTAAACTTTAGTTCCACGATTTTCGCAAATGCACGTCTTCTCAAGATAGTTATCAAGTACGTGACATTTTGATTTCCTCCAATAAGGTTTAAGTAATAAGTACCTACAGCTTTCATCCTCGCAATTGAGTTTTAGACATTTTTTTAAAAAATGTACTGCCCTTTATTTTTGCTCCCCCCCCCCCGCAGAATGTTACAAAAGATTTAATGACACAATGGGGCTCTTGGAAACTTTTGCTGTGAGCAAAGTCTGGTGTGAGTCCAATCTGATGTAAAAACCAGCGAAAATCACGAAAATCATGCTATAAGAAAGTCTACAATTTAGAAATAAACTCACGTGTATAACTAGAGATGCTTTAAGGGAAAAATAATACTGAACCGGAGTTTGGTTGGAATCAAAGTTCCTTGGAGGACTATTGAATCAGCTCATGCTAAAACGTCCGATGCCCTAAGTATTTTGTTCGAGAAGCCAAAAAAACAGAAGAAAACTAAAAAAAACAATAATAATTAAATTTAAAGAAAAAGAAAAACGGAAACTTACAAAAAACAGGCAGACAGCCAAGACAAGGGAAACAGGAGCAAAAAGCTGCGGAAAAAATCTGATCGGAACTCACACAGATGCAGCTTCTTCTTAAAGATGATGTGCGATCTATGTCTAACAATAATTCTATGGATAATTGGATAACGATACCTCGGTTTTCTAAAATAGCCCATTACTATGAGCAACCAATTTTAAGCGAGAAAAATTGAAAGATACGCACATGCAATTCAATTTACTATCAAAAAATTAACAAAAATAAACGAAAAACAACATTGTGCACCACCCAAGAGCGTTGCTTGAGCTTGAGTATGGGTACTGGGTAGGACAAAATAAACAAACGAACAAATGAAAAGACGAAACTTAAAAACTAATAATAATTTAAGTTAAAAACAAACAAACAAGCAAAATAAAACAAAAACAAACAAAAAATATTTTGAAGTATAGTTATAATAATAATAGTTATTTATTTTTATTTTTATACTTGCCTTTTGCTTCTATTTTTATTTTCATTGTTTATGGAAATGGACTCATAATGTTTTTCATGGTTTTTTTTTTATGAAACTCTGTGACAGCGGTAGGGTTCGAGCCCACGCCCTTGCGGACTGGTGCCCCTAAAACCATAAGCATCTATCTTGGCTTTCAAGTTTCAAGTTTTTTGCCGCTGGTTAGACGAGAAGAGTGCGACGCAGGATTTAATTCGACACGATTTGTAACCCTAATTCCACGTAGAACTGCATTAGCGGCAGAGATTTGGCATCGTTGAGTATTCCGGCACGGTTAGAATATCCTCCCAGAGTACTAAAACTTTGTGACAGCGGTGGGATTCGAACCCACGCCCTTGCGGACTGGTGCCTAAAACCAGCGCCTTAGACCACTCGGCCACGCTGCCTTGAAAACGTACGGCAAGAAATGATAGCTATTAAGACATGTTTCCAATGAGCTCCACTGCATATGCGTATTGCATCAATATTTCTAGTGGAACCAATTTTTAATTATTTATTAATAAAAAAAATTGTGTGTGGCAAGTCGCGTCGTTCGGGAGAATCGGCGCTCAATGGGTCAAAACGTGGCATTTTGAGGATATAACTATCAATAAATAGCATGATAACTTAAAATTGTGTAAAATCACTAATTTAAGAGCCAAATCTGCTTAAAAAAATTTGGACTCAGTGATAAAATATTAACACTAAAATGTTTTCAAAGATAGAATAAAAACAGGGGCTTTTCATTTCCCAAAAAATCTATTTTTATCTAACGTCCGACGTTGAAACAGTTTCGCATAAAACTGCGACATCTACTCTGTGTATTTATAGCCAGGGGCGGACCATGGACGAAAAAAATGTAGGGGGGGGGGGCGGAAGTCATGTTTTTTTGTTGTTTTTTTTTTTTGACTTCTCAACTGGATTTTTAAAATTACCTTGAACAATACACGGCGATCCTTTTCGCGCGGTTGTAGATTTTTCCAATTTTTAGCTCCTCTGCCCGAAAAAGGTTAGGAATACAGCCCCCCCCCCTTAGCCTCTGAAACGGTCTGCCTATGTTTTTGTGTGAGTGTGCGTGCAACGAATCGCTGAGAGAATTCAATTCGGCGTACAGTGGATCTATACTATGGATTTCAGTGGCGAAGCGTGATAATTTGGCAACAAGGTATTTCGTCCATTTGAACCCATAGAAAAGGTCGAATCCAATGGTCATCGGCGATTCCTAGATAGTTCGATATTTTTCATGGGTTTTGATGAGCGAAATGCAACGTTGCCAGATTGAACGCTTCGCCACTGATGGATTTTTTTTTTAACATGAAATTCATGAACTTCCTGTTTGAATGAAGAAATCCAGAAGGTGCTTTTGCTTGCTCATGGTACGTACCCATGTTCTTTGAGTTTTGCACATATGAATTCATTTGGCGCGAAATAGCTGGTTGTTAAAAAAAATTTAAGTGGCCGCTCTTTGATTTTGATGTGTTTTTGCCTTTTGTTGATATCGATGTTGGTCATTTTGCTAATTTGCTATCAAAACAGGGTTTCTGTATAGATGCAAAGTAGAACTTGGGCCTGTGGATTTATTTATTTAGACATTAGACATTTATTTATTTATCTATCTATCTATTTATTTATTTCTTTATTTTCACGAGTAATTGAAGATTGAATTTTACAAACTAATAAAGCAAGTATCATTGTTTCGTACGAGCCATTCCAAGTAGGAATTATGGGCGGATCCAGCAATTTGGCAACCATGAATTCATCCCATTTGAACATATGAGAAACAATCGATTCTTGAGGGGGCCATGGTCCTTCTACTAATCGATTGTTTCTCATGCATTCAAATGGGATGAATTCATGGTTGCCAAATTGCTGAATCCGTATTTGTAGGAATAATTGCACCGAAAGTTTGGAAGAAAAAAAGAGAAAAAAAAAACACTCTTGGCCGTTGCAAAAGCAATGTTTTCGCAGAAAGTTCTTTCGAAAACGTTTCCCATCCCGAAACATCATAGATTAAATGTGAAATGCTATTGCGAATGCTATAATGATCCATTTCTCAGGAATTCAAATGCGCCTTCATTCTGACGGAACGCCACCCCATGTCCTAAACGTACGAATAGTCGTATCTTTTTAACTCCGCGAACTCTCGACATGGAATGCAGACACGTTTGTATTGATTATTGACAAAAAACTCATTTTGAATCAACAATAAGTTTGTTCACTGTTTCGGAAAAATTTCTTGTTGTTTTCCTGGATGATGTTTCTCATTGCTTTTTAGATTTTGATGATGTCTGAGTATCCAATTTTTTTTTTTTTTTTTTTTTTTTTTTTTTGAAAAATATGTATCAAGCCTCTAAATGTTTATAAAGTTGTTTAGTAAATTTCTCGTGCAAAAACCATGTTATTTCACTCATTTTAAGCTCTAGGATGAATGATTTCTCAATTTTTTAAGTTATAACTTGCGCTGTTTGTGATTCACAGTGGCGTCGCGTGCAATTTGGCAACAATGCATTATATCCATTTAAACTCATGTAAAAGATCGAATTCAGGGGGTGCACAGTGCACAAGAAAAATTCGATATATTTAATGAGTTTAAATGGAGCAGTTGGATTGTTGCCAGTTGGCACGCGACTCGACGCCACGGGTGATTCATAATCTTGATTTTTATCTGTACAATTGTGTCCGAGAAATTCAATATTTTTATCCACTGTGAGCCACGCGCCGTGACGCTAGGTGATGAGAGCAACTTGGGAGGTGATAGTTTTGCCAAAATTGCAGCTTAAGGCTGTAAATTTCTCATAAAACTCAATATTAAAACAATTACAAACTAAATGGCCAAAAAAACATCACAGACAAACTAAGGATTAAAATGGGAACTAGACCAACAATAAATAAAAATTCCGAGACGTTTCGGGGCACTCACAACACCATTTATCAATCGGAAAATTATAAAAATAAAAAATTAAATAAAAAAAAATAATAATAATAATTAATTAATAATTTTTATTTTTATAATTTTCCGAGTGATAATGAGTGCACCGAAACGTCTCGGAATTTTTTTTATTTATTGTTGGTCTAGCTCCCATTTTAATCCTTAGTTTGTCTGTGATAAAACTCAATGTAAAGTAAACGCATTTTAACCTCACATTTGGCAACAATGGCAGACGAAAATCGCAGGTCTCTGCGCTTCTATCTTCCTCTTCTCCGTAGTTTTAATCTGAATTCAAATAAAACGACGCGTTTTCCCATTTCTTCTTTGATTTGATTTCATTTCATGTCATTTCATTTTTTCCCCGTTTTCCCTTTCCAATTTTTCTCATCCCATTTGATTTGCATCTCTCGCACCGGAACTGCTATCGCCAAAGAACCGGAATCCGTTGACAGGGAAAGACGTTTCCACTCAGCGTTATATATATATATATATATATATATATATATATATATATATATATATATATATATATATATATATATATATATATATATATATATATATATATATATATATGTATACTTTTCGAAATTGATGCAGAAGCAACGACAATTTGCGGTCAAAGTATACCGGGTTACTTTCATCGCGAAGAAATTTATCCGGGTTTAAGTCATTATTTTTTCCTCCGACTGATGTGATGATATGGTCCAGTAACGTGTAGGTATATTAGTACTGCACCGACCGCAATCTTTTCAATATGGTTCCGTGCCGATAAAACCTGTCGCATGTCGATTATAGCCATGTAATTTTTCCTTGATGAATTCAGGAGACCCCGTTTTTTGTACATACTCTGTAAAAAAATTTCACTCTACGAAGGAGTTAATACGGGGTTTAGACCAAATTTGACATTTAGCGTTAGAGCGAATTCAATAAAATTATATACAGGGTGTACTAGACTACCCGGATCAGGCATTTTTCTCGCGAACGGCGCCGGCGGATTAAAAAGTTTTGAAACAAAAAAGGCAGAGGTAGGAAACCCACCCCAATTTTTTCATTTTTGATATTTTTAAGAGCCCATGACAGCCCCTTTGGACATTTTGGGGGGAGTTCAAACATATTTCTCAAGTTTTCAAGTCTCTAATGAAGATATATAAAAATTATTTTATTTTCTTGAAGTAGAGCCAATAGCCGAAATTTCTGCTCTCATAAACTTTTTCCAAAAATCCTCAATTTTTGAGTTATGAGGGCTTTTTGGAATTTTTTGAATCGGCCTTTGTGACCACCCTGTTGTAAAATTTTCAAAAATATTGACAGATTCTGAAAAAACACATCAAGACCTTTTGATTGATGTGCCTTATGTTACGTCAAAGTGAAAGAATAAGGTTTTTTTTGTCATATCACTGTCAAATCGATTGTTTAAGGGGAGTGGGACAGCCTATCTCAGCCCATGTTAAACCATCAATGTTTAAGGAACATTTTCTGAGGAACTACTCGACCGATTTTCAAAAACTTTAGCTTGTTTGATTCGTGTTGTTACCCTCTTCACTTTAACACGGGGTTTTTTGAAAATCTTGAATTTTGAGAATTTTACGATTTTTTGAAATTTGGTTCCAAAAATGCATTATTTTTTGGTACTTGAAAATTCACAAAAATTCAGGGAAACAAAATTTTGAAAAAGCCCGTGTTAAAATATGCAGGGCACTATGACGAATCAAATGAGCCAAAGTTTTTGAAAATCGGCCCAGTGGTTGCTGAGAAAATGTACCTCTTCTGTGAAAAAACACAAACTCGGGGAAAACACAATTTAAAAATTCCGGAAAAAACACTTTAAATGCAAAATGCACTTAACACTGTTTTTCTTTTTTTAATGAAATTATTCTTACAGAGTAGACTACTCATCTAAAATAAGTGAATTTGATCTTAAATTAAAGCTGATGATATATGGAACAACTTTAGCTGAAAAAAACGAATTTTTAAAATTTTGACCGAAATCCTTGTCCCACTCCCCTTAACATAGCATCAAATGAAGAGAAAACATTTCTGCCATTTAGCACGAGCCGCCACTGAAATGTGGCAGCAGTGGGATCGGTGTACAGCAGGAGTCATTTGGATTTGAAATGACCGGCGGAGTCACGAGTTTCACGACCAAGACCGCAGTGAACACTGAACACGCCGACACGCCGACACGCGACGGACGTCCGCGAGAGGGCCGAGCGGTAAGAAAAATGCCGGGCACTCGATCATTTAAAGACCATTTAAACCGTTTTTAAAACCGTTTTAATGCTCAATGCTCTCCCCAGAAATGACCATTGTTTCAACTATGCTGACGAACATTGATCACGCTTATTGGTCAGTATAAAAGGGAATAATGAAATCGGTTTAACGCGAATTGCATCATGATTATCAGGAAATGAACGATCGGAGAGAAATGTATATAAATATATTGTTGTATACCTTCGCGGCGTTTGTTACAGAACGTAAGCTTTGCTATACGTATCCATATTACGGCTTATGAGAATGAACCCAGCTCTTTTTCTTGAGTCTTACTTGCGGCAAAGTATGTACGTAAGTCAATTAGATTATATTTTATTTATACAAAACAGGGGCGTCATTTCGGGTTCGGCTGGGGGGGGGGGGGGGGGGGGGGGGGGTGATGACTGTTTTTTTTTTTTTCAGTCATCAATATTATTTTAGACACTCTACAGTCCTGCATATTCTATATTTAGGCCCTAAATGGGTCTGTTGCAAACTTTTACTACAACGCTTAAGAGTGTTTAATCTGACGTAAAATCGCCTGAAAATTCCATTGGTGGCATCAGAAAGTCATAATATGCAATAATAAACTCACTAGAAGCTTTTAATGAAATCCAAGATGGCGGAGAAATATCGAGCAATTTGTATGCATGCACCACGAACATCCAAGGATGGCCAACTTTGACAACCTCGCTGGAGGTAGAGATTATTTGTTTGTTTACATTTTGATTGGTTGTGATCAATGTTGTGAGGTTGGCTATCCTTGGATGTTCGTGTTGCATGCATACAAATTGCTCGATATTTCTCCGCCATCTTGGATTTTATTAAACACCTCTAGTGAGTTTATTATTTCATTTTATGACTTTCTGATGTCACCAATGGACTTTTCGGGCGATTATACATTGGATTAAACTCTCTTAATCGTTTTAGCAGAAGTTTGCAACAGACCCATTCCAACAAAACTCGTTTATGACCACCAAATTTTAGTTCGACACTTTTTTCTTCTCTAAAAAAAAAAAAAAAAAAAAAAAAAAAAAAAAAAAAAAAAAACAACAAAACAAAAACCAAAAAAAAAAAACAAAAACAAAAAAAAGAGGTCATCACTTTTTCGCTTTTGGCCGACCCTTGGGAGGGGGGGGGGGTCGTCAGTTCCTCCCCTCCCCCCCCCCCCCGCGAATGACGCCACTGATACAAAATAATCAAAATTTGATACGACCGCAGCGTCACAAGAATAGTTGGATACAGGAATTTGTCCGCGGTCTCTCTCTCCCCATTTGATAGCGTATGATGGATAAGAAAAGGACGGAAATTGGGGCTGAAGTCACATGATGGTCCCTTTTACTATCCTTTTCTAACACATGCATTTCAAATGGCCGGAGAGAGAGAAAGACAAAAATCCTGTATCCGATTCTACTCGATTTCATTAAATTCATGATCAAAAACGCAAACAAATATAGGTGTAATGACTAATGGGGCCTTTGTATGAATACACTTTTGCTGTAAGCAATATAAGGGTTGATTCAGATGCGAAAACCCTGCAAAAATAACTACTATGGCAGCACTAAAAACTCACGAAATTCACTCCGAAACTCATTAAATGCATTTAAATGCGCGAGCGTGATGACGGCGTATGGCGGCGTATGGCTTTAGATAATAATCGGATATTCCCATCTTATTGAAAAAACAACAAGAGAAGAAACTTGTAAATTCTGTAAAAAATACGAAAATAGGTTAAAAAAAAACATCACAAATTTACCAACCATAATAAATTCATTCGATAATAGTGAGGTGGCTGAAATAACGATTTGAGCTCCTGGATTTATGCAATTACAATTTATCAAACTTTATGGTAAAAAAAAAGAAAAAAAGAAAGAAAGAAAAAAAAAACATCGAAACTGCACAATATGTGTAGCTATAAAAAATTAGCACTCTAAATGGAGAGTACTGCATTGTCATGTGATGATTGTAAATATGACCTAATTTTCTCATACAGCGTTTTATATAGATTAGCTTATTGTTAATGGTATATGGTTAAAAAAAAAACAAAAACAAAAAACAAAATAAAAAACCGGCAACACTGCCAGCACCTAACTGAAAAAGCCGTCTCGTAATGAGCGATAAGATAAATTTGACAACAGCGTCGCTTCCCGTGTGACAGCTCAAGATCAACTTTGAACTGTGCCGATTTATTTATCGACGCTGCTTTTTACGCGTGTGATGGGGAGCCGCAGTCCGCACTCGCAGCCGGCTCTCACGCGCGCCTGTGTTGGTTGCGGTAAATATACGTACAGTGCAGTGTAGTATACTTATTGCCGCCGCGCGCATAGTTCCAGAGAAAACACTTTCCTATCAATGGACTTTCTTTCATCTTTTATATTAAATTGCACCAGTTTTATGAGTCAGATAGGTACGTGATAGAATCACTTTCTACTGAGCCGCCGCGCCGCAGTAAGGCGACGGACGCGTCAAGTTGCGGTGAAGAAACTTTAACTTTGCCCCCCGACACATGACGCATAGTAATTATAGACCGAGTGGGAATCCTGAGCCGAGCTTTTAAAGCTCGTGCTGTTGTCTGTATGGTTTAGAGCTTTGAACAGTAGGTGTTAAAAAGCTGCCGTTTCTTCCCCGGAGCGAATCGTTTTCATAAACGAGTCCATGAGGAGAACGATTCAATATATTACGACCAGTGGCGTTGCGTACAATCTGGCAACGTTGCAGTTCGTCTATTTCAACCAGAGATAACTAAGCTAAAGAGATATGGCAGAACTGCTCAAAACTGTTAATCGACTGCTACGAAGTAGGCAAACTGGCATACGATCTGGTGGACCATTTTTGTAAACAATTCTGAAAGTAACCGAAGTGCGTTCGGCTGCCAGTAAATGACTTTTGACTAAAGTTTTAGTGGTTATTTTAGTGGTTACATTTTTCCCTTGACATTTTCCATTTTATCAACGTGTTTGGAAAGTAAAAAAATTCAGAAAAGTGTGTGCCTAGAATTTATTTCCACTAACAGCAGTAATAGCAATGTTTACGAAAAATGGTCCACCAGGTGGTACGCCGTATCGTATCACGGTCTATTTGAAGGCGTTTTTTACGAAATGTCGATTAACGGTTTTCTAACATGGCGGGGATAGGACTTGCCATATCTCTTTAGCTTAGTAATCTCTGATTTCAACCCATGTAAAAGATCGAACTAATGGGTGTTCGGTGAACACCTTCGAATTCAATACTTTATATGGTTTTAAATGGATATATTGCAACGCCGACACATTGCCCGCCACGCCACTGATAGCAGCGTTGCCAGGTCGAGGTGGAAAACCTTCACATTTTACATAGCCATTCAAATGGTCGTTTTACGTTCGAATCCATGTGCCATATTCCTGAAGCAAAAGTACGCAACAGACCAATTTACATTGATTCCATCATAAGGGTTCCTTTGGTTACTTTGCACAGTCATGGCAGCCCTGATTATGGCAGCTAGTGGCGTTGCGTACAATCTGGCAACGTTGCAGTTTGTCTAATCTAACCCATGTAAAAGATCGAACTAATGGGTGTTCGGTGAACACCTTCGAATTCGATCTTTTATATGGTTTTAATTGGACACAATAAACATTGATGCCAACTTGCACGCAACGCCACTGATAACGACACTTTCAGTTGCGGCAGGTTAACTTCGATTAGATCGACTATCTCATTCATATGAAGAATACGTCTGTTTGGAAGCTTTTGCTATAGGATTATGTAGTATGAATAACTATGTTAAACTACACTGAAAAGACAGAATAAACAGAAAAACCCAGGAAAAACACTTTGGTATCGCTTACAAAATCTTTGGTAGAAAAATGACCTAGCAAAAAGATTCAGTTGAGCCAACCGAATCCTTGGTTCTATCACCCAGCAAAATCTCTTTAGTTACGCGTGTACAGTCCCTTTGATTAAAGCTCCACTAAAGTTTTTGGCTGGGTCATTTTTCTACCAAAGGCAGGTTTTGTCCGCTACCATAGTGTTTTTTTATCTTTTTTTCTGTGCACATGAAAATCAGGGCTGCCGTTTTGCGTAGAATCAATGCTATTTTTTAATTCACCGATGATTCCACCGGTTGAGAAAAGATTACACAGTTCAATTCAGTGCATGACTATGATGAACTGAAATATTCACATCTGTAATCTTTTCTCCACCGGTGGAGTCGTCGATGACTTTAAAAAACTTGCGGATATTTTAATTAATCAACGAAGTTTCCACCGATTAAGGAAATATTACAGATCTGCGTATTTTCGTGCATTACAGTCATACACTGAACTGAACTGTGTAATCTTTTCTCAACCGGTGGAATCATCGGTGAATAGAAAAATAGCATTGATTCTACGCAAAACGGCAGCCCTGATGAAAATAACGTTGAGAGCATCAAAAAGTTCCAAAATCCACTCACAAACTCATTATAAGCGTTAAACAGAAGTAAAAGATGACGACCGAAAAAAAAAAATGTTCCAAGAATATGTTCCAATTTTTCATGTGGACTTGAAAATAGCATTGATTTCATTGTGAATCACATTAATTTCCATGGAAATTCACATGGAAATCAATGTCCACAAGGTAAATTGGAATAACAGAGTTAACGGAACCTTTTTACTAGGGCTATGGGGCTGTTGCACACTTTTGCTATAAGCGATTTAATAGTCGATTATGGCCTAAAAACCTCAAAAAATAACAATGGCGGCACTAAAAACTTCCAAATTCCACTCCTAAACTCAATAAACGCAGTTATTTGCGCGAGCGTAATGGTGGCCGAAGGCACTAACAATGGGAGATTCCTATCTTAATTTCGTCACTCTTTCTATGTTGACAAGGATGATTCACAGAGTAATTAGTCATCAGAGTGATGATCCACATCCGATGTATGGTGCCGCAACACCTAGTGACACCGGTATCAAATAAAAGTAGTCTCTTATTGGTCACTTGATGGAGTTTCAGAATTGTTAGATGGGAATCTCCCATTGTTAGTGCCTTCGGACACCATTACGCTCGCGCAAATAACTGCGTTTATTGAGTTTAGGAGTGGATTTTGGAAGTTTGTAGTGCCGCCATCGTCATTTTTTGAGGTTTTTACGCCGTAATCGACTATTAAATGGCTTATAGCAAAAGTGTGCAAGAGCCCCACTGAGCAGGTGACATTAAAGAGAAGTCCCATCTAATTTCAGCTTTCTATGCTGCGAAAAAAAAAATGATTCATCATAGTGAGAGCTGCAATTTGATGGCAGTGGCGAGGTGTGCAGTTTGGCAACGTTTCTTGTTTCCTCTTTAAAAACATTAGGTCGAAACATCTGGACCGAACCATTCGATTCTTTCAGTAAGTTTAAATGGAGAAGTGCATCGTTGTCAAACTTCACGCCTCGCTGCTGTTTGATGGGACTCTTACATTGCAACTTCCTCATTCGACCGCCATCTTATAATTTTTTTTAAAAGCGTTAATGGAGTTTTTGAGTGGATTTTGAGACTTTCCGATGCTTCCAATTGGATTTTCACGCGATTTAGCAGAGGAATCGACCCTCCGTAAAACTGTATAGCTAATGTTTTCAACATACCCATTGGAGAGAATCAGTGGCGGCTCGTGGTATTTGGCAACTATGTTGTTTTGCCATTTGAACCAATACATAAATGTATCAATTTTCCAAGGAATCGGTAAATCCCTGAAAATCGATTATTTTACGTTAAAAATAAAAATGAGGGTATATTTAACTCTCTTGCGTAGTAAAAATAGAATGCACCAGTGGCAAGGGGGGGGGGGAGGTGTCCAAGGGTCTGAACCCCCCCTCTCCTTGACACCAAAATTTGTCCTTAAAAAAAATGTAATCTTACTCCCAAAACTATAAATCTCTCTCTCTCTCTTTCTCTCTCTCTCTCTCTCTCTCTCTCTCTCTCTCTCTCTCTCTCTCTCTCCCTCTCTCTCTCTCTGAAATCATGGCTTTTATGTAACCGATGTTGGAGCGAACATTTCTAACAGTGTAAAAAAAAAGGTCATGGTCAAAGGTCTGCTGAAAGATCGATTTTTTTCATCGGGTTTCGTCGAGAATCTTTCGATACATCGAGTTTCACAAATCGCCTCTGGACTCAATTCAGTGAACGATTCTTGCGATTTCAATCGAATCGCTATAGAGTAAAATCGCCTGAAAGAGCGCGCGGGAGAGTGATAGAGAAGTCGAGTCCGAACTCCGCTGCAGTCCGCACTCCGCATCCCCTTTTTTAGTCAATCGGGTTTCATGACTGGACACTGGAACAGCGAGAGTGGACTGTGTCAGTGGTGACATCACACTCAAGAGAGGAGGCGACTTATCGATCTTCAATGCATTTGTATCGCCATCGCTGTAGCCAAGCTGCAATCGATATTATACCGTTTACGGATCGAATTAAGTCGTGGTTATTCCCTTCGGCGGGCCGCGCGCAACGGGACAAAAGGCATGGCTTCACTTTCTTCTCTTCTCGCTTTGGAGGTCGCCGTAATAATGCGATTATCGAGGTTATATATCGAGATATATGCGACGCTGCGGCGACTTTCGCACTTTTATCCCTGGTAGCGGTTTATATACAGCGAGATCTGTCGCGGTGTGGAGGAATCTTATCTTAAGGTGATATCCACACCGCGCGGCTATCGTTTATCAATCGATTTGTTGCTTCAAGTGAGCATATGGCGAATATGCAAAGCATATCGATCGGTTGAAGCTTATCGACTGTTTTAGTAGAGCAATAATCGAATTTTCGCGATCGAATATCATTCACCTTCGGATGATATTCGATGGATTTGCATTTATTTTGATATGATATTCGATGGTCTCACCGGAGACCGTTGAATTCTAACAATTGGAAATTTCGAATTCACCTCCGGAGGTAGATTCGATTTCGAATTGTTGCAATCGGTGTCAGAAATCTCATCTTCTATCCTTTTTGACTCCTTTCTGCCATGATAATTTCGGAATTTACGAACTTTTCGAATAAAGTTTAAATTGCACAGACCATGCGTAGAAGTCATTTTAGTTTTTTGTTAAAATTGGCCGTGTCTTTCAGAGCTGATTTAGAGGTTATGTTATGGAATATTACTATCGCAGTTTTCATTTTCACGAGAATATCATTCAGAAGTTCATTCTCGACTCTCATTGGCTGGATTTTTCACCGATCAGCGGCATCAGTTAGCAATCATCAATTCTTGAGGTGAATGATTTTCGATTGCTAAAATTTGCTTAATATATCGGATCGATTTCCATCCAAGGACCTCTGGTTCCGAATAAATTCTAATTCGGTGTATTTTCTCCATAAGCGCATTTTTAACGGAAATTTAGGCTGACTTGATTATGCCCAGATCCACGACCAAAAGTGGCGAAATCAAGAAGATATTACAGATTAAACGATGCAGGCATGATTGAGCATCTTTGAGGACGTAGAATTCATGATCTCAAGAAGGTTGCATTGATTTCTTGCTTAAATAGCTTAAATATTAGTTCATGAATTAACATCCAAGCGCTTATGGGGGGGGGGGGGAAACATTTAGACTAAAATAAATTGAATAAACACTTGTAAAATAAGGGTTTTATTCTCTTGTTTTTTCGTTCCTTTCAAGCAAGTGTGCTACTTCGGGTCATACAAGTTAGTTTAGTTATCTGAACAATATATCAGGGTCCTTTTTTAGAGCCTTATAAACCTAAATACTGTCGAGCTAATGTCGAGCCTTATAAACCTAAATACTTGATAGTTTGGAGATTTTTTTTTTTTTTAAATTTTTGATTTGAAAGTAAAGCAATCATAAGAGCTCAAGAGAGGAAGGGGTCGTTTAGGACTCAAAGCATTTAACAATCAACAATTTTTTTTTTTCTAAGAAACGTGGATTTTAGCAGGTTGATTAATGGCTGTATCAGTACCTTGAACATTATCAAGTCCCAAAATTTAAAAAAATTAAAAAAAAAAAAAAAAAAAAAAACCCGGCTTGGTGTCAATTTGGACTCATCCCCGCCCCTCCCCCTGGACTCAATACGATCGAGGTAATTAGTCAACACATTAAATGAACATTCTCAATCCATAAATCGAAAATATACTGTGTATGATGGAGAGCCCCTTCACGAATCACGATCGATCTATATACATAATATATATATATATATATATAAAATCATATATTAATATATATAATCATATACATGCCGCTGAGACTCAGACTGCAATCTGAAAACGGTCTCAAATAACCGTCAAGAAATCAATCGATCGTCTTCATTGAAATTCCACTCTCCGGAAGCGTTCTGATTTTGAGACAGCTAGCGTACCGTACCGTCGAAGCCAGCGTTGCCACCAGTGGCGTCGCGTGCCATCTGGCAACAATGCAACTGCTCCATTTAAACTCATTAAATATATCGAATTTTCCTTGTGCACTGTGCACCCCCTGCATTCGATCTTTTACATGAGTTTAAATGGATAGAATACATTGTTGCCAAATTGCACGCGACGCCACTGGTTGCCACTGATTCGATTTAAAAAATTATGAGAAAAGTAAATGCATACATATTGATTTTATATCGATGTAAACTGAAACTAGGACCGGGAATTCTTTCATCGAAATTTGACAAGGCTATCGAAAACATTGCTGCCAATTTTTTTAAAAAAAAATGCAAAATTCTCATGTATGATTTAATGTTAATTGGATATTTTTGCCAAGTCTGGCAGCAGTGGTCGAAAATCAATTGACCAGAACACTACTCTTATCGATCGTATTCTGCAGTCGTGAAGGGAAACGGGAAGCATGTACATTGTACAGCGTTGCCTACTCTGTGATAAAAATCGGCACATATTATGTTGACTCGAATGCGGGAAGCCAATGGATTTTCATTTTAGGGTTGGCAACACGAGAGGCCGTATTTGGACGGCCATGGCTGTCACGCCAAAATCGGGCGGAAAAAAATAGTATAAAAGCCAATTTTACGGTCACTACCGAGTTGTCAGTTGGTGGGAAAATAGTGCAATTGATCCTTAGTATATGCATGAAAATCTGTATAGTCGATTGGTTTGATACTCGGCAATTATATATGCCTCCGATGAAAAAAAAAAAAAAAATTAGTTAAATTACAAATAGAACGTTTATACTCGTTTAAATTACATTGTGAGCGTTTTTCTTCTCTGGAGAAGACTCGTCTCACTTGTCTACAATTCACCTCGCTATAAAAGAAGGCATCTTCTCCCTGCTGTCATCGAACTTTTTTCAGTTTTGAGGTCATACATTAACTAGGGACAAGTAGAGACGGGGCACACTAACGGCTGCAGTAGAGTCCCTATAAATGAAAGAGTCAAGACACGTGAACAGAAGTGAGGAGGAAGAAGAAGGTGTCTGAGGAGCCTGGAGGCGCGCCTCTTGTTTACATTTTTATCCAACGATCTTCCCGCCAAAGATTACTTATACATGTATTCGTGTGGAAGTAATCTTTGTTAGGACCTAACCTCCAATACCCGTTGGCTTCACTAACTGTCTTAAAAGTAATGCGTGAATTTTATTCTGTTCTGAACACATTTTCATCAATTTCTAATTCAGATTTCATCAGTATAAGCTAAATATGCCGAAAGTTTCCTCAAAGCTGGGCAGCAGTGAAGGTGGTTCCATGAAGATGTAAACAAGAGGTGCGCCTCCAGGCTTCATAGACCCCTTCTTCTTCTTCACTTTTCAGCAGCCAATCAGAGATGGAACCTCGTATGGCGAGACTCTTTCATATATAGGGACTCTATAGGCTGCAGCAGAAGCACGCTAAATTCTCGCGGATTCGACATAACAACAGTCAACGTCGTCGCAGGGTGTTGAATGTTGAGCACCCTCCTCTACACTTCCCAGCCTATCCCCCCTGTGTCTACCGAATGTCACCGTTCAACACCATGCGACATCAAAAGGTGCTGACTGTTGTTTTACATGTTATTTTGTTGAATTCTCGAAAATTCAGTGTGCGTCTAATCCTCCTGATGTATTTTAGCGTAGTGCTCAGTCTCTATTTGTCTCTGCAAATTAGCAGTCGAGGAAATTTTGACCGATTGATGGTTTCTTTGCTTGTTCCACGATTTTAATACTTCATTCAATGTTTCTAAAGGATGACAGGCTCCTTTTCACCACAATTCTACATCCTTTCAGTTTTCACTGCTTTGGTGAGATTTCTGTAACGCTCAAAGTTTTGAAACTCGTCTTTGAATGCTACGTTGCCAGATGACAAGCTCCACCACTAACCTAAGCGATCGGGGAAGATCAAGAAGGGTAATCAGATGATCATACCTCAGACCTCTTTTTTTAGTTTTTAACTTAAAATATGCTGGTTTTATTCTCTCCCCCCTCCCCCCCCCCCAACACCGAAAATACCGCCTAGCAACTGTGACGATAAAATGCGCAGTACGACTGACGCAACGTTGTTTCACAGTGTTGCCGAATAAAACGGATTTTCCTGCTTGTTGTTATTGAGAAAAGCCGGGCGATATGGCAACACGGCACCGACTCACACTGGTCCAAAACAGGAATTTTTCCGGACGTGAAAAGTTTTTGTTTTTTGTTTCAGATACGTTTAAAAGTCGTTCATTTCTGTCCAAAAACCATGTTATTTTTCTCATTTTAAGCTGTGAAATCGTTCATAAAACTCAGTTTTTAGTTATCTTGCCATTAATTGCTCATAATTTTGATTTTTGTCCTTGAAAAAATTGGCGGGAAATTCTTTACTTCGCGTCCCATTGTGCGCCGCGTCGCGTCGCAAGAAATAAGAGTGGTTAACGGATCTTTTTCCGCAATTCGTCGCTTACAGGAAGTGTGAGAAAACATCCGCTGACCGCTATGACTGTGTGCTGCACGGAGCCCGCGCGCGGCTCTCCTGTCCCATACCATCGACATGAACATGAAAGAGATTGAGGCTAATTTAAATTCGGGAGCCAAATAAATCCTGAACGATTGCATATAAAAACTATTACGTGATGCGTCAGAGAAGCGCTCGGCAGTAGACGCATCAAAGCCGTAGATATTATGATCGTGTGAGCGCAGGAATTGTCGGTTTTTTTTTTTGTTTTTTTTTAGCGTCACATCACATGGCAGATTGAATTATTGTACATATATTCTGAACATCATTTTGTAATCAAAAGTCGTTATTGTTGATAAAAAATGGTTAGTTAGCTAATAATCGCAGTCTAATTATTATTTCTATAGCTCAAAATGAATCATTAAATGAGGTTGGGAATCATCATCAATCATATGGCACAGATGCATTTCCCTCTCAAGATACACAACTTTTTTTTTTCCCCCCCAAATTTAAGGTTTGTCGTCGAATCTATCTCCGGTTCCTTTGCGAATATTTGAAAATAATGTTTGATGTGCACCGATTTTAAAATTTGGAACTCCTTTGAAGATCTGATTTGATCGTCTGAAAGGGCCTGTTAACTCTTGAACTATACCAACTGGGGCTGTTGCTTGTTACACAATTATTTAAGGGTCGATTCAGATGCAAAAACCTGCAGAAATAATGATGGTTTATCACTAAAAACTTGCGAAATTCACTCCGAAACTCGAAAATTTGCATTTAAATGCCCGAGCGTGATGGCGGCGTATGACACTGATAATGGGAGATTCCCGTCTCAATTTCGTCACTTTCTCTACGCTGACAATGAGGAAGATTCACAGAGTAATTAGATACCAGAGTAGTGATCCACATCTGATTAATGGTACCGTGACACATGGTGACACCGGTGTCAAAGGAAAGTCGCCTGTTATTATTGATCACTTCTTGATAAAAAGACAGTATTGTTAGATAAGAGTCACCCATTTATTAATGACTTACGCCTCCATCATGCTCGGGCATTTAAATGCGTTTAATGAGTTTCGGAGTGAATTTCGTGAGTTTTTAGTGCTACCATGTCGTTATTTGTGTAGGTTATTGTATCTGAATTGACCCATGAATTGCTTACAGCAAAAAAGTGCAAGACTCAGTGGCGAAGCGTGAAATTTGGCAACAATGTATTTTCTCCATTTAAATTCACCAAAAAAGTCGAACGCTTCAGTCATCGGCGGTGACCGCAGGCATTTCGACCTTTATAATGTGTTTTAATGGGGGGAAAGGAACGTTGCCAAATCGCACGCCATCGCCACTGGTTAGAGCCCCATTACGACGACAAATCAAATGTTCACTCGCTCAAATTAAGTGGGTAGTTAAATGATCGTACGCAGCGGTGCTGATTTTGCATATACACTTGATTGAAGGCGCTCAGATTTTTAAATGTTAACCATTGGGATTCGCTATTTATGGAATATAAAACACACTACATAAATTGCGTGTGGTGAGGCAACATCTATAGTCTCAAAAACGAACATCCTCGGGCGTGATATGGAAAGGGTTAATCATGGATGAGTTGCAGGAATGTATCTCTCTCTCTCTCTCTTCGGTCATTTGAACACATGTGTTGAAAAAGGATAGGAGAGGGCCGAGGGGGCCATCACATGACTTTAGCGCCCCTACCTCCGTCCTTTTCTAACAAACACGATCGAAAGGAAGGAAAGTCAAGAAAATGGCAATTTCCTGGATCCACCTATGGGGTTCATGAGAAGCAAATGCAATATTGCCAGGTCGCACGCTCCGTCATTATTCTTAACACTTTTTGTTTTATATATCGATTAAATTCGAAGAAATTTGACCTGAAGCCAGTGGCATGGCGGCGTTTCGCGTGCAATCTATCGCAAGGCTGCATTTCGTCCGTTTAAATGCATGGAAAAGGGTCGAACTATTGGAGGTGCCCATAGCACTAGCTCGAGTCGATGCTTTTCACGGGTTTAAATAGACAGAATGCAGTTCTGCCAGATCGCACGTGATGATACTGCCTGAAGCCATATAATTGACAACCATGGGCAATGAGAGAGTGAAATCAACAGTGTTTCCAAAGTTTTTTTTTTTAAAAATAACCAACTCTTATATTAAGTCAAATGAAAAAATTCGGGTGATTATCAAAAAAAAAAAAAAAAATCGGCGCGGAGCGCCGATTTTTGGGGGCTCTGCCCCCAAACCCCCGCACCTGCGCTACGCGCAGGCGTTATCGGCGCTTCGCACCGTTTTGACCTGTGGGCACATTCTGTTGCGGGGTCCGCACGCGACTTTCTCACTCCATGGTGCCAATAATTTGCAGTATATATTAATTGATTACGTACAGTTTCATATTATCGTGGTCTGGCTCTATCTAGGTATCGATAGATATCGCCTGACGAGAATCGATCGATTTCATTGTAAGTAACAGTTAAGATCGACAGCTATCAAAACTGATCGATTGCCAAACATTCAACTGCTGCAAACGATTTCGCCATAATCGATTGTCGTGAGGCTGTTCGATCTAATCGATCATCCGGCGAAAAACTTTTTTTTCCAATTTTTTTTCCATTTTTTTTTTTTTTTTTTTTTTTTTCATTCTAATTATTACTTCGATTTTATGAGCGATTTTTACTGCTGCCAACTACTCTCTACGGAATCTACAGCGTTTTAATCGACTCCTCAGAAAGGGCTAGACTTTTTTATGTTTAGGTCGTCTTCGATCCAGAGATTACTAAGCATAAGAGATATGGCACTTCGTATCTCCGCCGCCGCGCCGGTTTGAAGAACACATAACGCCTGCCCATTGAAGACGATCGGTATGCAACCACGATTACAGTATGTGCTAAGATTTTCGGAAATACATTGATTTAAATGGGAAAATGACTTTTTTTAAAAATTAATTAAAAATACTAAAAAAAATATTTTTCCATAAAACTTGGTACCATTTGAAAGCTCATGATATGCAGATTTCGGTTCGGGCCGGTTTTTATACCGTTTTTTCAATCGTTAACATTCTACAGAGGCTCAAAGTTAGGTCAATTTTCCTCGATTCTACGGGGTGTTCCACCGTTTCGGTACCCCGCTGAAACAACCTACATAGCTGTATATACTCAATTTTACGTAATCTATGTTTCGATCAAAGTTATAATTATTGTGTATCTCTATAATTTATCGGATAAATTTCATTTACACTTCACAAAGATGCAGGGGCTAATCTACGTTTTTTATACGGGGGGCAATTTTTTTTTCTTGACCGCCCTCTGCTGTAATGGTAAATCGATTAAAAGTGATGACATTTTTGTCGAGTTCTCCCTCCTTTTGTTTCCCCTTCGAATTGCCCCCCTCCGCTAGCATTAGATCTAACCTTGCGAAGATAGAAACAGTATCGTCTAGCAAGAGAAAATTAGAATTATGAGGTCTATGTATTATGACTATGACCATCCTTTTCGTACCTCCTTGTCAGTTGTCACTGGTTATTTCGCGCTTCATAAACGCCGTGCGAACTGTAAAGTGTTCCAAAGAACGCATTCACTAGCGATGCCGTTTTGTGGCATCGCCAAGTCAGAGGTTCTTACGTGGCATGTCGACTGTCGAGTCTCGAGCAGTTTCATGGTTACACCCCTCAAGATAAAAGTTTTAATAAAATGGACTCGCCGCGCCTGCGCTTCGCGAGTGCGAGGCAACACAACAACAGTCAAAACCTGAGGCAGGCGGAGAGGCAGGCAGATCTCAATATCTCATATTTGTTTACATTCGGTTCATTCGTTGTTGAGATTGAGAATAATGGGTTATACTTCTTGTGCTTATTAAAATGTTACCGATAGTTTTGTTGTAGTGTCTGTGATTACTTTCCGCTGAAACTTCCGACACCGTTCCCTCCCGAATAATCGATTTTCTCAGTGTTAATTTAAGTGTATCGTTTATTTAGCATTTACGATCGGCACTTCAGCAAATCATCGCAAGGTTACATCTCGATGATATTGTATATCAACATAGATTGTTTTTGTTTCATAAGTGCATTATTTTGAGTGAACGTGTGTGCGTTTGTAATCCCTCTTTGTTGGCCTCAGTTTCTTAAAAAAATAATTTCACCGGTGAAACATGAATACCTATCTTTTTAATTTTTATGTCAGTGATTTTATATTTGAAGTTTTAGTGCACCCAAGTTATTTCTCCCTATCGTGGTAGCTCCAAGCACGAATAACGCAGAAATTCCATACGTGGGTTTTAGTGTTTTCTCGTTTGGAGCTGCATAATTTTACCTAATATCACCAAATATTTACTTTTCATACTCATTATTGGAATCATAACAGTGAGTACGTTTATACTTTTCAAATAATATCAGTGACGTCACGTGCAATCATGCAACGCTGCATTTAGTCCATTTAAACCCATGTAAATTATCGATTCAGTGGAGAGCACTCTGTACCTCTGGTAGTTTGATTTTTTTCATGCCTTCAAATGGACTAAATGCAGCATTGCTGGAATTGAAGTTTTACTTGTTTACCCCCCCCCCCCTCCCAAAACTACCCTTCTGAGAATATTATGGTAGAAACAAAGATGCCATTCCATTCGTCTGTCTTAGGAGCATATTTTCACCAAATTTCATGGAAATCCTTGTGGTAGTGCTCTCGGAAATGGGTATTTTGCCATATTTCCCCCACCCCCCTCTCCCGTAACTACCCTTATTTGAGTTTTCTTGGAAAAATGATTGGTGCCATTCGATTTGTCAGTCTTTGGAGTATATTTTCTCCAAGTTTCAAGAAAATCATCACCATAGTGCTCTCGGAAATGGGTATTTTGCCCCATTTCCCCCACCCCCCTCTCCCATAACTACCCTTATTAGGGTTTTCTCGAAAAAACGAATAATACCATTCGATTTGTCTCTCTTAGGAGCATATTTTCACCAAGTTTAAAGGAAATCCTTAGAGCCATTTTTTAGAAATTCCATTTTTTTGCCATTTTTGGCCTATTTTTGGGGTTAAACCCCCCTTAATTTTAACTTTGGACAAAATCCGAAAAAGCTCCTCTTGGAAAGTAGAAATCAATTCTTCTTGCCAAATTTGAATGCAAACAGATGAATAGTTGAGGAAATATCATCCGTGACGGACGGACACACAGACACACAGACAGACAGACGGACGGACATTTTTTGGGATATGGTTTTTTGGGTTCCTGGGGTCATCAAATGCCAAGAAATGGAGCTAACTCAATTTTCAAATTTTTCATGATTACAATACTTTCTCTACCCTATGGGGAGTCTAATTTCATTAGAGTGAGAAAGTAAAAACCTTTTTTTCACTAGGCGTTGGTTGACTTAAGGATTCTTGAGTTTTAAAATGTGTTTGTAGTTTGAAGATGAATCGCTCCTCTATCATTTAGTCCTGATTTAAGGACCAACTTTTTCGAGGTAGATCGTTTGCTAACTTGAAAATTAGGCTCCAAATTGCTTGAAAATATCGATTCGCTTAAATTGATGAGGGCGGGACCGACCGGGATAAGTTGACTCCGTAACTCATCTTTGGAACTTGAAAGGGTTAACGGAGAAAATAATGAAAATATTCATTTACTATCGAATTTTTGCGCCCTATGTAGGGTACGGCGCAGAACAGATTTGAAGTCAAGAAGGCAGTGGCGTAGCGTGCAATTTGGCATTGTTGTATATTGTCCATTTAAATCCATATAAAAGGTCGAATGCGAAGGTGTTCACCGAACACCAAATAGTTCAATATGTTCTCATAAGTTTAAATAGAAATAATACAATTTTGCCAAATTGCACGCTACGCCACTGCAAGAATATGGAAGGAAGTGGAACTCGCTATTAAGTGTTTTTTATTGTTTCGTCGATTTTAGTTGATTTGATTATCTCTCTGTGAATTATTTTACACCAACATGGCTGCAGTGGCGGCTCGTGCAATATGGCAACACTGTCATCCCTTCATTTGATTGTATGTAAAACAATCGATTCGAAAGTGAAGCAGCGCTTCACGAGCAATCGATTGTCAAGCATAGATTTAAATGGAGCGAAAACATTGTTGCCAGATGCCACGAGCCGCCAGTGTTTTCTTCTTTTGTCGGTCATCTTGGATTCTGCTCTCGATTTTCGCGCTACTGAAGATGACGCGGGAAGCAAGTCGAGCATACCTGTTAAATATAAGTATCTTGGGTGAGGAGAGAAATATTGGTGAAGGTAGAGGGGTTGGAGAAAATCATCAAATTCTATAAACCTTTTTTTCAAACGATGTTCGGTGCTGGGATTCGAATAAGCTTTTAGCGTGAGGGCGTTTACTGTTCATAACGGGAGAAGACTGCATAGATTCCGATAACTCGATTCATTGCGTGAGTTCTTGACCGTGAGGAATCTCATAAGTTAACCTCGCGGTAACTGAGCGAGGGTAATTAAAAGACAAACTCGCGCGATTCCACGAAGAGGTATATCCATCCTCCGTCAGCGATGCATTCGTTTTAATGTCTGGTGTGGTTAGAGACGGGAGTTGATAAGCTTTTATGGGCTCTATGTGATGGACTTGAAAAATTCCTCTGGACAAATTGTTTCACTATCATTTTTTCAGCCATTTATCAGTCAATTTGCGTGGTTCGGCTAAGTACTTTTCTCTTTGCAAAGTGCATTACCGCGTTCTAAACATTTTGTTAAAGTTCGTTTTTCCTGAAATGGTCGATGACGGAGTTAGAATAGAGTCCCTATAAGTAGAGAGTCAAGACAGGATAAACCTTTGCACCCTTACTTGCTTACATTCTGAGGGCCATCGTTGTGTTTTGGTCCATTGCACAGATCATAGAGTTTCTAACACAGACAAAATAAGGATTAAAATGGGAACTAGACCAACAATAAATAAAAACTTCCGAGACGTTTCGGTGCACTCACAGCACCATTATCAATCGGACAAATAAAAATAAAATAAAAACAAAATACTCAGAATAAGGAGCACACTCCACAAAGTTGGAAGAGGGACTGATTAACAAAATACCGCAACATCGGTTACATACAGGGCTGCCGTTTTGCGTATAATCAATGCTATTTTTCCATTCACCGATGATTCCACCGGTTGAGAAAAGATTACACAGTTCAGTTCAGTTCATGACTGTAATGAACTAAAATACTCGCATCTGCAATCTTTTCTCAACCGGTGGAGCCGTCGATGACTTTAAAAAACTTGCGGATATTTTAATTAATCAACGGAGTTTCCACCGGTTGAGAAAAGATTACAGATCAGAGTGTTTTCGAGCATTACAGTTGTACACTGAACGGAACTGTGTAATCTTTTCTCAACCGGTGGAATCATCGGTGAATAGAAAAATAGCATTGATTATACGCCAAACGGCAGCCCTGGTTACATAAACAAAACAGACCATCAAAACGCAGACAGAGCCTCAATCAGTAGTTAACGTTTGGAAAAACTGGAGGTATGCAACACTCAACTTTTCCACGTTTACCCGGTAGTTGCATATGGAGTCTCTGTTTTTTAGAATGTGAATTTTTTAGAACGCCTCGGAAGTTTTTATTTATTGTTGGTCTAGTTCCCATTTTAATCCTTATTTTGTCTGTGATGTTTTTTTTTTTTGCCATTTAGTTTGTAATTGTTTTAATAGAGTTTCTAACGTTGTAATGTTTTACTGGCTTTGCTGATCGACATCTATTTACACTTTTGAAGACTCTTTTGGGCATTATATGTATACAATATACATACTTGAGGTGCAATATGATTAAAAGTAAGAAGCTCAATGAACATTAACACACACCGTATATGACCTCTTCGTTAGTAAACAAATGTTTGTAAACAAAAATAAGCAAAAACGAATCCAATGGCGGCGCACAGTGGGACGAAGTACGGAATTTCTCGAACATTTTTTCATGGACAAAAATCATGATTGTGAGCAATTAATGGCAATATAACTAAAAACTGAGGTTAATAAACGATTCCACAACTTAAAATGAGTCAGATAACATGGTTTTCAGACAGGAAGTAACGACTTTAAATCGTTTCTGAAACCAAAAACGAAAACTTGTTATATCCGAAAAAATTCATGTTTTGGACCAGCAAACGGCGCCCGTAGCTTTTGAAGCTCGTTGATCGATCAGAGGTTGAAACTTCTCATCTCGTCTTAACTCTCTACATAGACTCTCGGTAAAAATTTCTAACCATAAAAATATTAAAGTAAAATTTTTACCGTCAAACGTTTAAGAAACAAGATTGCTTGAAAAGTACAGTCAGGTTTAAGTTCTGAATATTTTTACTCCAACCAATGAACTAATCAGCACTCGATTCCAACTCAGTACCAATTTAATTGGGTGAGAGCAACCAATTTTATCGGTTATATTTACCCAAGACAATCTGTATCAATCAATAATTATACTGCGGTATCGAGTACTAATTTATCGGTAGGGTTACCTACCAAATGCATTGGTGCCCAAATTCAATAACTATTAAATTAGATTTCGCAAATTTCATTATAGCAATTACCTTGAATACCGTTTCTTTTTCTTCTTCTTTTCAATTTGCATTGCTATGTATACCTATCAATCTCTCTTCCATTCCGAGCTTTGGTTTTGCATATATTAATCGCATTTTTCAATTCACCGATGATACCACCGGTTGCGAAAAGATTACACAGTTCTGTTCACTGCACGGAAATACTCGAATTTGTAATCTTTTCTCAATCGGTGCATTCGCTGTTAAATTACGAAAATATCCGCAAGTTTTTTAAAGTTATCGACGACTCTACCGTTTGAAAAAAGATTACAGATGCGAGTATTTCCGTACAGTACAGGCATACACTGAACTGAACTGTGTAATCTTTTCTCAACCGGTGGAATCATCGGTGAATTTCAAAATGCGATTAATTATACGCAAAACGGCAGCTCTGCTTCCATCAGACAAATGAAAAAGCATCGAGTCTTTCGGACGGTTCTGGACAAGGTTATAGATTAAAGAGGTATGCTCATCTGACTTCGCGCCTCAAAGTCAGTAGCGCGAAGTTCAAAATCTAGATCCAAGATGGCCGACAAAAGCAGAAAACATTGTATACTCTTTCCTGAAAACATTGGGCTCCCTCTCCAGAAAAGCAGAAAATAGCCCGATATTTTCTGGAAAGAGTATACAATGTTTTCTGCTTTTTCCGGCCATCTTGGATCTGGATTTTGAACTTCGAGCTACTGACTTTGAGGCGCGAAGTCAGATGAGCATACCTCTTTAATCTATAACCTTGAGTTCTGGAGCATTTTCATATAATACATACATTTGCATGGGTTTAAATGGGGTATCTGATAATCGATTCTACACAAGCTACTCGTGAGTGTGAGTGTGAGTATACAAGTTATGTTTTCGCTTGCCCTCTGTTCCATCTGGCAACCTCGACTCGTTCTCGCTTGCTCACTCTTCCATCTGGCAACCTCGACTCTGTTGGACTCATGGCACGCGCCTCTATTGCCGAACAACGACGCACTCTCTTCACGATGCTTATTTTCATCTATCTTGCGACTCGTGCCAATTCAGCGCTAACCCTTGGCCTACCTCACCTTTGCCATCCGAATTCTGCTGGACCACCGAGTTTTCGCCACCAAATTTGTCTATTCGTCCACTCTGTCAACCTAATCTTCACATCTGACGTCAGTCCATTTGCATCTCGCCTAATTAAGCGACATCAGCTTATTTTCGGTTTGACTTTCGGCTCAGTCGCCAAAGTCAAACGCCTCCCGAAAACTATAAAACGTCTGACCTCTATACTTTCGGCAGGCATTCATATTAGGACTCTCCTAGTGAGTTGTTTCCCTTTTCACTGTTAGAATCAACCGTTGAAATTGTACTTACTTAATAAACCCCGCTACTTGTTACTAATTGTAACTATTTCGTCTTTTCTCATTTTTCTCTATTTTTCCGATTACGTGTTTTCAACGTATTCGTTACTGGCGCAGTCTAGGTAGGACACGCGAAAAGTTCTGATTCTCATCGTGATTGTCAGATCTTTTTTGTTTCAACAATTGATCGCGGATCCTCTGCCCCCTCTTCCGAATTTTAGTGCGTCCCACTTTTCGGAACTTTTCTCGTTTTCTTTCTTTCCGGTCACCTTTACTCATCGACGGTAAATGCATCGTGCATTTCTTCTGTTACTGTAAGTGTTGTGTTCTGGTTATTTCTTTTACTATTCTGACCATCCCTTATTACTTAGGTTTTTGTTTTTAATTTTTCAGTTATTCTTGTCTTTTCTTTGTGTTTTACTATTGTTTTATTGTTACAATTGACAAACGTGTTGTATGTCAATTCTTCGACCAAGCAAGTTAAAAGTTTTTACAATGCCCAATTCTCCAGTCACTGAGGGTGCCACGGGTACCTCCTTCAATATGACATCAGACCAGTTCATGGCAGAATTCTTGCGGATGCGTACTACTCTTGAAACACTGCAGAACGCTCAGCTTTCAACTGTCAATAAGTTAAAAGATGGCGACATTAATGCCATCCCCGAATTTAGGGGTGAACCTCAAATTCTTCCTCAATTTATAAAGATTTGCGATGAACTGGTACGAGATTTTTATGTCGAAGGGGAACCTGGGAACGTTCAAAATACTCGCTTGATGCGAGGCATTTTGAGCAAAATCAAAGATAGGGCTCAATTACAAATTACTACTTCCACTTATGAAAATTGGAAAGAATTAAAAGATATTTTGACGGAGTTCTACGGTGACCGCAAGTCCGACAAAACTCTGTTCATCGAATTGAGCAAATTTTATCAATATCCGAATGAAACCGCAATCGATTTTTATAATCGATTAACTTATCAATTGAACTCCGTAATTAGTTACATGAATACCCACAGTACATTGGCTCATAAAGATTTTGTTACTGAAACTGCACTTCAGGTATTTTTGCGTGGTTTACGAGATCCACTTGGACAATATTTGAAATCCAGAAACCCGACCTCTTTAGCCCAAGCCCTGTCATTACTAAACAATGAATTTCAATATGAGAGCATGTGGCAGCAAAATAAACCTAATTCTCAAAATTCTAAACCACCAGGTAATGAGTTTCAGAGGCAAAATCCCGAAAAAACTAAACTAGTTCAACAAGCGGTGCAATCATTCAATTCTCTTAATAATCTTCCATATCCACCTCAAAACCAAAATCGAGGTTTTAGTTCCAGTCCCAACTGGAATAATCAGAATCAGAATTTCAATTCAAATTCTAATCGGACCTATCCAAATCAAAATCAAGATCGCAATTTTCAAAATTATAATCAACAAAGGCCTTCTGGTAGCAATAATGTTCCTACCAATAGACCAATAGCCATGAGTGGTATATCGCACAATACGCGATTTAACCAGACTCATGCAGTTGATACATCTAAGGTTGTCCCTGTCGTCAGCGTTGCCAGTAACAACATGGAATTCGAACCCCCGCCTCAGGTTTATGAGTCTGAACCATCTGAAATGGTGTCGGAATCCGAGCCTGAGCCCGAAGCGGGAACTTCTCAATTTTTCCACATATCAGCCTCTTGCAAAGACCCTGATTTTATTCTCAGCTCTCAGCACAAAGGGTCGCTTCCTTACGTAATGATTCCCGAATTGAATCAAGCTAAGTTTCTAGTGGATACAGGTGCAACAACTTCTTTAATCAATCCCGATATAGCAACCAGATTTTTCCCTAACTCTATTCGTCTTTCCCCTTTAGAAATCAGTACTCCCCACGGTAGTGAAATTTCAGAACGTTGCGCTTACGTACCTATTCCCTCCATTTTCAAACAAAAGGGACATCTTAGGCTACAGTTATGCAAATTCCATAATTTCTTCGATGGTTTACTTGGCATGGATCTTATTACTACTTTTCAGGGAAAAATTAATTTTCGGGACAGTCTCTTCGAGACTCCCGAAGCAAAAATTTCTCTTTTACTCCATGAAACCAAACCTGGGATGAACAAAATTATTTGTGAAGTTAACACGGAACAAATAATGGAAATCCCAGTAGTTGCTCAAGGAAGTTCAAGAGTAATTTTACCCCCTGCTCAATATTGCAAGAAAGTCAAAATTCCTGCCTGTTTGACCACGGTAAAAAATGGTTCCACTTTATGCTCAATGGTAAAAAATTCTAATCAACAACTCGGAATTGTTCCTTTAAAACCATTGTCTGTTGAGCCAGCCGACAGTTATTTTATTCACTCTGATGTCCAAAAGGAAAAAGCAAAAATTTATTATTCAAATTTCCACAATATGTCTGGCAACAATGGGAACAGTAGAATTGTCGACTCTTTGCTAAGAACTAAACATTTGAATTCTGAAGAGTTTGACACAATAAAAAACCTGACCCTTGACTTCCAAGACATATATTATATCAATGGGGAGCCAACATCATTCACGAATACAATTAAGCACGAGATAAAACCTAAAGACAACGAACCTGTCTACACTAGGAATTATCGCTATCCCCACGTGCATAAAAAAGAAGTTCACGATCAAGTCAACAAAATGTTGGACTCCGGAATCATTAGACCCTCTTATTCTCCCTTGTCGTCTCCAATCTGGATAGTTCCCAAGAAACGAAACGCGAGTGGAAAGGTCAAGTGGCGTGTAATTATTGATTATCGTAAATTAAACGATAAGAAAATTAATTATAAATATCCGCTTCCGAACATAACTGACTTGTTAGACAAATTAGGACGTTGCCAATACTTCACCAATCTCGATTTAACTCCTCGATTCCCCCAAATTTAAAAAATGCATCCAAACTCCATTGCAAAAACCGTTCCTGGTCCGGAGAACGGACATTACGAATTTTTGCGAATGCCGTTCGGATTAGAGAACGCATCTACCACTTTTCAGAGAGTCATGGACAACGTGATCCGAGGAATTCAAATTGACTTTTGTTTCTTTTGTTTCATTCAATTAGATAATGTTCTTATTTTCAGTAGCTCATTACAGGAACATTGTATTCACTTAACTCACATATTTGATAGATTGAGACAATTCAACTTGAAGGTTCGACTCGATAAATCGGAATTCTTGAAGAAAGAAATTGATTATTTAGGGCACGTCATTACTTCAGACGGTGTGAAACCTAACCCCAAAAAGGTAGAAATGGTGAAAACTTATCCCACACCTGACACCATTACAAAAATCAAAAGATTTTTAAACTTAATAGGTTATTATCATAAGTTCATCCCGGAGTTTGCAGAGATTATCAGGCCCTTAACCTCACGCTTGAAAAAGGGTACAAAGACGAATGTTCAAGACCCTGATTTTTCTGAGTGTTTTGAGTTCTGTAAGACTTTGTTACGTAATGACTCAATTCTGCAGTATCCCGATTTCTCAAAACCATTCAATTTAACTACTAATGCCTCCAATGTAGCTCTCGGTGCAATCTTATCACAGGTTAGGGTTAAATCAGATTTGCCCATTGCTTACGCTAGTAGAACGTTGAATGATACTGAGAGCAGATATTCATCAATCGAACGGGAACTGTTAGCAGTAGTTTGGGCTGTAAAACAATTCAGGCCTTATTTATTCGGAACAAAATTTGCTTTGGTCACGGACCTTCAACCATTAGTTTGGCTGTTCTCTTTGAAGGAACCGAAATCAAAATTATTTCGTTGGAGATTACAGCTGGCAAATTATGAATTCGAAATTCAGCAACGTAATGGGGCAAAAATACCCCACGTTGGCAATCTTTCACAGCTTGAATTAAATATGCTTCCAAGTAATATTTCAGTCCTCGGTTTTACATCTAATGATAATGTTTCCACTGTTTATTCATCTGATGATTTCATCGTCCCGAGTTCAAAATCAAAGTAGTGACCGATTTTGTCTCACTTCATTCTATCAAAGTTCACTTCACCCCACACTTCATACCCCATTTCAAATCTTCACTTTCATCTCGATTTTCATTCTTTTCAAATTTCCATTTTCCTTTTCGTCTCATTTCTTAATATTTTCATTCTTTCTTTGCTTTCAGTCTAACACATAATAACACCCCGCTGTTTTAGATAATTAAACCCTTCTATTCTTTTAGTAAGAAATAACTGTCCTGAACTTCCCGACTGGTATTCCTTTATAACTTCTATTCTTCAACTTCAGTTAAACCGCAAAATCACCCGAACCGAAGAATTGCGAATTTCCTCAGTCAGGGAATTAGTTGGCTTGCTGGTAACCTTGATGACACCGACAAACGACGATATAATGAAATTCTCGAATTATTCGGGGAAACTGAGTGGTGAACTTATGTTGAAAGAAAAGCTTCAGCTTCAGCAACAAGACTATTCCGGTCATTCTTGGTAAATTTTGCCTTGTCTGGTGACCCACAGTTTTGCCGGGCACTTACATCCTACAGTTATCTTGCCTTCTGACCTCCGTCGGGATGTTAAATGTCTTTCCAAATTTTATACCGGAAAATATTTTTATACCAATTGCTTTCACTGCTCGATCTCCTTTTGAGATCGACGATTTACTCAGAATTTCTTGCTCAGTCATTTTTGATAAAATAATATATTTTGTTTCTATTTCAACTAATTACAACCAAACTTTTAGTCAATTACATCTCTTATCAGTCCCCGTGCTTGTAAGGTCAGAATATGTGACTGCGATACCAGAATACCGGCACATGCTTCGAGACGATGACACCTCTACATTCTACGCTTTGTCACAGCCGTGCATCCGTATCAACAGGGTTATCAATTCCAAGATGTCACCCACTATCACCTTCGCCTTGCCTTGTTGCCGTCTCTACCACCCATGATACTGCTACCTGCTCGTTCCTCACCGTCCATCTCGACTCCAGCTACGTAGAACCAATTTCGAAAACGGATCAATTTATTTCATTTACCTCATTCTGAAATCATCACTTTTTCTTGTTCTAGTATTTCTGAAAATCGTTCTTTATGTGGCATTTTTCTCTATTCCAATACTTTGTGCTCTGTTATTTTTCTCAATATGACACTCCCAAAATCTTTAGTCTCCACTAACTGTGTCATTCTCTCTCATTTTCTATCACACGAATTGCACGTGATTCTATTTTGCCACTCGATATTTCTCTCTCTAATCTTAAAATGGATCTCTTGCCTCAATTACTCCATAGCTTAACAGTGCCTATTAAGCCCAGTTTCTTTTCGTCGCCGACCCACTTTTATTTTCTCTATTCTGGCATAATTCTGTTTATCTTTCTATTTTTAATCTTGAATCTTTTGTCTCTACAGAAATACCGCGGTCTTTATCGCCGCTTTCCCCCTGCCGCTGTGCAACCTTCTGTCACTCTGCCAGTGCCAGCCGCTCAACCCATGGCTCAATCTTTGTCTCTCTTTCCCCCGAGCTTCTTGCCGCCCGCATCTGGTTGACGTCACACTTCTTGGTTGCTCTCTTTTTGGAACATCCCGGTTTCACCTTGATCTTCCATCTTGGAACATCCCGGTTTCACCTTGATCTTCCCTCTTCGGATGGAGAAGTTATGTTTTCGCTTGCCCTCTGTTCCATCTGGCAACCTCGACTCGTTCTCGCTTGCTCACTCTTCCATCTGGCAACCTCGACTCTGTTGGACTCATGGCACGCGCCTCTATTGCCGAACAACGACGCACTCTCTTCACGATGCTTATTTTCATCTATCTTGCGACTCGTGCCAATTCAGCGCTAACCCTTGGCCTACCTCACCTTTGCCATCCGAATTCTGCTGGACCACCGAGTTTTCGCCACCAAATTTGTCTATTCGTCCACTCTGTCAACCTAATCTTCACATCTGACGTCAGTCCATTTGCATCTCGCCTAATTAAGCGACATCAGCTTATTTTCGGTTTGACTTTCGGCTCAGTCGCCAAAGTCAAACGCCTCCCGAAAACTATAAAACGTCTGACCTCTATACTTTCGGCAGGCATTCATATTAGGACTCTCCTAGTGAGTTGTTTCCCTTTTCACTGTTAGAATCAACCGTTGAAATTGTACTTACTTAATAAACCCCGCTACTTGTTACTAATTGTAACTATTTCGTCTTTTCTCATTTTTCTCTATTTTTCCGATTACGTGTTTTCAACGTATTCGTTACTTACATATAGAAGAGTGGATGTAAACATAGCAACAGCGTATTGAACCAGTTTCTCGCTCGGCGAAGAGGACACAAGTTTGCAGGCTCTCTCACCGGCTCTTTGCAATTAGTTGCAAGGAATCCAGTTGCACTGGACTGCGTTGCCGATCATATGACGACAGTGGCGTCGCGTGCCATCTGGCAACGATGCAACTGCTTCATTTAAACTCATTAAATATATCGAATTTTCTTTGTGCACTGAGCACCCCCTGAATGCGATCTTTCACATGAAATTAAATGGATAGAATACATTGGTGCCAAATTGCACGCGACGCCACTGTATGACGAGCAATGTGCATTATTTAAATCGTGGACTTGAGCGAATCGTTCTTGTAATTGAATCGTTCGCAGATCAAATGAAATTCAAAGAAAAGACGGATAATTTTGCAGATTGAAGTGTTTATTCAGCGCAAGAATCAAATTAGATTACAGAATTATTTCAATGAGCTGTACCAACAGAGAGAATTTTTGGGACGTTAAATTTTTTTTTACCTCAAAAAATTTAAAAAAAAATTGTGACAAATACATTTCAAATTGGTTTTCAACGAAAATGCAAGTGTTTTGGATTGACTATCTGGACACAAAAATCGATACAACTGTTTCTTCTACTGTAAGGATTTGCACGAGAAAGAAAGGGACAGGGACACATACGGACCTGCAAATCGAGACAGTAAAACAGGTGGTTATGAAAACAGCTAAAAGACATATGAAGCAAAACTAGTCGAGCATCCTAACCCCACTATTGACGTACTGCTTGATAATGAGAATCTCATCAGGAGATTAAAACGTCGGAAAACGTTTGAATTGTCTTCAGATCGCTTTCTGAAGGGATAAAATGTAAAAATGTATATTTATTGAATTCGTGTTACTTTTCAACATAAATTAGAACTAAGCATTTGGCAACTACGTTGCCAACTGTGTTAAGTTATTTAAATTAATAGACAGAATACTGTCAAATATTCGCTTCTATTACGAATAGGTGCAGGGTTGAGTGAATGCAATGCACACACAAATAATAATAATAATAAAAAAAAAAAAAAAAAAGGGACACATAGAAACAAGCAAAAGTTTCTCATTCTCACCTGGATAGTTAGTGTTACCGATAATTCTGTGTCCAAATAGCTACTTTAAAAGTTTTGCACTTTAATTTAAAACCGATTCCCACTGAATAAGAAATTTTGATTTGCTTTCAAAAAATGAGGCAAACAAACCAGAATTAAATCGTCCATGCTGTCACACTTTGGGATATATAGGACTTAAAACATGTATAAGCCCTTCTACACTGGCTTCTTTAATTTTGTGTCAATTTACTGCACTCGGTCGCAAACTTTCGAGGATAGCTTTCTTTTGCTTGAACCTATACAAAAATATCGATCACTTGGAGCATTGTCGGTTTATTGAATGTTTCGCTCGGTCGGTTGGTCTCTCTCTCTCTCTCTCTCTCTCTCTCTCTCTCTCTCTCTCTCTCTCTCTCTCTCTCCTCTCTCTCTCTCCCTCTCTCTCCTCTCTCCCTCTCTCTCCCCCTCTCTCCTCTCCTCTCCTCTCCTCTCTCTCTCCTCCTCTCTCTCTCTCTCTCTCTCTCTCTCTCTCTCTCTCCTCTCTCTCTCTCTCTCTCTCTCTCTCTCTCTCTCCCTCTCTCTCTCTCTCTCTCTCTCTCTCTCTCTCTCTCTCTCTCTCTCTCCCTCTCCCATCGTTTGAATCAGAGTCTCGGAGCTGAAGCCACGGTTGAACTCGGATTTTGGGTCGCTCTCGCTAGAAAACCATGAGAAATGCGTTTAGGCCAGTAAATTGTTCCAAACCTGATTTCAAGTGAGTTATCCCACAACCGTAAATTAAATTCAAAGATTACAAGCAGAGCCATAATAGTCCTGCGTCGACAATTCAACGCAACCCGCACTACACGTAGTCCAAACCTCGTTCGATCTTGAAAGAACAAAAGAAAAAAAGGATAAGGAGCATTTATTTTGTACGTGTAATGCATGTTGCGTCGAATCGTCGACGCAGGACTTATGGCTCTGCATACACCTTTGCGGCCAATCGGGAAAACCAAAAACCGTGATGTTCCTTGATTCGGTAAGATCCCGTTACCGCTATATAAACGCAAGAACGGAGCGAGGTATTATATACACGCACTATCTGACAGACCTGTTTACATGGGTTTTGGCGCAATCTTTACCATTACCTGCCTGTTGAACTGAGGTTGCAGGTGTTACTAAATTTCCAAGAGGTCCTCATAGAGATGTTGCATTTAAGTAGTTTAAGGGTAGATTTACAGGTAAAAACCAGCAAATATAACGACGGAAGCGCACAAAAACTTCCGAAATTTACCTATAAATCACAAAATGTTTTTAGTAGGTATGCTAACGTATTGGCGGTGTTGGACACTAATAATGGGAGATTCTTATCTTAATGTTGGCATTCTTTCTGTGCTGGGAAGGAAGATTCACAGATTAATTAGTCATCAGAGGAGAGATTCCCAATCGACCAGTGACCGTGACACCGGTGCCAAAGGAAAGTCGTCTCTTATTGTTAGTGGCAACATCTTGATGGAGTGGCAAAATGAAGACAGGAATATTCAATTATTAATGCCAAACGCGACCGTTACGTTCGTGAATTTAAAAGTATTTTGTGAGTTTAGGAGTGGATTTTGTAAGTTTTTAAGTTCTTCCATCGTCACTGGCGCAACCGCAGGATCTCTTCTATCTCTCTCATTTCCCATTTGAATGTATAGGTAGGAAAAGGACAGAAAGAGGGGGTTTTATCCCCTTGTCCATCTTTGTCTAACGTACGTTTCTTAATGGAGGAAAGATAGAGATGAAGAAACTCTCGTTGCGCTACTATCCGCATCGTTATTTTTGCTGGTTTTTACCTCTGCATTAGTGGCGGCTCGTGCGATGTGGCAATGGTGGATTCTCTCTGTTTAAACCTATGTAAAACTATCGATATTCATCAAGAGGTGCGATTGCACTCCCCTGCAAAATATCGATACTTTTGCATAGTTTTAAATGAAAAATAAGCAAGGTTGCCACATTGCACGAGCCGCAACTGTCCTGGATCGACCCTTAAATCGCTCATATAGGATAAGGTTGCGGCAGCCCCTTATTTATTTATACTGCACCTATTGAACACATTTATATCTCCTCATCATAATCCTTTATGAAGAAGAATCGATCCTCCGCTGCGAGTCCAACTAAACCCCAAAAATCGATACTTCTCCATAGATTTAAATGGGAGGGGAGCGATGATCGATCGATTGTTCACTATAGCCGCCTCTGCACTTAAAAAAGACCCGGCAACCTTGTTCAGGGAGGTAACTTGGAAGTGGCCGATACCGTAAGCCTCGTGCTTCCAGCAATCATCAGGACAGGATAACCGGTGTATGGTGCGTGATGCATTCTTCTACGCTGTTGCACGATTAACCGTTATCATTTCCATATGAATATATTGAGATATATAGATAAATGATTTTATTTTCAGTCTTTAGACAAAAAAAACCAATAACAAAACAAACAAAAAGAAAAATGTTAAATTACTCAAATCACACGTAATCTATACTAGACAAATTAAATGAACTAACGTAAAATTAACATAAAAATTAAAGACTGAAAATTCGGTACCTCCATAGGCGAGCCTGTTTTGGAGGTTACCTTCAATAAAAAAAATTAATTGGAAATTACGCGAGAGAGTTTAAGAGTGAGGGAGAAAGGGAGTGGGTTTTTCGTACAAAATACTGAACTTTTTTTTTTTTTTTTTAATAGGTTGCCAAATGTTTGGTCGATAGAATATCCATTCCATGTATAAACTTTTTTTTTTTCTATTTTCTTTTCTTTTTCTCTCTCTTTTAAGTTCAATTTTATTCTAATTCTAGTTATAATTATAATTTGGGCGTTTGCCCTAATGCACTGAAGAAGAGCTCTGCGTTCCTGATTTCCAATAATTTATTTTTTACTAATTTTTTCCTGGCAGGGAAAGACATTGTATTTAGTATCTCTTCTGATAATAAATTGAAGAGTTTTGGGCCCATATAATTAAATGTTCTTTTAAAATACTCTATGTTGGGAAAGGGAAGAACAACTTTGCCTTTATTTCTGGACTCTCTTAGATTAATGTTACTGATTGCCTCCTCAATCTTTCCTAGTTTTAAATAGAAACTTTCAATGATTTTATAAACGTAAAGATGCCTGATGGGGAGCAAATCCAATTTTTTAAACAGATCGAAAGATGCAGATAGCTTTGGCTTTTTCGCAATTACTTTGATAATATACTTTTGGATAATTATTAAAGGCTCTAAGGTCGATATCGATATCGATCCTTAAAGGCCGAGTTTTATTAAATCTCCTAATAACCGATCTTTTGCAGAAGTTCAAATGAGAGACGTTTGAAAATCGATGGTCTACGAACGTTCACTGCTATTACCGCGCGTGTGACTTAAATAGCTATTTATGGATACATAATCAATTAATAATGTCAATAATAGATTGTCTATGAGTGACGCTATATTTGTCTAGCATTGTGAGACTTGGCTGTTGCTTTGTTAACCATAGTTTTGTGTTTCGCGATAACTATAAAGCTTTATAATCAGGGCTGCCGTTTTGCGTATAATCAATGCTATTTTTTTATACACCGATGATTCCACCGGTTGAGAAAAGATTACACAGTTCAGTTCAGTGTATGACTGTAATGCACGAAAATACTCTGATCTGTAATCTTTCCTTAATCGGTGGAAACTCCGTTGATTAATTAAAATATCCGCAAGTTTTTTTAAAGTCATCGATCACTCCACCGGTTGAGAAAAGATTACAGAAACGAGTATTTTCGTGCATTACAGTAATACACTGAACTGAACTGTGTAATCTTTTCTCAACCGGTGGAATCATCGGTGAATTGAAAAATAGCATTGATTATACGCAAAACGGTAGCCCTGTTTATAATGGCTACTCATGGGCCAAGGTTATCGATTAATGAGGTATGCTCATCCGTCGACTTATCGTCACAAATTCAGTGGCGCGCAGTTCAAAATCACTGCAGCCAAGATGGCCGACAAAAGCGAAAAACTTGAACTTTTTGCAAAAGCCATTGAGCAGCCCTCTGCAGGAGAGCAGAAAACATTGGGCGACTTGGAGTCACCCACCCGAGTGAGTCGGCGTGTTTTCTGTTTTTGTCGGCCATCTTATAGTTGCAGCGATTTTGAACTGCACGTGACTTAATTTGTGGCAAGAAGTCAGATGAGAATACCTGTTAATTTATAGCTCTGCTCATGATGCGCAGCTATTAGACTCGAAAAAGTTAATTATGGTTACCATAGCAACGGGGATACGTCTTACAATGGGTCTGTTGCAAACTTTTGATACATAGCGGTATAGAGTGTTAAATCGTCAGTAAAATCACGTGAAAAGTCCATTGGTGGTATCAGAAAGTCATAAAATGCAGTATTAAACTCACAAGAGGTGTTTAACTGATACCCAAGATGGCGGTAAAATATCGAGCAACCTCTGTGCACGCACCATGAACATCCATGATGGCCAACGTTAACAACCTCACAGCATCGGAGGTTATGAGTTTATATTTGCGTTGTGATTGGTTGTGATCGATGTTGTAAGGTTGGCCATCTTGGATAATCATGGTGCTTGCATACAGATTGCTCGATATTTTACCGCCATCTTGGATTTCAGTTAAATGTCTCTTGTGAGTTTGTTATTGCATTTGATGACTTTCTGCTGCCACCAATGGACTTTTCAGGCGATTTTATATAAGATTGATCACTCTATAGTGTCGTAGCAAAAGTTTGCAACGGACCCATTCTAGACCAATGGCGTCGGTCATAGACTGTTATAACTATCGGTCTGTGGCGAGGCGTGAAATTTGGCAACCATGTATTTTCTCCGTTTAAATTCTTCAAAAAAGTCGAACGTTTCGGTCATCGGCGATGACCAGGCATTTCGACCTTTTCTAATGTGTTTAAATGGAAAAAAGGAACGTTGCCAAATCGCACGCCTCACTACTGCTATCGGTAAAACTTAAAAGTAAACGATCAGCCGGCTGGACGATTTTTTGTGGGAAATTTTGCAACTCTGCGGCTCCGCGACTTTGCACTAGTCCCCTCTCCCCAAACCTCATCTTTCTTCGCCCTTACGGTGGCGGCCGGCTGGCCGGCGGGCGTGTAGCTGGCCGCGAATCGTGGCTGTCGTTTGATTTAAGATGCACTCGCGGTTCTGTGCTAAAAGGTCGACCTTGAGGTGCAGCACAAGCACGCATAACAATCGAGTTCTATAGTATTCCCGTTTGAACATATGCAAAATTATCGATTTTTTGGAGACTCGGCAGCTGAATCCGCTAGAAATCGATTTTTTTCAGTTGGTCTATACTTAGAGTCCCTAGAGTCCCTATATATAAAAGAGTCTCGCCATACGAGGTTCCATCTCTGATTGGCTGCTGAAAAGTGAAGAAGAAGAAGGGGTCTATGAAGCCTGGAGGCGCGCCTATTGTTTACATCTTCATGGAACCATCTTCAATGCTGCCCAACTTTGAGGAAACTTTCGGCATTTTTAGCTTGTACTGATGAAAGTTGAATTAGCAATTGATAAAAATGTGTTCAGCAGAACAGAATAAAATTCACGCATTT
The DNA here is from genome assembly GCA_011764245.1 of Trialeurodes vaporariorum. Lineage (NCBI taxonomy): Eukaryota > Metazoa > Arthropoda > Insecta > Hemiptera > Aleyrodidae > Trialeurodes > Trialeurodes vaporariorum. Next base: position 35,168,089 of record VMOF01000013.1, on the reverse strand, counting down.
CTTTTAAAACAGGTAGTGAAGCCAACGGGTATTGGAGGTTAGGTTGACCTAACAAAGATTACTTCCACACAAATACATGTATAAGTAATCTTTGGCGGGAAGATCGTTGGATAAAAATGTAAACAAGAGGCGCGCCTCCAGGCTTCTCAGACACCTTCTTCTTCCTCACTTCTGTTCACGTGTCTTGACTCTTTCATAAATAGGGACTCTAAGAGTCCCTATACGTAGAGAGCTAAGAAAAGAGGTTAGAGTCAACCTCTGATTGGTTACGAGTTTTATAGACTCTACAGGCGGCGCCATTGGATGCGTTTTCGTACATTTGTTTACAATCGAGGGAGTCCAACGGGGTTTTTCGGATAAAAGATTAAATTGTTGATGAATGTTAATTTGGATCATGATGTAACCCAAGAACGTCTATAATTCCCAAAAGAATCTTTAAAAGGATGTATGATGTCGATCAACAAAAGCAGTGAAAGATTACGCAGTTAGAAACTACTGTACGGCACTGTAATCTCTGCACTGGACCTGAACGAAGCAGCGGCCCTCAGAATGTCAACAAATGGGCAAAAAAGCAGTCAATGGCAGTGCCCAAGGTTTCACTTGTCTTAACTCTCTTTACACGCATTACAGCCGTACACTGAACTGAGCTATGTATAATATTTTCTCAACCGGTGAAATCATCGGTGAATTGAAAAATGTCATTAATTATAAGCGAAATGGCAGCTCCGGTTAACCCTTCCAGTGCCATGCCCGAATTATTCGTTTTCATAGCTCGATCTCTCATTGACAATAAAAGCTAATCCAAACTGCAACATTTTCAAAACAATGTCTCGTCGAGCGCCTTCAATTACCAGGATAGGCAACATTAACACCGTGAAGTAGGAATAGTTAACTATCCACTATATTTGAGCGATTTATAGCTTTGATTTCCTCTAGTAACCTGAACGTAAAAGCCTGGTGGTGTCTCATCGAGCGCCTTCAATTACCAGGATAGGAAACATTAACACCGCGAAGTAGGAATAGTAGTTAACTATCCACTAAATTTGAGCGATTTATAGCTTTGATTCCTTCTAGTAACCTGAACCTGGTGTAGTAGAAGGGTTAATATGACTTTGTTTCGGTAACTTATGTACCTTTGGCGCTCTCAAGCCTTGTACGACCGATAGAGCCGATTCTTTGGCATAGGTTTATACATATGGAGGACTCCATCAATGTGCTGATACATCAAACTTCACAAGTCACCACTGACTTGTCTCTTCCCAAACATATATTCATCAAATCCATTTCATCAAATAATGCGAAACACCCCGCCTCTGCTTGATGAACCTATTCTTCGCGTGATCACCACTGAGTGGAAAAGTAACGTAATAAGCATAAATACTATAGCTCACTCACACAGCCCCACTATTTCACACCGAGACAATCTAGATTTCGTCTATCGCACCCAGGCGTCCCAGGCGGCATGGCACTATAAGACCCCCCCCCCCCACTTCTGTAGTATCAACACCGTGTGAATGTACCCACAGTCCCACGCGCGGCAGCGGTTGCGTCGCGTGCATCTACAACGAAGAAACTACGACGGTAGGTAAGTTTTTTTTTCTTCTTTTTTTTTTACGTTTGTGTGAATGAAAGTTTGTTCCACCATCGCCAACTAGACCAAAACGAGGGTTTCTACGGGTATAAAAATGCTTCGTTTTTGTCTTCATGAATGGTTCGATTGAATAACAATTACGAATCGTAATAACCATGTGACTTGCGACATCATTTCAGCTGTGAAGAATTGATATTTCTGTTGGTTTACCAGATAAATCAATTTACACTTGTTCTTTGATGTTTTATTTATTTGTGTTTGTAGTGATCATGTCTAGAATATTTTGTTTTCTGATATGCTGTGCGCCGGGCCAGCCGCTTTGCGTGTTATTTTCTGCACGCATTTCCATTGGGATTCTTTAAAAGTATGCGGGAAGAATTGTTTTTTTTTTTTGTTTTGTTTTTTTTTTTTTGTTTTTTTGTTTTGTTTTTTTGTTTTGTTTTTTTTTTTCATTCAGTTCAATTATAAAAATTTCTTTTAATTTCATTTGATTTTCTATTTTTATGTTTATTTGTTTACCTTTTTGTTTATGTTTTAATTCATTTATCTATCTCATCTTCTTCGTCTTCCGACTCCTTCCTGTCCCCGTCCTTACTATCATTCCCTTTAAAAAAATGAAGTGGTATTATTACAAAATGAACTGTAGGAAAGACCCCACGAACACTTTCTCACAACAGACTTAATCTGGTGGGAGGGGGGGCAAACCCCCCTTTAATATTCTGGGGAGTAATAATACGGGAGAGTGAGAGAGATATTTTAGAACGCTACGCGATTTTTGTCACAGTTGATTTTAATCGATGAGTGCATTGTTGGCTAACCGCTGACTTTTGTAACGTCGCCGCACTAAAACCGTCTTTATCCATTCAGTTTTAGGTTAGTTTAAAATGGGCGAATTTTTCCTCGGCGTTTTGGCAACTGTGATTCTTATTTTCTGTTGAAAGCTCGCAGTATCTCTCTTAATCTCTCTCTCTCTCTCTCTCTCTCTCTCTCTCTCTCTCTCTCTCTCTCTCTTTCTCTTTATCTCCCTCTCTCTCTCTTTCTCTCTCATCAACTAGTCGTAGTCAGTGTTCTCAGCCCTCGGGGTTGATGACTCTCGGCTTGGAGTCTTGGACTTTCCTCCAGAATGAGATATCCCTACGCCCCTTCACCGCTCCTCTTAGAACGGAGGATTGTCCTTTGGGGCCGGGGGATGGGGGGATGGGGGGCAGAGGAAGGGGGGTCGAGATTCCCGCGCGAGTGGCATCACTCGACGTAAACAATGTCAACAGAATTCTCGTCGTGCGTTGCCAAACGCTGTGAGAATACTTGGAGAACAGTGAAGTGCATCGAATAGCATCGAGACTCTCGATGCTATTCGGCAACCATGGTTTTTTGGCATGCGAAAGTATCTTTTTCGTAGGGATTCAGTGGATCCCCGAATTATCGACTATTTTACGTTGGTGTAAATGGAGAGAATCCGTTGTTACCACATTGCACGAACCGCCACAGGAAAAGTGACGCCTTACAAGTGAATTGGTCCTTTTATTGGGACTAGAGGTTAGGTTCAGGTTAGGTTAAATTAGGGTTAAGTATATAATTGTTTGAAGAAAAACAACACAATCTACAAATGTTCATCGACCAATTAAGACTAATTGTAAGTGCATCGGTGGTCATTTCCGGTAACGTCGATTTGGAGACTTTAACGCTTATGTAGAAGCGAAAGCGCAAAATAAAAAATGCACTTTAACTGACAAGAAGTTCCGCGCAGAAGGGTTTTGCGCTTTTCGTTTGAAGCTCATAATGGGTGCTAACTGAATGATACACCGAAACACTCAAACAACCATCAGAGATTGTGATTTGATCAATTCTGGTTAAAATTAGTCTGGTGACTTTAACGCGGATGTAGAAAGGAAAGCTCCAAGAAATAAAAGACACTTGCCGGTCGGTGGCGGATTTACCATTACGCAAAATACGCAACTGCGTAGGGCCCCAGGCCTAAGGAGGGGCTCACTTCACAGAAGGATTATAAAGAGAAGGAAAAAAGAGAACAAGTAAAAAAAAGGGGGGCAAGGATAGTGAAATAAAAACTAGTGGGATCAAACATATATAAACTGACACCGAATCGCATGCACTTTAATAAACTCTAAATCCCTTCTTACCAATTTTAAAATTCGAACGCGTTTCGGAGGTGCGACCGATCTCATCGAAGCTGAAGAGGGAGGTCGGTCGCACCTCCGAAACGCGTTCGAATTTTAAAATTGGTAATAAGGGATTCAGAGTTTAATAAAGTGCATGCGATTCGGTGTCAGTTTATTTAATAAAAACTTTGCTGAAAAAAAAAATAAAAAAAGAAATAATAATAATTAAAATATAAGTTTTTAATGTCTTAAAAAAAAAAAAAAAAAAAAAAAAAAAAAAAAAAAAAAAATCAATTAGGGAGAGAACCCCGAGCCCCCTGTTCTTTGGAGTGTTCTCTTAGCTACCCCCAGTCATCCTACCCTTCTTCTAGAGGGTCTCAAATTCAATATTGCGTAGGGCCTCAAGAGACGCAAATCATGTGTTTATTTGTGAGCGCGCGTAAGTACTTATAACACACTTTTGCTGTCGGTCATAGTCAAATTAAATTTTCCTCAATTTTGTGTTGACTTCCCTCCATTTAGTCCTCATTGTTCATTTAGTTACATCCAAAATACATTTTTTCATAGTGTCTTAATCTCATAAACAATTAAAACAAGTTACTTGTCCTTTTTTGTTTGAATTTATCCATTCATTATACTTGATTTTCCTCATTTTTTGTTCCAGATGGAAGTCGGCAGGAAAAAATCGGTCGGGGAGCTATCTAGTAACGGTGGAAGCTGGAGAAATGGATCCATACAACTCAACGAAGACAAGGTAATTTTGGAGAAATGATTTAATCCACTGAATTTCTTTAATAGAAAAAAAAATAAAAAAAAAAAAATAATAATTTACTAAATTTTTACAATATTGAATTTAAATTAAGCGGCAGTCATAGATGAATTTGATACTTTGAACCACCTGAAAATCGACTCTTCTGCGTTGCTTCAGGATTCATAGGCCTTTAAAGACATGGCGACTCCTATATAAAATATAATCGGGTTTTCTAAAATGGAAAGAACACTTTTCTGGAGTATAATTGCACGTCCGCGGTAATTTTTCACTGCTGATATCATTCCAATCCTGACCTCAATTTAGACCCGAAACTCTCGAAATGCGTTCTTTTTTTTCTCAACTTTCATCTAGATGAACAAAATGAGAATAAGCGCCGAAAGTAAAAAATTAATGAGAAAATCAAAGTTAAACTTGAGGTCAGCAGCTCAAAACACGTGTTTTAGCCACCGATGACGCTTCCGAAAAATATCCAGTTTCTAACTTTAAAGTAATATCCACTAAAAACTGAAATCAAAGTAAAAAACGGTGCTTTTTTGTGCATAACACAATGTTACTTATAATCTTTCACTGCTTTTGTTGATCGGCATCTATTTACGCTTTTAAAGATTCTTTTGGGAATTTTAGATATATCCTTGAGGTGCATCGTGATTAAAATTAACATGTACATCTTCAAATAACTCTTTTATCCATAAAATACCATTGGACTTCTTTATTTGTAAACAATTATATATAAACATATGTGCAAAAACCAGTGGCGGCTCGTGAAATGCGATGTATCGATGTCTACTCCATTTAAAACTATAGAAAAGTATCGATCGTCAGGGGACGCAATTGAACCCCGAGAAATCGATACTTTTCTATAGTTTTAAATGTCGTGGACATCGATATATCGCATTTCACGAGCCGCCACCGGCAAAAACGCATCCAATGGCATAGTGGCAACCGTAGAGCCTAAAAATAGTGACCAATGAGAGTCTGACCTACCCTATTGTCATGGATCTCTACATACAGGGACTCTACTTAAACCTAAACTAAAAATCCTCTTTAGTGGTTACGCAGGTTACCCTTTAGACTGCAACTTTAGATAAATGTATAGCTCGTAGGGAAAAATCAATATTCCGATCCACAGTACCTATGCCGCACACTGGTCCAAAAAATGAATTTTTCCGGACAAGAAAAGTTTTTGTTTTTTACTTCAGAAACGTTTTAAATTCGTTATTTTCTAACTAAAAACCATGCTATCTGAATCGTTTTAAGCTGTGTAATCGTTTATTTAACTCAATTTTTAGTTATCTTGACATTAATTCAGTGGCGGCTCGTGCAATGTGGCGACAGTGTAATCCCTCCATTTAAACCTAAGTAAAACAATCGATCCTGAGGAGGTGTAATGCACCCCCAATATATCGATACTTTTGCATAGGTTTAAATGGCAAAAAAGCATGGTTGCCAAATCGCACGAGCCGCCACTGCATTAATTGTTCATAGTCTTGATTTTTGTCCATGAAAAAAATGTCCGGGAAATTCCATACTTTGTACCATTGTGCGCCGCATTGCCGAGGATCGCGGAAAAGAGTATAGATGAAGAGGAATTTAATCGGCCGAGGAAATCCGAAAATAATAAATAACCCGTTTTTACACAGTTGTCTGAAGCTCGCATGAAAAATAAATAGATAAATAAATAAATAAATAAATAAAAATCTGCGCATGCATAAAAAAGTAAATACGGGTGCACGAAGTACGGCTACCGTACTCAAGAAACAGTGGCGAGAAAGCGCGTGGTTGTCACATTTGGCTAATCAGGCCTGTGAAATACTATACTCTGTTCCAGATAACATTGCACCTGAGTCAGACGAATTAAAACCGTAAATGGCAACAGCGCGTTCTGAGCCATGGCGTTCTCGAACGCTGAGCAGGGTAGTCTTTTTGTCCGAGGCTCTATTGTCCGGCTCGGGGCCTGAACCTTTTTACGCAGCTCGTGAACGACTCCCAGCAGAAAATTAAATTTTTTTGTGCTTACGATTTTTGAATTTTCGACTTGAAATTCGTATTCTGCTGAACGTGTCGAGAAAATCGATACCAAATTATCAGGGGAAAAATTCACGTTTAGTAAATATGATGCGCGATTCCTCTGATTTAATGTCAGCCTCATATGTATTAAGCATGCATTTTTTCCCCAACAGTTTGGTATCAATTTTGTCGACACGCTCAGCAGAATACGAATTTTAAATCAAAAATTCAAAAATCGTAAGCACAAAAAAATGTAATTTTTCAGCCGGGAGTCGTTCACTATCTGTGGAAAAAGGGTCCGGCCCCGAACCGGACAATAGAACCTCGGACAAAGAGACTACCCTGCTCAGCGTTCGAGAACGCCACGGCTCAGGACGCGCTGTTGCCATTTACGGTTTTTATTCGTCCGACTCAGGTGCAATGTTATCTGGAACAGAGTATAGTGTGTGACTTACTATAGTGAGTGTCTTTTTTTTAACAAAAGAAACAGGTAGATGGCAAATGCTGAAAAACACGGAAACGAAGGTCAGGAAGTTTCGGCGCATATAGCAGCTATTTTCAAATCGAACATTTAAAAAAAAATTAAAAAAAAATTAAAAAAAAAAAAAAAAAATCAAACTGAGGAGAGAGCTACACCCTCGTACAAACTGCAAACAAAGAAATGCACTGTAAACTCTTTTTCCTGTGTTTGTAGTGTGTAGGACTAAAGGCTCTCTTCACCGTTTGATTTATTGTTTTTTTTTTTTTTTTTTTTTTTTTTTTTTTTTTTTTTTTTTTCATTTTTGAGTTGAAAATTGCGGCTTCAAATTTGGCTCGTTAGGCCCATGAAACATTAAAGGTTGGCTAATTAGTGAGGTTTTTTTTTTTTTTTTATTTACAAAGGAACGGGTGGACGGGCAAATGCTGGAAAACACGCAAAAACATTTGGTGGGGACGTTTCGACCTAAGCCGCAGCCCAAAACAACTCAAACTTTTAAAAGAATAATAATTATAATAATAAAACAAATAATTTCAAACTGTGGAGACTGAAAAGAGCCTCTACTCCTATATACTGTAAACATAGAAATACACTACTGTAAACACACTTTCTTGTGTTAAAAGTATGTGTAGGATTAGTGGCTCTCTTTACAGTTTAAAATTAGTATTATTATTATTTTTTTTAAATTTTGGAGTTGCAATTTGAGCCGAAATGTCCTCCTTTTTTTGTGTTTTCCAGCAGTTGCCTGTTTACCTGTTCCTTTAATGTCAAGTCGTCACTCGTTCGTTTTTGTCCTGTTTTTTTTTTTTTTTCAACAAATCAGTAGCGCCTCGTGAAATGCGATAAATCGATGTCCACTCCATTTAAAACTATTGAAAATTATCGATTTCTTGGGGGTTCAATTGCACCCCCTGACGATCGATACTTCTCTTTAGTTTTAAATGGAGAATACATCGATACATCGCATTTCAAGAGCCACTACTGCAGCAAATCTATGATTCAAATTTCTGATGCGTATTTTTTTTTAATGCAATACAGCAACGCGCATCACTTCGATATACATATCCTAAAAGGTATAATTCTGCGGACATAATGATGTGCACGTTAGGTATTCGAAAATCCCCTCATTAAAGCAGATTGTTTGCAGAAGCGAACCGTAAGCATTTAGGTATATCAAACGCCGCCCTTATTCGTTTACTTAAATATGTTTCCTATGTTCGTTATAATGAAAATAAAAATACGTCAAGCGCCTTCAATTGGCTACGTAGGCAAAAACAAGTACCTTGCGTAAAGTAGGAATATAACTATACCTACTTGCTTGATTTGAATGAAAGCGCGGTTAGAGTCCCGATATATAGAGGGTTAATTTAGATTAAGGAAATCAGTTGCATCGCCATTGGTTGGGATTTTGAGCGTTTGTCCAAGGCGGGTCCAACAACAGTATTGTACGGATGAAAGAGTTAATCGTCGACAAAGGCGGATCCAGCAATCTGGCAACTGTGTATTATTCCCATTTGAATGCATGAGAAACAGTCGATTAGTAGAAGGGCCATGGCCCCCTCAAGAATCGATTGTTTCTCATGCATTCAAATGGGAATAATACACAGTTGCCAGATTGCTGGATCCGCCCATGATCGTCGATGAACTTGTTCATTTTAATCATGATACACCTCAAGAATGTCTATAATTCCCAAACAGAAAAGCGTGAATAGATTTCAAGCAAAAAAGAAAAAAAAAAATCAGAGAAAGATTACAAAGTTAGAACTCTGCAGCATCGTAATCTTTGCAGTGGACCAAAACACAGCAACGCCCCCCCCCCCCAGAATGTAAACAAAATGTGCAAAAACGCATCCAATGGAGGCACCCATGGTTTCTCTTGTCTTAACACTCTACATACTGGGACTCTATTCGACATTTACTTACTGGTATATACGCAATTAAGATGCATCTTGAATGAAATTAACATCTTCATTGACCATAACTTCAATGGCGGATCTCTCAGCAATCTGGAAACTGTGTATAATTCCCACTTGAGCGCACTAGAAAGAATCGATTAGTAATGGGTCCCATGATCCAAGATCCATTCAAGAATCGATTGTTTCTCATACATTCAAATGGGATGAATTGATGGTAGCCAAATTGCCGCACTGAAAAAATAGGTATATCGTAAGATTTACGGTTTAAATCGAAAATCCAAGATAGTTGTAAATATCACGTTTTCCATGGTTTGAGTTCAAGATGTCTTGGTTCAGTGGCGAAACAGGCTATTTGGCAACACGGCATTTTGTCCATATGAACCCATAGAAAAGGTCGAATCCAAATATCATCGGTGATTCCTAGATAATTCGATATTTTTTATGGGTTTTAATGTGCCAAATGCAATGTTGCCAGATTGCACGCTTCGCCACTGTCTTGGTTAAAATTTAACCATTTTATGGTTAAAATTTCACCTCTCAAACCATGGAAAACGTAAAATTTACAATTTTCTTGAACTGGCGAAAATTTAAACCGAGTTGCGGTAAAACCGAGTTGCGGTAAATCTTTCAATAACTGTTTTTTCAGTGCGAATTCGCCCACGAATAACTTGTTTTATTCGTAGACCACCGTGGAGCCTCTGATGAGGATGTAAAAAAATGTGCAAGTCGATGTGAGATCGCATATATTTTCCTCCTTAAATGTATCTACTTAATTCATTGTCCTTTTCAAAATATGTCGGTGGAATAGCTCTATTGAACTGACCTTTATTTGGAGCCAGAAGCAGTGGCGGCTCGTGAAATTCGATTTATCGATATCTACTCCATTTAAAACGATGGAAAATTATCGATCGTCAGGGGTTGCAATGAAATCCCCGAGAAACCGATACTATTCTATAGTTTTAAATGTAGAGGATATCGATATAGCGCATTTTACGAGCCACGACTGGCCGGAAGGCTGCTGTCGAAAGAATTTCGAGCGGGTCATAATATAGAACAGGCCCACTAAAACAGGTCATACAAAATTATAAAGATCTTCGTGGAAAATATACAGCAAGTCAACAATGCGTAACAAGAGATGGCTCTGGCTCTCTATTTTTATGCTGATTTAATAATTCTATATTCTGTGTTGGTGCACGGAGCGGAACTACTTTGGCGGAACGTTTTCTTGATCGCTGTCGTCTGATTTAGGTCAGGTCGTCAATAGCGTGTAACAATTTTTCTTCTGTATAAACCTACATAAAAGAATCGATCCTTGGATAGTTCATTATTGCATGAGTTTTGCATGATCGCGGATGAGTTTCAGAGTTTATATTTTGAATTTTTGTACTGAAAATTGGTAAATTGTGGTTCTCACCATCAATATTCTTGCGCAGGTTTGTACAAATATTCGAACCTGTACGTCTGTACACCTGTACAAAAAATGAGTAACAGCAACAAAAAAAAATGTAAAAAATTATAAAATAAATAAATAGATAAATTAATAAATCACAAATGAATTGCTCACAATACTTCGATATTTTTCATGGGTTCAAATGAACGAACTGTTAACGTTGCCAAATTTCACGCTACGCCATTGCATGGGCGCACCCGGCCAGGGGGGGGGGGGGAAGGGGGCCAAGGCCCCTTATAGGAAGAAAAAAAAGAAGGAAAGGAAAGGGAAGGAAAAAAGGAGGAAAGGAAAGGAAAAAAGGAATAGAAAAAATGAGAAAAAGAGAAAGAGAGAAGAGGAAAAGAGGAGGAGAGAAAGAAAAGATGGGAAAGGAAATGAGTTCAAAAAAAGTATCAATGTCATGAAACATATTTTTCCTTGGAGGAACACATCTTTCCCGACAGCAATGTCCTTAATTGTTAATTTCGCTCGATCTTCTTCTGAAATCTAGATTTCCTGAAGACTCTGTCTTTCTATCAGCATGCGATGAAGATATTTCCGTAACATCAGCATAGTCTCGGAAAATCTCATTTTTCTCTAGAGTTGTAATTCAACATAGTTTCTGAATAGAAGTAGCCTAATTTTGCGTCTAAGTAGAGCTAAATTTTCGAAATTTTCCGGGGGAGGACCCCCAGACCCCCCCCATATGAAATGGCCCTCCATACAGAAATCCTGGGTGCGCCCATGCGCCACTGGTACCCAAACACTGACAACCCAAACTTTCGGGCTGTGCAAAACAACTTAAAACTTACTATGATTTCTTATTTGAGGTTCCTCTAATAAACCAGTTCTTGCACGGAGTGAAACATTTACTCAAACCAAGAAAAATACCATTGTTTGCAATAATTGATTTTTGAAGCCGGCAGAAGTTGGCTTGTGTGATGTCATTTATAGACCTGTTTAGTGTGGCACGTCACGAAAAAAAATGGTTCCGAACAAATGCTCCATCTCACTCACTCTCGTGGGTTTTCCCATAAGAAACAGGATCCACATTTTCAAATGCAAATTTGTGCTAGTAAACAACAAGTTCTCTCAGATTTTATTTCACCATCGGATTCCACGTACCCTAAGATACAAACGCGCTCCATTAACATTTTCGAAACATCACGCATTAATTTACAATCACAGTTCTTCCGAAGAAAGTCCTATGTTTCGTCCTTGTCCCACTCACAGTTTCTTATGGACACAGAATTCTAGAATATAGGCTCATCGGCACCATCACACCATGTGTTATACCTCGAACAAGCTTCGACAGAAAGAGAGGTTAGGATGATTGAGTGTCATGGCGGTGATACTCCCATAAGAGACCGTGAGTAAGACAAGGACAAAACATAGAACATCTTTCGGTATAACTGTGATTGTAAATTCGTTTGTGATCTTTTAGGAATTGTGTTAGAGTGAAAAGATACTTTAAGGTACGTAGAATCTAATGGTGCAATAAAATTTGTGAAAACTGGTGGTGAACTAGCATGAATTTGCGTTCGAAAATTTGGATCTGATTTCCTATGGGTAAATCCACGAGAGTGAGCGAGATAAAGCATTTGTTTGGAACCAATTTCGATCGTGACGTCATCACTAAACAGGTCTATTATAGGTCTTCAACAGAAAGATCTGTAACTCCTTACTTTCCTTTATTTCAGGATCAACCTCGACCACCGACTTACAATCCGGAAGATTATGCAGCGGCCCTGAAAAAATTCAGTCGTCGAGCAGCAGAAACCAAAGATGAGAGCGGGGGCGGGGCTCAGCCAAACTCCTCCCCCGACGGAGAAATGTCACTTCGTCAATTCACGGGTATCCCCGAACTTCTCAACAAACTCAAAACTGATCTCCGTGTAGCCTACCCAAGGTATGTCCAACTTTTCCTCCATAACTGAACATAGTTTTGTCAATTAAATTCCCGAATTAAAATAACCAAAGTTTACTAGGCAGGGGCGGATCTGGAGAGTGGAGACAGGCCGGGTCTCTTGCCATCGGGTTGCCCTTCGAGGGGGAGGAATAATAAGGGAGAACGCGGAGAAAAATCCTTAAGTATTGGAATTACGGAACGTATATTATAAAATTTAGGGAAAAATAGTTTTTTTTTTCTTTTTTTTTTAAATAACAAGCACTTTCACAGATACAACGATTCTTTTTTGTAAATTATCAGAACATTCTATTGGAGGAATGAGGATTATTATTAGTCCAATAGAACGCTCTGATGATTCAGAAGAATTACTAAAAAGAATCGTTGGATCAACAAGAGTTCATGTTATTTTAAAATATGTAAATTTCTTTTTACTCCATATTTAATAGTCCGTTTCGTAATTCCAAAAAGAAATTTTTCTCCGTTAACCGAAAAAAAAAAAATCATAACGGGCGCGTATTTCAAAGGGGGGTAAAAAGTCTTAGTGGGGCAGTTGCAAAGATCTGAAAGTCTGTGTTTTTTGTATAGAAAATGATAATACTCGTTGAGCTGAGAATAATTGGTGCCTTTCGTTTTTTCCTAAGGGCTCCGGTTTTGGAGATACACACGAGTAAATTTGCAAGAAAAGGTGAGCGACGTGTGTAGTGACGTCGTCGCTACGCGGAATTCCCTTTTAAACAGTGGCGGCTCGTGCGATTTGGCAACCATGCAATTTTTCCATTTAAACTTAGGCAAAAGAATCGATTCTTGAGGAGGCTGACAGCCTCCTCAAGAATCGATTCTTTTACATTGGTTAAATGCGAGGAGGACACTGTTGCCAAATTTCACGAGCCGCCACTGCTTTTAAAACAATGTATTTTGGGCCAAAATATCATCTCCGGAACAATGGGACTTAATTAGAAACCAAAGACGCAATTTTGTTTTCAGCTCATCAAGTACTTCCATTTTCTTTATAAAAACCACAACATTTCAGACCCTTGCAACTGCCCGATTGACCCCGAAAACATGTGTCCCTGAAATCTAGTACATGAGTTTTGAGTAGTGGCGTATTTAGGGGGGGGGGGGCAGGGGGATCAATCCCTTCCCCCCAGAGCCCAATAGTATATGGAAATATCATGAAAAAGAGTCAAGAAATAGAAAGGAGAGTAAATTTTGAAAGGGACGCGAAATTTATTTTTACAGAACAACAAGATAATGAACAATTTTTGATAAATATTGGCAACTCAGCGGCATTTTCTAAAATTCATTCGGTAAAATATTTACGTTACTCATAGTTAAAACGATACGGCACGTTATTTCTTACGGGGACAAGCCTCAAAAAAAAAAAAAAAAAAAAAAGTTATTGGTTTTTAAAGTGACCAGAAGAGAGAGGGGGGGGGGGGGGTGTCATTCTAAGGTAAAAAATGGAAGTCGTCGATTTTTTGTAACATCGTGAGATCTGATCTCCCCCGAGCAAAAGAGTAGTTACGCCACAGGGACCAAATAGTGTTGGGTCCTCATCACGGTCCCGCACGCAGATGATCGGTGATCACTTACGGGAGGTATAAACTACACGCAAATATACTTACGTGCGCACCATCCAACGTCTTTCGGAGGACCGTCAAGCCGTAACATTATTTGGTCCCTGGTTTTGAGCACCTCATATAAAATTTGTTTTTTTTTTTTTTTCTCCTTTGCAGTTTTGTTCAGGAGTTCATAGGCGATCCGCTAGACGGCGTGACACTTCTTCTGGAAATGTTGAAGACGATACAGCAAAGTCAGAGCAACAACCAAGCTCAAGGTCGGGCATCGTCGGCACTTCAAAGGCGGATACTTCTCGACGAGCACGCCTGCCTCCTCTGCCTCAAGTATCTGCTCCGATGTCAGGATGCTCCGCGAAGGTTCGCGGCCTCGCCTGCCGGCCTTTTCACACTTGCCGCTTGCTTCATGAGCAACGCCAACAAGTCCAGGGTTTTGGCTCTCGAGGTAAGCAAGCAGAGTGGCACATCATCCACACCTACTCATCACCCAACTATCAATGTGAAAGGGTCTGTTTGCGTACTTTTGCTACATCAATATAACTCATAGTTTCTAAAGTAAAATTCGGCGAGAATAACGATGCGCCCATTAAAAACTTTCAAAATCCACTCATTAACTCAGAAAATACCTTCCATTTCAAACAGCCCGCGCTACACTAGACACTATATCACCGACTTATAACTACATAGATGGAACCATCTCGTTTATGTAAGCATCAACAGAACTTACAAACATTGGAATGTTTCGTTCAGATGCGTACATTTCTTATATTATTTTGTAATCTTTGATAAACCAAAAAGACCAGACAGCAAATGCAGCCAATAAGTAGTTCATGTTTTTAGAACGGAATTCCATCATTTTGTATTGTTCCGATGTTGTTTGCTTGTGCACGGTGGTTTCGTCTATGTAGTAGTATACCGGTGCAAATAGTGTCTAGTGTAGCGCGGGCTGTTTGAAATTAAAGTGATTTCCTGAGTTAATGCGAGGATTTTGAACTTTTTTAATGTGCGCATCTTTATTTTCGCCGAATTTTACATAAGAATCAAGGCTCCATATTATTGTAGCAAAAGTATGCAACAAGACCCATTATATCGGAGGATGACCCATGTTTTGTCCTTGCCTTATTCACAGTCTCTTATGGGGCTATCACTGCCATATGACTCTCAATCATCCTAACCTCTCTTCGAATCGAAGCTTTACTCGAGGTATAACACGTAGTGTGATGGTGCCGATGAGCCCACATCCTACGAGCTTGTGCGACAAGGACAAAACATAGAACTTTCTTCGATATAACTGGGATTGTAAAATAATGCGTGATGTTTCGAAAATGTTTTTGAACTGTGACTATACTTTAAGGTACGTGGGATTCAATGGTGTAATAAAATCTGAGAGAACTTGTTGTTTACTGGCACGAATTTGCATTTGAAAATTTGGATCCTGTTTCCTATGGGAAAACCTGCGAGAGCAAGTGAGATGGAGCATTTGTCCCTTTAGTTAGACGTGCAAAACCTTTGGTTATTAGGTGAACAAAATATTTGGTCTTCAAGTCTTTTGCTTGGTCATCATATTTTTATTTACTAAAGGTTTTGCCAGCGCTAGTCGCTACCACAGCGTATTTTTTTCCGTTTAACTCACCGGATAATTTTACCGCTGAAAGAAAGAATTCCGAACTCTTTTGTGGTGCGTCTATAAACACGCTTGAAAATTGGTATGTGTAATATTTCCTACACCGGCGAATTCAAGAACTCTGCCTGCGATTTCGCGCTGTAGTGTGGAAGCATTTTATCGATCAACAGGCAGATAAAATGTATGATGAGCCGCGCTGCCGCACACTGGCCCAAAAACACGGCTTTTTCAATGTTATTCCTCCATTTGATCCTATGTTAAACAATCGATTCGGCGGTGAAGCAGCGCTTCACCAGCATTCGATTGTTTAACATTGAGTTAAATGGAGGAAAAACATTGTTGCCAAATTGCACGAGCCGCCCGCACCGACTGGTAAAATGGGGCTGTTGCACACTTTTGCCAGAAGCGATTTAATAGTAGATTCTGATGTAAAATCCTCCAAAAATAACAATGGCAGCATTAAAAACTTCCAAAATCCACTCCTAAACTCATTAAAAACTTTTATTCGCGCGACTGTAATGGTGGCACAGGGTAGCAATAATGGGAGATTCCTATCTTAATTTGGTCACTCTCTCTATGCTGACAAGGATGATTCACAGAGTATAATTAGTCATCAGAGTAGTGATCCACATCCGATGAATGGTACCGGGTACATCTGGTGACACCGGTGTCAAATGAAAGTCGTCTCTTAATTGATCACTTCTTGATGGAGTTACAGTATTTTTAGATGGGAATCTCCCATTATTCCTGCCCTCAGCGACCATTTATGATCGCGCAAATAAAAGCGTTTATTGAGTGTAGGGATGGATTTCGGAATTTTGTAGTGCTGCCATTGTTATTTTTTGAGGTTTTTTTTCACCAGAATCGACTATTAAATCACTTATAGGAAAAGTGTGCAATAGCCCCATTATGTAAGAGAAATTCCATTTTCTATTTTCTATGGACCCACTGTGCGCTGTTAGCCCGTGATACGTTCACTTGCAGGTTGCAGGTGTGTAAGTGCACATATAATAACGTGAACTGCGCACGAGGTAGGAGGTACTTACAACTGGATCTTCTATCGGCAAACAACTCGGTCCGAACGGTCGCGGTGGACCGTTAAATGCGAATCCACTCTGGATATAAATATATAAGTCGAGCTATAGGCCGAGCCCGTTTCTTTGACTCGCGGGGTGCGAGCGCTTTTTCCTTTCTGGGACGCAGTGGTGGCTCGTGCTATTCGGCAACAATGTTTTTTCCTCCATTTGACTCAATGTAAAACAATCGAATGCTGGTAAAGCGCTGCTTCACTATATAATTCGATTATTTTACACGCAATGAAATGTAGGGATAACATTGTTACCAAATTACACGAGCCACCACCATACTCACGTTGATTAATGTTTCATGGTGCGACATCAGCTGAGGTACAGCAAGCGTTTGGCAACATTGCATCTTGCCTATTTAAAACTATACTAAGGGTCGAATGGATCTGTTGCAAACTTTTGCTACAGCGCTATAGAGTGTTAATCCCATGTAAAATCGCGTGAAAAGTCCATTGGTGGCACCAGAAAGTCATAAAATGCAATATAAAACTCACAAGAGACGTTTAATGAAATCCAAGATGGCGGTAAAATATTGAGCAACCTGTATGCATGCACCACGAACATCCAAGGATAGCCAACCTCACAATCTCGATCGCACCCAATCACAACGTAAATAAACACATAACCTCTGAAGCTGTGAGGTTGTCAACGTTGGCAATCCTTGGATATTAAAGGTGTATGCATACAGATTGCTCGATATTTTACCGCCATCTTGGATTTCATTATACGTCTGTTGTGAGTTTATTATCGCATTTCATGACTTTCTGATGCCACCAATAGACTTTTCGGGCAATTTTACTTACGGTGAAACAATCTTTATCGTTGTAGCAAAAGTTTGCAACAGACCCATTCGAGGGTGTTTAACGCACACCCATTAGTGCGATCTCTTTTATTGGTTCAAAAAGGGGGGGGGGGGGTGAATTCAACGTTGCCGCCTTGCATACACTGTGGCACTCTGAGCGTGCGTGCGTCGGCTGAATCCTCATTGCCCCGGTCTTCATAACATTCTACGCGTAGAGAGGTCCTTTCAGAAGTGTAAGCGCACCTAGACCGATAATCTTTGGAATTCTTCAACATTACTCATCATTACAAAGTGAAAATTAATCAAATGAATCTAAGCGTTGGTTTTTTATTGAGGAACGCTCAAAAGTTTGAAGTCGGAGGCAATTAAGTTTTGTTTTTATTTGAAGGATTAAACATCGAAAATCCATCAAAGATTATGGTCTAGCGTGCCTACACTTCTGAAACAAGCTCCATCAAAAGCGTAGTGAGCCGGCTGACAACGGCTTAATGGATTTATACTTTAATTTGCTTTCAATTTGCTTGAAAAAAAAAAAAAAAAATCAGACCCTTACAACTGCCCCATTTTTTTTTTTTTTTTTTTTGCTTTCCAAGAAATAAAAAAATAATTTTATGCTTTCACGGTTTACTTGAGAAAAAAACATTTTATGGTAAAGCGTTTGTTGCAAGAGTGTCCTGTTGCAAGTAGATTCATGGGCGCACCCAGGATTTCTGTATGGGGGGGGGTCTGGGGTCCTCCCCCGGACAATTTTGAAAATTTAGCTCTTCTTAGACGCAAAATTAGGCTACTTCTATTCAGAAACTTTATTGAATTAACTCTCGAGAAAAATTAGATTTTCCGAGACTATGCTGCGATGTTACGGAAATACCTTCATCGCATGCTGATAGAAAGACGGAGTCTTCAGGAAATCTAGATTTCAGAAGAAGATCGAGCGAAATTAACAATTAAGGACATTGTTGTCGGAAAAGATGTGTTCCTCCAAGGAAAAATATGTTTCATGACATTGATACTTTTTTTGAACGCAGTCCCTTTCCCATCTTTTCTTTATCTCTCCTCCTCTTTCCTTCTTCTCTCTTTCTCTTTCCCTTATTTTTCCTTTCCTTTTCTCCTTTTTTCCGTTCCTATCCTCCTTTTTTCCTTTCCTTTCCTCCTTTTTTTTCTTCCTATGGGGGGGGGGAGCGGCTTGGCCCCCTTGGCCCCCCCCTGGGTGCGCCCATGAGTAGATTTACCTTTATTTCAAAACAATGAAGCACGAGCATTTAAAATGTTTGCAACACGGCAAAATAGACGACTGTTCGAGTTCCTTTTTTTTTTTTTTTTTTTTTTTTTTTTTTTTTTTTTTTTTTTTTTTGCAATAACTGATTCATACATCAACATTAAATATGTCATTCAACATTTAATACACCTACTTAACTATTTTCTTTTCCAGTTACTCACTAAAGTTTGTGAGCACCCGGGAGCCAGAGGACACGTGTCAGTCTCAGAGGCTATGTCAACGATGCGACTTCGGTTCGGTGAACCGGTTCGGTTCAGGTTCCTTGTGGGAATGTTGAATGGTGCGTGCTCGGAACTCATCTCTAGCGGATTGAAGTTCATAAATGCTTTCGTGGAGACTTCGCCGAACCTGCAGACTAAATTTTACATCCAAGCCGAACTAGACCAAGCCGGCTTCAATGTGGAGACCTTGAGCAAGGTAAGTAACGATCGATTCGAGTCGATAGATCGCTAATCGATATCTTCTTCGAATGAATTAATATTATATGCAAACAAGAAACGATCAAAACCCCTTTACAGCTAAGTTTTTTTCTTAAGGCGTGAGCTTTAGGCTTTTTGTGTGGATTCACATTGTTTTTTGTTCGTATTTTGTTTTGTTTTTTTTCTTAGTAGAATTTTACGCAAGGTTCGATAACTATTTACCGACAGAAAAACCGTGCCCGAGTTCCATTATTGTATAGAGCTAAAAGTGACAATAAATTATTTAAATTATAAAATAAAAATAATTTATCCCTTTAGACCCATGTAAGTACTAGCTTTATGTCGTCGTCAGGAAAGGCTGCCGTTGCGCCTGCAAAATGTTATCGAGGCAACAAGCAACACTCACCATTGAAATGTGCAAGCCAAGTTTCGTTATATTGGATGTATATGAGAGTGTAGCGCGTGTAGCCTAATGATCTACAGATTTGACTTTTAATGGAACATTTTATAGTGAAATGCCAAACAAATTATTCTTATGAGCGCGATCTGTTCAGTTTTAACCGAGACAGGTCAGTTTTAAAATTATGTTTTGTGATGTATTCTGAACCGACTTGCATGTTTGCACTACAGATTATAGTTAGCAGTAACGCCAACGTTAATGACATTAACTCTTTCACGACCAGATAATGGAAGACAAATCAATGTTCCTTGCTTAAATTAAGTGGGTAGTTATTTATCCCGACACTGTTGTGCTGATTTTGCATACACAATTAATTGAAGGCACTTAAGGAAACGTTATTTTCCAAACGTTGACAATTTTGAGTCCCATAATTACTTATATTGTGAATAAAAAACTAAAATCGTGTGAGGTACTTACAGTCGAGGACAAAAAAAAATGTCAGACAACTCCTTGAGGTAGGCCACCTGCAATGCTTAAATTCATTGAAATAAGTGTTGCGGGTTACCTACCTCAAGGAGACGTCAGACATTCTTTTTGTCCCCGATTGTACACTCAGTCACAGAAACGATACTCGGGCGTGGTACTAAAAGGCAGTGGTGGCTCGTGTAATGCGATATATCGATGTCCACTCCATTTAAAACTATAGACAAGTATCGATTTCTCGGGGGTTCAATTGCACCCCTTGACGATCGATACTTTTCTATAGTTTTAAATGGAGTAGACATCGATATAATTTTAACCATAAATACGTCTCACAACAGCATTTTCAAACGGCTATAAATCTACGGTTATAGTCATGAACTGATCGCAACGGGATTGCGCTCATTGTAATCCTCTCGGCAATTTAAAATCCAGGAATCTCATTGGCTTACATGTTTTTTTTTAAACGAGAAACAGACATCTGATTGGTCAGATTTGAATTTCCCGCTACTCACAAAAAGCAGTCTATATATGTGTACTGTCGTGATCGTTGTGGACTCACTTACGCTTATAAATCCTCTATCGATGTCTTCCGTTTAATCACCAAAAGTAAAAATACATAATGCCTATTATAACGCAGTGTCTTAATTCGTTTTTCGCTTTATAATTTTTTTCTTTCAATTATTACTGCACCTTTTTTTTTTTTTTTTTTTTTTTTTTTTTTTCCCAACAACAGATTTTTTCAGCCTCCCCCCCCCCCCCCCGGCCCCATAGTAGCTACGCCCATGTTAGATGACCGACTTTTAGAATTTGTGGGCGTCTAATTGTTATTTTCGCACAAGTTTACAAAAGATTCGCAGATTTATTTGTCCGAAGAAAAACTTGGCAAGAGCTCCATTGATTCGCCTGAGGATAGATCGACCAGTGGCGGCTCGTGTAATTTGGCAACAATGTCTTTCCTCCATTTGATTGCATGTAAAATGATCGATTCAAGAGTGAAGCAGCGCTTCACCAACAATCGATTGTTTGACATAGATTCAAATGGAGGATGTCCATTGTTGCCAAATTGCACGAGCCGCCACTGAGATCGACCCTTTTCCACATGGTTTAGACGAAATAAACATATCGCGGTACAAGATACATCGCATTTAGTGCTTATATACGTATTTGTTTTCATGTCCAAAATACCCACTATTCCGCTCTACCATTTCCGCGTGATTCCGTCTCATTAAAAGCTAACATCGGAAGACACTCAATTAATAAGATCAACTTGCCTGTTTTTAATTTTCTCCTTTAATGTCAGTTGTCGCGCCCTGGGTTGCCACGTCGCGCCGTTGCAAAAATTGATTCGAATGAAGAATCACGAAAGCAAAAATGGATCCAGCGATGTGTTCTTCTTCCTCTCCTTACTATTTACATGCACGAGTTAAAGAGCAATGATAATATGGGTATAGTCACTAGTCATCCTCTTTTCATCCTCCATGTATTCCAAACGACACTTTTCGCAACTTGAGCAATTAAGTTTCAAGGAAAAGTCAAGGAACACGTTAAAATTCAGCCCCATGACCTTTCCCAATACATAAATTTAAAATGAGCTGTGCTATAAAAGAGAAAGAATAAGAAGAATACTCAGGCGCGTCAATTGGGGGGGGGGGGCAGGGTGGCTCTAAAATTTTATTGACGAGCAAAAAGAAAAAAAAAAAAGGTCATCAAATTTTTTGCCCCCCCCCCAAGCCGACTCTATGGCTCTAAAATTATATTGATGAGCAAAAAAAAAAAAGGTCATCAAATTTTTCGCCCCCCCCCCCCAAGCCGAACTTGAAATGGCGCCCCTGAGAATACTGTTGGATGACCGTTTCTACATCGCAGTACCTAGAGATTTATTCAGCTTTAAAAATATATAAATGGCAACCTTGCGCACAAGATGCCTCGCAATGAGATGGTACAGTTTATTTTTTATTTTATTTTTTAATTATGAGAGAATTCGCCGATTCGAGTGAGCGCGGTATAGGTACCCTTGCACGCACTTTCTAATGAAAGTTTAAGTACCTACTCCACCGTCGGTGCTTTGAAAAGCTGACTAGAGCAAAGATATGTGCGATTTACTTCTACGAGAGCGAGCGCATGCTCGCAAACTCCACAGAGTATTGCCAGATGGACGACACGGGAGGAGCCAGCAATTAGGCAACTGTGGATTATTCCCATTTGAATTATTGAGAAACAATCGATTAGAAATTGGGTCATGGCCCCCTCAGGAATCGATTGTTTCTCATACATTCTAATGAGTAGAATCCACAGTTGCCAAATTCTTGGCTCCACTCATGATGGACGATCGTCCCCTCGTCCCGTTGACCATTTGAATGGCTATGTAAAATGTGAAGGTTTTCCAGCTCGACCTGGCAACGCTGCTATCAGTGGCGTGGCCGGGCAATGTGTCAGCGTTGCAATATGTCCATTTAAACCCATGTAAAAGGTCGAATGCGAAGGTGTTCACCGCGAACAACCAATAGTTCGATCTTTGTCATGACTTTGAATGGACGAGCTGCAACATTACCAAATTGCACGCTACGCCACTAGCTGCCATAATCAGGGCTGCCAGACTGTGAAAAGTAACCAAAGTAACCCTTATGATGGAATCAATGTAAATTGGTTTGTTGCGTACTTTTACTTCAGGAATATGACATATGGATTCGAACGTAATAGTCCAAGAAAATAACGATGCGCGTATTAAAAACTTTCAAATTCCACTCATTAACCTTTTAAAGATTAGATTAGTTTGTAAGATCGCTACTCATCCGTTTATAAAGGGAAGGTAGTTAACTGTTCGTACTCTGGGGAGTTGGAATTGCCTATACGATAAATTGAAGGCGCCCGACGAAATCTTATCTTGAAAGGGTCTACATCGATAGTCGCGTTTATTCGGAATCGTGAGACTGGAACAATGTGAAAAAGACTATAAGATAAAATCGAGTTAACTCGGGCTTAGTACAAAAAGGGTTAGCTAATTCAGGAAATCAGTTCCACGCAGAGAAAAATTATTTGTTGCCGTAACAAGACGTCTGTTTAATACTTACCTATAACCGGAATTCTGGTAAGTAGAACTGGAATTTTGGGTACAGTCACTGTCACTGGAAGTCCGGTCATGGTAACCAGAATTCTGGTTACCCGAGAATTCTGGTTACAACTACCGGAATTCCCGGTTACGTAAGTATTAAACAGACCTAATGTTATACGGCAACCAACAGGGCATTTTTCTCATTGTATTTTGAACAATCCACACTACACACAGACCTTTTTTTACGGACTTACTACATAGTATATGTATAGATAGACAGAACCATCGCGTTCGTGTAAACATCAATGTGGTTTACAAACGTTGTATGGTTCGTTTAGATACATACAATTATTTACTATACTATTTTGTAATCTTTGGTAGGTACAACAAAACAGTGGCGGCTCGTGCGATTTGGCAACAGTGTTTTTATCCCATTTAAATACATGGAAAACAATCGAAACTCGAGGAGGCTGCCAGCCTCCGCTTAAATCGATTTTTTACCTAAGTTTGAGTGGGAAAAATGCATGGTTGCCAAATCTCACGGGCCGCTACTGCAACAAAAAAGACCGGCAACAAATGCAACCAACATTTTAAGCATTTCAGAGGAAAACCCAGCATTTTCGTGGTCACGACGATGTCTACAAAAACACGGTGGTTCTATGTCTGTGTATAGTAGTACGTCGGTGGAAATGAAAAGTTGAGTACGACGCGGGTTGTTCCAAATGGAAGTGATTTCTTAAGTTATTGATTGGATTTTAAAAGTTTTAAGGTGCACGCCAGTGGAGAGGCGTGAAATTTGGGAACAATGTATTTTCTCAATTTAAATTCACCAAAAAAGTCGAATGCTTCAGTCATCGGCGCTGACCAGGCATTTCGACCTTTCTAATGTGTTTAAATGGCAAAAAGAAACGTTGCCAAATCTCACGCCTCGCCACTGGTGCACACCGGTATTTTTGCGCAAATAAAACTTCAATCAAAATGCCGTTGCCGTATTTCTGTTGCAAAAGTACGCAACAGGCCCAATTCAGGTAGTAACCCACTATTTTGCAACGCCGAACCTTTGAATGCAAGCATTTGCACTCACGAGGGCTTTGTCCGACTCGAACCTCCACCGGGACGAGGCAATACCGAGAATCGCCTGACTATGAATTTTATCTGTGCAAAAGTCAAATTAGAAACGGTTACAGATACGACGAAATGGATGAAATTTCGGCCCATATGATCATTAATTGACAAAATTGGTCGAAATTGACTCTTAACCGCAACCTCGCGGAGATTAATTTTTTAAAGAATTTATTTGTGGGTATAATTTGATTGGATTCTTGAAAAAATAAATCTTGGAGGGTGGTGAGGAATCAATTTCGACTGATTTTGTCGATTATTCACCCTATGGACCGAAATTTCATCCATTTTGTTGTAACTGTTTCTAATTCGACTTTTGCATGGATAAAATTTATCGGAATTTCCTCGTCCCGGTGAAGGAATTCGAGTCGCACAAGGCCCTCGTGAGCGCAAATGCTTACATTCAAAGGTTTGGCGTTGCAAAATAGTGCGTTACTACCTGAATTGAGGCGGCCCCTGCATTAACAGCCCATGCGCGTATGTGCTGTTTTTGCGCCCAACAGCGCAATTGAAAATTATACTCAAGAAGTATCACCCCTGTGAATTTGGCGACGTGACGATGATTCTACGCGGAGATATCGCGTCGATGGGTGCAAAAACAGCACATGCGAGTACATGCACAATACGTATAATTGTGTGTAGCTGTGTACTATTCCCATTTGAATGCATGAGAAACAATCGATTAGTAAAAGAGCCATGGTCTCCTCAAGAGTCAATTGTTTCTCATGCGTTCAAATTGGAAGAATTCATGGTTGCCAAATTGCTGGCTATGCTCATGTACTTTGAGAGGTCATTTTCCTTTACATTTAATTGCGAGCCAAATATAGCTGATATATTATTTAGTTTTTACTTTTTTGTTTCAGTTTGCGTTGTTACTTTACTTTAAATTTCTATGTTTCAATAAATTATGGCAAAAAAATTATTATTCTCTCATTTAACTGTCAAATCCTATTAAATTTGCGTTAATTTAATTGTAGGGTGCAAAAACCGCACATAACTCACTTTTTTAAATTGGCCGCGAATGAACTCAAACCAATTTTTTTTTTAAATTTGTCCTTGGATTCTCTTCAAAAAGGGTTCAAAGCATAAAACCAAGAAAAATTGTACTCATTTCCGAATCATATCAACGCGTTATTAGCAAATGAAAACTTTAAATGGGTTTTCTGGAAATCAGGTTTTTCGGTATGTGCTGTTTTTGCAGCCACCGCCTCAATTGTCAAGTTTCATCTTATCTTGAACAGAGTATAGAGAGTTTTCAATGCGATTTTAGAGAATGTTTAGTTTCCTAATTCATCCCCTTTTCTGGATAAGGTGAGGCACTGCCTCACTTGCAGTGGCGTAGCGTGCAATTTGGCAACGTGGTATTTTGTCCGTTTAAACTCATGAAAAATATCGAACTATTGGGTGTTCGGCGAACACCTTTGAATTCGACCTTTTACATGGGTTTAAATGGACAAAATACCTCGTTGCCTATAATTGCACGCTACGCCACTGACTGCACGGTCACCATTAATTAGATATAAATTATTAGAATCACTATTACTTATCTCTAGTGGCTAGTTACTCGATTTAGGAGTAGATTTTGTACGTTTTTATAGCTTCCATCGTTATTTTTGAAGGTTTGAACCTCCATAACGACTCTCTGTAACGCGGTATCAATACCTTGCAAGTTGCAACAACCTCATTACAGGGACGTACTGACGTTTCCAGAGAGGGGATTGGGGGGTGGGGGGAATGATTGGAACTTTACCACCCTTCAAATTCATAAACTTGATGCCCTTTCTTTTTTTTGGCCATCCTTTCTTTTCTTTCTTTCATTTTGCTTGTCCATTCTGAGGTTGCCACCTTCTAAAGAAAAACTTTTTATATTTGAGATTCCCCCCCCCCCCACGGCTCCGCCTCATTGAATCTTGAAAAGTGACTTGTGAAAAAAATTACAAATTGATTAATTAATTTTGAACATTATTCGTTTGACTTTTCAGACTCTTCCGAACTCGGACATCATCAAGGAAGAACTGGAGCGGTGGGAGAGAAATTACATAGACGTCGAATCGATTCTAATCAAATCTGAGGAGGCTGTCAAAGAAGTGGTCGCTCTACGAGAAAAAGTTGCCCAACTGGAAAGCACCGTAACGGTGAGTACCTTGACTCAGCCGTCTCCAAGCAGCGTTGCCGGATTCCGCGGCTTTCTCCATAAGAACGGCGAACAGGAAAAGCCAAAGGAGTTTGCATGCGTTTGCACTGCTCTAGTGACGAGCGGGAGATTTAAAATCCAGGAATCTAATTGGCTCGGTTGCTTTTTTTAAATGTCGACCGACATCTGATTGGTCGATTTTGAATTTCCAGCTTTTCACTAAAACAGACGAGCGGGACATTTAAAATCCAGGAATCTGATTGGCTTAGATGCTTTTTACTTTTTTTAATCATGAAACTGACATTCGATTGGTCAATTTTGAATTTCCCGCTTCTCACCAAAACAGTCTATAGACTGTTATCTATGCGATTGCACGATGCGTTTGGAGGTTGGAATCACCCAAATGGTATTGTTGTTGTTGTGGAATTGGCGGGATTTCGGGAGATTCTAACCTACAAATGCAACATTTAATCTGTAATATCTCATTAATTTTGGCAGTTTTAGTCAAGAAACCAGGCATAATTAAGCATTTTCGAGGACGAAGAATTCATAATCGCAAAAAGGTCGTATTAATTGTTTGATTCAATACCCTAAATTTCCGTTCAAAAGTTCGCTTATGGGGAAATTACATTGAACCAGAGTTTTTTTTGAACCATAGGCCCTCGGATGACAATCAATACGATATATCGCTCTACTAAAACAGACTATTGTAAAGGGTAGAGACAGAGGCGGCTCGTGAACAACAGTAATCGTTTTCCTTCAGTGGTGATCCCCGGGTCGAAAAGTGGTCGGGGCTTTGAAAGTCGATGGGGGGGGGGGGGGGGCTTTTTGAAGGAGTAGTGCAGTAGGGGGGAACTTACGGTTCCTTTTTCATTAATTTTCTTTCATCTTAAATTCTATTCCTTTTATACTTCCCTTTTTTTCTCTCTTTCCTTTTCTTCCTTCTTCCTTCTTTTTCTTGTTTCCTTTCTATTTTCTCACTTTCTCAAGCCTTCGTTCCAAAAGTGAGAGGAGGGGGCTTAAGCATAAAGCCCCCCCCCCCCCTCTCACGGACCGCCACTATTTTCCTCCGCTTTGAATCGACGCAAAAGTATCGATTGTAAAGAGGTTTAGGTGATACCATTGAGGATCGATTCTTTCCCATTGGTTCATATGGAGGGGACATCGATACGTCACAAATCACGAGCCACCCCACGTGTGTTAGAAAATGACACATTATAGGGGCAGTCACGTGACTTTCGTGCCTTCCTTATTTCTCTTCTAACACAGGTGTCCGAATGAGCATAGAAGGAGGGGAGAGAGAAGGAGACAGAGGGGAGGAGGGGGTAGAGAGAGAGAGAGAGAGAGAGAGAGAGAGAGAGAGAGAGAGAGAGAGAGAGAGAGAGAGAGAGAGAGAGAGAGAGAGAGAGAGAGAGAGAGAGAGAGAGAGAGAGAGAGAGAGAGAGAGAGAGAGAGAGAGAGAGAGAGAGAGAGAGAGAGAGAGAGAGAGAGAGAGAAGTATGAAAGATCTCCTAGCTTCGCCAAAGTAAAACGCTGGCAACGCTGGTATATAACTCTGCGTTTGCGAGTCTGCGCGTCTGTTACGTTTTATAATCCCTTTGAAGATCATAAATGATAAACGATAAAAAGTAGTTGGATTAATTACTTAACCAGTTGCGTTTTTCGAGTTGCAGAGAATATTTTTTTTGCGAGGCGCTTCATTTGAGAGCGAGGGGAAGGGGGACGGGGGAGGGTGTAACAAGCGCTGACAGAGCTATCAAAGATGAAAGCATCGAAAAGAAGAGACGTGGTGAGAAGGAGGCATATTATGCATGGAGTCGGACTGGTATTACGGACAAGAGAACTCATAAGAGAGCTGGGAATAAATGAAGGGGGGGGAGGGGGGTGTTCAGAGTTATTTGCTCGACGATTCGATCGTAAGTTCAGCTTTCTTCATAGATAAATCGCCACACAGATGCATTAAAGGCTTGTACGGCTAAATGACAGAGTTAAACGAAGATGGATTGTTCAGAGACTTGGTATAATGTTGGATTATCCTTAGATTGAACGCAGAAAGGAGTCAACTGCTATTGATTTACTTTTAGGTACTAGGCAGTTGCGGTTTAAGCCATTAAACCGTCCGGCGATGAAAGGCGGCATCTAACCACACTTACTAGTAACCCCAAACTGAAGATGACGAACTCTTATTTCTGCGTAGGAAAACCGACTCGGTTTGGAAAATGGGAGATTGGGAGAAAAGTGAACTATCAAGTCTTGTGAGTCTCGAGGTCCTACTGGCCGCGGACCCCCCCCCCCCCCACGTGGATTGATTTAGAATTCCGTGGTCTCCTTCTCTCCAGTTCTATCCTAAATCAACCATTTCAGCAGTGATGGGCAAAAATAATTTTTTGAATGAGCATGAATAATTAACTAAAATTCCTCGCATTATTCTCATGTTATTCCTATTAGTAAATGGATATTTTGACACTAACAGCGTACTCATCTGCCATAATATGAATGGCTCGTAGTGTTCAAATTTTGATTTACTAATAGGAATAACATGAGAATAGTGCGAATAATTTTAGTTGATTATTCGTGGTTATTCATAAAATGATTTTTGCCCATCACTGCATTTTAGGCACCTGAGTTAAGAATCTAAGGGATACAATTTCTGTAAAAGTGCACAATTGCTAGGCGGAATATCTCATTTTCTTAGGTTATTAGGTCATGACTTTAGGTTCCTTGAGAAGGGGAGGGAGTTCCTTTTTCCCTAAATCGTTACGGTACAGTCGATTCATTAAATATTGTTAGAACAGTGGCAGCCGACTTCTACGATTTTGACAAAGGTAGGTAACCTGCAATACTTAAACTCATACCTGTGGCGGCTCGTGCTATTTGGCAACAATGTCTTCGCTCCATCTGGATCTATGTTTGACAATCGATTGCTGGTGAAGCGCTGCTTCACTTTCGAATCGATTGTTTTACATACAATCAAATGGAGGGATGACATTGTTGCCAAATTGCACGAGCCGCCCCTGACTCGTACTGATAAGTATTGCAGGTAGCCTACGAAAACGAAACCTTTCGGAGTCGATTGATCGTACATAAATCGTCGACTCTACTCCAAGGTTTGACCACGTAACCCAAGAAAATGTGCAATGCTACATTGTAATAAGCTAAAGCAGACACAAATCGTAAAAAAATAGTTATCTCGACCCGTGAGCGGACAAAGAAACTTAAAAATATTCGCCGCAAAGAGAGAGAAAGCCTCAGAGATCCTCGCTGCGGCCATGACTTTTTATATACTATAGTTTTAAAACTGAAATCATCAAGCTTTCTCTTCTTTTAAGATCACTTTGAAAAAAATTCTGAAGAAAACAAATGCGACCATGAAACCATTCAAGACACACATATATGCATGATCATTACACGATCGTTCACGGTGTTGTTCACGATCGATTTCAGATTGATAAGATAATGATGATACAAAGTCAAAATATGAAATTAGCAACACAGCAGTACTTTTGGATATTACGTTTTACCTTCAATAAAAAAATAAAAAAAATCCAAATCCAAGATGGGTGCTGAGTCATGCACACTGCGTTGCATAGCCACAAGACTTGGAAGGGATTCGTGGTTTGTTTGTCTGTTTGTTTGTTTGTTTGTTTGTTTGTTTGTTTGTTTTTTTTTTGTTTTTTTTTTTTTTTTTAAAGGAACAATGACAAAAATGAATTTCATTAACCACATAATACCCCTGTGCAGCAAATTTCATCAAATTAAGATTGAATCAAATATCATTCCTTACTCAGCTGAAAACGAGCGAGAAACGACCATACAACGATCGTATTTGGAATGAGTGTATGGTCGTCACTCTTTCGCCAGGGAACAATAACTTCGCAACTTTAATAATTAATTTTTACTAGACTTTCCACTTTCCAGTGGGACATTCACCGCGCAGTTACCATCAAGTCCATTATTTGCCAATATACCTAACGATTGTATTTTTGGGTCTTGTTTCAGATACTTCAAGAGGAAAAACTGAAGCAGATCGCGACCGAGAAGAGCTACCGGAAAAACTTGAAGGACCTTGATAAACACTGCTTAAAGTACGAAACAGACAAATCGATCTCGCACATTTGTATAGACGACAATAAGTTGGTGAGCGGGACCGAGAGGGGTCGAAGACTGGAAAACGGGAACGGGGATGTCACGCCGGCCGAAGACGAGGGCATCAGTTCGTCGGAGCACGAAGACATCGAGATCGAGGAACGGGTCCCGGTCATTTACGAGCTCTTGAGTCTTCAGAACGACACGATCGTCGTCAAAAACGACACTCGGAGCCTCCTTGCAAATGACGACCCTTCCAAAGGTGACGACATCACTGTCGACGAAGTCATGAATGATTTCCAGAGGATCATCAACGACGCCGAGAAACAGAACAACATAACGTCAAGATTCGGACAAAATGTAATCTACAGCCAAACGAAGAATTCTAAAGCGAACAACAACCACAACAGAAACGTAATCAATAGTCACAACAATATCACCAACGGTCATAACAACAAGAGCAACATCGATAGTAAAAACGATAAGATCATCATCAGGAATTATGTCGATGATAGCAAATCAGCCGGTAACTCAACTTCCACGTCGGAAGCGCTTATTCTAGAAGAAGAGAACGATATCGTGCCGAGCTACATATTGCCGCAACCCCCGAGTAGAAGTAGGAGTCTGTACTTGCCGGAGAAAGACTACGACGACATCAACCCGTTCTTCGATGACGAGGACGATGATGATGATCGTTCGGGATCACATCTCAATTCGACAATAAACCTAGAGGCGGATTTCAATGACGATAACGACTTGATGGAAAACATAGAGAATTTACACGCGGACAAATACCAGTTTGAGAGTAACTACAATAAATTGGGAGGCAAGCCCATAGATAATCACTACAACTATTACATGTTCAACGGGAATAAGTCAAAGAACGAAGATCTCTGCGAAAAGAACAACAAACAGAACGATAAAAGGAACAGGAAACTGCAGAATGGCGAGGTAGCGAAAGCAAAAATCAAGCGAAGCGATACCTTCCATAATATACACAATGAGATACAACAGAAATTCTACGATGTGTCGGCCATGATCAATCGTCGTGGTAGCTTCGACGGGTTGTTCTACAATAACAAAACTTCGAACCATAGGGCTCTTTGTACGTCCAAATCATCGGCATCTTCGGCAATCCATGATCAGGATGCCAAGAGGCTCAAGTCGAAAAGCCTTGATCGGATAGAGGATGGAATCGAGAGGTTCATAGATATCGTCATGACTTCCGATGACACCGTTTACGACGATTGCTGCGATTCCAACGGTAAAACCTGCAACGAGAAACGTAATGGCAAATCGGATTGCTGTCACAAAAGCAAAGGTTCGAACATCAACCATCGAGTCAACGCGAAAAGAGTTGTCGGGTTACCGAATAATAAAAAAGAGAAAATGGCGGAGAAGCCGATTTACTTCAACGACGTCAAACCCGGGAACTACGATAAGTATGAGAAAAAAGTTCCTTTGAAGAACGAGAGCAAGTACAGTATTTTAAAAGATTCGAATAAATCTAGGAAGGATAGGGTCTACACGAACGTGCGAGTGAACGAGAAAACGCGGAAGCAGTATTTCGGAGGAGGGGATGGTGGCAAATCTAAAGGACATCCAGACGCATCTAGCGCCAATATGGAATACGTAATGCCGAAAATATACGTTGGCTCAGAACACACGGGTCTAACAAAGCAGAATGAGAAATCTAGAAACGAAACGAATCAGAGTAATCACAAACACGGTAAAGCATCGGAATCGGAATTCATCTTGAAGCGAGGAAATAAAATCGCTGGCATGTACTCAAATCAGTACCAAAGTCCTGACTATGATCAGGTGCCACCATCAAGTAGACAAAAAGGTCCTGTCATAAATAGATCTCCTAGTAATTTAGTAAAAAATATGGATAGTATAAATAATTATAGAAGATCGATCACCAGATTGGCAGATACCCCATCAGGTTTGTATTGACTATGTAACTAGGTGGTATACATATGTAATATTTTATACATAGTATATGTATTTTGGACAATCTTTCCCCTCTCCAAGAGATACATTTCATATTTTCAGTTCAGCACTGAAACTTTAATGTCTCACAGGTGCTTAAAAGTACAGTTAATTTCAATATCACAAAACTTTGCCATTGGCACTTTGCTATTTCAGTATTGACTGATGATTTATAATTTTAAAAGAACTAACGAAGAACCAAGGTGCACCTCCAAGGTTAACTTTATACTTGTGTGGCATTAGCGAATCACATCACTATAATTGGTTCCAAGTTAATAATTTGAATCATACTATAATCTTATGGGTGATATTAGCATAATAGGAAGATATTCCAATGCAAACCTTCCAATATCTTTAAGACTGAGTAAAGTGGAGAGAGGTGGAGGTGGTTAGCTCATTGACATTGTAATGGGTTAACCTTAACTGGGTTGGAATGGCTCGCCCACGAGGTTAACATTGATGGAGATTGACTTGGTTTAAGTACTAAATGTTGATGTGCAGCTGCCCCAATACCTAGAATTTTTAATTATGGAGAGAATGGTCATCTTAACGCCATTCATCCTCCCACTCGACCTTTTTCGCAGCTGCCACAAGTTTTTGGTGATGGACCTCAAAATCAGTTAGTATTTCAATAATTTACAAGATTTAAAAAAATGTATAAAATAGGATTGATTCAGGAAAAGCTTGAACTAATGTGACTGATTTGCAATCAGTCATTTTACACCTAATACAAGTTCATTCAGAAAGAATTGTTCCAAGACATCGGTTTCTTAACTTTCTTTTTAAATCCAAAGGTGATGTAAACATGATG
Organism: Trialeurodes vaporariorum; assembly: GCA_011764245.1. Taxonomy (NCBI): domain Eukaryota; kingdom Metazoa; phylum Arthropoda; class Insecta; order Hemiptera; family Aleyrodidae; genus Trialeurodes; species Trialeurodes vaporariorum. The sequence continues at coordinate 35,135,007 of VMOF01000013.1, read as the reverse complement.
TAAATAAATTTTATGTATTGAAGATTTCAGCTATTAATTATTTTTTGTAATAATCAGTAAAACGATTTCCTACTTTTTGTATGTTTAAATTCTACTTATGTGCAATATGTTTATTTTTTCAATGTTGTATTCTTACAATAAATAAGTACCTACACAGTACATTAGAGTTGGCGTTTTTCTATTTTTTCTTTTTTTTCTATTGATTTCTGCTTTTTCATCAGTCCTGAAAAACTACGGTGGGTGTGACAGAGTATTAGGCAGAACTCAATCTTATTTTGACTAAAAGTGATGATGAAGGAATTGAAATCAGCAAGCAAAGCTACTTGGGAAAAGACCTATTAAACCGCAGGCTAGATATGACTGTTCAATGTATCAACACTGTTGAGATTCAGATTTTTTTTTATTAATGTCAGGTTTCATCAAACCTAGATATTCTTAAGAATCAATAATAGTCTGAAATTTGGAAATCTTGCCAGAAAACACATTCAGATAGGCCTACTTAGATTTCTCCCAAAAACTCATTGAATGATTAAATCTTTTTTGAAACACTTAAAAGCTGTAAAGTCTGAAACGATATGCGAGTAAAGAAGAGGGAAACAAATAAAATTCCAGAAATCAAGAGAGGATAGCACTGGCAGATCCAGGAATTTATCCTTCTCTCTCTTTTCCCATTAGAATGCTTGCATCCGAGAAGGATAGAAGAGGGGGCGAAAATTACCGAATATCCCTAATATGTCCTTTTCTATCATACGCGTTCTAATGGCAGAAGAGAAAGACAATATGTTGGATCCGCTAGTGGAGGATAGGCCCAAATATTCGCAAGTGCCAGCAATGAACTTCTTCATTCATTTTCTGATGAGATATGAGAGCTTAGGTACTTTTACATTGGATCTTAAAGAGAATCGTGAACCCCTGGTAGCATTGATTGATCAAACCATATCAAACATATTAATGGATTTATGGCTGGATTTTTATTCATTTTTCAATTTCATTGAATTTCTGCCTCTGCAACACATAGCTACTTGAATCACGATACATGGCACCTTAGAGGTGTTACCATTCAATTCTGCTTGATACAGCCAAAAGTACTAAAACAGCTAATATCACCAGGGCATTTTGAGTTACCATAACAGCCATCATAGTTTTTTGTTTTACTTCATTTTGCAGTTTTGTGCAGGAATTTTTCTCAGGTGTGATCATAATTCCACTATCTACACATACTGGAAGCCGAAATTTGCGTAAACTGAAAACTTAGAGTGCATTTAGCCATAAATTGATTGATATACCTTTGATCAATTGAGCTCCCCATCGATTCACCTTAGGGCGGTACAATGGATATGGGCTTCTACTTTCAATTATTGCAATGTTGCCTTGCTGAGTTTTCTAGCCATTGATTAAAAGAGCCAAAGATGAGACTTAATGAAATAAAATTATGAGCAATTGATAATTCAACAAATGTATATTTTTTTATGGTGCTATTTACAGAGTACCATTTTCGAAGGCTAAAGCTATTCAAAGTTCAGCTAAGGACCTTACAATAGAAACAATCTGCAAGAAAGGCAATACATAATAAGGAATGCAGGTAACTGCAAAAAATGTATGAGTCTGTACATGAAGAGTGAAGCATGAGTGAATACGGGCATTTGTCTTTCTCTCTCTACTTCCATTAGAATACGTGTGTAAGGAAGGGATAGCAGAGGTGGTCATCAAGTGACTTCAGCACCTATCTCCATCTCTTTCTAACCCATGCATTCAAATGGAAGGAGCGGGAGAAAGACAAATTCCTATATCCGCCCATGAAGTGAAGACAGAAAGAGTTCCAAGCAGTAAAACATAAATTTTCATATTATTCATGCAAAATATTTTCAAAGTATTGCTCGTTGATAGTGTACTAAGCAAATTAAAAACCATTAGAGACACAGTAAAAAAAATCGACTTGAAGCTAGATGTGTGTTCCAGAAAAGGGGAGACTGACACTCCAATGCACTTTGTCTTTTGAAATCAATAGTTTTCAAACTGTGTCTTGGGATGACTTTTGAATTAAGAGAGATAAAAAGCTCAGTTTGCACAAAAGTTATACGTTTTTTACATTGTTATGAAAACAGTGTTGCACGACAAGGCTGAGCTTTAAAATCCATCAGAGGTTGGAGATCTATTCCTGTCGCTTCAGAATGAGACAAAAAGTCCACTTAAAGTTGAGAAAATACGAAAGTGACTTGAGTTGGGTGCTAGAAACTTAATGCCCATCTGCATTCCAAATTTTATACATTGTTTCTCACACAAGCACAAGAGCACAAGCTTCTCATTCACCAAGTGTCACTTGGATCCCATAACTGCCAAACTCCGTGCACTAAGCACTCGTTAAAAACAACAACAAAAAAAAAACAGTTTACTTCAGAATTTTTTCTTAGTTTCGTTTGATTTTCTTCCTAGGATAAAACTTAAATTTTTTTCTGATGGATGAGTTTAAACAAGGCACTGGTTTACAACCAAAAAAATGTCGACCCTTCAGCCAGTTCAAAAATTAAAAATAAAAAATTAAAACACAAAAAACTGGACAGTTTTCTTTGGTTTGCCTGAGAAAGTTAATTTTGAAGGATCAACGTTTATTGCTGTTCACTATACTTCCAAGTAAAAAAAAATGTTTAAAGAGAGGGCAATTTCGGAGCATAAAAGCATGATGATAGGGGGTGGTGAGAAGACAGCTACAAAGAAGTTTGCCCAGACTGAGCTTTTTTATTTTTTCAACCAAAGTTTCATGACCTTGAACCGCTCATCTGGAGAACTTAAACAACCCCTTCCCACTTCTCCCTTATGCCTTTTTAGGGTCTTTCCAGTCGAACAGTCCACCCAACCAATTCAATTTTTCCACTGTTTTTCATCCGAAAACCTGGAATACTTAGTGGAATTTTCAACTTTTCAGGGAAGGAATCTCAGGCATCTTACCTTCCCCATTGCAAAAAAATTGGACACTTAGAGCATTCGAAAAATAAAGTTTTAGGATACATCAATGGTAGGACAGTCAACCTGGAATGACTCTTCAAGGCTATTGGAAGCGCCAACTTTAAGCACTCTCTATTAAAAACTTGAAATTTGATTTTTGGACTTACTTCCTTTTTACTTGTCGTTGGCAGTTTAAAAGTTAACTGAGGATTTGTCTTAGATTCTTACATCAAATTGTTTAAAGCAGCTGGAAGCACATCTCCACATTTGGCATCGATTTTTAAGTTTGCGTAAGTATCCGCTCGAGTTTCTCCGATATTTACAATGGTTATGGGCTTCTTCAATTCAGATGCTTGAAGGATGATTCTAAAACCAGAGAAAACCGTGAGGGAAGAGCCTAACACCAGCAAGGAGTCGCATTGATCAACCTGATGCCTGATTGCTTCTACGCGTGGTCTTGGGACATTATCACCAAAGAATACTATGTCTGGTTTCAAAGCGCCCACTCCACATTTCATGCAAGGTGGTACTTTGAAATTCTTGTACTGCTCCTGGGGGGGAAAAAAGAAAATGAAATTAAAAGAGCCTCTCCACAGAAATGATGCAGAAAAATAAAAAAGTAGCACAGTTTATTCAAAAAGGTTAACAAGAACAAATTGTGAGAATTTGGATAAAGCCTGTTTTATTACATTGGAACACTAGACGAGCCACTTTCAACCAAGATTAACCAAGAGTAACCCGTTTCGTTGTGATCTATTGTGCCCCGTGCATAAAAAAGTTAGCTTACTGTAAACAATGGTCTAAGTATTTTTTTTTTATCAAAGTCACTGCGCAGCACCGATCCAATTTACAAAAGTTTTTCTCCATGAATTCTAAATAAAATTCACGATACTATTTTCAAAAGTTTTCCATTTTTAATCTATGAACAAAATAATCTGCAGACTAAAGACTCATAAATTTTTCTAACCAGTTCAAGAGAACGTCCGCGAGTGATTACAATTCAACAGTGAATACTTTGAAGGAGGAAAGGCCACTAACAACAACACTAATTGATCAAAGTTTTCCCAGTTTCTCTTTGAAAAATTGTCTGTAAGGAACAGTCTCGAAAATAAATCTGCGGCAGAGTTAGTTTCGAAATAGTAGGCGCAGCTCACCCATAGTCTTTGGAGAATTTCCAATTTTGATTTTTGCAAATCAAAATAAAACTTGCCCACAATTTTGAACTTTTGATTTCAAAGCATCCCTCAATGTAAAGCAAACGCTCAAATTCATTTGCATTCATTATTATTATAATATGAGAAATAATGGTGGGTAGTTCCAAAGATTATTAGTCTAGGTGCACCTACACTTCTGAAACGACCTCTACGTACCGCCTTGAAACCAGGACACAATTCCAGCAAAAAGGAATGTAATATTATAGAAAAGTAAAATTATTAATCTGTTTTCTTCTGCAAGATTTAGTGGGGCTAAAAATCTTGTAAACTCAGAAAATGAAGGAGGTGAATTCTTCAATGAAGTAAAAAATAAACTTTGAAATTTGTAATAACTTACTTCTGTTAAATCCACATCCCCATCAGGTCGAATGTAATCCGATGTCTCCCTCATCCCGGGGTTCATTGAGGATAATATTTCTTGAAAATGGTGACGATCTAATCGGTGGTCACAATTGAGACACATGACATCAAATGACGATCCATGGATTTCTATGACCTTCTCGCTTCCAGCTTTGGTGTGAAGTCGGTCTACATTCTGAGTTATCACAGATAAAACTTTGCTGAACTTAATCTCTAGATCACGAACAGAAAAATGTGTAGCATTGGGAAGAAAGGATGAAAATCGAGGCCATCCAACATAATTCCGCGCCCAATACCGTTTGCGAAACTCTTCAGATTTCAAGAAATCTTGAAATTTCATTGGTCGAGAGTTGCTACGAGCATACAATCCTACTCCTTCAGACCGATAGTCGGGTATTCCACTTTCCGTAGAAATACCAGCTCCTGTTATGATGACCATCTTCTTATACGTCTCCAGGAATTCATGCAACCTAAGAATATCTGTTTCATTTGGAGGTTTGTGTTTCGGAACAAAAGATGTGATATTCCTAATGCTGCAGCACTTGCTCATATCAGCTATATGTGATGCTCTTGTTGTGAAGAGTATCAACATTCTGATTACATGAAATCTTCAAAACTGCTGGTGCTACAATGTTGATGAAAAGCATGAAAATTTACGTTCAGAGATAAAAGAGTACCTACTTCGGCACACAAGAAAAGCAGTTCGAGGAAGATGGAGACTAGGAGAGGGAACAAATTTCAGAAAAAAGGAATACTAATAACATGAAAGGTAGAAAACCTGATGATCGCTTCTTCGTCACATATTTCAAGGCGGAATAAATTAAAAAGCTGGTTCAGAAAACTATGTGATGACAACACTTAATAAAACGATAGATTATGTTTACAAAGCATCATCTTAAATTATGAGGAAGTTAAAAAATTTTCCTAAAAGATCAGCAGAGTAATAGTGACATAACACCACAACACGACAATAACATTTTAATGTCAAAGAAACCTAACCTCAATTCAAAATCAAAACAAAACAAAAATCTCTCGAAGGTGACAGTCGATTTTCGAGCGGTCAAAGTCGATGGATCGGAGCCCACAACGTTGCCAAGCCTAGTATAATTGCCGTGGATCTACGGTTTAAAGATCGACAAAAAAAATTAAAAAAACGTAGATATTTGTTAAAAACACTTTCATCTACGAATATTTCATCACTTTACTCCATAAATATCAGCGTTGTTCATAAAAACCTACGGAATTTTTGTCTGGAATCCTGATCGTAGCACTTGGCAACGCTGGGTGCCCATCGCCTCGCAACTCCCTTCAACTCACGCTAAAGAGAAAGAGACCTGTAGCATTTCTCTGGCTTCCTAATAGCTTGGATCAAATTGTGGTGATCCGAGGTTTGATCCGGGATCTCATAAGTGCAACTGACACGCGTCGGGGATGTCTCGTTTCAGATTCGCGCTGAGAGAAGAACCCCGACTACCACCGCTGTTCTCTGCGCTCCTAATACAACAGATGAAGTTCCGTTGCTCCGAAGTTGATCCGGAATCTTGGAACACGGAAAACGTTGAACTGGTGCGATGATTTTGCATACCCACGCGATTTGAAGGCACTGCAGCAACCTTGCAACCCGAATCATGCACGTTATACGGTTGCACGCTCAACAGGAAAGAGATAAAAAAGCTTGAGGTGGAAAGTCACTTCACTTCTTATTCTTTTTTATTTTTCAGTGTTGTCTATTCCCTGTAAAAACTGGTTACATTAATTTTCCCGCCAGAAAAACTCTTCAGATGGATGCAGATCCAGTACCTACAGAGGGGGACATGTAAGAAATGTCAGATGACTCCTTAGATTTTAGGTTTGGAAAGGGTAGGCTACCTGCTGAGCTCAAATGCAAAGATATCAAAGGACATCGCAGGATGAGCATAGGATTTTGGGCCCCAGCGTCTTTTTTGAAACTTCGAAATTCCGATTGGTTTCCGCGCAAGACTGTTTTTTTGACATTTTTAAAACAACTATTTTTTCAAAAACGGCTGCACCCATTGTGTCCAAATTTTAGGGCATTATCAGAGTTAACATGAGGCATCAATGACCATTTTTTTGGTATATTTTTGCAATATTTTGGGTTCAAAATGTCCAATTTTTAGTAAATTTACTTACCCTAACCAAGTTGCATGTCTGATACAACAAGAAGACAACCTTCAAAGAACAGTTGAGACCAATTTCCAAAAATTGATGTATCGTTCTCTAAAAATACTCAAAATGAAAAAAATTTGGGGTCCAGAATCTTCAAATAAACAAGCATAGATAGAAAACTAATACGGCAGTTCCTAAAAACTGGTTAAAAGTCTATTTATGCGCCCCTAAAGTTTTTTCCATTGTTTGAAAATGTTTGACCAAGTGATTTTTACAGGAAACCGTAAATCACCAAAAAATGAATTTGATGGTCATAATTTTGACTTTGACAAGCAACAGCTTTGAAGCCCATAACAGCTCATTATTTACATTTGAGCCCAATAATGAAAACTAACCTTAACTTTACCATCTGCAAGGGCCCATTTTACCAATTCAAATAAAAATTATGAAGCTGTTCCAGCATGACAATTTTAGTTCAATTGCTGGTAGTTTCCTGAGTTTTTCGTGATAATCAGTGACTGAAATATTTACGACAAACCATAGTTAATTTGCGGGCCAAAAATTGAAATCTGACCAATTAGGGGGATTTCCGTCTTACATCCTAGAAAGTTGGTTCAGAAGATTTTGGACCCCCGATTCTTTAAAATTGAAGTGCCCACTACCAGAGAAGGCACCAATTTTTGGAAATTCGTTGAAATTGAACTTTGACTTTTGATATCTTGATTACCTGGGGTCTGGGCTCTTTTGCCACAGATGCAATTTTCTGACTTTGGAAGTCTAAACTTCATTCTTAAGTTTCTCTCATCAATCAGGAAATCCTGGTGGAAGTTACAGAATGTCTCCTAAAAAGGGCTCATAGACTGTCTTCGAAATTTGCAACAGTACAAAATTTAACAAACTTCTTGATATATGTGTACCCATGAATCTCTTCTCCGCCTTGATCTTGATTGCTTTAGGCCAAAATGTTTTGGAATTTTTTTCTGCAGCTGTAAATTAAAGCTTCCTTCCTGTTTTCCGCAAAAAAGCAAGTTGGCTTGTGAGCCCTTTTCCCAAAGACCCTGTCATTTGTATGACTGACCCATCATGACCACTGCCCAGAAACTCAAGGAAGATTATGTCCAATAAAAAATAAAACAATTTTTTTAATAAAAAAAGAAAAAAATATACATGATTTATTTTTCTTTGAAATATTGAAATAAATAAAGTAAAAATATAAAATTTATTTATTTTTCTTTGAAATATTGAAATACATAAAGTAAAAATATAAAATTTCATTCATTTAGGCACAAGAAAAAGAAAAAAAGGTAAAAAGTTGACTAAACATACTTAGGTACAGAGTATCCTTACAAATATTAATCAGTCTATCATATTTTATAACAACTAATATTGAAGCACAACTTGACAAATCTAAGATTCAGTATCCCATAGCCTTGACCAAGATAAGTTGTACATCACACCACATCACTTAAGAACTAGACAGTAATAAAACGATAAAAGAATGGATAGACAGGATAATAATCTTATAAAGGAGGCATAACCCATTTTACATAAAAAGGGACTCCTCTAACTCGACTGATCCACTAACCATTAATTAGACTATGTATAACGACCACAAATTAACCCAGCTTTAAGGGGGATGTCCCCCTCAAAGCTAGGTAGAGGGAACATATCATCCATTTGGGAGGGTTGATTGATGGAAATAAATTTTCAATTTTAATGCATTTTTAGTCCAAAAAAAAACCCGAGGGAGGAACCCCTTTTCAGAAAAAAAAACCCCACTTGCATTATTCATTCTCATTCATTCACTAAAACAATTGATTTAATAATTTATTCATTTTTTTAAATTTTAAACACTCACTTGAGTATTAAAATAGTCTTTTGCCATAGTCCGTTTGCTCAGTTTTCAAACTTGTTCTGACAGTACTTCACAAACCAACTTCTACAGCATATTCACATAATACAAAAGACCATGACAAAAAATATCAAAGCAAAAACCCTGAATGACTGACTCATCTTCCCAGTAGGTCTGTCGCAAACTTTTGCTACAGCGTTACACAAGGTCAATGACCTGTGTTACATCGCATGAAAATCACGTTGAAAGCATCGAAAAGTCTCAAAATCCACTCACAATCCCCAAAAATGCGTTGAACGAAATTCCAAGATGGCAGTTGAATGAGCGGGTCACAATGAGAGAGTTTTATCTAAACGCAACTCTCTATACAGAGAAAAGTGATTCATCATAGAGGAAGCTACAACTAGACGAGACTCCCCCATTCGACCGCCATCTTTGACTTTTCTTGAACCCATTATTTGAGTTACTAAGGGAATTTTGAGACTTTCTGAAGCTTTCAATGTGATTTTCACATGATTTCAAAAAATGAAGAATCAGCTCTCTAAAATGCTGCGGCAAAAGTTTACAACAGGCCAATTAAAGGCCTTGATCACAACTTGATACTCAAAATGTGTCTACCTTTCACTGAAAATCATCAACAAGATAGAAACAGGAGTTTTAATTAAGACCACCGTTCTTGCTTTGGGGCTTTAGGTCTGCATCCTGCCTCAATTTTGAGCTGTGAACCGAAAGTTCTGAATCTGTCTTTTCAATTTTTTCTTCTCTAGTAAACAGTAAGTTTTCTTGAGAAGTTCATTTACTTAACTATACTCCGTACTCTTTGTAAATATTTCCTGCTATGACAAGTCTTTGGATTTCTGAAGTCCCTTCGTAGATTTCGGTGATTCTGGCATCTCGATAGTGACGCTCTGCTGGCATGTCGGAAACATAACCCATACCCCCGAGAATTTGAATCGCTTGGTGAGAATTGAAGGTTGCTGCCTCTGATGCAGCAAGTTTTGCCATCGCCGCTTCCTGGTGAAAACAAAAAAGAAAAAACTGTAGAAAATATCCCGCAAACACGTTCTCACATCACACTTATTCTGAGGGAGCCCCCCCCAGACCCCCCTATAATATTCTGGGGGAGACTTCCCAGACCCTTCTTAAGGGGATAGCTAGGGTTGTGCGGTACTGATTTCGGTATTTTTCGGTATCTATCTATATCTCTGACTGCAGCCTCTAAACGAGTAAGACTGATAAAACTGCCATGGGTGACGTAAGTCAGAAGCCAACTAAATACTATGAAACTGTTAAAGTGGCATTTCTATATCACAATACCTTTGAATTCCCTTAAAGTTATGTAAAATACCGAACTGGCTGATTTTTTCGGTATTTCACAAAACTTTTAGGGAATTCGAAGGTACTATGATGCGGGAATGCTATGTATCAATACTTTGACAGTTTTATAGTGTTTAGTTGGTTTTTGGCTTACGTCACCCACGGCAGTTTTATCAATCTCACTGGTTAAGAGGCTGCAGTCAAAGACAGAGTTAAATACCGAAAAAATACCGAAATCAGTATCGCACAACCCTAGGGATAACTTTACAGTAGACTGGTTGCTGAATGTTTTTGCAAATCTTCGCCAAAATTCAAACAGCTATATTTGAAACATTCCAATTTTTCCCTACATTCACCCATTTCACCCATTTTCCCATTGATTTTAATGGAAACCTTTTATAATCCTTAACTTGCTTAGTTTTGAAAAAACAAGAAAAGTCCCTTTGAGGAATGGTAGCAGCAACTTCTCAGCAAAATTTCGAAGCATAAGGACATCTTCAAAAAGGTAACATGATTCAAAAACTAAATGTAAAAAAAGGAACGAAACAATTTTTTAAAAAATTGAAAAACCAATATCCATTCAAAATAAAAGTCAAAACGCTCAACTTGCATGAGCAGATACAAGCATGATTGTCTGTCTCTCTCTCCTCCCATTTAAATATGTGTGTTAGAAGAGGACGGAGATGGAGGCTAAAATCACGTGATGGCCCCCTCCACTATCCTTTTCTAACAGATGTGCTCAAATGGAAGGAGAGAAAGAGAAAGAGAAATTCCTGCAACTACCCATGTCAACTTGCACGATTTAAAGTTTTAAATCATCACAGAAATTTCTATAATAATAAGCAAATGAAATCACATGGCATAAAAAGACAAAGAAGATACCTTTGTGTATGGCTGTTTTGAATCTTTCAAATAAGCTGCTCTCCAAGTCAACAGACGTGCACTTTCTAACCTCAATGCCATGTCAGCTATCTTTGTCTGGAAAGAAAAAAAAAGTTGCGATTAATATCAAAGACATCGGCACACTGGCATAACATGATCCCAAGGTTGATTATTTCAAACCGCGGACACCATGTCGTGCTGCTCAAAAAGTCAGCAGTTTTTGGCTGATATTGATGGATGTACGGCAAAAAAACAAAGTCGAGGAATGTCAGCACCAGCAAGCATACATTAGGAAGATACCCTGAAACTTTAAAGCTGAAACACTCAAAAATAAAGCCAGGATTTGGGAAATACAAAAATTTCCATTAACCTCAATGAGTGCGAGAGAAGCAAATAGACAGATACATAGTATCGCTCGCACTCACTAAACTTATGAAAAAATGAATTTCATAAACTACGGCTTTAATTCTCAACCAATTTTGCTTGATTTGGGCTCAAAATATCCATAACATATTATGCAGGTGCTGACATTCTTGGATTCAGCTTTTTTTCTTTGTTTTCAATTTAAAAAGCCAAAAATACGACTTTTTCCAAAAGGCATTCCATTCCTCTTCATAAGCATAGAAAAGTATTATGATTTCCAGGGATTTCTCATTTCTGACTTGTTAAAATTTGTTTCGATGCATCAATAAAATTTTGATATTTTTTGGACATCAAACTTCGATGCACAAAACTGGACTTTGCACAGGCCTACAATTTAGTTACTACAGAAGTAACCACATACTTAGTTCATAAGATAATAGACCAATTTTTTTTTTTTTTTTTTTAACGCAAAATCATCAGCATTTACCAAATAATTCCTCTTTTTCGAAGATAACTTACCTTGCTAGGAACTCTTTGTCAATCTTTTTGGAACACTTTTTTTTTTCTCTTTTCATAAGATTGAAGCGTAAAATCTGGTATTTTAAAAAATTGATTGGTTAAAAATAACACACCTGAATGGCTTGAAGTTTGGTAATTGGATTACCGAAGGCAGTTCTTTTGGACGCATAATCAACAGCACAGTCCAATGCTGCTTGAGCGATACCTAATGCTTGAGAGGCTATACCTATGCGACCAGAATCTGAAAGAAAATTGAAGTGCGAATTGATAAAAAAACTGTATTTTATAGCATGATTGAGAGCATAAAGCATACTTAGAGATTTCAACACAGAATATTAAATTTAAGAAATTTGGACATTTTATTTCCACTTCCCATATATACCCATGTGTGACGATCTGCTCAGCCTTGAAATTTTTCAGAGCAAGAAAAAAGGTAAAGAGTAATAATTTCTTATTTTCGGCTTCAGGGGGACATGAAAAATCTGCTCACAAATAAAGATTATGGTATGTAATGACTTTAAGATGTTGGTAAAAGTATGCCAAAATCAGGAAAGGCATGGTCCCAGGGGTGCAAAATGTGCCCGATCTAGCGATCTGCGGATCGCGTGAAAGTGAGGAAATTTCTGGGAAAGTGAGGAAATTTGTCCAATTTTTTTTTTTTTTAAAATATTGGCAACAAGGATTTCCCAGAAAAATAGAGTAATACAGTAAACTCTCGATTTACCGGATTTCAGGGGACCGGCCGAAAAATCCGGTAAATCGCGAAATCCGGTAATCCGAAAACTCGCATTTTTCGCGGCGAAATCGCGGACCGAAAACTCGCATTTTTCGCGGCGAAATCCCGGAATTTTTGGGTATTTTTTCTCCCCCCCCCCTCCCCCCCCAAATTTTCACTGTTTCGACTAACCTGAGCCTGAGGGTTTTATTTACAAAAGCACAAAACACGCGTGGGGGATTAGAACACGATAATTTGGTACTAACCGTTCGTTTGTTGAGTGTTTTTCGTTTCTCTTAGCTAAAAATCTCTTTGGAAAAAATCAGCTGACTTTTTCCAAACAGGTTCAGCCGATCTCGCTGTCAGCCAGCGTTGCCAATGTTGGCAAGTTCTTGAAGTGCCAAAGCCATAAACTACGTGCTTCACGCGTGAGCGCGTGGAGCCAACGCACTACGGGCGGCAACGCTGCGCTGCTGTCAACGCGGGAAAGCAGCGAAGCTTCCCTGCCGCTTGACGCGTTTTTCAAAACACCGCGACTGATGAGTTTGGAGAGTGACTCATGGTGATTCTTTGAGATCGCGGCATCGTGTCACGGGAAAAAACTGCTATATCTGAGCAAAGTCCGGTAAATTGAGAAGAAATTTCTTCTTGGGACCGAGAAAAAATCCGGTAAATCGCGAAATCCGGTAAACCGCGATCTGGTAAATCGAATGAAATTTAACATTGTTCTTATGGGACTTTTGCCGGGACCGGAAAAATTTTCCGGTAAATCGCGAAATCCGGGAAATCGCGATCCGGTAAATCGAGAGTTTACTGTAGAGTAAAAAATGGGAAAACATCTGTCATTTAGCAAACCTATGGTGTCGAAATGTTAAAATAACCAAAAAAAGGTCATCACTTTCAAATTTTTGTGAGGAAATTTTTTAAAATCCTGTGAGGAAATAAGTCATGGATCGCATGGAACTTCCGAAGTTTTAGAACATTTTGCACCCCTGGCATGGACCCACTAAAAACAACTCTCTCAACCCAAGTGTTCCCCCGCAGAACCCTTTAAACCACACACACTATGTTGCAGAGCGTATTTCTGGAAAAAAAGGTGTGCGTAGTACACGAGTAAATACGGTAAACTATGACTTCTAAAAGAGTCCTTGCATTGATATGGTTCTTGATAATTTTTTTTTTATTAATTTCCAGAAAGTTTTTAGATTATTCAAAGCATACTTTCATGAGGCAATACTAACTCTGCAACATTTAAAGACCTCAACATTCTTTAAAATTGGGCGAGGAAGGAAATAATGATATCTACGACCAGGATCAACAAGCTATAGCGATAGAGAGGCTGATACATGTTATAAGTTCTTTCTCAAAGTGTGACAGCATGGGTAATTTGAAACTGGTTGATTTGCCTCACTTTCTTCAAACCTTAAATCAAAAGTTGTAATTAATCCAAAGGAAACTGGTTTTAAATGAAAGTGCAAGTGTTTAATAGTGGCTATCTGCGGGCCGATCTGAGAGGGACGAATTGTAACAAACACATTTGAAATTGGTTTTAACCAAAAGTGCAAGTGTTTTAGAGTGGCTGTCAGGACACAGAAATCGATATAACAATCTTCTGGAAGGATTTGCATGATAAAGAAACTGACACATAATGGAAACAAGCTAAACTTTCTCACCTGTATAGTTGTATTAAAATTATGTGTCCAGCAGGCTGACTTTTGAAATCAATAGATAAGGCTGGTAGACTGGATGAATGGGGGGCTACTATTGGTCCCTTTATCATAAAAAAGAGCTCTTTAACCAAGTATCCCTCCGCTAAATTCGATAAGCTATCAACTGCTTGAAACAAGCCGATAGCTTATTGAATGTAGCGGAGGGATACTTGGTTAAAGTGCTCTTCTTTTTGATAAATACTTTAAAGGGACCAATAGTTGTCCTTCGTTCATCCAGTCTACCAGCCTTATCTGATGATTTCAAAAGTCAGCCTGCTGGACACATAATTTTAATACAACTATACAGGTGAGAAAGTTTAGCTTGTTTCCATTATGTGTCAGTTTCTTTATCATGCAAATCCTTCCAGAAGATTGTTATATCGATTTCTGTGTCCTGACAGCCACTCTAAAACACTTGCACTTTCGGTTAAAACCAATTTCAAATGTGTTTGTTACAATTCGTCCCTCTCCACGCATAGAGGCGTATCTACATTTCCGTGATTTTTCAGGGGAACAAAAATAAAGTGACCGTCGCAGGGCTTATCTATAATTACGCCTTTCCATGTTCTTTAATAACTCTGTCATTTTTAGGATTTGAGTTTTGAAACCCAGCTAGATCGAAAGAGCGTCTTTGCATACAAAAGATTTGACTAAAATCTCAAAATGTCAAAATTTGGAGATACGCCCCCTATGCCTGGAGAGGGACGAATTTCTTTTAAAAAAATTTGAAGGTTAAAAAATATGAGGCAAACAAACCAAGCTTGCGTAAAAAATGTCCATAAGAGATTTCCATCAAGGCAACTTTCGTGAAATTTCAATATCACGCCCCACAAATCCTAACTATCGATATAGCTTATTGATCAGGATACTATCTTTAGTGGGTTTTGGACGTTGTAGTACATTAATAAGTGATCAAAGAAAAAGGAAAAAAAAAATACAAACCCAAAGTCATCATGGCTATTTTGAAACCCATTCCCGGTTCACCGAGAAGATTCTCATCCGACACTTGACAATCTTCAAAAATTAAACTGCACGTTGAGGATGCACGGATACCTAATTTGTCTTCCTTCTTTCCTAAAGATAGGCCTAAGGCAAAGAGATCATCAAATTCAACGTCAATTGGATAAAAATAAATGGCAAAGAAATTAATATTCATAAGAGGCCTTTGTATACACGCAAATTCGACAAGCAAATTTCATTCAATAACTAGGTCACTTTACAAATGATTAGGTTTAGAAAAACAATAGGTTACCAAAATTTCATAACTCCGGTCACTTGAAAACACGGTTCCTCCCTAACACAACTTGTGTGAGCGTTTGTAGTGGGAGAAAGTGGGCGTCAACTCTGGACAGAGAGTGAGCAAAGGAAGCAGCAGCCATCGCCAGTTGCGATGAGCCGCTTACTAGGGAGGAAGGTCATACTTGATTGCCAAGCAAATTCATTGTAAATGCCGAAATTTGCACTAACTTTAACCCATTGCCTTAGAGAGACGTGCTGGACACATCCTTATTTTGAATACGAATCTGCCGGTAACTCAGCAACAAAACAACCGCTCCGCGACAATGCTCAAGAGCTTGTGGCTTTTTCTAATAGATAGCATCACTCCCTTCATTCAACTTCCGCAGTTTCGCTGCTAGGAGCGCTATTTGCATAGAATGAGCGCATAAGCGCCGTTTTTTGAAATTAAATAATAAGTTAAGGGGTTAAGCTCAATTATCTCTCAAAAACAACACATGAAAACTTTTTGGGCCCGAATGAACTTTAGAATCACGGCAACGCGGTGAACAAAATTATGCCAAATTTTTCAAAATTAACCGTAGTCAATTTTCCATGAGGACTGCGCCACGTCCTGTTTATACTTGGAACTTTCGTCGAGTGGATCTGCATTCACGGGAGGAATATAATTTTACATGAGCTTTGACTGTGTCCAATGAGAGCTGGGGTCAATGAGCTGGGAGAGCAGAACCTCCACATCTTCTGGAGAGAGAGTAAAATTCTACTGGCGAAAAAAGCTCTCTACTCGCTTGGAGAGTACTTAGACGGCTAAGGGTAATGCTGTGAGAACCTAGCTTATTTATTTATTTATTTATTTATTTATTTAGCTAGCTAAGTGTAATAACTGTGTAGTGAAAGTAAAAGTGCAAAAGTGTAATAAGCTGTAACACAGATTGTGTAAAACTTATGTTACGTATGTTCTTGACTTGTACCATAACATTGTATGTTTCATGTACTAATTTTGGCAAATAAAAAAATAAATAAAAATAAATAAAAAATTGAATTACCTTTGGTAGGTTTATGTGAAATGAATGCACTGATTCCCTTATGTTTTTTAGATTTATCAGTGGTGGCAAAAACTACGGTTGCTTCGGATTCATATCCATTTGTGATCCAAGCTTTGGTGCCATTTAAAGACCAGGAGTCCCCGCTTTTTTTTGCTGTTGTTGAGGCTGCACCCGCATCACTTCCATTTCCTTGAAAAAAAAAAGAACAAAAGAAAAAAAAATTACAGACAAAGGGAATTAATGAATAAATGAATTGTTGAATAGACAAAATATTGAACAAATGAGTAAATAAATGTAGAAATGGTAGCCACCAATACACGATAGTTTGAGTGTCTTTCTATCTACCGGTTGTTCTTCCACCGGTAAGTCTCGGTTTTATTATATAACGTCATCAACCATAAACCACCGGTGGATAAAAGAACGGGTTGGTTGTTTTTGTTCAAATGAAACAATGATTAACAAATGAAATAACTAATTATTTCCAGTAAAAATTGTTGTATTGTACGGAAAACACATGTTACGATTACTGTTGAGACTTGAGATTCACGATTCGATCAATATCAGCTTACCAAATAGAACACACACTTTACATTCCTAATCTCACGGGTGATTCCCGGTAGTTAACGGTTGTCACTTGGTGGATAAAAGAACGAGTTGGTTGAAAAACACGGTTTCTATTATGAAACCACTGGTGGATAAAAGAACAAGTTGGTTGCAAGTTGGTTGTTATGATAGCAAATAATGGAACAACCGGTGGATAAAAGAAGACGCTCTTTGTCAGGTTGGTGTGTTGCAGCAGATGACTGAAAACCGAGTTGAAAGAAAGGGAAATTGCTATAGCACAGAATAATACAATCAGAAGGGAAACTCCCATAAGAGCCAATGGAAACAAGATTTGGAATTTACTGGCACAAACTGGCAACTGAGCCTACTCACTTCTCAAGATGGCGGACATGCTTTTTCAGGCTATACAACCAATCACAACTCGGCCAGTTGCCGAAGATCTGCCGAAGATTGCCGAAGATACTCACTTTCGAACATGGCGGCCCGAAGTAAAGAATGTTTCAAAATGAATTAGAGTTTCCCTTCTGATTGTATTATTCTGTGGCTATAGTAATCCGACAGAGGACATTGCCTCTCTTTAAACTTAATGTTTGAGGTTTGTCGCAAAAAAAAACCAGACTTTTGAGACGGCAGGCAAACCGCACCTTCGAATTTTACGATCTTCAGCTTATCTGAAAGCTGATAAGCTGTTGAAGAAGGTCATCATTGCGTACTAGGATTGTCTTGATCAGAGTTCAAGACAGTTGAGTCCAGTGCGTTTGGTGATTTTCATCAAATTTTGTACTAAAAATGCAATGACTGTCTTACCATATCTTCAGTACTCTGTACTCCCCTGACCTGGCTCCTGCAGACTTTATCTTGTTGTCTAAACAAAGACTCATCTTGAAAGGTCCGCGGTTTGATACTGTCTCCGAAATTAAAGGAAATTCCAAGTCTTGGTCAGTCACAGTTGAGGACTTTCAAAAGTATTTTTCTCAATGGAAACATCAAGGGGGAAAATGTATTGTGAGAGGTAGGGCAAATTCCAAAGGAGATCCCTAACATCAAAGTTAGGCGTTTAAAATGATAAAAGTCTTTCAATTTTATTCAAATAAAAATGTTTGACTGTAGAATTTTTGAAAGTAATTTTTGATTTCAACTGAAATTTAATAGCTGTCTGAAAGCTTAAAAAATTGCCAACCGTTCATGACTGCGCAGTACCAAAAGTTACATAGCATAAGTATTTAAAAATTTAACATTCTGTCAAAATGAGCTACTTTGAAAGATTATTACCTTCACTTTAACAAAATTACCTCTCTTGCTGGTATCGTTTGCTTGGAATCACAAAAGTCCGGTTTCTTTTGCGACAGACCTCATATCTTGTCCCTCAGAGTATTTCCCTGTTTTTCAGGTTATTTTTTTCTTTTTTTGTCCAACATTTTTGTTTTAACCCTGTCCGGTTGGAATTTTTTCACTATTTTTTTTGTACTATGTTCATGCAGTTGAGCGTTATTGATGCAAAAACTAGTTCCTCGGAACTCTACCAGAGAGTGCCACATGAGAGGAAAGTCGGATCAGGCCCAACAAAACAACTCCGGAGCGACAGTTAAAATGTCTGGTGGAACCCGCCACCCGACTGGAACGGGAAAATTGCAATGTCGAATGACACTCAACATACTAACCGGAAAGGGTTGCGGCAGAAAAGAAAAAGATAAAGAATTTTTCGTTACGCTACAGGGGTGATCAACTTTACTTTTTTTTTTTTTTTTTTTTTTTCTCAGGAATTTTTACAAAAAGGATAATAGTTGCTTCTTTTAAAAACTGTTGTATCCTTCATGAAGAAGTTAGAATCAAGGCTCAAAATTGCTGTGGCAAAAATTCAACATAGACTCTTTGAAAGCAAGTGGATCAGTAGGATGATACCTGGCTCACTAAGGGCGAAGCATCCGATCTTGTCTCCCGCTGTGAAAGGCGTGATGAACTCTTCCTTTTGCTTTGCATTGCCGAACTTGAGAATTGGCCCTAGGTAGAGAGAATTGTTCACACTCATTATCACACCGGCAGAAGCACAACCTCTGAATGTTAAAAATACAAGAAGACAAAATGAGAACGAGTGAGGAGGATAACAAACAAACAAACTAAAAAGAGAAAAAGTAAAATATATGTAGCAAAGAGGGGAAAGGAAAATGGAGAGCTCTATAGAAAACCAATACACAGTGGATCAAAGCATGAATTTTTACAACATGAGAAGAATTTTGTTATTTGCTTCAAAAGTATTTTGTGACAGTACTTCCTTGACTTCAAATTTTATACTTCATTTTTTTCTTATTCCATTTTATTTTTGTTGAGTTTTTTTTAAGTATATATTTTTTTTTTTTTTTTTTAATTTTTTTTTTTAGCATTTTCTATTTTACTTGAATGAGTAGATATGGTCCTATTGGCCTAGTGTATGCGTTTTGTGATTGATATCGTCATCCATTTTGTTCCAATTCAATCGTTCAGACGTCCATTTGAATCTATGAGAGTCTTTGAACTGATTCGTCGTCGAAGGATTTTTCGTTATTTATAACTTGTGGACTTTTTTTTGCCATCTTAGTCTTCATTTGAGCATTGTTTTAAGGGGAATTTATGTACGATGGACAGATTGTACATTGGACATTTATTTACTCTGGACAAATTGTGAATTGGACATTCTATAATGGACATTGCTTGTTGCACATTTTGTACATTGGACGTTTTAAATAGGACATGTCCACCTGTCACCGAACCAACAGACTTACCGTGATATTTCCTCTGTTGCTATTGCATAGGCTAAATAATCGAGACCAGTGCCACCTAATTCTTCTGGTACTTCAACAGCCATTACACCTAATTCCCCCATCTTTTTTATCTGGAATATTGATGAAAGATTGAATGAGAAATCAGGAACTTAATTAATGAACAGAATCACAAGAAAATGGAAATGGAGCCAAAAAATTGGTTAGTTGACATGATTAGAACTAACTTTGAAAACAATCTAAATTAAAATTATAACGTCCAATTTTGGATTCCTACTGTAAAATTAAGAAAAAGAAATCATACCTAAAGATGTATTAAAAAAAAGCATCGAGTAACTGCACCTTATACTTGCCATAAGACTTGCTGTAAACTACAAAGTTAACGAATGGTAAAACACCTAATACGCAATGTTCACCAACTAATATTTGTTTAGTGTACAGAGGCCTCATTTTGTTTGACACAGACAGTCCTAATCAGTCGCAAGATGTGGCTCATCAGCGAGGATACTCAACTTAATTGAGAACCATCCCAGCCAAACAAAATGAGGTCCCTCAGGGGGTTAGTCACATTTTTGCAGCTTTCAGTTAATTTGGATCCACATTGTTAGCCAACATTTCACGACATATATGTCCAGGTGCAGTAAAAAATTAGCAACTCAAAAATTTTTGCTTTCTCATAAGAACTTTACCATTAATGAAATATTATGAAATTTAAAAATTGCAGGCAACAGTATTGGTTGAATTTCTGAACGAGGGAGCGGTAGCCAGAACAAGATAGAACATTGCAATTTTTTACAACAATTATCAACCAAAGCGGTTTAAGCGTTGCACTAGAATGGAACACACTAGCCACTCCCAGACAGTCCACCAATCATGGTTACTTACAGTTCCCTATAGCTTGTCCCAGAAAAGATTGGATTTGACAAGTCTATGGCTTTCATGAAAACATCGGCTTCCGTACGCTACTCCACCGGTAGTATACGGCGGGCTGTGCGCAGCGAACACAAAACGGTCGCTGCGCAAGGTATCAAATGTAAACAATGCAAGTGTTATATCCAATCTTTTCTGGGACAGCCTATAACATAACCTCTTGGCATTACATATTATGGATGTTCTAACACAAACAATACCTAGAACTTCTTCAACAACTCTTCAAAAATTTTCCTGATTTCGTAATCTGGATTACTATAAACAAAACACTGAAGGAGCCATAAAATAACTGAGTAACCTAGATCAACCAAGAGTAGGTAATTTGTTACATCTTGTCTTTAAAACTAAGAACTAGACTCTTGTTGGCTTACGTACTTGCTCAGCAGGATAGAGATGTTCACGATCAAATTTTGCAGCATTTGGTTTCAGTTCTCCTTCAGCAAAGTCCCGACAAGTCTTATACAGCATCTGATGTGTCTCGGATAGAGCTGAAATGGATGCTATGGTTCGCTTCGAAAAATGTTGCTGATGCTGGCGCAGGATATTCCTCACACCTGCAATAGGAAAAATATAACTTCATCAAAGAATGTGGTGAACAAGAGGCTACATAGAGGTCATTTCACCAGAGTTGGCAGATGACAGATCAGCTTGTTTACTGCGCAGTGGGCAAATTTCTTTTTCTACACACTGACTTCGTTGCGTATAGACGCAAATGAACCTACGACGCAGAAAACCGGACGAGCTGTATTGACCATTTAGCGTGAAATGACCTCTAGTAAGAATTCTTCTGCCTTAGACTATTCATTACAATTTGAACAAGATTGAAAGTGAATGAAATTGTTGGCCTGAAAGGTTATGAACTTCATACACGGGACAAAACAGGAAATAACTGATGCAGGAGAGAACTTACGTAAAACTTATAGATTTGGAGGGTAAGTATTTTATCAGATGACTGTTGCGCAATGCATGGAGGCAGTAATAATGTTATCATGGAAAAGGAATAGTTCAAAATTGAGTGATTTCTGGTGACTCATTGTGAAAACCTAGTCCGAGAGATCAAGTGCCACTTCCGAGATGGACTACAAGACAAAGTTCAATTTCAAATGCTTGCTGAGTAAAAAAAAAAAAGACTTCAAGCTAGCTAAACTTGATGAGATGGAATTAGAGTGAACCAAAGAGAGAGATTGCATACCTGGTAAAATGACAGATGACATGATGAGACAACTAAAGCTAGATTAGGGAGACGAAGAATTGAACTAATTGATGATTGGGGTGAAATTTCGATTGTATAGACTAGCTAGAGAAAATAAAAACACAAATTCTACGGTATAAAAAGAGCAAAAAACTGAAAGCAACTCTATGAAGTACAACGAGAATTCATCCTCATCCAATAGAGTGGAGTGAGGAAATCGAGCTAGATTGCAATTTCAAATTAATTGTTTGTTTTGGTGATGTTGCTTGTCAGTTCATGTAAGGAGTGATGTAAGAGTCCAACTCTTCATCCTACATTTCGCAACTTTGGTTGATTGATGCCGAATACCGAATGTGTGATTAACTGAATGGCAACGTAGTAGTTAACTAAAAATAGTTGTGGATTTTTTTTATTTATCAATTCATATTTTTGAATGAAAATTCTTCACAGGAGAAATCCCCGATACCCTCCTCTTCATAACCATGAGCAAGTCTTTGACCATGAGCGTACAACCATACGAAGTACGAACTTCACAGAAACTGCGCACTTTTGGCTCTTTAAAAAATCTATTGATAATTTTCAAATTTTGACTAAACATTTTTGGAAGGATAACAACTCTTGGAAAAGAAGGTTGAATCATGTGGGAAAAGTGAAAACCCTAGTTCAACCACGTTCAACCCCTCAACCCATTCAACCCTTTGAATTATGAGGAGATACGGCAACAGGGTAACATCTGACTAATGACTTCAAAACAAAAACAAAATGGCACATGGCAAGTTTCTAACCTAAGCATCGTGTGCTTTGATCGATATGCTAGTCTGACAAGTGAAATTAGTAAAAGTATTAGTTTTACGAACTTACTGGATCGCTGCAAATAGCTTTCTGTTGTGACGATTGAGCCGAATTTTCTTTAAATTTCTACGTTTTCATTCAGGTACATTACTGCTAGGTATTTTCATTCATTCCTCTCTACCAATTTTTTGTCACATGGGTAAACTGCAAACAAACAGTCTGAATGATGTATGATTCGACGTTTTTTCCCTTGTTTGCTCTTGGAAACTGGTTCTTTTTCTGCTCGATGTGGAATCTTGATTAGTGAAAGTTTTCACTGGATCCGGAACTGTTAGTCCGTTACAATTTTTCTTCTCCAGGTTGAGAATCTGATGGCCAACAGCACATATTTTGAGTAGACGGACAGGCGTACCCAGAAGTTTAAGTTTATTCTCTCTCCTTGTCCATTTTGATGCATACTAGAATACATGAGTAGACAAGGGTCGAGATAGGAGCTAAAGTCACATGATAGCCCCTCTCCATTTCTTGTACTCAAGAAAGGGAATGATAAAATTGATATGCTGCAGCAGACGGATATTAAGTATCAGGGTTTGTTAAGTTGTAGTGCCATAATCCTTGAGTCCATTGGCAAGTTGCTTTTTAGTAATGAATGAGTCTAAACTCTTTGTTAACCATGCATTCACAGATGCATCTTATTGTTAGCAAATGTTATTTTCTAGTTGCTGTAATGACTTAAGAGTCAAATCCCGTAAGTAACTGAGGACTGATGCGTTTTTTTATGCTCCGGTGCACGCAACGTAATGCACCGCAATTCTTGTTTATTCCGGTGCACCAGAACTGGATCGCGCTGGAGTGTTGCCCTAGCGTTATTTATTTCAAATCAGTCTGGTACCGGTAGTAAGTACGCCTGTTTCCCGAATTGGTCATCATCTCGCCCCTGTGCATGAGTGCGCCTGGTCTATTGTTCACATGGCAGAATTAACAGGTGTTGGGTGAAATACGATGTTGAAAGATCAGGGTAATGAGAAGTTGTCGGCATGAACCACCTACAGGACTGACCAGGTATTATTAGGTTTTGCCTTTAGCCTGGTTTCCAATGAGACACGAGGCTTTGCGATCTGTTGTGATGCTTGCGTTTTAACTGCCAAAGAAGGCAGAACAAACACCGCTTCCAGTGAGTGCAAGGATCAACCGAATAGCATCCAGGATTTCTAAATGAGTTTACCGGTGAATACCAGCGCAAATGAGGGAGCTTGATCTGATTCCGGCTCTCTGCTGTGCCTCAACGCAAGAAGTTGAACATTTCTCAACTCTAACACATTGTCGCATTCTGATGCAAAGCCTTTGCATAGCACTGAAAAAGCTCCTATCCTGCATGTGCACTTTAAAGTGGTAGCATTGTGTTGTGCATAGTCTTGCGTCTCATCAGGAACCAAACTGTAGTGAACATCATCTCCTTGTTCCACCAGTTGAATCAAACATTTTGTAATTTCACCTCACCCTGAGACCAACCCTTTTTTCAGATTAAACTTTTTGTGAGAAAAATAGTTTAAGGAAAGGGTAACTACCCTACCCAGTGTGTTGCTTTTTGTAAAAATTGTGATATTAGGTAGCTTTATTGCCTCCTTCTTAAAGCAATATTTTCTCACCTTAAAATTTACAGGATTAGCAGCTGGATAAATGTTCTTTATCACATTGTCGTCTATCTGACGCATAGACGTACAAGTCGAATCCAACGTTTCATGATCATCTTTCACGTTTTAAATTTTTCAAAGGACAATGCATGTATGAATAATCCTTGAATATTTTTTCTTTTGTTCTTCTTGAGTCATAGAATCACAGAAAAATATTAATTGAAGAAATTGAATGATTGATCGTGGTTGAAAAAATGAAAATGAGTTTGGAAATTTTGAAATGTTGGATTCGACTTACGCCTATGCGTCAGATGGACGATGATGTTTGTCTCTGTTTATCAGGAGAATTCCCTCTTTTATCCTTTAATTTTTATTAGATATCTGAATTTTAATCTTATTTTCAGTGTATTTCTCTTGTTTTTAGCTTCTCACCATCATGGCAGAAGTGGCTGAATATCGAGCAGAAAGCATGCTTGCTGAGTTGGAGCAAATGGAAAGATTGCATGTATTTGATTCCAATAAAATTAAGTAAGCAATTTCATTTTTATATTTTTTGCTGGTTGATTTGTGGGCGAATACAGATCGGTTTTCCTCTCTTACCAGCCACTTTAGCCCCTATCTCCGTACTTTTCTAACACTTGTATTCAAATGAAAGGAGAGAAAGAGACAAATTCCTGTATCCGCCTATGGGTTGATTCTTCACATACGTGGTTTAGTCCGAGGATTATAAAAATCTAATGTACTTTTAAAAAAGCGAAGCCTTTGCAGCATGTTGAAGAATAAATCAAAATGAATAAAATATAAAAGTTTTAAAAATAATTTTGCCTGTAAATGTAGACTTGTGGCTTACCAAATGGTATTCTTAGAGGGTAGCGCATCAGGATGTTTGTGAAGTATTTTACTATTCTACTTACCCAACATAGATGAAACCAGGTATGTGCAGTTCTATTCCCATGAGGGAGTAGGATTTTCAAACTCCGTTGACTAGCATTGACCAACTTGCATAGCCAGTTTTCTCCCATTTGATTAACATGGGAGTTGATCAGCCTACATCATTGTCCGCTAACGATCGAAACAACCCTAGCAGTGAATATCACGCATGGCACATACCTTGTTTTATCTACCTTGCTACTTACCTAAGAGGTATGGTAGTGCCGCTGTCGCATTTTGTCGCTGCTACATTTTTGGATTTATCTGAAACAAGCAAATGCGTAATCCTGATTTCTTTGAAGAAACCAAGATGATCAGGCTGCTTCACCTGTTCGGCTTCCTCGTTTTTAGAGTTTCTTGAATGCTCATTTATTTATTTATTTATACCCTTTCTTTTTTCATGCAGTCCAGTTGTTCGCTGTGAAATATCAGCATAACGAACCACGTGTTTGGGTGTCTGGACTTTACTACTACTACTACTTATTTATTTATTTATTTATTTATTTATAACACATTGGTACATAGGACAGGAAAAACTGTCTGATACAGGTCAATGATATTAATAATAATAGCCAAGTTACAGAGTATTTGGGTTACGTAGTTTTTGGGAAAATACATAGATGCATGCACAGGAAACTGTATATGCATTAATGTATTTTCCCTGCGATCTAACTGCGATTACACATGAGTTACTAGTTGAAAATTAAGTTTAACAAAGGAATTCTTCCAGTGAATTAAAGGCTTCAGCCGTAACAAAGTTTTTGACTTTCCTCATATAGGCTCTATTGTTAGTCTCCAATTTAATCTCCTTGGGTAACTTGTTGTAAATTTTAGAGTCATATTTTGTCTTAAGCTTATCAGAACCTTTGATCGATTCTATCTGGTCTCAGTCATATCATCTTCAAAGAAGCCAGTTCCTCAAAGAACTTTCTACAAGCATCCAACCCAGTGGTGCAATGATGTGCATCTGTCTAATCAAATCCTTCAATTCCTTCGGTTTCAGAATAATAACGCGAAAAAGAAAAGAATTTGAGTACGGACTTCAAAAGAAGACTCTGAAATTGCGCGATTATTCACGGTACATCCAATATGAAATGGACCTACTTAAACTTTTGTCAGCGAAATTGAAAGTAAGTTTTATATTTCATCAATTTATATTTACAGACAGATTTTGAATATCATCAACGCAAGAAATCTGTAATCAAGTTCTTCAGTGCCTCAACTGTACATATGACCAGAGCTGCCGTTTTGCGTAGAATTAATGACATTTTTCAATTCACCGATGATTCCACCGGTTGAGAAGATATTACACAGCTCAGTTCAGTGAGTGATTGCAATGCACGAAAAATGCTCGCAACTTTAATCTTTTCTCAGCCGGTGGTGTTGTCGATGACTTTAAAAAACTTGCGCTTATTTTAATTAATTAACGGCGTTTCCACCGATTGAGAAAAGATTACAAATGAGAGTATTTTCGTGCATTTCAGTCATACACTGAACTGAACCGAGTAATCTTTTCTCATCCGGTGGGATCATTGGTTGGTGAATAAAAAAATATCGTTGATTATACGCAAAACGGTAGCTCTGCATTTTACAAAGCTTTGCAGGGCTACCAATGGGGATTGGAGAGGAGGTAAAATGGAAAAATAAACTGAAAAGCTACAACTGTATAGGGCTTCTTTAAGGCACTATTTAGTTAGAACTAAACATGTGATCCTTTGATTCAAGAAGAAACAGAATCTCCCATGAATCTCCCATGACATTTGCGTAGCTCTGCCATTTAAGAGCAAAGATGGCGAAGCTATGCAAGTAGGAGATTCCTCTCTATTTACTCTCTCTCTCTCTCCAGAATCACAGAGAAAAGTCTCAAATCAGACAGAAATTTTTCACGGTACCTGCATAGTTCTGCTACTAGGCCTTGAACTTAAAAGTCATTATGAAAAACTATGAGTGAATTTTGTGATTTTTTTTATTGTCATCATAATTTTCAGGAGATTTTACTCAAGAATCAATTATTTAATCACAAACAACAAAAGTTAGCGAGAGCACCATCGTTTGAATTGTATCCAAATTTAGAATCAAGAAAGAGAGAAAAAAAAAGATCTCTAACTTACCTTGAGCATTATTTGCTCTCTCACAACTGAGAAAAGTTGCAAAATGAGAAAGTATTCCAAAAACTTTTTGTTTCCATTGTATTATTTTGTTTTTGTTTTTGTTTTGCAGAAAATGAAAGTGAATCCGAAAACCACTACCATCGAGCGCTCCATAGCCAATCGAGTCAATAAATTATTTAGCGAAGCCATCAGACGATTCCCAGATCAGTTGTCTGCCTGGTTCTCCTATATCCAGTTTTGTAAACATGTGGTAAGGACTTCTAAACTGTCTTGTATTCCTCAAAAATTTTAGAGTTGACCGGAATTTTCAAACATCCACAAATTTTTGCATAGTCAAACCTTTTTATTCGGTTTAATTTAGGCGTTGAGTAGGAGAAAGACTGTTCTCTGATCCATTGTTTTTTCATCTTCTCTCAAATCTTATTTCTTTCCAAGGAAGCAAGTATAAAGTATTTGTGTTATATCCTGATGCTTCCTTGTTTTACTCCTGTCCGATCCTACTTGCAGGGGTTCTTCACAAATCGTTACCTCCCTGCCACTATTTCATCTTGCTTTTTTTTCTTCTAAGCTTAGTTTTATGCTTTGAAACAAATGGGTGAGGAGTTATTGCAAGGCAGCTGGAGAGGCTGAGCGGTTTTTATTCTTATTATTACATAGAAGCGAATACTTATTTGTACTCTGTTGGTAATTTCATTGAATATTCTTTGACTTTTTGCTGTTTGTGTCGATATTTTAAGTAACCCGTTGACTTACTTTGACTTGATATCACGTAACGCATGCACTCGATCAGATCTTCTTTGCCGTGATATCATGTCAAACCGAAAGCACTGAAAAACAAACAAAAGTATTAATAAAAAAAAAAGTTATGAAAATTTGAAAAAATTTGAATAGAGTAAATAATAAGAGAAAATTGAAAAAAAAAATTAAGAAATGAAAATCCAATTTATAAATGGTAAGTCAATGTGTCAAGTCCATTATGTTCTGAACAAAATATTAGCTCAGTATACTTCTTATTCCTGTTTGAAAGTACCCTGTGAGTGTCTGTATTGTTAATCTTTGCCGCCATTAAAAATTTAAAAAAAAAAAAAAAAATCATTTTAAATTCTAATTTCATTCTAAATTCTGTCTTTTTGTCAAAGTCTTCTCCTTAAGTTTCATGCTATTCTGCATTAATTTAATTTTTAATTTTTGCTGCCCTCAAAAATTAAAAAAAAAAACAAAACAAAAATTAATTTCATTCTAAATTCTGTATTTTTGCCAAAGTCTTCTTCTCACATCTCATGCTTTTCTTGTTTTGTTTGTAGGGTTTTCACAGTTGCGCAAGTCGAGTTTTAGAGCAAATGTTAGAAGTTCACCATGACAAACCACAAATATTTCGGGTTGCAGCAAAATGTGAATTTGAAGATTTCAACTCCATCAACAAAGCTCGAAAAATCCTAACCAATGGTCTGCATTTGCACAAAGACAACATGCAACTGTACAAGGAAGCATTTGCGCTGGAAGTTAAGTATGCAGCGCAAAAGCGGGAAGAGGCTATCGAGACTAACACTCCGCTAGATTCCGATCCAGTTCTGAAAGGCTATTTGGTTAAAGTCATGTACGATTCAGCGATCAAGAATATAAACGACATTGATTTTATGATCGATCTTCTCAACATCAGTCGGAAACACGACTTCATGGAAGAGATTAAGAACAACATCGTAAACGACATGCTTTCGCGTTTTCCTAACGACGAGTTGATGTGGCACACTATTGCAAAACTAGAATTGGACTCTCCTATTGGTGGTGATGGAACGCAGTCAGTCAGAGAAAGAATAGACCGATGTATTAATTTTTACACAGAAACACTTAAAAAACTTCCAACTGATAGAATGTGGGCATATTATCTTGACACTGTGATTGAGTTAAATAAAGATCTTAGTTCGATGCCAAATTTTAAGCGCAAAAAACTTCGAGAAGCGTTTAGCAGTGGCTGTGAATTAAACAAGTTGAATGAAGACCATTATATTCATTGGATCGAGGTACTTCAAAATGAAAATAAATCAAATGAAATTGGCACAATTTTAGAGAGTGCAACAGAATGGATCCCAAACTCTGTAGCTCTTAGGACAGAAAGACTTAGATATCATTTTTCTCGAGGAGAGGAAACGATAGCAACGGAAGTTTTTAAGAATGGAATCTCTTTTCTTGAAGGCAAAGCTTTACCTTTGTGGAAAATAGCAATTCAATATTGGCAATTAATCGATAGAAATAAGGTGAGTTTTGGAGAGTGCATATTATTAATACACAGATGATATGTCCAAATTGTTTTGTCCAAAACTTTCAAGTCCAAAAATGAATGTCCAACACATGAAAATACGCAAAATTAGGTCCAAAGAGGAAACCTCCAAAAGAAGAAAAGGCCGATATTAAATTGTTCAGAGATTATAAGTCTGTGGCGACCGCGCGCCGTCTAATGATCCAGATCCATCCGACTTCCACTCGTCGGTCAGAGAAGTACTCGGCAATTGCCGAGAGAGCGCGCCACTGGCTTTTACGTGGTGCGTTTCTCATCTTCTTATGACCGCGAGCCGCGAACGACCTCTCCGCTGAAACTTAGTATTGTTGGGACGTTTCCACCAAAACTACTTATCAGCGGACTCTCCCATAGGCCCACGTAGAGTGCCTATAATTGGTGACCTCGACTTAGAACGGTTTCGCACCTTCGAACCTCTTGCACCATCTGGATCATCGACGCGCGCTCGCACGCCACAACTGACTCACGCACTCCGCCGTCAGCATAACAGCACTGCGTGATAAGTTCACGCGTCGCACGCCTGTGTCACGGTTTGGCTGCGCCGACACAGCCGACGCACAAGTGCCACGAGCGCAGTCGGCAGACCCACTTGCCCCGCTTGGCACTTTTGCCCCCCGGCACCCTTTCTCCGTGGGGGGCTGGTGTGGCGACCGCGCGCCGTCTAATGATCCAGATCCATCCGACTTCCACTCGTCGGTCAGAGAAGTACTCGGCAATTGCCGAGAGAGCGCGCCACTGGCTTTTACGTGGTACAGTGACTGGATAAACCACAGTGCGGTCATTTTGGTCGTCTTTCTGATTGGTCGGATTCCTTACATCGCGAATTTGAGCATTTAGAAGTATTTTAACAGTTTTATAGGGTTCTCGTAGGCAAGTTAGACACGACAGAGGTTCTTCTGTCAAATTTGAAACATATTGGTTCGCAAAATCAAGAGAAATCAACGATTCCCCGTAACTGACCCCCCGCGGATGCGCACCCAACTTAACACGGGCGCCATAGGGAGGAAGTGCTTTCCTGAGTCACTAGTAAAAAATATCGCAACCCCCCGCCCTAAAAATGGTTTATACATAGCATTAATGACTATTTTCAGACGGGGGGTAGAGAAAATTTCATTCCGAAACCCAGGAACAATCCTACTCCCCATGCTGCCCATGCTAAAGTGGGTGCACTATTGAGGGGTGGAGGGCAAATGGCCGCACTGTGGTTTATCCAGTCACTGTATTACGTGGTGCGTTTCTCATCTTCTTATGACCGCGAGCCGCGAACGACCTCTCCGCTGAAACTTAGTATTGTTGGGACGTTTCCACCAAAACTACTTATCAGCGGACTCTCCCATAGGCCCACGTAGAGTGCCTATAAGTCCATATATTGAAGCCCAAAAATTTGGAAGGTCTAAGGGACAAATGAATTTTCGAGCGATCAGTATGCAAATGTATCTGAACAATTACGTACTGAAAGATTGAACGGACAATATGCTAAATCTTCACAGGAAGATTTATTTTAAGCTTTCTATAGAAGACAAGAATACAAAATGTGTACTGGAATTCTTCTGTCCATTAAATATGAACCTTTGGACATGTTTGTAGACATGGACTTTGGACATAAAGGCTGTGGACATATCATCTGGGAACCGTATTGTTAAATGCTAGGCATTGTGCTCTGTCTTTTTTTTTCTTTTTTTAGAGGAGGCTGGCCTGTGTTTATGTAAACAAACAGATATAAAATAAAAATTGACCTGCACAATCCTCTAAAATGTGTCTTAAAATAAAAAAATGGTCCAAAAATGTCTGCGGAAAAGTAGTCAGTTGATGTTCATATCTTGAAAAACGCAAAAAGAGCATCATATAATAACATATAAATTTGGAATAAATAACAGCGAAATTCTCCGAGCTCTTTTATTATCTTTTATTTATCTGTTATTTTCAATCATAAAGAAGCACCAAATAGAATCATTTGGTTTTGTTTTGACGAATCTAGTAGAACTATATTAGCAGCCTGGCAAACAATTCCCATCTATTATGTTTGAATTAAAGTTAAAACAGGAAATAACTAGCATGGATAAAAATATTAGTGGGAGGACAATTTAATAATAAACTATTCCAATTGTGAATGGACGTCCGGACAAAAGGCACTTGTGAAAAAACCCAATTTTTCCAAAGAGACATAAAACTTTGCCGCCTTTACAGGAAGCATTGCTTGAATGCAAAGAAAATTACTTTGATGCTCAATAAGATCAGAAAGAATGCGTGAAAAGAATTTTTGGAGTATTTAAATTTCTGTGCTTTAAAAAAAAGTGGTGAAAAGACTTTAGACTCCAAAAAAAAAAAAAAAATGCTCTTGTGCTCTTTTTTGCGGATGCCCGTTCAAGTGTCATCAACAGGAAGGCCAGTTGAAGCCAAGGATGAGGAGCCAGTTTTTGACGTTTAAGGCTGAAATTTTAGTTTAAGCTCTCGGAAGTTTTTGTCTATATTTCAAAACCATTAGATTTGAACCATACAATTTTGTTAATAAAGTGAAAGTTTGTTGTGTGGAACCTCAGTCCTGCCCCAAAATAAAAGTTCCAGTAGGAAATTGCAGTGTAATGAAAGTTATGAATCAGATGAAAACTTGATCCAGATTTTCTGAATATTGAAGGTTTTGTCCCTTTTTCTCCAATTATTTTTTGATTTGTTGTAGAAATTATCTATATCTTAAGGGTAGAATTCAAAAACTTTCCTTGATATTTCCTTTTATTTTTCGAAAGATATTTTCAACTTTGAAACTTTAAATCTGAACTGTAGAGGAATAAACTGAGTATGGGAGGTTTCACGGTACTGAAAAAAAATTTCACTTAGCGAGATATTCCATTTAGAGGACGTTCCACACAACAGACTTTCATTGCATGTATAATTTTACTGTGTATTCTCTCTCATTAATTATAGCACTATGCATGGTTTTACGTTTCAGGTCAAAGAGTTATTTGAAGAGGGAGTAAATTCACGGTATGAACCTATTGCATCTCATTTAAAACCAATGTATCTAGAGTGGTTGGCGCTTTCCGTAGGAATGACTGCTGCACGAAAAATGTACGACTCGTTTTACTTAGTTCCTCCATTCTGCGCTCAGTTACATGCAAAAATGGCTGAACTAGAAATAATGCGCCCCAGTCTAGTTCTGAAAAGAATACGCAATGTTTATGAAGCTGCCTGTCTGCAGTTTGGAAAAACCAACACTGGTAAGTCCCCCTTCATTTATTGTTTTTTGTAATAGAATGTAAGCGCTCTTTCCATGCAATCCTCTTCTTGTTAATTTTTTTACAAAACAGTCACCCTGATTTTTCACTCTGCTGTCAATATTTCATTTACAGTGAAGCTCATAGGTTGTTGTGAGTGTGAGGATTTAGTTTTTTTAAAGCAAAATTTTGTCAATAATATCTTTCACAAATTTTTTACAAAAAAGAAGGAATAAGCTGGTCGGTTTGTTCAGTAACTGTTCTAAATGTGGCTCTTTAACCCTTTTGTACCGAAGGTCTTTTGCACCTTCTGATACCTGGGGGGGGGGGGGGGGGGGGGGGGGCTGAATTTTCACCTTAACTCAAAACTATTGCTGATGGCTTATTTTTTAGTATTTTTCAAATCTGTAAAAACCATCTTGCTCAGTATTCTCTGGGAAATAAGAGAATGTTTGTTTATTCAAATTGTTGTTTCAAAAGTACCAAGTTCAAATATTCTAAAAAAATGTGACAGTTGTTTCTTTGATTTCTTTGAATTTTGAAATTTGAACTTTATATGTAAGATGATCCCAAGAAAATGGCATACATATTCTGAAACTACTTTTAGTAAACTATAAGATCACCCGCTGAAAAATTTGTCTCCCTCCAAACTGCAGGAAAATGTGTTGATGCCGAAGGGGGTTGAATTTTCATCCCATCTACTTTCTTGCCTATAACTGCAGGAAAATTTGATGAAAATTTCTTAGTATTGGTAGAAACTTTCTTAATACCCTCATCAAGGAATACATGGAATCTTGAAGTGAGAAGTTGACATTTTAGCTTTTTATCTTTAAAAAAACTGGCCTGGGATGAAAATTCACCCCCCCCCCTCCTTGCCTTAGGCACATAAGGGTTAGTTATGAGAGCGAACAGTGTATGTATGAAGAAGAAAAGCACCTATTCGGAATTTTGATCAGTCGTTTTTTGGACTTTCCAGAATTTGCATGCATTTTTAAATACATTTGTTTTTGACTTGGCAAAGTCTCATTAATAAGTCTTCAAGCACATAAGTGTCCAGGACATCTTTGACTAATTTCTTCTATTCATGTTTGTCAGAGACAAATAAAGACCACAACTTGTGCTTCCCATGTTAAAAAAGTGAGGCAAGTTGGATACCCCGCTTTTGTTAGGGAGTCACTTGTTTCAACACCAACAGTCGCCTACCATTGAGTGGTAAGCTCAACGGAAGGCTGTGATTGGTCACCGGTCCAGTAAACGGAAACAGGTTTTCTTTTGGTTTTGTGTGGCGGATTCAAGCCACTCGCTCTATATTTCAGTCGACCAATCAGAGCCTTCCTTTTTAGCTCATCAGTCAACAGTAGACAACTGTTGGCTATTGTCTCGATGAGTCTCAATCGAAATTGAGCTGGGAGAGTGGACACCTGCAAGCTTTGTGCTGCAAGGAAAAAAATAGTTGGTAAGATTTACCATCATGATGACTGATTCCTGCACCTGCCAAAAAGATTGTAAACCAAATCAGATATTGGGTTGAATAGAACAAGTGTCTAGTTCATTCAACCCGATATATGGTCAAGTTTACCATCTTTTTGACAGGTGCAGAAATCAGTCACCATGATGGTAAATCTTACCAACTATTTTTTTCCATGTGGGTCTCTATTTGTCGCTGAAGTTTGTAAGTGCAAGTATTTATCTTTACAAGATCTCAATTTCTTAGGTACCTCTTCATCTCTTTTGTTTCAGACTTTTGGTTAGAGTACATCAAATTCGAAACAATGCATGGCGACCCCACTTTCATCTCTGGTATTTATGAGCGTGCCATATCGATTCTAGAGCCATCATTCGTTGATACTTTCGAGCGAGATTTCAACCTTTTAAAAACAAATTCTGCTCTGTCGACGAGTTAATATTTGACAAAGCAGATTAATACTCAAGGAGATTCTGTCAGTGATCCTTAATTTTAAGGAGGGTGGTATGTGATCTCAGACGCTTTCTGTGTCGTACCAGTTTTTTCATAATCAGTTAATTATTTAACTTGAACCCCACTTGTTTGTTATGCAAAGAAGTATAGATGTGGAGGCTGCTTGTGGTTTAGCATCTTGATGACGTCACAAATGCAGTGTGAAGCTATAAAAATATCAAAAACATGTTGTGGTTATGTTTTCTGACTCTGTAATGGTACAGAGGTTAATGGGTCAATATTTGGTCAGCAATTTTAAGCGTTGATTCTAATGTTAAGTGAAGCAAAAATAATTATGTGTGCCCCAAAAATGATTATAATTCACTCCTGCATTCTAGAATAGCAAATGAAAAGTCTATTTCAATGTCAATATTGGACAATATGACAATGATTTTTATTGAGAGATTTTTTCTCTGCGGTTTCCGTACCGTGATATTTGATTTCATTCAATCAAAGTTGAAAGAGGTTGTTTCATCGCCCATAAGGAATGGGCTGAGAATGGATTTCCTTCATTTTTTCAGGGCTGATAGAACTATTCTTGGGGAGTCTAAAGCTGGCCTATTTTTAATTTTTGCCCTCTTAGAACCGGGGGGGCGGGGGGTCAAAGGTAAAACGGTTTTTCGGCCATAACTTTTGAACGGTTAAAAATAACAAAACAAACTTTTTTTTAATCGAAAGATCTTTTAAAGACCTATCTTTTGATGTGTATAATATTTCAAAAATATTGAATTTTAGTTGAGTTATTGCATTTTCAAAATTTTGGAAATTCCAAAAAATGAGTTTTTTGGATTTTTTTTATATGGGGATCGCACCGAGGAAAACAAAGAACTGTCTCAAAGAAAGCCCTTTTTTTACCGGTTAAAATGAGCTAAAGTTCGTTTTCGGGAAATGATTTGTCTTTGAGTTATGAATTTTTAAAGTGTCAAACATCGCTATTTTTGGGTTCTCAGCGGCAGCGACGAGGCCGAAAAAAATCATTTCTCCGCATGTAGGGGACAAAATTCAATGAAAATCGGTATCTGGGGGTTTTTGAGGTCGCAGATTTCAATTTTGCCGTCAGATTTGAAGAATTGTGAAATCCAAGATGGCTGCCGACCTCTATATACTCGGCAGAGTATATAGACCTCTATATACCGATTTTCATTGAATTTTGTCCCCTACATGCGGAGAAATGATTTTTTTCGGCCTCGTCGCTGCCGCTGAGAACCCAAAAATAGCGATGTTTGACACTTCAAAAATTCATAACTCAAAGACAAATCATTTCCCGAAAACGAACTTTAGCTCATTTTAACCGGTAAAAAAAGGGCTTTCTTTGAGTCAGTTCTTTGTTTTCCTCGGTGCGATCCCCATATAAAAAAAATCCAAAAAACTCATTTTTTGGAATTTCCAAAAGTTTGAAAATGCAATAACTCAACTGAAATTCAATATTTTTGAAATATTATACACATCAAAAGATAGGTCTTTAAAAGATCTTTCAATTAAAAAAAAGTTTGTTTTGTTATTTTTAACCGTTCAAAAGTTATGGCCAAAAAACCGTTTTACCTTTGACCCCCCGCCC
This sequence comes from Trialeurodes vaporariorum, assembly GCA_011764245.1. NCBI lineage: Eukaryota > Metazoa > Arthropoda > Insecta > Hemiptera > Aleyrodidae > Trialeurodes > Trialeurodes vaporariorum. The sequence continues at coordinate 35,098,792 of VMOF01000013.1, read as the reverse complement.
CCCCGGTTCTAAGAGGGCAAAAATTAAAAATAGGCCAGCTTTAGACTCCCCAAGAATAGTTCTATCAGCCCTGAAAAAATGAAGGAAATCCATTCTCAGCCCATTCCTTATGGGCGATGAAACAACCTCTTTGCTGGTTTAAAAAGTGTCACCAACAAACTCTCTCCCCTTAAGCAACCATGTGGCCAATCACTCTACCCCTCTTTTTTATCAGAGAGAGGCTTCTGACATCAACATCTAACATAGAAGCCAATGGATGATTGTTTTGTTATGAACCCCCCCCCCCCCCAGAAATGGGGCCACCCGATTTTAATAAAGGCAAGATAGCTAGTTCACCATTTCCACTTCTCCAGTATATGTATACTATCTCTATCCAGCTTTTCTTTGATCCATCGATTGGTGTCTTCACCTGCTGGTTTCTTTGAGCAAGACCAATCCTCTAGTTATACCTGATTGAAAGCGATGCACCTACAATAGAGCCGTTAATTGGCTATCATGTAGTAAGTGCATACTTGCGCAGTTTAACCAGAAAATCAGGGCCACCCATAGTGGGTCAAAACTTGGATTTTTCCTGTTGAAAAATGTGTTGTTTTTATCTTTAAAAACATATTAGTGTTGATATTTTCTCAAATAAATCATTTTAAGTTCTATAATTAGCGATGTTATTCATTTTTAAATGATCTTGCTGATCATTGTTCGTAATCTTGATTTTTAACTGTAAAATTATGTCCCAGAAATTCCATGTTTTGATCTACTGTGCCACCCCTCCAGTTTCGAACAATTGAGTTCTCTATTGGGAGGAATGCACTTAAAACAGCAGGTGCGTTCTTTCCATAAAATCAGCTAATGCATGGAATAGATTTTTGATAAAGAACACACCCGTGGTTTATGGGCCAATATTGAAGTCAACAGGATCGAATAAGATCGCATGAAACATCAGGTGTGTTCTTTATTAAAAATCTCCAATCCATTTTTATGCTGCTTTTAAAGAAAGATCACTCCTGATGTTTTATGTACTCCTGATGTGTTTATGAAACATGAGGTGTGATCTTTATTAAAAATCTCCAATCCGTTTTTATCCTGATTTTAAAGAAAGATCACTCCCTCCTGATGTTTTATGTACTCTTGATGTGTTTATGAAACATCAGGCCTTTATGTGGCCTTTATTAAAAATCTCCAATCCATTTTTATGCTGATTTTAAAGAAAGATCACTCCTGATGTTTGATGTACTCTGCTTCTGGTAACCTCAAAAGGTGTTTATGCTCTTAATGGCGCAGGAATCACAAGAAGGATCAAAGAAAGCTCCGCTTGACTCTAAAAAAGGTCTTTTCCCTAGATCATGACCATGATAATTGATTTCACAGGAATTAAAAATTCAGGATTTAATCTTTAATTGAAATTAATTTAATTTTACTTTTAAGATATTGTATACATAGATTTACACACATATATACAAAAATGCACATTATGGTCGAAAGATTTGTAAACTTACATCCAGCATTAGAATCAGTTATATTATGGTAAAATTTTTTTGTATTTTCAGTTTTCTATGAATGATGATGTACAAAAACGAAATAAGTTGAATAAAAAATTAACATGAAAGCTTGTGGTTTTTTCTTTCAAAACTCTTAAAAATGTAGCGGACAAAAATTATGAAGAATCAATTCATTTAATTCAGATCATCCACCAATAACGAGCCATTTGAAATTTCTTCTCCTCTATTATAAACTCCTTCAAATCTATCAGGAACCAATATTTTGACTATTTCTGGGGGGGGGGGGGGGGGCTTAAATAATTGAGGCTGAACCTGCAGTCTGGAGAGAAGAAAGATAATTGATCAATTTGAGATTCTTCTCATGACAACACTTCAAAAAAGGTTGGAAGAATGAATAGGCTTCACCATTGCGCCCAAGAATGGGTCTGTTGCAAACTTTTGCTACAACGATAAAAAGGAATTCATCATATATAAAATCGCCCGATAAGTCCATTGGTGACATCAGAAAGTCATGAAATGCGATAATAAACTCAAAAGAGATGTTTAATGAAATCAAAGATGGCGGTAAAATATCGAGCAATCTGTATGCATGCACCTTTAACATTCAAGGATTGCCAACGTTGACAACCTCACAGCTTCAGAGGTTATATGTTTATTTACGTTGTGATTGAGTGTGATTGATATTGTGAGGTTGGCTATCCTTGGATGTTCGTGGTGCATGCATACAGGTTGCTCGATCTTCTACCGCCATCTTGGATTTCTTTAAACGTCTCTCGTGAGTTTCATTCTGCATTTTATGACTTTCTGATGCCATCAATGGACTTTTCACGCGGTTTTACATCAGATTAAACACTCTATAGCGCTGTAGCAAAAGTTTGCAACAGACCCATTAAGGCGATTCCAGGGCCGATTAAGACACCACATCACGCTGCTCAAAAAATCAACAGTTTAACGGGTAAAATTGACAAATTTACTCCAAAAGAACAAATTTGAGGAAGTTGACACCTGCCAGCATACTTCAGGAAGATACCGTTTAAAGCTGAAACACGCAAAAATAAAGCCGTTGTTTAGGAAATACAAAAATTCCCATAAGCCTCAATGAATGGAAGTGAGGTAGATAGACAAAGTATCACTCGCACTCACTGAGCTTGCGGCAAAATTAATTTCCTAAATTGTGGCTTTAATTCTCAACCAATTTCTGCTCGTTAGGGGCTCAAAAAATAAAAAAAATAAAAAATCTCACAGGTGCCAACTTCCTCCTTGGATTTTGCATTTTTCCTTCATTTTCAATTTAAAATACCTAAAACACGACTTTTCCCAAAAGAGACTACTAGTGGTATCCATCAGATTGAAATCTGGAAAAGTTTCGCCTTGAATCACCTCAACTGAAACACATATTGATGGCCTACTTCTGTTATAAAGTATTTAATAAAAAATGCCAACTTCTCAGGTAAGCAAGAACAAGCGCACCCCAGGAAAGTGAATGATGGAAAAAAAAGAGGATGAAATAAATAAAAAAAAATAGATAAATTTCCCTCATAAATTGATGCTTACATATCAGTTATCATTCAGTGGTGGCTTGTGGCAACCATGCTGTTCGCCTATGAAACCGATTCTAAAGCATCAATTCCTCAGGGATTCTGCAACCCGCGGAAAATCGATTATTTTACAAAGATTTATATGATGAGAATCCTTTGTCTCTAAATTTCATGCCCTGCCATCTTTGTCATTAACTCATTACTAAATAAAATAATGTTAAAATTTTGTGATGAAAAAGTGAGATGGGTGATTTTAGGACTAATTTTTGTGAGATACAGGGTATGACAGATTTTCTGTTTTGAGACCATTAATCTGAGGATGGATTTCCACTTTTGATAATAGAAACAAAATTAATCTGAGGATAAAGCCTTACAGCTTGACTAATCTTATCCGAAGTTGGCAGTACAGGGTATTGAAACTAGGCCATTGATGTGAAACTTTAGCTGTCTTTTTTTTTTATCCTTTGGCAGTTTGCAGAATTTTACATGGAGTCTTACGGACCATTATGGATGAGAATTTTTTTTTCCTTTTTAGCTTTTTGCAGTTTTTTGGACACAATTCATCGCTAAAAATTATTTCAAGCACAATTTGACCAGAAAAAATAGTAAAAAATGGCCACAAAGGGCTACAAGCCTCAACATATGTGTACAAGAATCTTGATTAATCACTCCGAGTGATTTGCACCGATCGCAAAACTCCAATTCTGTATGAACGACTATGGACATAAAAAAAAACAGCTTTTCAAACAGACATTGAGCCACCTTAAAGTTCTGGAGTAAAAATGATGCCAGATAGAGAGAATGAGAGGAGGGAAACAGATACAGAATAGATTGGTGACAGCTCATAGACTACACTATAACTTCAAATGAAATGATAAGCCAATATTAAAAATTATTTCCAAACTGTAAAATAATACAGCTGAAAAAGTGATTTCACAATTAAAATAAAAATCCTGAGATTTTAAGTTGGAGGCGACTGATTAAAATTTATGTTTCTTACATTTTCAAGCATTTTGGGTGTTCCCTCATTCCCAGAAGTGGAGGGACCACAAACTACGGATGGCACTTTGCGTAATGGAAATTTTCAACAAGACCATAGCGCAAAAAATGATGTACAAAAGTTGGCAAAATGATAATAAACTAATGTGTAAAGATAAACTCAAAATATAAATAAGATAAAAAAAAAAGTAACAAATTAAAGACAGGAATAATGAAGAAAAGTAAATAAATCTTTTCATGCATTTAAACAGAAATTTTATACAAGTAGAAATTTTACTCAACCATTGTGACAATTTTTAACAATCAAACAAGGAATAGATACAATTTTGTTCAAATTTATAATATAAAATATTTACAATAATTTATAAACAAATAATGAAGAAAAAAAAAATAGATAAATTAACAAAAACTAAACATGCGCCATGAAGTGAATTTTATGTAATCGCATGTATTCAAAACAATTACAAGCCAACAGTTCAAATAAAAGCTATGTTCCTTTTCAAATTGGTACAAAAGTCAAATTTGAAAGTTAAAAATGTAATTCAGCAAGATGAGGTGAACAGTTTGATCTGATACAACAATTAAACACGAACGAGCAAATTGTTTTTTGGATCTTTTGATGTTTACAGATAAGATCAAACTCATCAAAACCCTACTCAAAAATAAGCCTCAGATACACTGAAAAAATGATACAGTCTTGAACACTGTAAATTACAGACTATATAGGTTTACCGAGGCACTCTGGTTATGGCGCCCGTAGTTTTTGGCGGTGCCACCCGTAATTACAGACTCCATCACAGAAAGTAGCAGGCTTCAAGACCCGAAGTGCCTCGGTAAACATGTATAGACCTGAGTGTTTATTTATTGTAAGCCCAAAGACTTAAATAATCTATATTTTTTTGTTCAACAGTTGTATTAGATCACAAATCAGTCACCAGATTAAGTGGTTTAAAAATGCTTTAAAAGAGACCAAAGTTTGACGGTTTGAAAATGACGGAATCAATCGAGTTATTAAAGGCCTCGGAGATTGATCACAGCAGCAGATTTTGCTGGTTGGTTCTCTTTCTAGACAATTTTTTTCCCAATACAATCATCTTCAATAATCAGAGTCAAAGTGAAATAGGCATTGGCGGATACAGAGGAGGCGATAGGGGCGATCTCCTCTCCCCCCCCCTTTGGCCAGGAGTGGATGAAATAAAATACAGTTTCAAGGAAATGACTTGCAGTCAGCAACAGCCAGCCAGATTTGGGTTTGAAATCCTCCATGTATGTGTTTTACATTGATTCAAATGAGAAATACACAGTCTGAAATCATTATTCTGGCAACACTGATATTCAAAAATCCCACATTTTTCATGTATTTCTCATGTATTTGTACTATTAGTGACCTGTACCATGCATATTTGCAGGTAATAATGTATCAATCAAAAATAAATAAATAAATTATAAATAAATAAAAATTTGGTCCAGCACATTTTTCCCATTTCAATCAATGCAGGATATACAGGGTGTGTAAAAAAAAAAAAAGAGGGGCACTTGTGAACAAGTCGAGAAAGGCTTCACATTTTGAAAATTACAGAAACATGCATTCCACCATTTCACAGAATAAATCTTTACTGGGAGCATTTCACAAAATTCAATACCCCTGATAAGAAACCTCCGTCAAAATACTGGAACGAATGTTCCAGCATTTTTCAAAATTTGAAGCCTCTCTCAAAATTCTCAAGGACTTGTTTTTTTTTCTTTTCTTTTACACTCTGTAGAACTGAACCTTATATCTGATACGTCCAACAGTGAATTGCTGTCAAGAAGGTGTAGATACTTAACTCACTAAGTTCACTTTTAAGAAATTGAAACGTACACATCATTTTTTATTTTTGTTTTTTGTGTATTTTTCATGGAACTAGATGCAGAAGTCCACGCAAAAAACAAACAGAAGCAAAAACATGCTGCAGACCTATCGATAACTGATGAGTGATGACTGATGACATAAATATGAAAATCCTTTTCCTCATCAATTGTTGATACAAAAAAATATTTCATAAATTCTGAGTCACAAAACAACTCCAGCTCATTTGGTGACTTAGTTAAACACTAAAACAATGTCAGAAAACATGGACTTGGCCCGAGGGGGGGGGGGGATAAAAATTACTTACAATGATGAATGTGCAGAGGCCTTAAACTAGCATTTTTTCAGCTTATTCATTGCTAGGCTACGGAATGATAAAGACTAATCACGGTTGGTAGAGGTAATTTCAGAAGTGTAGGCGCACCTAGGAACATAATCTTTGGAATTTTCCAATGTTACTTCTCATACTACGCAGTAGAAATGAATGAAAATGAATAAGAGCACTGGCTTTTCATTGAGGAACTCTTTAAAATCAAAATTTTTATTTGTATACAAAATTCTAAATAAATAGATAAATAAATAAATAAATACAGGGTCAAAGTTGCAGGCAAGTTTTGTTCTGATTTCAAGGAATAATAACTGAAAATTCACCAAAGATTATCTAAAAATTGAAAATTTGCCAAAGATTATCAGTGAGCTGCATCTACACTTCTGAAACTCTTATCAAGTGATTTACCAGGTATATGAAATAAGCAAAAAGGTCTCCACATAAAATGTGCATACCTCTACAGTCAAAGCCTGATACAAACCTACGCATAAATTGAGTCGTTTCAGGCAAGGGTGGTCTGAGTCCAAGATTCAGATTTTGAGTCACTGATTCTGATTGAGACTCATCATGTACTGTTAAGTAAGTACGGTTCCTTACTATTTTTACCATTTATTAATGTTAGAACAGTTTCAGGGGAAAGAAAGACCAAAATTACGAGTTGAAACATTGCAAAGAACGAGATAAATTGGACTAAGAGGAAAAACAAGTGATAAAATGAAACTAAGTTCATAATAATAGCCGATATTGTACTTAAAACTTAAAAGACTTACATAAAAGCCAAAGACTTTTCGATCGACAAGATCATCATCAATGGCATGGAGTAAAGTTTTAACAAGTAAAAGATAAAAACAAGAAAAGCAATAAAAAACAATGTAAACTAATAAATACACAATGATGCCAAACAATGTACATTAGAATCCCCTTAACTTGAATCGTCAGGGACCTGCGAAAAAATTCGAGTTAATGCAATTTTCGAGTTATCCGAGGTCGAGTTAAGGGAATTCTACTGTATGTTAAACAAATAAAACAAATAAAAAGAAAAAGTAAAAGCAAAATAGGAAAAAGCTGAGAGCAAGGTGGAAGAAGAGATGAATTAAAAAATAATTCCACCAAAGAATTGAGACGATTGCTTATAATTAATCTCTTTCTCCATCTTGCTCATAGCTTTTTCCTAATTTGCTTTTGCTTTTTCTTTTGCTACAGCTTTTTATTTGGTTTTGTTTAACATATGTATATTTTTTTTTATTAGTTTACATTGTTTTTTATTGCTTTTATTGCTTTCAACTTTTACTTGATGTAACTTTACTCCGTGGCACTGATGATGCTCATGTTGATCGAAAGGCCTTTGGCTTTTACGTAAATCCTTTCAATTTTTAATTACAAGATCGGCTATTACTATGAATTTAGTTTCATTTTACAACTCGTTTTTTTTCTTTTGAAAATGCAAGTGATGTACATATAAATCTTCAAATTTAAATCATGAGAAGCACAATATGAAACCACTTAAACCACAGTATCACCTTAATTTTGCATACCTATTTTTCCAACTTTTTAATTTTCTGCAATTATTTAGGTTTCTATTGGCTTTTTGATTTTGTCTGCGGTAATATGTTTTTTGTTATTCAATTATATTTATTACATTTGTCTCAGGGCTCATGCCTGCAGGCTGTTTATGAAGGAACAGATTGTAATCGTATTGAGTCACTATCGAGAGCATGTTATTCATAAGGGTGGTGTCAAAATGTTAGGTTCCGTTCCAATAGAAACTCTCCAATCACTACGGGCTGGCACAGTAGCTCAGAGTTCATCAGTGAATTTCCGTAGAGATGGAAGGGTTTCTATCGGAATGATGCATCCTGTAAGAATAACACGCACTCCATTACCGACTCGATGGCATTACAATATGATCGTTCATAATCAGCCTGCAGCTTTGTTATTAAATAAATAAATAAAACACAAATAAATAAATAGAAATTGGACTTAAACCACTATTGCACAAAACACCTCAACTACATGAACGATCAATATGAACCTAGGTATTTCAAAGACTAATCGCACCATGTATTTGAATAAAAATTCGCCTTCAATAATAAAAAAACAAAAAGGAGTTTTTTTTTTTTTCATTTTTTTTTAAATTTGATTAAGAGTACTACCAGAATACTTTCTTTTGAAATTCATCTTACAGACAAAATACAATGATAAATTGAAATATTAAAGGATGATTGGAAATAAATTATAAAAGTGATGATGATAAAATAATAAAATATGTAGTAAAACTTTTCAACAATGATTTTTTTCTGCACCGTATGAAATAGTTTGAGAGAATATATTTAGGATTTTAAAAATCTTCCAATCAGTTACCTATTTATTTGCTTGGAATTTTTGGAATCAGGTACAAGTGACCTTTCTTATATCAATTGCCCTTTAATTAAGGTGTACGCAACTGATTTGCTATGAGCTTCAGCATTTGACTGAAGCACACAATTTTCATCAGAAACCAATAGTTTTACTGGTTTGAAATTAATCATCTAACCTTCATGTGATATTTAAAAGAAAATTTAGAAGAGTTTAATACTGGTTATCCCGGCATAACTTGTGAAGCATTGAGAAATACTGCCCTCTCTCCCTGAAATTGGGTGAATTGATTGGAGCATCTTTGTAGACATCATAGGGGTGTATATGGTCACTACGAAGCTGCTCAATTTAGCACATAGGGTGTCCTGAAAGTACCAAGACTGACACTGTAACTTCAAAACTAAACAAGCTAGCGAAATGATCTTGGACTCAATAGAAAGATCAACTCTTTTCCCTTTGATTGAGCCCATTTGTTTAAAAATTGATGAGTCATGACCTTCTGGAAAAAAAAAAAAATTACCCTCAACGGATTTTTTAGCACACATTGTCTTGAAGCAAAAAACGACGCACTAAATCAGATGCTGAGATCATACATCTGTCGGAGTGATCAGATAATGAGCATTATCAGTCTCATCTTCAGTTGGGTGACCACAGTAATGTTTTTAAGGAGTATTTTCACTGTTGCCAAGTCGTGCTTTGAGAGAGAAAGCACTGGAAAATTTAGAGCTTCGTTTTTTGCTGCTAGAAAATGTATGCTAAAAAACTGGAAGGGGATCATTTTTTTTTTTTTTTTTTTTATTCAAACTGTCATAACTTTGTCAATTTTTGACCGAATGGGCTTGTCTTGAGCTAAAGTGATAGAAAAAGAGTGGATCTTTCAATGAGTCAAAAATCATTTCGCTAGCTTGTTTAGTTTTGAGGTTACGCCATCAGTCTTGGTACTTTTGGGACACCCTATGTTACCTATGAAATTCAATACAGCTTCATTTGGTACTGAAGGAGATTCAATGAAAAGTATTTTCAACCATGTACATACAAAGAAACTTCATCACTTAGAACATTTTTAGGTCCAGATTCTTAAAGTGATAAAAATTGAGATTTTTTTTGTCTAAAATTTCTGTTGAAAAGAACCAAATCGCAATTATCAATGGTTGGAATGAGTGAGATCAAAATGTGGAACATTTAAATTAATAAACAAATATGTAATTCTGCGCAAAAATAAGTATGTATTGTGAAAACTCTGCTTGGCGAGCTAAAATAAAGCAGGGTACTGATTGTAGTCCCTGCCGTCAGAAAAAAGGGATGAAAGGGTTAGGGGTGTTTCAATTACCGATTAATATTTAATAATCAATCAAAAAATTCCTAAATTGATCAATTAGTTTATCAATTACCTCTCAACCGATTAATCAAAAATATCAATCATTGAAAAATTAATCGAACAATTGATTAACTATTCCAGTAAAATTTAGATAATTTTTGAAATATTATGAGGTATTTTCACGAAAAGTTGATGGTTTTATTGGCTCTTAAAGCATCATTTTTTTCTGATTAGTAATCTATTAAAGCAATAAAAAGGTTTAGATTAATCATTGCACTCGGTTGAAATTTTGAGAGTGCATTTATTTTGATTAATTGATTAGTCAACTAATCGAACACCCCTAGAAAGAGGGATAAAGTACTGTCATTCTTGCTCTAACCTCATTTTTTCAGCTCATCATAAAAAGCTTTGTTTAAAATAAGGCAAAAAAAAAAAATACATTTTAGGGATCCTTGCAGTTGATTTTGATCAAACAAGACTTTATGGACTGAATTTAACACTTTATGAACAATATCCTGACTTAGAATATCTATCACTGTCAAATCTTGAAAAGATAAAACTCAACGATAGTGTATAATTTTATAGGGGGGGGGGGGGGGGGATTAAACCTAAAATCTCATTTTTTTCCTGATTATTTCATAAACCTTGCAACAAAGTAGTGTAATCACCTAATTGGAGCTGATCAAATTGGAAACGGAGCAATGATCGGAGAACTAACAGGCAAATGAGGAGGTGATGTTTTTCAGTTATGAAGGCATGCTATATACAAAATGTTTGGTCAAAATAGATCACACTTTTCGCATTTTGATCCTAAAGATAATACCAAGGAAGCAAGGAAAAAACAGCTGTCCCCATTTTTGTAACATAATTGAGATAAAGTTGAAATTTCTGCAAATATTCCTCTTCTTTTTCAGTTGGAACGTACCACTCGGAAAACTGGCCAATGAAATACATTCACAGGTCATTCCATCACACTTATCCTATCCCACCAACAGCATTTTAAAACTACATTTTTTATAAAAAAAAAAATACTTTAGTTTTAGTAAAAAGAAAACGAAGTAATTTTAAAATATTGCAGGTTTGACAGTTATGGTGGAATGATCCTTGCAACATTGTAGAATGGTGGTGGTATGATCCATACTGGTGAAGTAATCAACTAGAACTTTTATTCAAAAATTCCGAGAAATGTAACAAGATTACATTTTTTAAAAACTCAGCTTCAGCCCACTTTTTGAGCATTGCACTTAGAGAAGGAATCTTATCACGGCCTTAAAATTAAATGAGAGCAGTTTTCCAAAATTTAAGTTAAGGGATAGCTAGTTTTATCTCTAAATGCTTCTAGGAATTTACAGCCAACAACCTTCAAACAAAAAGCAATCATAAAAAAGACAAATTATGAATTGAAGTGAAGCTGCCGAACTTCAGCAAATGAGGCTGTTGCACACTTTAGCTTCCAGTGATTTAATAGTTGATTCTAGAGTGAAAACCTCCAAAACTAGCTATCGCAGCACTAAAAACTTCCAAAATCCACTCCTAAGCTCAATAAACGCTTTTAACAGCATCAGTGTAATGGTGGCTTAGGGCAGTAATAATGGGAGATTTCCATTTAATAATACTGTAACTTCATCAAGAAGTGACCAATAAGAGACGACTCCTATGACACCGGATGTCACAGGACCGTTCATCGGATGTGGATCACAACTTTGGTGACTAATTACTTTGTTAATCATCCTTGTCAGCAGAGAGAGAGTGACAAGATTAAGATAGGAATCTCCCATTATTAGTTATTATTGCCCTGCGCCAGCATTACGCTCGCCCAAATGAAAGCGGTTATTAAGCTAAGGAGTGGATTTCGGAAGATTTTAGTGCTACCATCGCCATTTTTAGAGGTTCTTACATCAGAATCAACTACTAAAGCGCTTATAGCAAAAGTTTGCAATAGCCTCATTCTCACATCTAGAATGTGTTCTTGTATTTTTACCAAACAAGAGCATCGCACGCAATTTTTCACAAGATCCTAGCATATGGATAAGCTAAAAATTTAGTAAAATGCCAGAGCAAAAATACATTTTTGAAATTTGAAACACAAAAAATATAAAAGATCTTTAAAACTTATTCAAATTGAGAAGGAATGCAAAGAAGTAAGCTTCAGACACGGGCCTATTGAAAAATTGTCTTGCTTACAATCTGATTATTTTCAAGAGTTTCAAGAGAGGAAATTCAGTCTTGTTTATGATAAGAGACCTTCAGCACACCACAGAGATAATAATGATTAGTCAGAGGTGCAAATTTTAAAACAGCCATTAAAATAGATTTCAGATGATAATTCCAAAATTTTAAGACCTATGATTTTATTAATCCAAAAACCATTTGGTGCAATTTTTTCAGTTAAAAAATAACGTTCTAATAACAAATGGAAAAATCCAAAAATTTAAATCTAGTAATCTTGGACCTTGTCGGACTAATGGTACATTCCCGCTTATAGGTGTCATTTTTCTGGCAAATATCACAATCAAACTGTCATACTTTAAAGTACCTATTTTTCAAATCAACTTCTGAATTTTCAGCAAGTTATGGTGTTTTAAAATGTTTGCCGGAAAAAACACCACACAAACCCACGCAGAAGTTTAAAACTTACCTGGAAATCTGACAAGGCTAATTAACGGAAGTTCCCTTATCACTAGAATACAACAGGAGAAAGACTGAAAGTCAACTTATTTATCTACATGCAAGGTTTATTTTGGCCCGAAAGACATTATCATTCAAACTTTCACACGCGTTTTTCTTGTAATGCGATTTTTGCTCATGTACCATCATTCCAGCAAGGTCCACAGTTGATAACATCTAACGCTGTGATTTATGAGTCAAAGCTTACGGAGAAATTGACTGTCTGTGAACATTGTACTTTTGTGACACAGGATGGAACAAAGTTTGAGCAAACAGTGAAGTATTTAAAAAAGTTAGGACAGCAAGAGACTGTTTTTACATGAAAATTACAATCCATAATTCCCATGAAAAAATATAATAATATTAGATTCATAAATGGTTTTTGCTCGCTCCAGTCAGACTATCAGTTTTACAATTTATCAATGAAACCAAGCATCTGCATTGGATCCTTTCTAGCATCATACATTTCCTCCACTTCCAATGTGACAACATTTTTTATTTTAATATTTATGAAGAGCGAAGACCCTGGATGTAAAATGTAAAGTGTAAAGTAAAGGTCTAATAAGTAGAACAAGTCTTGCATTGACTATTTCATGCAATCTAAATTACACGTAAACCAAACCTTCCTCGATTTTGAGAGAAGAAAAGAATAGGTGCGTTGTTTTCACGTGCAATGTGGGTTGCATTGAAAATTTGACGCAGGAGTTATGCCACTGCTTGTACTTAAAAAAGCTTGATAAACCTTAAAGAGGAGTACTTAAAAAAATGGATGTACATAGTTAAATTTGGAAAAAAAAAATTTGGACCTATCATCTGAGTATCGTTTCAACAGCATAGCAGTCTGATGGAATAAATTTCATAAGTGAAACTGAAATTCTAAAGATGATGAAATCTCTTCACATCTAAAGACAAAAGATTCTTCAAATTTCAGATGAGCAATTTAAATTTCATGAACGATGAAACCTCGAGTCTATAAGGACAAAAGATCCTTCAAATTTCAGAAGTGGAACTTAAATTCTAAGGATGATGAAATCTCTGAATACCCAAGGACAAACGATTCATCCAATAACTGAATTTCACTCAAGTACATAGATGTTTCTGAAAGATACAGAATAGACGGATTGAAAAATTGACAGTTCAATGTGAAACTTGTTTGGGTTGCGTTGAGCTGAAATTGAGGGCAGGTATGACAGCATGAAGAATGAGAAATGAGGACTTGTTTAAAACTCTTAAAATAGTTAACTTTGAATAAAAAGTTTGTGCACCTTTGAGGCTTTAAATACCTGTTTAGCTACCTATGATAAAAATCAGGCAGTTAAAATTAAACTTAAAAAAGGAAGAGAGAAAAGCATTAGTTTGTGATAAAAACATAAAAAATAAAGTTTAAAAAAGGATTCATTTGTAAAAAATAATTAGCGTATCTGATCTGAAACATATACTTCTTACTGATTTAAGAATATATACATTAACGCAATGATACATAAGAGTGCTGAGATCCGACATACAATAATGTGTTATTGTAAAACTTTACAATATTACCATAATATTGTAATATGTTACTAGGAAAAGATTAAAAAAAGATGCAGAAAACAAGAGAAAAGGGGGACCATCATTTGGTAGTTTCTGCGAGAAAGAGTCTTGAGTAGAGCTTGATCCAGATCCAGGGACCATAATCTTTGCATTCGTAGAATTTTTTCAGTTTTTTGCCCCACTTTGAAATGCAGAAGAGCTTGCAGAAAAGACTTGGTGAGAATGAAGGATTTAAAAATCTTCAATTTAGGAGCAGTCACACTAGTTTTCATTCCGGTTTTATGTGTTTTCATGAAAAAATTATTTACAATAAACCAAAGATAACAAGTTAAAGCCAAAGATTATGCGCCTTCGTATCTGAAACAAGCTCTAATTTTGTGCCTACCAGTCAGAGGAGAAGAGATAAGAGACGAAAGATTGATTGAAGGGAAAATACTTCAGTGACGCTTGAAATAAATTAGCTAAATCATGAAAAAATAGATACATGAGTGAAAAAAAAAGAAAAAAAAAAAAAAAAATAGATCACTTTTTTTTTTTTTTTTTTTTTTTTAAAAAAGTAACAAGAACATAAAATTTTAGACAGTAACAGACGGAGAGGCAATGTTTGGTTTCTCCTGAGGATGATTACTTTCTTGCAATTCATCCGCAGCTTTTTTGTCATTTTTTACTAAAACATTTCGTAATTCTACTAATTCGTGACCTTTGTACAATCTCTTGATACCTCGTGGAAGACCGCGGCAGGACGTGAGGTTCAGGGATGCCAGCAGTGAACACTTCGTCAACACTGCTTTGACAGGATCAAGGCTGACTGAGGAACCGGTTAAATCAAGTACCCTAAAACCAGAAAAAATTAGCTTAGAACAAATGAATTCTTCTGAGGAAAAATTTGTTTCCGGAGGTCAATTAGGTTCCGGGGCTCTTGCTAACTTTTGCTGTAAGCAATTGAATAGGTAATTCTCGAGTAAAATCTACCAAAAAATACCAAGAGCGGTTTGATAATAACAAAATTTACTCACTGACTCACAAAATGACTAAAATTTATGACGTAATGACACAGCAACGCAGGTACTATGGGAGACTCCTATCTAATTTGAAGCTTCCCTCTGTGTGTCTCAAAAGAAAGAGAGACAAATTAGACAGGAATCCTCCATGATACCAGCTTAGCTCCACCATTTGAGAGCAAAGATGGCGGAGCTATGCAGGTACCTATTATAGGAAATTCCTATCTAGTTTGTCTCCCTCTCTCGTTTTGGAAACATACAGAGGAAAGCCTCAAATTAGATATGAGTCTCCATGTAACTCCGCCAATACGCCTTAAACTTAGAAGTCACTTTGTGAGTCTGTGAGTGAATATCGTAATTTTCCCTGGATCGTACTTTTTAATGTGCTCATCGTAATTTTCACTGGATTTTACTCAAGAAGTAACAATTCAATCACTTACAGCTAAAGTTAGCAAGAGGTTCATTCAGACTAGAACAATTCAAAGTTTACAGGTGCCAAAAAAAGTCAAAAATTGGTTTGGAAGTCAAAGTTCATCAGAAAAGCCGTTTCTGGTGAGTTTAACCACTGAAGTTCCCCAAAAAACAAGACAAATTGATGTAATTTGGGGTGAGTCAACCTTACAGTTTTCAATGAAAAAATATTTTCAGGGGGTTTTTCATGACTCACCACCCTCTAAGAACAGAAGCTATGACCAACAAGCCTGTTGAGAGGAAACAGATTTTTCTTGAGTACCATAATGTTATTATGTGCCTAATAACAATCAGCTATTCTATACGATACTATGAGAAAATTAGGTCATATTTACAATCATCACTGAGCCATCACTGCCATTTATAAATTACTACGTGCATGGCAATTTGAAAAACTGATAAATTAGTCAGGATTGAGCAGAAAACTTTGACTGTGTCAACACACTGCATAAAGATATTCAATCGATTTTTATTGTTTCAAACCATTTAGCAGGACTAGCTGGCAGAAGGCGTGTTATAGACCGTTTTAGTGCGAAGTCAACGGTTAGCCAGCAACCACAACAATGCACTCATCGGTCGCAATTGGCTGTGATAAAACTCGCGTAGCGATCAAAACTATCTCACTCACTCTCCTGTGACCCCCATGTATAACCATTTCTTTCTAGTTTTGAAATTCGTATACAGAGCCTTGTTTTACAACATATTCATATTATTATCAAAATTGCATTAAAATGCCTCATGGAATTCATTTCTGCCAAAAAATTTCACAAAAGATATTTCTATATACAATTTTTGAAATTAGAAAGAGGTGGCAGTACTTGAGAGTTACGTGAGAGCAAGAAAGTTAGTTTGTCTTTGTTTGGAACGCTCATTGCCGGATGCGGCCATTACTAAAACCCTCTATTATAAGTGCGATCGCAGGGGTGCAAAATGTTCCAAAACTTCGGAAGTTTCACGCGATCCATGACTTATTTCCTCACAGGATTTTAAAAAATTTCCTCACAAAAATTTGAAAATGATTACTTTTTTTTGGTTATTTTAACATTTCAACACCCTATATACTCAAAATGACCTATATTTTCTCATTTTTTACACTATTTTCCTGGGAAATCCTTTTTGCCATTATTAAAAAAAAAAAACAAAAACAAAAACAAACAAAAATATTTGGACAAATTTCCTCACTTTTTTAGAAATTTCCTCACTTTCACGCGATCCGCGGATCGCTAGATCGGGCACATTTTGCACCCCTGTGCGATCGTAATGACGGCATTGGGCACTAATAATTCACCACCAAATAACGGTGCTGTGCGATGTCATCGCTAAGTCATCGCTAAATCCCACTATTAAGAAATACCACTATATAATACATACACCAACTTTGACACGGCTGAAGTTCTGTTTCTGCCACGTTTCATACATGAATGAATACAAGGCTTTTAAACTGAGCAAAGTTTAAGACCTTAACATACCTTAACGAAGGGTTCTCTGCTTCTTCCGCTAAAACACTAACAGCCGTATCTAACGTCCTCGTATTTGTACTCCATGCTAAATCGACTTCAGTTAAACTGTGCGACCATTTTTGACAGATTAAATCTAATCCAGACTCATTTCGCGTCACATAACTCCCTGCAAGAGAAGACAGCAAAAATTGAATAAATTAGCAGCAGTAAAGTCTGGCCGCCCAAACAGATGAATAGACGAGTTCCATCTCCATAAAATCCGAAGTTATCTTTCTAGGATTTTTGAGAAGATAGTCTCCCAACCGGTGGCACTTTCCCGGAAGAATACAACAAGAGCACAGCTGCTCCTTCATAAGGAATACATAATTTATTGTAAAAAAGAAAATCATTTTATGGGGAAATGATTGCTTGGAAAAAAAATAACAAGTAACACATGCCATTGATTTGTTCCCCCAGACTGTCACACAGAAAAAGTGTATGACAAGTGCCTTCGCAAAAGTAACGTGATTTTTACAGCTGAAAATCGAGAGCATGTTTTTTCAAAGGGTTCTATACTTGGCCATATCAATAAAAAGATAGATAAATAAATAGATGATTAGATAGATAAAAAAGAGGGAAGAAAGACAACCAAAGCATTCTCAGACAAGGATAGAAAAGGGGAGCAATATTAATAAATAAATAAGTAGTAGTAGTAGTAAAGTCCAGCCGCCCAAACACGTAGTTCGTTATGCTGATCTTTCACAGCGAACGACTGCATAAAAAAAGAAGGGGTAGGAAAGACAATCACAGTATTCTCAAAACAAAGGATAGGAAAGAGGAGAGTGAATCAAATAATTAAACAGTATTTTTGATGCCTAACTATGATAGAAAAATAATAGAAGCAATGAAATGTTTCAGGCGTCGAGGCTCAACCAAAAAAAATCTTCTGATAAGCAGAACTGTAATGTGTAGTTGTAAGAAAATGCCCAAAGTATCAATACTGTAGACACCCAGCAAACGTTCCAAAATTGCCAATGTTCTTGAAAGTGCATCTGAAATGAAAAGATCTTTCAACACAATGACTGCCTTGCTTGTCATAATGACCTGCACCATGCACGAGCCAAATTTGTATTGCTGTTGCAGTGTAACAGCCGGAGCTCGACGTGCCATAGAAATGAACCTTAGGTTACTACATTTAACCACTCAATCATGCCGCCTCTGGCCAGAGATTCGGAGTCGGAGCTACGGTCAAAATGTAGCTGAAACAAACTTTTGCTACAGGCTTATTAATAGTTGTTAATGGAATATAACTATGTTATAATGACAATAACCACACTAAAAAATCATGAAATCCACTCCCATACTCATAAAATGCTTTCGAATGCGAGAACGTAAAGGCGGTAATTAACGCCTAAATCTTAGGGTAATGAGTCAGTTGCAAGGGTCTGAAATGTTGCGTTTTTTACATGGAAAATGAAAGTCCTTGGTGAGCTGAGAACAAAAATGCCTTTGGTTTCTAGTTAAGTCCCATTGTTCCGGAGATGAGAATTTGGCCCATGATACATTGTTTTAAATGGGAATTCCTCGTAGTGACGTCACTACGCCCACGATTTTCTACAACTTGGAACGTGAGTACCTCCAAAACCTGGGCACTTACGAAAAAACCTAAGGCACCATTGTTTTCAGCTCAACAAGTACTATCATTTTCTTTATAAAAAACACAACATTTCAGACCCTTGCAACTGCCCCATTGTATTGTATGCTTCTTCTTCTCCTTGTGTGGTGTCGCAAAAACAGCTCGTGAGGATGGAGCTTATCGAGATGGGGAAACCCGATGTAAAGGGCGGAAATTACCGCGATTACGGTCTTGCGTTTGAAAGCATATTATGAAATCGGGAGTGGATTTCGTGTTTTTTTAGTGGGCTCATCGTCATCTTAATAGGGTTTTACCCCTTAATTAACTACTGATAAGCCTGTCGCAAAAGTTTGCAAAAGCTCTGTTTAAATATGCACCTTTCCTAGGAAAAACAAAGAACAATACTTTCAGACCTATCATTAACCATTCAACAACCAATTCAAGATGTATTAGCGTAGACAGAAATTACTTTCCATGATTACGATCGAAGCCCTGAGCCGGAGCAGCTTCAGTTTCAGAGCTCCGACTGCAATGTTTGCGCTAAAACATCTTGAATTAGTCATTGAATGGTAAATTTCTGGTCTGAAATTATTATTCTTTGTTTTTTGAAAAGCAATGCAAATTTCAATTTTGACTGTGGCTCCAGCTATGAATTCCTGCCACCGACCGATTACTTCTTTTGTTTTTGTCAGTGAAAACACAACAAATTTTGCGATATTACTTGGCATTACACAAAATATGTGCTAAAAACACTGTGGCGTCAACTTGTTAAAAAAAGCAATGAATCTTCTCAACAGCACAACTTATCAGTTTAGTTTGGGACTTCATGGTATGGCATCATGGTTCCAAGAGATTTCATCAGATCCTAATTTGTCCAGTACTCATTTTGTCTAAAAAATATTGTCCAATGTAAATTAGTCCAATTTTTAAGAGTCCATTATTATTTCGTCCAAAGCAAAAATTTGTCCAACGTACAACTTACCCACATTTTACAGTTACAACACAATCAACGGAACACACTATTACGCATTGGAAGAAATGAAAAATCTCATTTTTCTATCAAAAGGGATCATATAACTATCCTTTTGTCAGATTGAATGTTATTTTTGTAGATATTGAGCATTGTAGATAGAGAATGTTAATGTTACGTTACACATAAAATTTTTAGCCAATTTTCCTGTTGGACAAAAGTAAACTCTGGACATTTTTAAATTTGGACAAATACTTTGTGAACGTATCCTTACATTGGACAAAATAGAAAGTTGGACAAAAAAAAATTGGACATTTCTGCATTGGACAAAATCTCTGCTCTTGAATTAGAATACCGTACCTGAAAGGTACAGATGAGTCAAATCCCAAGCTGGGACTCTGACAAGACTAGAATCGGTTACTCGGCTACAGCCTCTGACATCCAACAATCGCAACTTCTGCGCATTCTTCAACAATCGTTCTAAGGACTCATCGTCTATCATTGGCTCTGTGGTTGTACTTAACGTATTTGAAATGCTTGCTACACTCAATTCTTCCAACAATGGAAATCCTGGAGCAGCAGCCTAAAAGAGAAAAAGAGAAAAAGTTCAAAAAATGTTATTCTAGCGATGTAACTGGTAAACTTAATAGTAAAAAGAATCATATTTTCCAATGACTCAAGTCTGACTTGTTTGCGTTTTTCTTTAGTGCAGTTAGCGCAGATCGAGCATTCCACTAGAACGGAACGCTTTAACTACTCTGAGGTTTCCGCTCAACGATCAGGGTTACTTGTCGTTTACTAGCATAACCTCTTGCTGTTTCTTTTCTACAGATGTTCTGATGCTAGCAAAAGATTCAGTATATGTACTATCATCAGGACACTGAATGAACCACACTAGTCCAAAAGAACTCATTACAAAATACACGTTAATATTCGTTATCTAATAAATAAATTTGACAAAACTGTCACGAAAATTCAAAGATAGTATAGAAGAAAACAGAAGCAATAACTTCAGTGACGTATTCAAAACAAACTTTTGACAAACAATAATTCATACGTTTTTTGTTGATCGCAGACTAATAGTGTATGTGAGTAATAGAATCCGAAGCGTACATTGCAATACCTGGAGTGCCTCAAAGCTCCCACTTTGGCTCAATGTTGCTCAATATTTCTTTGTTCTAGCACTTTAGCCTGTTAAATTGTATAAGTAAGTGAATTAAGAAATAACTAACTAAATAAATTAATAAGGTAGATGTCCCAATTACCGCTACAATAATAATTTATTATTTAAAATAAGCCTACATTAGCAGGGAAATTTAAGAGAATGAGGGATAAGTGTTTTCCATAGGTTGGCTGAACTGGTAAAAAAGTTTGAAGTTGATATATTTAGCACTGTGCCTTTCAAAAATCACAAAAGAGGACACCTGCCGGGCACCACCAGTTTATGCCGATTTCTTAATAGCTTCAATAAGGAACAAGGTTAAACTATTATAATTTCATTATATCCTGACAATAAACATGATGGTTTGAATGAAAAGTCTGTGAAAATATGTATGGCAGTAATTAGGACAGCTGATATATCAATAATGGGTCTGTTGCAAACTTTTGCTACAGCGATATTGAGTGTTAAATCTTAAGTAAAATCACGTGAAAAGTCCATTGGTGGTATCAGAAAGTCATAAAATGTGGTATTAAACTCACAAGAGGCGTTTAACTGAAACCCAGGATGGCGGTAAAATATCGAGCAACCTGTGTACACGCACCGTGAACATCCATGATGACCAACGTTAACAACCTCACAGCATCGGAGGTTATGAGTTTGTTTGCGTTGTGATTGGTTGTGATTGGTTGTGATTGATGTTGTGAGGTTGGCCATCTTGGATGTTCATGGTGCTTGCATACAGGTTGCTCGATATTTTACCGCCATCTTGGATTTCAGTTAAATACCTCTTGTGAGTTTGCTATTGCATTTTATATGACTTTCTGCTGCCACCAATGGACTTTTCAGGCGATTTTACATGAGATTGATCACACTTTAGCGCTGTGATAAAAGTTTGCAACAGACCCATTGGGACAAAGCCACTTTTGGCATGACGATAATTGGGACATAGGCCATTTTTTTGAGTTTCATTAATAATTTTTTTTCCTGATTGATTACTCCAACTTTTTTTTTAATGAAACTGGAACGTATTTGAGAGGTCCAAGTGCAAACAGATCCTGGATTTGATAAAAATTAACATTTTTACAATTATTTTATGGAAATTTTTTCTTAAGGGTGGTGGTAACTAGGACATCTACCTTAAATAAATAAATAAATGAATGAATAGATGAGTTACCTGCTCTATTAGAGGAACAACAGCTAAGGCAAATTGACTATTCGTGATTCTGAAAACCCTTAATTTTTGACAGCCTTCTTGCAACTTTTCAATATGAATGAGACCATTCATGGCCACTGTTCTTACATTAGACATGTCAAGTAATTGCAGGTTCGGACAATGAGTCTGAAAGAGAAATGAGCAAAAAAATAAATTAATATAACTGGATAACAGTGTAGCAAGAAAGGAAATAGGGCTGTAGCAACCTTTTCCTGTGGTCAAAGGCGTACATGTGGGAGGGGAGAAAGGGAAAGAGGGACTCAAGTCCCTTCTCCCGATTTTCGATTACTAGGGGTTGAGGGAAAGGAATGATTTACAGTCAAATGCTCATCAGAGCAAGCCCCTACTGACAAAAATCCTGCAGCAGCACTGACTTAAGTTGAAATAAGTGTTTCCTCTGCGTAAAATTTAGCACAAACAATGATGGTAAAATAGAGAACGTCCCAACTCCCACCGCTATAATTAGATAACTTTTTCTGTACTGGCAAAGGAATTTTCCCGGGCAGCCAGATTTGCCAAAAATAAACACATTTTACATTTGGTCTTACGGGAAATTTGTATAATTGTATAAACGGATAAACGGGGCACTCTAAATGATAGACTGTCTGTTCTTGAGGTATGGCTCTTTAAAAGTTGTGAAAAAGGCCAAATAGCAAAAATTCAGTAATTTAGTTTTATGACTTAAATTATAAACGTGTAATCCAAAAACTCTTTTCACAATGTATTCAATTTGACAAGACAAGCATGCACTCCTTGATTTAAATCTGAAAAATCAAAGTCAAAAACTAGTTTTTTTTTTTCTAATGTGACATGGAATGACTCCAGCATCATCTGCAATGTCTGTAAAGGACACCGCGCTTTGCTTATGGGAACTGGCTCCCAGTCAAATTTTTTTAAATTGAAATATGTTGCGTAAAAGTGTCTCCTGAGAAAAAGCTCTCACAGGCAGGAAAAAAAATAATGACAGGATTTCGAGTTATTCGCGTCTAAAGTTGGGGACTATTTGCCCGGTGCTTTGTATTCTCGTACGCAGCAGGCCGCTTAACTACTACGCCAACTGGAAACCTTCTAGGCCGAATCGCCCGACTCAGCGCGCATTGTTAGAACTACTTCCTTTTGCAGTCCCTCCCAACTGCTTATTTGTCTACCCCACACCCACTGCTCTGCCTCGACGGCCATGCTTCATCTTGACCACTCCCTCAACTGATTACTTACCTACATCAACCCCGTCGAGGCAGAGCAGTGGGTGTGGGGTAAACAAATAAGCAGTTGGGAGGGACTGCAAAAGGAAGTAGTTCTATCAATGCGCGCTGGGTTGGGCGATTCGACTGAGGTTTCCAGTTGGCGTAGTAGTTAAGCGGCCTGCTACGTACGAGAATACGAAGCACTGGGCAAATAGTCCCCAACTTTAGACGCGAGTATCTAGAAATCCTGTCATTATTTTTTTTTCCGCCCGTGAGAGCTTTTTCACAGGAGACACTTTTACGCAACATATTTCAATTTAAAAAAATTTGACTGGGAGCCAGTTCCCATGAGCAAAGCGCGGTGTCCTTTCTGTATCCACAGCCGGCTTGGAAACCAATAAGTGCAGAAACCAAGGGACGAAGAACACATATTTGAATGAACAAAACAATAATCAAGGATTTTGGACTTACAGCTAGTGCATTGATAATTTGAGGAATCCCACTCAGTCTATTATTAGACAAAATTAAAGAGGTACATCGTTCACCCATTTCTTCCGCTAAATAGAGTAAAGAATGTAGTGAGACAGCACAATTTTGTTTCGATCCCAGCTGCGGCTAAAGAGAGCAAGAAAAAGTGATATGATATTAGAGAAGAAAGGCTAGAGAGAGATATATCAATTATTTATTCAATCAATCAATCAATCAATCAATCAATCAATCAATCAATCAATCAATCAATCAATCAATCAATCAATCAATCAATCAATCAATCAATTCACCAATCAGTTGACTGATCAATCGTTCAATCATTCCACCAAAATTTGAATTAGGTTTGTAAGATGATAAAAATGACATTCCGGCACCTCAGAAGATTGAGGGAATACCATTATTGGTACATTGAATTAGGTGCAGCTTTCTTTTTCCACTAATTACACAATTTTGAACTTTTTTATCTGTAACATGTTCCTTACCACAAAATCTGTGGAAATCAACCTTTAAATTTAAAAGAGCTGTCTTACTGTTCCAATTTGAAGGTCATATTCTTTTGTTTACAATGTGAAACGTATTGACTACATAAATATACTAGTGATCCATCTAAACTTTTCTCTGTGAGGTGTGAATTTCAGACTCTTTCAATAGGCTCATTTAGAGTCCCTATATACTATGAGAGTTGCGCCATTGCTGAATCCATTTCTGACTGGCTCTCAGATTTAGGCTGTCAAGAAAGCCCCAAGAAGCAAATGCAAAATGGCGGAGGGTTTGTTTACTTTTCGCGAACTCGCTTTCATTACACATTTGAAGTAACAGTGACCGCAGTAATTTTTGTGAATTTTTCCTCTGCTTGAATTTTATTATGGCGAACATTATCTCTTTCAATAATGACCGTTATTGTCGAGAATCTGAACCTAACCTATTAGAGATAGCGAAATAGTGGCAACAGCGCAGAGAGAAATGGCCATCCGCCATTTGCAATTTGCCTCTTAGGGGCTCCATTGATCCGCTACTTCTTCTTCATTTTGAGAGTCTTGTCGAAACTCTCATAGTATATAGGGACTCTAGGCTCATCGTTACTATGCAAAATTTTACACCAAATTTGACAGTCCATTAATCTACAGAAAAATCTTTCAAGAGCTTCATTGAAAAGATTTGTAGGAAAAGGGTTGATGAAAAAGATTGCCATTCAAAGAAAAAGGCAAAAGAAAACTTCAAATGACTGTAACTGCTCGGATTTGTTATTGCTAACTGAATGAAAACACAAAATAACAAAATGTAATTTAATAAATATCAATTGTTTTAATCCTTGAACAGTTAGTTGCATTATGCTTATAGCTTAGAAAATGTTGCCATTATTTTTTAATTTCGATGTTATGTTTATGATTTTGACGTTATTTTAAGCTGATTTCAAAGATATTTTTCGACATGCTTTTTGCGTTTCTCAAGGTTGATTTCAACTTACTATTTTTTCGCAGCAATTTTGGGATATTTTTTCATAATAAGACATGTTTTAGAGGATTGTACAGTTTAATTCTAAATATTTAGTTGTCTGCTTATAAAAACACAAGCTAGCCTCAGGTAAAAAAGAAGAGGCATATTTCACCTGGGTAAAAGACGCAATTTTTACGTAATACCGCGCCAAATTTTGCCAAATCCTCAAATTACAGGAAATTTTCACTGATTTCTGCTGAGTTTCACCGTAATTTTACACGAAAACTCCAATTTCACTCAAGAATTTACAAAAGCCCAATTTGGCTTTATTTTGCTTTGCATATTTGAAACCAGGGGAACCGACCGGTGCTCCTATGAGGATTAAAATGCTATACAACCGTTTTAAAAATTTTGCAACCACAAAATTTTCCAAGCTCAAACTATGCTACTCAACTATAATATACAGCTGCTTGTATTGTTACCTAATGTACTGTCTACTGAACTAATGTATTCCGCCTTCTGGCTCTCATTTGAACAATAGCGTATGTTCTATCTACATGCTGAATTCGGTCAAATATAAAAATACATAAATAAACAGTCAACTTACATTGATGCCGGACAAATCAAGTCTTTGCAATTTCTTACACCTTTCAAGAAGAAACCGAAGATGCTCGCTACTCAAACCCTCCCACCCTTGGAGGCTAAGCCCACATAAGTCAGTGCATGAGCTTGTTATCTTATCCAAAATAGCCGGAATTCCATTAAACTTCCAACCACCTACAGAGACACGAACATAAAAAAAAAAAAAAAAAAAAAAAAAAAAAAAAAAAAAAAATATTAAATTATTCACTTACTATACTTCAGCCATTCTCTATGGTAACGGACGTCACATTTTCACTCTTAAAAGTTGAAAAACTGGAAGATTTTTCTCTTAAAAAAAATCCTTTCAATACCCAATGATAGGTACCATTATGATCTTTCATTCCTGAAATGTAGCTGTTTTTGCGATGATTCAATCAAGAGAAAAAAATAAAAAACAGCTGTAACGGACGTCACTCAAATGTACCCTGCTCTTTGAGACCCCTTCACTGTTCTAACATTTCGTAAGAAACTACTAGTAATTTTAAAAAACTATTGGCCTAGAGCTATTTTTGAAAGTATGCCGAAGCAAATGATGTAATTACTTGAAAAAGTTTTCCTATGAATTTTTTGAGATAATCAGGATTTTCTCTGTAACGGACGTCACAAGGCTTTTGTAACGGACGTCACTCAGTCAGGCAATCTATTAAATAATGACTGTTTTGAGATGGTTTATAACCAGAATTAATTCAAAATATATTAGTAGGTGGTAAATTAAAACACTTCGTAACTTAAGAGTGTACTGCTTTCACATTTAACAAACTAACTCCCTCCCATTAATCTTCCGGCATGGAAATCATGTACAGCCATTCTCATTAAGGGTAGCATGGCTGGCATAAACTAAAGTATGATAAAGAATTTTAAAAAAAATAGCTCATCTGATTCAAAAAAATTTTGAATTTTATGTAACTACTTTCAGTTTTTCGTAACTTTTAATTTTAGCCGTATTTTTCGGGTTTATAGGAGTGGTGTTCAGAGATAGTGATATTAATCGAAAGTTTGCATCACTGATTTTCACTAATTATTGAACCATCCACTTTTCTATTTATCAGCCATGTGAATTTCATGCCTGCATTCTGTGTATCCTAAAGGAAAATTGGAACCAGTCAATTGTAAGTGTGTTTTTCATTAATTCTTTGAGAAGCGTCCAATGTGTGAAATTTTGGTGACGTCCGTTACGTGCCGGATGTCACTTTCATGCAAATTTGACTTTCAAAAAGTTACAGCGCCATCACAGAATTTAGAAGGAGGCTAATTTTTAGGTCAGCTGATAGACCTGAACGTTTTGATCCATGATTAACCGCTAAATTCATGTTCTGACTCCATAATGCACAGAAAAAACACTTTTACTGTGCTTAGGAGCATAGTAAAATGCTTTTTCTGCACATTGTTGGCTCGTTACATGAATTTAACAATAAAACACGGATCAGAATCATGAGGTCTATCAGCTGATCTAATAATCTGCCTCTTTCTAAATTCTGTGACGGCGCTAGTTTCTTGAAAGTCAAATTTACATGAATGTGACATCCGATATGTAACGGACGTCACCAAAATTAAACTTGCAGTAAAATGAGTTTAAAAAACATTATCATCAAAAAAGTATTTTGTGTGCTTAAAATATCAACTTATCCTTGCTCTCACCAAATTTGAACAATTTTCAATCAATAGTAACGACTATGTAGCTAGTTTTAGTACATTTCTGTAACGGACGTCACACTTTGGACACTTCTCAAAGAAATAATGAAAATCACACTTACATTTGACTGGTTTCAATTCTCCTGCAGGATACACACAGCACAGGGCCTGACAGTCACATGGCTGATAAACAGAAAACTGGTTGATGGAATAATCAGTGAAAATCAGTGATGCAAACTTTGGACTAAAATCACTGTCTTTGAACACAACTCCTAAAAACCCTAAAAATGCAACTAAAAATTCAACATCACAAAAAAATGAAAGTAGTTTCATAATATTCAAGATTTTCTGAATCAGATGAGCTACTTTTTTTAATATTTTGCAAAACTTCATTTTTTTCCAACCATGTCCCACCTTGGTGAGAATGGCTGACTTAAAACTCATGGTTTATATCTTATGTAAGATATTGCTTTGTAACCTGAAGTAAATGTAATTACAATGAATTACATGAAGTATTCATAGTCAGAAAAAGAGCAATCAGGATAATTTTCAAACTTGGCAAAGATGAGTCATGCAAAGAAATCTTCAAAACTAATGAGTTGATTACCATACTATCGTTGTAAATTTCACATCTTGCCAGTAAAAACTTCACAAAAAAAAAAAACCAGTTGAAATAAATGGGAATCATAGCTATAATACTCGCAACGACAAAAATGTACCCAAAAAATTATTTCTGAAAGGGAAATATGATAGCATGAATGAGGAGTTGAAGATAGCTCAAAGGTATTATAACGCCTTGCTGAATGCCTTGAAAGATACTATGAATGTGCAAGTATTTAAAAGAAAACTGGAGAAACATCCATGCAAATTAGGATATTATACTGAGCAAGAACATTTTGTGACAGTTCAAACTGATTCAACTTTTCAAAACTAACGTCTTTGAGGTTCCTGAAAAGGATACCCAACAAACGATCAAAGTTGGATCCAAACAAATGTTCTATCTCCTCACTCTCGTGGATTTACCCATAAGAAATCAGATCCAAATTTTAAAATGCAAATTCAAGCCAGTTAACATCCAGTTTTCACAAATTTTACTGCACCATTAAATTCCATTTACTTTAAAGTATCTTTTCACTCCGACATAATTCCTGAAAGATCACAAGTGAATTGACAATCACAGTTATACCGAAAGATGTTCTGTATTTTTTCCTTGTCTTACTCACGATCTTTTATGGGTGTATCACTGCCATGACACTCAATCATCCTAACCTCTCTTTGTATCGAGGCTTGTTCGAGGTATAACACGCGGTGTGATGGTGCCGATGAGCATATATCCTAGAATTCTGTGTCCGTAAGAAACTGTGAGTGGGACAAGGACAAAACATGGTGCTTTCTTTGATATAACTATGATTGTAAATTAATGCATGATGTTTCAAAAATGTTGTTGTAACGTAATTATATTTTAAGGTACGTGGAATCTAATGGTGTAATAAAACCTGAGAGAACTTGTTTACTATCATGAATTTGTATTTGAAAATTTGGATCCTATTTCTTATGGAAAACCCACGAGAGCAAGTGAGACGGAGCGTTTGTTTTGATCCAATTTTTTTTGTGACATCACACTAAATAGGTCTATTACAGTCATCAATTGCTTGATACAAGTAAGTTGCTCTCAAACAGGCATTGGTGCACCTTACAGTAAATTCCAAAAACAAGCAAAATACATTACCTAAATTTAATTCTTGAACATTTGCCAGACGATTTTCACAAAGCCAACGAAAGTTTAATTCGTTTACTATTGGATTTTTGGAGACCCATTTGCTTGACAGATCAATATTGTGCCACAAGGTAGGATCACTGGCAACTTTCCGCCACAGCCGACATACTCTTGAAACTCTGAAACATGCAAAGAAAATGTTATGTATGGCTGTTCCTCACGTATCTGTTTATTTAGTCACATACACATTAGGAGAGTAAGAGCTCTTAAGAAAAAGTAGACAGTGGCGTAGCATGCAATTTGGCAACGTCCATTTGTGTTTGTTTGTGTCCATTTAGACCCATGTAAAAGATCGAATGTGTAGGTGTTCACCTAACACCCAATAATTCGATCTTTTTCGTGAATTTAAATTGGAAAACTGCAACGTTGCCAAATTGCACGCTACCCCACTGAGAAGTAGTTGTAGTAAAGTTCAGCCGCCCAAACCTTGTGTTCGTTATGCTTGTATCTATAGCAAAAATAAATTAAAGGATGGTCAAGCAGAAAAAGATGCAAAAACACAGAAGTAGACCACAACTCTTGCACTCCTCGGTTCCAGCGAAGTTAGCAATACCATTCTTTAATACGTTTCTGACCGTTCTTGTTGACAATTGATAATACATTTGAGAGTAAGAAAGGACTATACAAAACTTAGCAAAGCGTTCTACTTCTGCGGCAGTGGTCAACATTTTGAGAGCAGGAAAAGTTGAGTTTCTCAAAAACACTAGCTTTCATCAAATCGGGCATTGGTAACAATTATCTTTGTCAGGGGTGTAAAGAATACGAGATCCATGGATCCCGTGAAACATGAGGAAAGCATTTGGAAAAGTAGGAAAAGTGAGTAAAGCAACCCAGTCAGTAAGTACTTCTGATATTGATGCAAAATTGCAACGCGCTGCATTTTGGCTAATTTTCAGTCAGCAAGTATTATTTACTTTTTTTTTTTTTTTTTTCAAACACCCTTAAAAACTTGAAAAGTAAGGAAAGCAAATCCCAGGTTCCTAAGAAAGTGAGATAGACATTTTTTCAAGCACCCCTGATCTTCATTATTACCAATGGCGAAAACAGAATGTTTGGTTGATAAGGAAACGAATGATAAGTGTCAGGGACACCACCTCTAGTGCTGTGTACCTTTTAACATGGCCTGGAGCCTACTGCAACTTATGATTTGGTTTTATTTAACCTTGATAATGTGCAACTCATGATTCATTAACTTGAGGTTTACTCTCAGTTACTTTCAGTCATTGGTACAAAACAAAAATTAACAAATTAACAAGAAAATGTTTTTGGTATCTGCACTCAGATAATAATAAAGAGAGAGATAGAAAAACTTAGCCACAGCAATGTGGTTAGAATAGTTTTAATGTCGTGGCTTTTCGGAGCACAGCTCCATCTTTAGGACAAATGCAAAATCAAAAAAGAAAAAATTAAAGAATTGAAACATGCAAATTAGTGAAAGTTCATGGTCACTAATTTTTTAAGTTTTTCTTTTCGACTTTCCATTTGTCCTAATTATAAAGCTGTGCTCCGGAAAGCTTCGGAATTAAAAGTATTATAACCACAGCACTAAGGCTAAATTTTTCCTTCTCTTTTTTCATTAAATTAACAAGAGTAGACAAATGTCTCAACGAGAAGGAATGCCTGAACACTGTTCCAGCCAAATTATTATTGTCGGTTTCAGATTAAAAGCTTGACCATCAGTTTTAAGAGGGTTTCGGAGGAGAAGGAATTCCCACAAACCCCTTTTAATTAACGGAGATAGAAGTTATAAAAACATTCTCCAGCCTGAAAATAAGGACAACATATTGCTCTAAATATAACCAATACTTAAAATTGCATGCTCCTTGCTTAAGAACCTGATATGATAACATAGTTGTACATAATTATCAAATCATGCTGTTGAGACCACTATTTATCTCAGCAATTATTTGCTTCGTTTTAAACTTTGATATTGTGTTACTTGTTTTTGATTACTGGGATGTTTTCTAAAAAAAGAATAATGGGAAAATACCGGGAAGCAAAATAATCAAGAGGTGGGAAAAAATGCTTCAAATTTTCAGCCCAATTAAAATATGGTTGTCAACCATGATTGACTAGTGGAACCCTTACTAGATTATCATCACATGAAAAACCAAAATACAAAACATTGAAAGTCGCAGAGCAAGTAGAGTCCAGCTGCCCAAACCATGTGATAAAAAAAAAAAAATGGTAAATACCCATCACACATGAGGCTCAACTAAGTGTATTTTTTTGGCCAAGCAATTTTCGAATTCAAGATTATGTTGCCACTGCTAACCGCTGAAAACTAACATTAGATATTTTTTCCGTAGTCAATGACGTCAAAGCCTTTAGACTTTAGATAGCCTTCAAATTCATTTCCTCATTCAAGCCTCATTGCTGCCTTTCGGTGGGCCGGTGGGGAATAGATGAGCCTAAACATTTTGATGCCATTGATGACCGGAAAAAATATAAAAATAAGTTGTATTTTAGCATGCATGGGTTGCAGCTGGGTTATCATGATCTATCAGGTAGTCATAAAAATACGCATCAAACAGACTTATTGTGCTTTAGGTGAATCAAATCAGCTGTTACTGTCAAGAGCTGGGCTGTCTGCTATACAATGCCATCTTTTCGGGAGTTTGCTTATTTACTGATACAGTCAACATTATGGATGACATTATTTATGAGGTATACATGTTGCGCAAACAATATACGTCCTTAGGCATTTTACAAGCTGCTTGTCGAGGCAAATCACAGACCGCTCATTTCATGGTTACAAAAATTTCAAAATTTTCTATTTAGCTCATTCAAAAGCTAATGAGCTAACAAATCTAATGTTTTTCTTTTTTTGTTTTTCAAAATAAGTAGGTTTTTCTTGCCTCGATCGCTAACTGTAACGTTATGAAGCGCAAGAGTACAGAAGTTGGAGCACTTGCCTACTGTACTTGAAATAACTTTGTGAGAGAATGATGTAAGAAAAACCTGATCTATAAGAGTTGAGGAGTTCTTTGGAAAAACCGCATAGAAAATAGAGGGTATGCTCATCCTTAAAAACTCCTACTTCAAAGTGTTATTGTGTGCCTTTTTGATGAGTTAAATGGATTATTCTCTTGAGCTGGGAAATTAACTAAGCTCCACTTGTCGGGTAAAGAAGGATACTCGGTCTAACTCATCAGGAACGCACACAATGACACTTTGAAGAATAGACTAGAGTACGACCAGTTTCAATATCGCGTTCTGACAAGTAGCAGAGCCTGCTTCCAAACAGCATTAACACGCATCAGTGAGCTGTTGTTTAGCGCAGAGTTTCGACTCGTTGCTGATCAACCGCTCACCGGTGCACTTTGATGCAGTTTGGAAGCAGGCATCGCAACTTGTCAGAACCCGATACTCAAAATGGTTCTGATCTAGATTTGTCAGCTCGTTAGCTTTTGAGGGAGCTGAGGTAAATTTCGAGAAAATTAGTTTGTAAGAAAAAAGTGCAACAAAGCTGATTTTATGAGACAGTGAAATGAGTAGCATACTTTTTGCCTTGCATACAAACGTCTTGTAAGATGTCTTAGCGTGCAAAATGCCTACATGTAGATATGCTGCAACACCGAGCTAAAAAAATCTATCTTGCACTAGTCCTACACTCTAGTGCTTTTTTGGAACTCTACCTCAAATGAACATGGTGCAACAATGAACACTCTCATTATTAGGGCTGTTGCAATTTTTTGCAACAGACGATTTAAGAGTCAATACGGAAGTCCACTCCTAAACTCGTAAAATGCTCATTAACGTGCAACCGTAACGGCAGTGTTGGGCACTAATAATGGGAGATGCCTATCTACTAATACTGTCACTCCATCAAGAAGTGGTCTATAAGAGACGACTTTCCTTTGGCACCGGTGTCACCAGGTGGTACGGTCTCATTGATCGGCTTTCAATCAATCACTCTTCTGGTGACTAGTACTCTGTGAATCTTCATCTCAGCATAGAAAGAGTGACGAAATTAAAATGGGAATAATATTTGTGCCAAACATTGCCAATTCGGTCGCGTGTTGAAAGCTTTTTTTGAGTTTAGGAGTGAATTCTTAAGTTTTCAGAGCTGTCAGCAGTTTGAACAACTGAATGGACCCTGAAATTCCATGTAGCAACAGTGTGATACGCCACATTCTTCTGCACATACACGTGAAAGATGAGAAAATTGAGTTACGGACAACTCTGCAGAAGAGCTGATTTGTCCACATCTTGGCACACACTGAGTGGAAGTTAACTGATTCATGAGTGGTATTTAACATTTTAAAGTCTACCAGTTTTTTTTCTTCACCTGTTTGCAGTTTGAACTACTTCTATATTTCTTAAGATGGTTCAAACTGGTCATCGCTTTATTATAGTTGGACCATTTTGAGTATCAGATTCTGACAAGTAAGTAGTGGTGCCTGCTTCCGAACTACATCAAAGCGCATCGGTGAGCATTTGATTCGCAACAAGTTGAAACTCTACGCTGATCAACCGCTCATCAATGCAGTTTGGAAGCAGGCACCGCTACTTGTCAGAATCCAATACTCAAAATTTTTCTTCTCTAATTTGGACAGTTGTACTGTGACAAAGCTTGGCAATATGAGATGAGAGAATATTCAATTTTTGAATTTAAGACTAGCTGAGAATCAACTCCATCGGTTGGCGAGCAAGCAATAAATGCGATTTTGAAAGCATATTTTATTTTACAGTTCCGAGGAAGATTTGAGATTCAGAACTTTTCGAGGGACACCAAACAATGGAATCATCAAAACCACTCCTGGCCAATCAGGGGCGTTGTTTCTTGATGTCCCTCACCATTGAGTTACTCTTTTAGCCCCAACCTTGCGGAAGGGGTACAAATACTTTCGCCTGAAGATTTCCACCCTAACCAGAAAATAAAATATGCTTCCGGACTCAATACCTAATGCAGGCTCAAAACATGTAGGAAAGAATCTTAACGAATAGTTTACTGATTATGTAATAAAATGTCCACATTCAGGAGACTCAAAAACAAATTTTAACTTAGAATGCAACAAAGAAATGAGATAACATGTTTCTCATCCTAACTATACATCAGATCATCCAAACAGAGCTGATTCTTCAGTGTTTATATACTTTAGTAAAAAGCAAAGAACTTATTACCTGACAAGAAAAGGAATGCAACCATCAGTTTCTGTGATGACTCTGAAAATATTCTTCAGAACTTTCTCCGGCAACTTGTTTCCCCAAACGCTTTGCTCTTTAGGGCCTTCATCTTCCTTTGCTGCAGACTTTTTGCTGTTTTTCCGCCTTCTGACGGGTGGAGCACTCTTCAGGGAAATTTTTATTTTAATTCCATTGACGTCTGGAGCAATTTCACTGCGATAGGTTGGTTTCCTGCTCTTCACTGTCGTCGATGAGCTATGTTTCTGTTTACGATGGCTAGTGTTAATTGATTCACTTTTCCTTTTGCGACCACTTTTATATTTTCTTTTGTCTTCTTTCTCAACTTTCGTTTGGGAACCTAACTGATTAAAACTATTTGACGTTTCAGGGGTGATTTCAAGATTTTCTAATTCCACTCTAGGCGAGAACTTCTCACTATTTACACTTCGTTCGCTGCCGGGAGTGGTTTCAGTTTCTATGGATCGTTCGCTGCCTGTCGTTCGTGGAGTTAACTGACTGGCTGGCGTTAAAGGACTCACTACACAATCACTAACACTAGAACATTCACCATTACGATTGGATTCGGCAGGTGATGTAATGCAACCATTAACCGTTAATTCTAACTGATCTGGAATGTGTTGGGGCGTTACAGGGCTTGGAGTGGGGAAGTTTGCGAGTAGTGGTGACGTAACTTGGGTTTGGAACTGGTCCATGACTTGGGGCCAACTGTTTCCTTTTTGATTGAAAGAGTTCATGTCCATTGCAGGCATGGGTCCCGCCGGGCCTGGCGGTATTGATGATTGCATAGGCTGCATCATATTTACATTATTTAGGTTATTTAAATTGTTTAGACTATTGAAGTCGTTCTGATAACTATAAGATGGGCCACTGTTAATGGGTGGGATTGAAGAGCTATTCCCACCCAAACAATTAGATTTACTATCACAAACATCACTCTGATCGAGGAGAAATTCTTTCAAGCAATCATGCTCATGGTCCGAGTCACTGACAGGAGGCAAAGTCGACGCGAACAGATCGGCATGATGATCGAAGCAATCTCCGTTACGCTCGTCCATTTTGATAAAGTATATTTAGTTCACGTTAATAACATATTTTGAAAATTGATGATCTGTTGAGTTCTATCCAAAAATAAAAGTCTTCATTATAATGCACTCAGTGAAATCATAAAGCAGTCGTTACTGTCCCATTTTTAAAACACAGCAATATCACTTAAAAACTGTTCAAAAACAAACATCCGATTAAAATTTTTGTACGGCCTATAGATTTTTGCATGAGCTGGCTGATTGAAATCAGGGTTATAGAAGTCAAATTTTAGCTAGCAATGAATCTTGAGTCACTAAGGATAAAAACGCGATGCATCAAGCAAGAAAGTTCAAGTGGAGTTTTCATCTGAAAAAAGAACCAGAAATAAAATTACTAAACATTCTTTGACAAACACAAAAGAAACGCAGAATTCAAATAAAGTTAGTTTAAAAAACTGACAGTAGAACTTAAGGAAACAAAAGTTTATGCAGACCTAGAACAGATGCACATGGAATATTGGGATTTGTCTCCTTCTTTCTTCTCCCATTTGAACGCATGTGTTAGAAAAGGATACAGATAGGGGGTTACGTCACAATATAATCTCTCCTTATGATACGTAAGTTCAAAATGGCCAGAGAGAGAGAGAGAAATATAGATTCCCAAATCCGCTAATGCCTGGTAAACATTTGATAACACAATGAGATATAATGATAAACAATTTTTCAGCAAGCAATTTATATTCTGCACACCAGGCACTCATCGATACGTTTTTGGCTGGTCAACATTACTTGCTAAATGCCTAAAATTACATCTCCTCTATTCACAATTCTGAGATTAAGCTGCAAATACAGAATTTGCAAGAGGTATAAGTCAATTCTTCATTCATTTTTTACACAGTGAGCAGATTACGTAAAATTTAGAAGTATTATTGGCTTCAGGACAGAGACAATTTAAGAGATCACATGACGAACAACTTTTTTTCAGGGCCACAACAGAACATTGTAGGGAATAATAAACAACAGATCCTGCGTTACATGATGACAAACAGCAAAAATTTTGATGCTTTGCTCTCATTGACTAAGACTGACAACATCTGACGTATAGGGTGTTGGACAATGTCTAATTTTGACCCAGAAAAAAAAACCATCCCTCCAACTTTACATGGGTAAGATAGCTTGTACATAGTCTCTGATACATATCTCCTCTGCTTGGAAGTGGAAAATGTATTATTCATTGTCTTGGTAGTAGAAACAACAGAAATCAGATAAACTCCTTCACAGTTATCAAAGGTACATTTACGCACAGAGAGACATTCAGTTGATTAAGAAATGCAACGATCATACACTAAGTGAACTGAGCTTCTCGAAAAAGGAGAAGATACAAATGTGAAATGAAGGAACTATGCCAGACACTCGGACTCAAAGTTAGAAAATAAACATTGCCTAGAATTTGAATTTAGACCTAAGAAGCCAAGTTTGTACTAATTCAGGGAGCAATCTGATGATATCGACTAGGCATAGGTAGAAGCGACAAGAGTTTATTTCTCCGCTACATAACCGTTATGGACCAACAACACTGGATAATCAAGAAGTGGGAGGTGAAAGTAGCTAATGGGCGTTCAAAGCGTAAACAAATAGTCATCACAACATCAAGATTAGAGTTGGGGGCAAGCTTCATGACATAATGATAGCGGAGATCGGCAAAAGTTTCTCGGTAGCGCATCCTTATCAATACGATTTCACCTCAAATAGCAGGTTTCAATGGAGACTGGGTAGCGAATATAGGTAACTACTACTGAAAATGCTGTAGTGCATCGTGCTGAAGGTCTTACATGGTTGAGAAAGGAAGCTCTTTTTTTGCAACGAGAGCTTACATGGTAACAGGGACTGGCATAAATATATAATGAATGACACTAATATTGACAACTACATGGACAACTAGCTTTAATGTTTACAAATTCTCAGCTGTCAAATGAATTAACCTCTCTAGAAGTTTGATAAAAATATGAGGAGATGGGAAGGCTTACACTGATTCAATGGATTGAGAAGAATGGATGCACGTTTGGTCATAATAGATAAAATAGCAAATAATCACAACGTAACGATATGCGATGGGAAATATTTTCATAAACTACTTAGGAAAATGGGTGAGATATCGTTAAATGAAACTTTCGATGTAATGTAGTAGATGTAGGCCTACACTACACAGTAGTACCACCTAAAGGGAAGAGGTAAAACGAAAAAGGTGTCCTACTTACTTGCTTATACTTTCACGGCGAGAACTTTCAAAGAATCAAACCGATAAAACAAGAGGGGTAACAATTTTAAGCCAAAAAATTGGTTCAAGCTCACAAAACCCATTTCTAAATATTTTGCGATTGTGCCAATGACCTTCGACCGACTGCAGCAGCAGCAGGAAGCAAACTAATGGCTCTATTGTCAAATTCAAAATTATTTGTGATTGGTCAAAATTGGGAGTTCTTCTTCTTTTCAGCACTTTTCAGAGACTACCCAACGCAACAACTATCATCGGATGTAATCACAGATGTTCTCTCCCTGCTGCCAAACTGAATGATGCATCGAAGATTCTCAAAATTAGAATGAATTGAATTTTTGACTAATTCATCCGAAATCAGACAAAGTCTCTCGCGTGAAATATATGCAGGCCTCAGAAAAATTAAGTTCTAAAATTTCATCTCGGAGTCTTCATATTAGACGAAGTACTGACTTCAAAGAAATTTTGATAAGTTTGACAGCAGTGCATTTCGATTTTCATTGGCGGTTTTTTCAAAATAAAACCTTTCACGAAGAACGATCTTCGAAATTTGTTTTTTCGCGAAAATTCACGATTCCTCAAACATTATTGAAAATCTTGGATTTTAAAGAAATAAACAAAACCATTTTCTCCTCAACGCCTCTAGATTTTGACGGTTCACAAAAAACGTCTTGGCGCAATACATCTTTCCAGCCAATCATAGGCCGTCTCTTGTTTTCAGCTATATTATTGAAAATAGCGCATTTCGTTTCACATTTACTGTATCGATTTTGAACAAATAATGCTATACTCAATACATCATTTTATTCAGAAAATTCTGCTGAATTGATTCCAAGTAGTTTCATTCCATCAATTTTACTCACAATCAGGATTCGAACTAAATGGACCGTGACAAACAAATCAAACAATCCATGTTGATCTCTGAAAAGCCGAAAAAGTTCGAACACAGGTTTATCAGCCAATCGGAGGCCGTCTTTCATTTCCACTCTTATCAGCGTTGACCACGCAAGCTCTGTCCATTCAATTGCGACTCTTCTTCACTCTGTGGTAGTGTAATGGACGATAGTGCTGCCATCTGACAATGACAGATAACAGCAGTGTTTACTACTCCCATGTTTTGATTTGTGATTGTGATTGCGTCTTCAAAATGAACTGTCAAATTTTTGACAATTAATTCAGGATGGAGTTATAATCGTTTTAGTTTAGTAGGTATCAACGAATGTTACACCGAACGCGATTCAGCTATTTCCTTGCAGATTTTAGTTTTTGACTCCGTGGATCTGTAGGGTTTTTTTTTTTTTTTCTGGTGAAAACCTCATGAAGTTGTAAAGCAGGTAAGCAAGTGTACTGCATCTTACTTTTCCTCGAACTACTTTTAGATTCTTTCGTTCCTCTCTCATTCTCCAGACCCAATTTTCATTTACTTTAGTCAAATTCGCTGAAAGAACTTGCTGCGGCAGGTAGGATCATCTATCTTTTAATTTTGACTGGCCTTGATCATGGAGAATGAAAGAGATGCATTGCCTGTTTCAGCCTGCTGCGTTTCCTTTGAAGTGTAAAATAGTGCGGGTTTTTTATTGCATATTTTACACTGTCTTCTGCTGTGTGTTAAAGATGCAAGCTTTAAGAGGAATAATTGGTGAAAAGCATTTATTCCTGAAGCATTTTTCTCTAATGGAGCAATGACACGTTGCCGGGACAGAAATTATAAGTCTGCACAAATTTTGTTTCAAGCGTAATATTATCGTTGGCAATCCAGAAAACGGTGTGATGCAATAGGTCTAGTTTGTGGCCAGTGCCTACTCCTTTGCTATGTACCTATGACAGATGATAATTTGTTCACTTCTTGGGGTTGCCTGATGCAAATATTGTGTCGTGACAAGCAAGCGGTGTTGAGCCACTGAAAGCGCAGTAAGCGTTTAGAATTTCGGCTTTTCAGCATTTTGTTTGCAGGAACGGCTACGTATTTGTCAGGACCCAATACCGTAAATGTGTCTGCCTTGCAGCGTTTGTGATGTGCAAGCATCTCAAAGCTACTAAGACACTCCTTTCTGACCTCTTTACCTTCCTCTAGATTTTCTGTTTATATATCACTAGCAAACTTAGCATGATTGGAGATTATTGACCTATTAATTAACACATAAAAAGGAAAAAATAAATAAACCACAACGGGATCAAAGCTAAAATAAAATTGATAATTAAAAAAGATGGGATGTTTCGAGGCTAAACAGTATTCATTATCAGCCGGCAGCTCATTGGCAATGCTTGTTTTGTCGGCTGATGATGAGTGCAGTTTAGCCTCAAAACGTCCTGTCCTTTTTAATTTGTAATTTTTTTTTTTTTTTTGTTGCTTTGATCCCCGTTTTTTTTTTTTTTTAGTGCCTAGTTTCGGGCTACTTTGTTTCATTGTTTGCCTATTAATTAATAGGTACCTGCCTTGAGTAAAAATGTTATCTTTGAACGAATATGCATACTGATGGAAGGAAGTCAGGGGCAGAGGATAATTAGTTCCGTATCTGTGCTGTAGCAAATCTGACTAATGTTTCTCTCGTAAATTTGGGTGCAGGAAATGCTCTATCATGTTGGCGTGCACATGTTGGTGTGCACTTGACTGTACAGTGTATCAAGCTTACAATTAGTTATAGGTTGTCCCGGAAAAGAATGAACCGGACAGTCCTACGACTTTCATGAACATCAGCTTCCAACAGCTGATTTGTCAAGAGCAGATAGAAGCTGATGTTTTCATTCATCATTCAAGCCATGAAACAGTTGTCATGTGCAACTCTATTCTTGGGACAGCCTATTCCATGGGCAATATTTTTGCTTGATCTTACGCTAGAGAAACAAAAAAGTTTTGGCTCGGGCAAAACTTTGTTTTGTCTCATTTACATTGATGTTGAAAAGGAGAGAGGGAAGGGTCAAAAGCACGTTGCTTTTCCAACAAAGCACAATGCTGCAGGTGGAAAGAAAAGAAAGAAAATAGGCAAAAAAAAAGTACTCAGGTGCTTGCTTGAAATTTTTCAAGTCAAAGTTTATTCTGCACCCCTACTTGTCAAGTCCCATGATGTGCATACTTTATCCAAACTTTGGCAGTTCCAGTGTAGTTGGAGGAAAAATTGCTCAAAGTCTTAAAAAAGAGAGTTTAGTACATATCATTGACTTTTGAACGTGTAACGTCCAACGAATGTTGCGCCAAAGGTGCTTCCTTAAACTTTTGGCTCTAATTATTTAAGGCCTCAAACTGCCTCTTCTCCTCAACACCAATGTAAACAGAAT
Organism: Trialeurodes vaporariorum; assembly: GCA_011764245.1. NCBI lineage: Eukaryota > Metazoa > Arthropoda > Insecta > Hemiptera > Aleyrodidae > Trialeurodes > Trialeurodes vaporariorum. The sequence continues at coordinate 35,057,935 of VMOF01000013.1, read as the reverse complement.
TTTATTATGTTTTTACTTTTTTACTTTTTTTTTTTTTTTTTTTCCTGAAATGAATTTAAATAATAATGCGTAAAACTGACCCTTTGTTGTTTTCATTCTCGCTTTTCTTTCAGTCGTGTCAGCAAATCCCTTTGACTCAGTTCTCTGGCAATCACCTGATCTAAAATGGACCTGAAGATCAATTGAAGAACAATCTGAGCTAGTTATCATCCAGATTTCTCCTCTTGCCGAATCATGTTCAGCGGTGCGAGAAATTTCATTTACAGACATCGGAAGAAATTCATTTTCACCGGAATTTTTGTTGGCGGTGCATTCGTAGCAAAATATTACCTCGAAAAGAAGATTCGTGACTGGCAGGAGGCATTGGCGAAAGATTATATGGAAAAAACTCGACGTAAGTTCCTTTTTGAAAACACCGAACGTACCTGTGATCAAACAACCTTAGCATTCTCAATCAAACTTCGCAATAACATTCTGGAATTCCTGAATACGGCGTCTGTCGTAAAATCTATTAAAATTGGGGGCGTCGACAAAGTTAAAACATGGGAGCAGTTAAAGAGTCTTGTTTTTACCCAGCTAGCATTGATTATATATGCTGAGGTTATACTTGCAATCGTTATCAGGATTCAAGTCAACATTGTAGGTGCCCAAAGTTACCACGAAACGAATGAAAACCCCGTAGTCATCGACGAATTACAAGAAAAGTATTTATCGCAATGTTTATATTTTCTCAGCGAAGGCGTTGGTAAACTCAAGTCTCACATAGAATCAAAAGTCAAACCTATTATGGATAAAGTCTCGTTGAAACAGAAACTTTACTTGAAAGACCTACAAGAATATTTTTGGATGATTCAGTCAGCTTTAAGCACTGGTGACAGAGATCCACTAAAGAATATTGCCGAATACGTTTTTGCTCCGGATGTGTTAAATGAACAGAATCCTGTTCTCAAAAACTGGCTTCAAGACACTATAGAAATATTGAATAGTAACGATGTTCAATTTTTAGCAACCTCGTGTATCAATCATGGATTTTCCGTCATCATGGATGTCTCATCGCGTGTATTCCTAGAAAAATCCAAAGAGATGCCCTCAAATTCGAAATTGAGTGAAGTGGCAGGCACTTCTCTAGGGTTGTCCAATGGGTTCTCCAACGGAGCAACTTCCAATGGTGGGTGTGTAAATCTCAACAGTGTTTCTATTCCAATGGCCAAAGTGATTCCGATCATGAACAGTCTGCTAGAGGACAGTGCAGAAGGTCCTAATTATCTGAATCCTTGGATCAATATAATAATCTCTCATGATAAAATTAAAACACTAGGCGCTAATGTTTTTGAAGGATTTTGTCAACCTCGGTGATCTTTTATGTTCAAATAACCTTCAGTGATGGGCTTTCCAAAAAAAGTGATATTTTGATGTTCATCGATCTGAGGTTCCAAAGAATAGCTGCATGAACCGATTTTTTTATCTGTAGAAAATAGCTGCACATACTAATTTTTTTATCGGTAGAATTTTTACATGACAAATTTCTGCAGTTGTTTTCTTCAAGATTTTATTAAAAGTAAAATGAATAAAGTGGGAAATTGGAAAACTCTAAGTTTTTTATCAAAAAAAGAGGCAGATTGATTTCGGGACAGAAAGGGAAAATCGATCGGGGAAGTTAAATGCATTTTTCAAGAGTTCATGAGTCAATATAGGAATTCTCTGATGCTCTCCCCACTGTTTTCAAGTGACCTGTTACACTAGCATAAACCTTCTTTACTCCCTTAGCAAAAGTTTACAATAGACCCAATGAGACGATTAGGTTATAAAACTTGAGGCAAGCTCCTCTAGATAAATCCTTTTTTGATGCCTATTTTTTGAAAAGAGCTCACATTATTGTTATGAGCCTTTCCTTGGAAGGCCACTCTAATGGGTGTTTCGCACTTTTTCCGCAGCATTATGAAGCAAGAGCAAGCAATTTTTCTTAGATTTTAAGGTGATTCTATACCAAACTCCCGGAAAGTTTAATCCGATAGATGGCGTTACTTATCGCTGGCTCTGAAATCAGCTGTTTTCTCTTGACAGACAATTAAGAGACAAAAAAACAGATCGTCAGCCCCTGCGTTATTTTTTGCTTGAGTTTTTAAGCTAAAGACGGGCCAAATTGGTTCAGAAATAAAGACGTATTTATGGAAGGAAAAAATCAAGTGTAATTTGCAGTTGTATCAGTAAAGATTACAGGTTTCGGTTTCACCTGTAATCTTTAAAGACGGTATTGATTTTAACAGAAACACTGATGAACACACTAAGAACTTTCAATATTCACTAGAAAAGTTGAAAGTTCCTTTTTTTTAATAGGCGGAGGAAAGTTTTTATAACTACCCTCTCCGATGGTCGAGAAGGTTATGTTAGATTCCTTCACTCCCAAATGAAACATATAAGTGGCCCTACTCACTATGACCACTTCTGCCTGAAAGTGCCTTCTTAAAAATTTGTTAATTCAAGCAGCACGCTGGCAATTTCCATGCCATCAATGAGTCTGTAGCAAGCTTTTGCTGCAGCGTTATGGAGGGTTGAATCTTACGTTAAATCACTTGAAAATAACGTTGAGAGCATGAGAAAGCTCCGAGATCCACTCTCAAACTCAATAAAATGTAGCGAAATTACTTACAAGATGGCAGTTGAATGAACGGGTCACATTGAGAGAGTCACATCTAATTGCAGCTTTCTATGCTAAGAAAAGTGATTCAATATAGAGAGAGCTGCAAGTAGATGGAACTCCCCATTGTTACCCGCCACTGGCGGATCCAGGAATCTATCCTTCTCTCTCCTCTCCCATTAGAACGCGTATGATAGAAAAGGACAGATTAGGGGCAGTCACGTGATTTTCGCCCCCTTTTCTATCCTTTGCTAACACATGCATTCTAATGGGAGAAGAGAGAGAAGGAGAATAACGTGGATCCGCTAGGAATCTATTCTTCTCTCTCCTCTCCCATTAGAACGCGTATGATAGAAAAGGACAGATTAGGGGCAGTCATGTAATTTTCGCCCCCTCTTCTATCCTTTGCTAACACATGCGTTCTAATGGGAAAAGAGAGAGAAGGACAATAACTTAGATCCGCTAGGAATCTATTCTTCTCTCTCCTCTCCCATTAGAACGCGTATGATAGAAAAGGACAGATTAGGGGCAGTCATGTGATTTTCGCCCCCTCTTCTATCCTTTGCTAACACAAGCATTCTAATGGGAGAAGAGAGAGAAGGAGAATAACGTGGATCCGCTAGGAATCTATTCTTCTCTCTCCTCTCCCATTAGAACGCGTATGATAGAAAAGGACAGATTAGGGGCAGTCATGTGATTTTCGCACCCTCTTCTATCCTTTGCTAACACATGCGTTCTAATGGGAAAAGAGAGAGAAGGACAATAACTTAGATCCGCTAGTGTTACCTGCATTCATTCGACTGTCGTTTTTTAATTTTGTTAAACGCAATAAGGTGATTCTATGGCACGTAACCAAGGGGATCGATTAGTCGATTGATTAATGGGCGTTTCCTGGATTTTTTGGAGTTTTTTTTGTAAAACCAGGATTGTCAGCACCTGGAGGTAGATCTAACACAAATATCTGTAATGTTTAGATGCTCAAATCCACAAAATAAGGGCGTAACTGTGGGAATTCGCACAATCGCTGTTCGATCTATCGTATCGCACTACAGATTCTGAATTCCTATAGTCACGTCCTTATTTTACGGATTCGAGCTTCCAAACTTAACAGATATCTCTGTTAGATCTACCTCCAGGTGCTGACAATCCTGGTTTCACAAAAAAAACTCCATAAAATCTGGGAAAAGACCATTAATCAATCGATCCCCTTGGTCACGTGCCATGGCATCACCTTAACAAGTATTAATTGCATGTAACAAGTTAAAACAAAAGCAATCCGTACTCTCTAATTTGAAGATCGATTCAATCGAGTAATTAGCTCTAAACATAACTGGAATCGATGATCACTGCAGGGATTCCTTGATTAGTCACAATGGAGATAGCGCGCACTGTGTTTGAATTGACAGATTTTAAAAAGGCATGTACCACTTGTTTGAGTGGATTTTGAAGATTCTTAGTGTGCTTATCAATGCTTTTGGTTAAAATCTATAAGTATACTTGCTCTATAATGCTGTGGCACGGGTGGGCGAAAGACCTATTATCATGGAACTTTACTTCCAACCAGCTTTGCTTTGGAACCAGTCAACAGTCGATCAATATCAATGTATTTCAAACTGAGTCTATTTTTTCATGGTGGTAATTGTTATTTTTTATTTCTTCCTCCTATTAAAACATATTATTTATGTTACTATTTTCTACTTTTACAATAAAATGGTTTTTTCTTTCTTACTTTCATTTTTTTTTTTTCTCATTTACTTACAGCAGTGGAGTCGCGTGCCATCTGGCAACAATGTAACTGCTCCATCTAAACTCATTAAATATATCAAATTTTCCTTGTGCACTATGCACCCCCTGAATTCGATATTTTACATGAGTTTAAATGGATAGAATACATTGTTGCCTAATTGCAAGCATCGCCACTGACTTACAGTGAAAGTTTGTTGTGTGGAACCTCGGTCCTGCCAAAAAAAATTCCACTTAGCAAAAGTTCCACTTAGGAAACTGCAATTAGAGTATGGGAGGTTGGAGGTCTCACGGTGCTGAAAAAAAATTCCACTTAGCGAGATATTCCACTTATGGACGTTCCACACAAGGAACTTTCACTGTATCAGATTCATGTCATGATTCATGAATGTTTGAAGAGCTCTGTTGATAAAACATTACATCTGCAACAATAATCCATCTGTGAATACAGCTCTTTTTGGCGGAGCCTTTCACTTGTTTTGGTGTTAGTCATGAGTTTACAAATCATTGATTTTGCAGCATGGACTGATACAGGAATTTGTCTTTCTCTCTCTCCTCCCATTTGAACACGTGTGTTAGAAAAGGATAGAAGAGGGGGCCGTCACATGACCTTAGCCCCTATCTCCGTCCTTGTCTAACGCACGCATTCACATGGGAGGAGAGAGAGACTGAAAAATTCCTGAATCCGCTTATGCTTATAGCTGTGGCAAGGAATTACCCAACACCAATTTTTTATTTTACGCAAGCCAAAAATCAAAATTATAAAAACAAAAATGAATGAAAATATTGAAAGTCCTACAGGGAATTTCTGGACCTGTAGGTAGGAATTTGTTCAACATTTTGAATACAGGAGGTTTGATAAGGCTTCAGGAAAAACCAGGTGATATTTCTCAGTGAGAACTTCATGCAGACATTATCAGGTACCTACCTACATGGCTGGTTTTTGAAATTGAGTTTCAGAAACCGATGTTGCCCAATTTCAAAGTCATAACTTATTTGAAGAACTTAAAAGCTGGAGAGCTATCCTCCATTACTTGGATTCAAGGATGGTTGGTAAAAAATCTATTTAGTATTCTGCCGTGCTAAGGAAGAACACCGTAAATGCTAAAAATAAAAAAATTGAGTTAGACACGGAAATATTCTATTTTTGACATGCGCTTTCAAGTGGTGGAATCAGAATTAACTTATCTCTATTAGTTTTTGAGATATAGAGGGGCTGCCTGCCGTAAGTACGCCAAAATCAGTACCTATACTCAGGAGAAACGCCATAAGCGCCAGGTATACTGGCAGAATGCAGTGTCTCTAGCCTAGCTGAGTGGAGATGCGGCGGTTCTACCTGTGTATCGGCACTTCCTCGGCGACCCTTCACACAACAATGCATGCACCACCAGACAGGGAAAAAGCTGTATGTCCGTCGTGTATGCGACCCTCCTTCGATCTTATGTTATCTGGAGCAAAAATATTTGACTTGGCACCCTCTTACAACGATCAAAAATCAAGTGAAGATACATATAATCGGTCTATGCACAAAAACGTGCCAAAATCGAAACTGGTTGGGAGGGCCATGCATTTAACTTTGAACGTGTTTTACTCGATTTCAAGTGCAGTGGAGATACGGCGTTCTCCCTTAGCACAGCAGTATTGCAATCCCATGGGAAAAAAAAAATTGAAAATGAATTAGAACAAGGTGAAACAAAAGTTAGAATTTCAGTTGCGATTGCAACTTCCACAATTTTAATGGAATTACAAATATTTATCAATCAGCAAAGCCTGATAATCAACATACAACAGCTCATAACAGTCTTTCAGACAAAAGGGAAAAGAAAGGAAAGCAAATCATTCAAATCTACTCATCTGCTTCATCTCTTGATTTAAAATTTGCGCATTATCGCTTGCTCTGAGATGAAGGATTACAGGACTTACTGTTAACTTCAGTGGCACATCCAGGGGGGTTATTGGGCCGTGGGCTCCCCTCCAAACCCAGAGAGTATTCCTGAGCTGGTCTGTAACAAAAGGCTGCATGCTGTATTTTGTGATGTTAAGCAAATTGATCTAGGAAAATCCTCAGGACTGTGGAAACAATAATTGTCACCCTTTTTCATCAAGTTTTTGAGCCATTGAAAAGGTAAAAAAGAAAAGATTACAAGCATATGTATGCCACTTTTTTGCTTATAAAAGAGACCCCTTTTTTTGTTGCAAAGTTTGGTTTCAGACTTTCGTTTAGCTATTCATATTATTTTGGATGTCAATTATATCTTCATTAATTAATAATTTTGAATCAGTTTTACCTCAAATTTTCTCAAGGGGGGGGGGGGAGGGGAGATCTACACTAAATCAGAGAAGTGAGTGATGCAGGCAAGAGGAAGACTCTTTGAAGACTTTTTAGCTCCCCAAAAAAAATCCTGGATGCGCCACTGGCCGACTTTATTTTGTTCTCGACATTTAGTCTCCGAAACTTTGTTCGATCAAAAAATAGTCTTCATAACGAACTATTCCAATAGGTACTTTTATCCGCCCTTGACAACTATATTTTTAATCTTTTAATCCAAAACAAGGTGTTTCACATAACCTGCCCGCTACGCTTTTCTTAACCCTCTCAGACCTGGAGTCCATTCCAATGGACATTGGAATAACAAGCAGTCTTATGGAAAACATAAAAATACAATATGCGCATCAATTTAGATGAAGAGACAGCGCTTGGATTAACATGCAGTCTTATGGAAAACATAAAAATGCAATATGCGCATCAATTTAGATGAGGAGACAGCGCTCACAGATCAACCATGTTGGTTGAAAACCTGTTTTTGAACAAAAATAATTTCAGATCTGAAAGGGTTAAAGAGGTGAACAAGAAAAAATAGGAAAAAATCACTGGAAGGATAATTGAGGCCATCTCTGGAAGAAGGCCTCATGAAACAAGAGGTATGTTCTTCCCCTAAAAGACTCCATTTGCTTACAATGCACCATGCTTGGGAAGAGCACATCCACTGTTTTAGGACCCCTCTGTAGGCGGCTTCAATGCGGACCTGAACTTTCATTTCAAATACTTTCTAACTTATAATTTGGTTTTTAAGGGGTTTTCAGGGGGTAAGCAGTTGGTTTCTTAACATTTTTGAACGGCATCTCCTATCTTGAGACAGCTCTTTTGAATGGGTTCCAAATTCTTGGCGCCGTCACACATTTACTGCACTGTGCAGATCTGAAAATGTTTCAATTTTTTTCAACTCCACAATAAACAACAGATTCTGATCAATTTAAAATTCTCAAGCATCAGTAAAATTATTCCCGACAAATTTCTGGTGTTTGAAATAGGCTACCAGAAAACCTAAAGAAACGTTACAGAATTTTCCCACGAGAACACATCTTCTGAAAGGTGAAAATAGTTGTTGCACTCTGATAGTGCTGCCATTCGTGTTTCTTTATTGGCATTTTTTCAATTCACTGATGATTCCACAGTTCAGTTTAGCTCATGAACAAAATTACTTGCATCTGTAATCTTTTCTCAATCGATGCAATTGTCGTTAAATTTTTAAAATAACTGCAAGTTTCTTAAAGTCATCGACAACTCCACTGATTGAGAAAAGATTAGAGATGCGAATATTTTTGTGAATTACAGCCATACACTGAATGACCAGTGTAATCTTTCCTTAACAGGTGAAAATATCGTTAAATTGAAAAACGTCATTAAATATATAAGGAATGGCTGCTCTGTACTTAGACATCTTTCTCCCTGTTCACTTTTCTCGATGAACTATCTTCACTTTAAAAGGATTTGGCGAAAGATTGACGCCATTTCTAAGGTCATGAAGGTTGGGTGGAGGAATTCCAGCCGGGCACTCAATTGAAAAGTTCTGGAAGAATGCAGCGGTTGTGACAAATAAGTTCTGGCGGGCAAAAGTTTCACCAGGACAGACTCGTTTACCTGTAAAAAATAGCAAAGTTTGATTCAGTTTGAAAGTTTAAATAAATACTTGTTAGAGATCAAGGATTAAAACTCTAGTTCCAGAAGATGTTTCTCACCATTAACATAAAATTGGGTAACTTGGGACAGGTGGGGAGACGTCGTTTCACGGAAGATGGCAGATGACCGCTCTATTTACATACAGTGCAGTGGATGAGATAGTACCTCTGCCCACTGACTTAAATGTGTAATCATGAGAGCATTGGCGGAAATAAGGGGGGGGGGAGTGATTAGCCCCCCCCCTCAAGAAAATTGTTTAAACAAAAAACGTTTGGCCATTTGGCCATGTAAGAGGTTGATCCAGCTCCCATAAGGAATGGGCTATCGACTATCGTCAAAAAAATTTCATAATTTCAGGGTCGATAGAGCTCGTCGAGACGCGTTCAAAAATGTCCAGTTTTTTAATTTGGTCAACTGGGAAGAAGGAGGCAGCCTCAAAGTTAAATTTTCAAAGTCCCATAACTTTTGCCCAAATTATTATTTTAACTTGTACTTTACGCCAAAAGATTCCTCTTAAAAGGAGCTTTCGATTGATGTGTATGAAAGTCCAATTTAAAAAAATTTAAACCAATTTTTTTAAATTTTTTCAATTTTTGGAACACAAAAAAAATTGGTTTTTTGAGTCTAAAAAATACGCATAACGCATGGAGGAAGCCAAAAAAGTCAAATTTATGTTCTTTCGAATGGTGCAAAGTGTGATCAGGGGAAATGATTTTTCAAAAGTTACACGCGCTTAAAGTTGCGCACCTCCAAAATTACGGTGCGGTTAGTGCGTGTTTTCAATGGCACGTACCGATCTCTCAGTGCGAGGGTGACGCTAGCCATTGAAAATATGCACCGTAACAGCACCGTAATTTCGGAGGTGCGCAACTTTAAGCGCTTATAGCTATTGAACTAATCATTTTCCCTGATTGCGGGTTGCACCATTCAAAAGAACATAACTTTCACTTTTTTATTCATAGTTTTTTACTCTCTTCCGTGAGTTGAGTGTATTTTTTAGACTCAAAAAACCAATTTTTTTTTGTTCCAAAAATTGAAAAAATTGAAAAAAATTGGTTTAAAATTTTTTTAATTGGACTTTCATACACACCAATCAAAAACTCTTTTAAAGAGGAATCTTTTGGCGAACAGTACAAGTCAAAATAAAAATTTATGCGAAAGTTATGGGACTTTGAAAATTTAACTTTGAGGCCGCCTCCCCCTTCCCAGTTGATCAAAATTAAAAAACTGGACATTTTTGAACGCGTCTCGACGAGCTCTATCAACCCTGAAATTATGAAATTTTTTTGAGGATAGCCCATATCTTATGGGAGCTGGATCAACCTCTTTGGCCCATACCAGAATTTCAGCTCTGATGGAGAATTTATGGAGCAAAAAATGGTGGTCAAATTAAATGAGAATCGAGGAAAGGATATGTATCAAATGTGGTTTTCCCCAAAATCTGTTTAGATTCTAAGTGAAGAAGGGTCACCAAGGAGCTCGATGGTGAGAGTTATCAGCGATCAAACACAAGAGAAGCAAAAAAAAAGGTCATCAGTTCCCCCCTCCCCCTGGCAAGACCTGAAATGACACCACAGCTTTACTCCCCCCCCCCCAGAAAAAATTCCTATTTTCGCTTATGCATGAGAGTAAATCATAAATTTGCAATCTGAGCATTCCTGATAAAAGCACTAACCTACGCCAAACGGCAAAGAAGGGTCTTTCTTGATGATTTCTCCATTTGAATCTAAAAATCGTGTTGGATCGAAGACATTAGGATTCCTCCAGAGTTTTTCGTCTCTATGATGGTTGTATAGATTGGGCGAAAGCAAAGCATCCTGCAAATATAAGAAAATAAAAAATCTCTTTGAGTAAGACATGTCAGTAGGTACCTACTTCTTGTTACCTATCGAGAACATGTATGGATACAGGAATTTGTCTTTCTCTCTCAGCGGCTGTTAGAACACATGTGATAGAAAAAATAGCAGAGGGGGCCATCATGTCACTTTAGTCGGTACTTTTCTGACGCACTTATTCAAATGGGAAGAGAGAGAGACAGACAAATTCCTGTATCTGCCATGATATAGAGAATAAACAAACTGACTCTTTCCGTAAAAATGACATGGGTATTGTAATACTTCAAACATCCACGAAAACTTTGAAAGAGGGTTCCCAATTCATGAATTGATTCGTTGAAGAATTGATTCTTTGGGCCAGATTCTGATGAAGGATTGGATCGATTCTTTTCTCTGATTCTTGGATCGAATCGATTCTTTAGACACTGAATCGGAATCCGAATTTTGGACTTGATTTTTCTTATTTATTTTTCCTAACGATCTAAATTTCTTTTAGATTCACCCGATTTTCACAGAAATTATCCCGCATTCTGATAGGATTCGGAAAACTAAGTTCAAGTGAAGAAGAGAATTTTGTGAAAGAGAATCGGCCGGAATCAACTAAATTGAGTAAACAAAGGAGATTGAATCACCACATGACGATTCTGGTGAATTGGCGGAAATAGGGATCAGACCCAATTCAGGGAAGATCGATGATCAAATAGCATTGGAAGATCGTCACATGACGATTCAATCCATCAACAAAGGAATTGGAGGAATCGATTTTCTCAAGAATTAATTCTTTTGATTCTTTCGAAGGAGCATGGAGTGGATTCTTCAGTTGTGAATCCGTACCTACATTTTGAAAATACTTACTTACATACATAATGGGTCTGTTGCACACTTTGGCTAGAGTGTTTTAAAGTATCAATTCATCTGTAAAAAGCCGTAAAAATGACAATGGCAGCATCAGAAAACACCACAATTCACTAATAAACTCACAAATTGCAAAAAACACTAGACACTATTCACCCCTGTATCTTTCCACCACGTGCACGATATTTCGCGAGATTAGCGCGGCACATTCAAATAATCACGGCCGACTGTCATCACAGCTGACTTCATAAACAAATAAACAGTAAACACTGACGCCGTCTGTTCGAATTTCTTACGTTTCAATATCCTCGATTCCTCACAATAGGTTGTGAAATGAACGGAAACCGATATTTGTGTCGAAAACTTATCAAAATGAAACAATAACACACAAGAGTTCCGAGGATGATGATTGAAGCTGGAATCATACTTGGAACTCCTATTTGTAATTGTTTCATTTTGATAAGTTTTCGACACAAATATCGGTTTCCGTTCATTTCACAACCTATTGTGAGGAATCGAGGATATTGAAACGTAAGAAATTCGAACAGACGGCGTCAGTGTTTACTGTTTATTTGTTTATGAAGTCAGCTGTGATGACAGTCGGCCGTGATTATTTGAATGTGCCGCGCTAATCTCGCGAAATATCGTGCACGTGGTGGAAAGATACAGGGGTGAATAGTGTCTAGTGTTTTTTGCAATTTGTGAGTTTATTAGTGAATTGTGGTGTTTTCTGATGCTGCCATTGTCATTTTTATGGCTTTTTACATAAGAATTGATACTTTAAAACGCTCTAGCCGAAGTGTGCAACAGACCCATTCTTGTAAAACTAAAGTCTTTTCCAACCCCAGAGTTGTTTCATCATGATATAAATTGTGAAAACACAGGGTTTGACTAGTGACCTATGCCCAAGGTAATGGAATAAACACTCCAATTTTTTTTAAAAAAAAAAAAAAAAAATTAATTAATTTCCAATTTATAGCAATTTTAAATGCTGAGGTCAAAACGAGACTTTCGAATTGGAGTTCAAAGATTCTTTTCCAACAAAAACTTTGCATGTCTATTTTTAATGTACAAGGGGTTACCAAAAAAATCAGAATTAAGTTGGAACTTTGTGAAAGCTTACAAGTGGTACCAAGTTCTCTCGCTTGAAGGAGGGACTAGGATATTTACAGAAGCAGTAGGCCAAGTGGCATTGCTTAAGGTGGTCTTGTTTTAATTCTGTGAATTTTATCCCTAGCGCTTTTCGTCAGTTTTGTCGTTTTTTAAAATGCCTGATTTTTTTAAGAAGCGAGCATCCAAAAATCAGCGCCAAATGATTGGATACTCTTAATTAAGTCTGGGTTGACGTGAAGTATGAAAATTTGTCAATAAAACACTTTGTTGCTCAATTTTTCTTGCAGTTGCTAACATAGCAGAAACAAGAGGGTCAATTTTGAGGTATTCCTTCAAAACCAAAACCCTTTCCTGCATGCATATTAGGATTTGAGTTTTTTGGAAATTTAATTGAACCATTCAAAAGAGGACAATTTTCTAAGAACTTTGATGGGTCTTTTTTGATACATCTGAATATTCTGACTTGTCCAAACTGGCAACAATGTAATAATGTAAGGCGTGGGGACCCGGCCTACGTCAGGTGTCACTCAACTATGTACTTTTTTTCAATAAATGCGTTACCGTTCGTTCCTACTTTTGACTTCTCGCTTCTCATTATTCTCTCTCTCCCTTGATTGGTTAATTATTCCCAATACATAAAACTTCTAACTTTTTGCAAAATGCCCCATTAAAAATTGCAAAATGCCCATTAAATTCCATTGAATCCCATATTAATGAAGAGCGACAACATGTGCCCCACATTCCCTGAAAGGGTTAACAAATTGCAAGCTGAAAAGCAGGACAAAGTTGACTGCAACGCGTTGCATCATCAAATCTATTATCATCGCGATTAAAAAATTAGATCTGAGATTTGCTCTGAAAAATGGAAACAAGAGCTCTCTGAAAGCCACAGCTGCAGGTCTTTTAATTTTAAAAAATTCATAATTCACAGCCATGTCCATAAAAAATTGAGAAGATGTTTGTAAGTATAGTAACTGTGATTGGTTTCAAATCTGGAAATGATGAATATGGAAAAATTTCAAAAGAAACAAACCTCTGGGACCCAATGGTCACCCAATTTGGCTCCTTTTGTGCATCTGTGCGCAAGAGCAAAAACCACAACCGGTTTCATTCTTAAAGTTTCCCTTATTGTCGCTTCAGTATACGACATGCTACAGGGAAAAAAAAAAATAAATAAATAAATAAAAGTCAAAGGCTGTACACTGCAGAAAATGTTCATGGTTGTGCCATGGCGCGCCCAACATGGTCTAAACCTACAAGCTTTACAACACAGTTAAAAAATAGTTTGTGCTTCTATTTAAGGTGATTTAAGGACCGATTTGTTCGAGCCGTCACACTCCAACACTTCGTCGTGCTGCTCAAAAAGTCAACAGTTTTTGGCTAAAATTAATGAATACACGCAAAAAGTACAATGGACCTGTCCCATTAAGGACCATTTTCTGCCCCCCTTAGGTCAAAAATTGAAAGTCTGAATAAACTAAAAAAAATGTGAACTACGCGGACTTCGAGGTCTAATCTAACAGAAAATATCAATGATAGGGGTATTTACAATTGATTTGTACACCCAATTCGTAAATGAATATGGCTAGTTTAGTGATTTTTTGGGAATAACAACAAATTAAGCTGCTATTATGGCTGTAAAGTTAAGTTTTAGGTATAAGCACAAGCGAGTGACAGCTTTTTCAGGAGATAGAATACTTCTCTTGATGCATAGGTAACAACATACCTTTTTAAAGCAGAGGCTGTCACTCTCTTGTGCTCATACCTTTTCCACTTTTATTGTGAAAAATAGCTGGTTTTTCCAAAAAATTGCAAAACTAGCTATATTCTAACTAGAATGGGGTGTACAAGAACACATAATCTACAGTTTTTTCCTTTTTTCCAGACTTTCCACTTTTCAGCAAAAGGGGGGCAGATAATGAGCCTTAATGGGACAGGTCCTTTAAGGAATTTCGGCACCTGTGAGTATACTTAAGGAAAATACCCTGAATATTTCAAGTTGAAACACTCAAAAATAAAGCCAGAATTTAAGATATACAAAAATTCCCATAAGCCTCAATGGGTGCGAGCAAGACAGAAAGTTAGACATAGTATCACTAAGCTTTTGGCAAAATAAATTTCCTAATTTACGGCTTTAATTTACAAACCAATTTAATTGTTTTGGGCTCAAAAATAAAAACAAAATTCACGTATGTGCCGAGATTCTTGGATTTCGCGATTTTTCTTCGTATTCAATTGAACATGCCAAAAACACAAATATTTTTCCAAAAGTGACGGGTGGTGCTAACTATCGGATTGAAAACTGGAAAAGTTTCGCCTGGAATCACCTTAAGTTAACAATGACCTTGTAAAGCCTGAAAAGCTAATTCTTAAACAATAGCATAACTCTAGGCTTTGTGCCTTAATTAATTGAAGAGTTCTTCGGCAAAAGGATGTATAAAATTGAGCAGAACAAAAGAGGAACTTTGGAACCTTGTAACTCACGAGCAAATCAAAATGTTATGAAAATCTAAAATTCACATAAAAAAAAAAAAAAAAATTGCTTCCCAAAAATATTGATTTTTTCATAAGGTATAAAGGCCTTTTTTCATTTTGTTCAATTTTTTATGCATTCACCCCACCCAAAGGACAAAAAAAAAATTAGGTACTCTAGCAACATTAGAAAAATTGAGAAATGCACCTCAGTTTATAATTTTCAATTGTTCATTTTTCATTCAGAAACTGCTTCAATGCTGGAGATCTTAGCCACCACTAATACAGATTTAGATTTATTTCTTGCTCAAATCGGAGCAAAATATTTACATTTTAATCCAAAATCTGGCATAGGAGATCTTACTGAACACGTTAAGGAGGTCTTGTATTTATTAAATACACAAGTTCTAGACTCATGTATGGGATAGTTAAGATGATTCCAGGGTTAATTACTTCGAACCACAGACACCGTGTCGTGCTGTTCAACACTTTTCGGCTAAAATTGATGACTTTACGCAATAAATAGAAATTTCAGGAATGTCAGAACCTGCAAGCATACATTAGGAAGACACCCTAAAAGTTTCAAGCTGAAATACTCAAAAATAAAGCCAGGACTCGGAAATACGAAAATTCCCATAAGCCTCAATGAGTGCGAGTAAGGCAAATAGACGTAGTATCACTCGCACTCACTAAGCTTAATATGGCAAAATGACTAAATTATGCTTTTAATTTCCAACTAATTTTGCTCGTTTTGCTAAGAAAATCCATAAAAAAATTACACAGAGCTTCATGTTCTTTGAGTTTTTGTTTTTCTTTAATTTCAATTTAAAACGCCAAAAACACGGTTGATAGTGGAAATGTCCAATGAAAAATGTCCAACTACAGGAGCGTCCAATGTAAAAATGTCCAATCATAAAATGTCCATGAAATTTGGTCCATGAGCAAATTTGTCCAGTACCCAATAATGTCCTATGTAAGAAATGTCCACCTGAAGAAAAGTTCTAAAACGTTGTTGTCCGGTATGTGAAAAAGTCCAGTCATAGAAACGGAAAGTTAGGTTGCAGTGGGTTATGGTACGTAGAAGTAACGAACAGGAACTTACATGCTAAACCCTTTACTGCGTGATTTTTTTTTTCAATAAAATAATTTTTTTTTCAGTACAATTTTGATCCTTGAGACAGGGAAAAATAGTGAAAAAATTCTTTCCATTATATTTCAATGGTAAAGAGCCTGAATATTAATTGTTCCAAATATGGCCTTACCCGCATTTAGGTATCCATGCAACGGAAAATAAAGTTTTCAGGCTAAAAAAAAAAAATTAAAGTAGTAAAAAATAAGTTAGTAAGTTTCAATAGTTGTTTTTTTTTTATATGGTACCCCTGCGTTACTCCCAAACATAACAATGAAAATCGGAAAATCTCTATCAGATTTTCAGTGAGCTATTTTCAACCACTCTGCACGTTCTATATCCTGTGCTGCGCGCTCTAGGACACAATCGACAATTCTTATACTCGTTTAGTATCTGTTCCACATGTGACCCACCATGCAGAGACAGTACAACTCAAGTCCCCTACTTTTAGATAAGGCTTCAAAGTAATTGTTCCAGATCTGGGCTCATCTGCAGTTAAGGGTAAGGTGCAGCAGCAGGATCCTCTGCGTTGTCCGCGTTGGAAGGTTGTTTAAGATAGTAAGAACATGCTCTTAAATAAACTTTCAGCCTATCCTTGCTTGATTCATACCAGAGGGCGCAAAGTTGGAGGTTATGGTCACGCGCTCATGGGAGGCACTGGGTTTTATGCAGTTTTTTGAGTTTTTCGGTTGGAGGGCGCCTTCTTATGAGGCCCATAATAAGTTGAGCAAAAAAAAAATGTCGAAATTTTCGATTTTTCTTTTTTTTTCTCTCAAATTACTAGGAGCCTCGTCAGAAGGCCCCCCCCCCCCCCCCCTCCAACTGATAAAATTGAAGGATAGGTCCAAAAACGCCTAGAAATGCCCGAAAAATCCCAAAAACTGCATAATCCACTGCCTCCCATGAGCGGCTATTGCTTGATTGCATGGTTCGGAAATAGTTAAAATTGGACCTAATTCAGATTTCCAGCCGACGGCGTGGACTTTTTTTAAGGCGGGTATTTCTTACAGAGGACATTATTCGGTACTGGACATTTTTATTTATGGACCAAATTTCATGGACACTTTTGATTGGACATTTTTACATTGGACGTTTCTGTAGTTGGACCTTTTGTCAATGGACATTTCCACTTTCTACCAAAAACACAACTTTTCACAAAAGTGAATGGGTCTGTTGCGTACTTTTGCTACATCAATATAACTTGTTTCTAACGTAAAATTCAGCGAAAATAATGATGCGCACATTAAAAACTTTCAAAACTCACTCACTAACTCAGGAAATATCTTCCATTTCAAACAACCCGCGCTACACTAGACACTATATCACCGACTTATAACTACATAGATGGAACCTTCTCGTTTATGTAAACATGAATAGAACTTACAAACATTGGAATGTTTCGTTTAGATGCGTACATTTCTTATATTATTTTGTAATCTTTGATAAACCGAAAAGACCAGACAGCAAATGCAGCCAATAGTTCATGTATTTAGAAGGGAATTCCATCATTTTGTAGTTACGATGTTGTTTACTTATGCACGGTGGTTCCGTCTAAGTACCTAGTAGTATACTGGTGCACATAGTGTCTAGTGTAGCGCGGGCTGTTTGAAATTGAAGTAATTTCCTCAGTTAATGAGTGGATTTTGAACGTTTTTAATGGGCGCATCGTTATTTTCGCCGAATTTTACATAAGAATCAAGTTTCTATATTCTTGTAGCAAAAGTATGCAACAGACCCATTATGGCAGTTTCGCCTGGAATCACCTTAAAGACTCTTTGTTTCCTTTGCCATAGCTTTCAAAACAGCTTCTTTTTCAGCAAAATCAAAATTAATTACTTTTTTCGATCTTGTAAGGTTGGCAATCTGCCTCTGCCGACAACAGAATCAACTTCCTCTTGCATTTTCCTTTGGATCTCCGGATGATACAAAAGGAACTCAAACAAGAATCCCTGGGCTGCTGATATAGTGGTGACAGCAGGCATCCAGAAGTCTACGAGGATGTTAAGAAGATTCTCCTCTGAAAAAAAATAAAATAAAAAAAAAACCATGATGAAAAAGAGGAACAGATAAAGAATTAAAAATAATTCAGAAGAAAGAGCAAATAAATTCAAGAACAAAGCAGTCAAATTTTGTGATAACAAAAAAATAATAAAAGGATGCGGTTTGGACCATTCTTATTTATATCAAAGGCGCTATCTGAGGGGCCTATTTTCGATGACACCCCTTCCCAAAGAGTAAGGGGCACTTGCGTTACTTTTGAATTACCCTGAATGTTCTTAACTGTAAGTAAGAAAATACAAGATACGCCTGACGAACAAAGTTTCTAGGTGTGATAATTTTCAATTCAAATATGAGCAAACCTGTAAATGAGGAATGGTTGTTTTTCCCATTTTTCATTTTCTCCAAGAAGACATCAACATATCCTCGTAATAATTCACTGGAATGATTCTTCTTACTTCGTTGGATCATATTCTAAGAAAATAAATAAATGAATAAACAAATTAGATTACTGGAAGCGAACACAAAGACAAAAAATGAATAAATTATTGGTTCCAAGGACCAAAAAATTTTTCGGCTTGATAGACTCTAAAAGGCAATGAATGGTGTGGTTTAAGGTTAGAGGTCGATTGGTCTACAGCAACGTCTACTATTTTCTTGGTCTACTTAAAAATAGGTCTATACTATTATTTTGTCCATAACCATTTTGTCAAAAGTGTCATTTCGTCCACTAGCATTTCATGTCTACCGATTCCTCGTCCATTGGCTAATTATGTCTACTTACAAACAAGGTCTCACTGCAAAATGGGTCTACCTTATTCTTTTGCCCACAAACAAATAATGTCTACGCTTTAAATTTCATTGGTTATTTTTTCTACATTTTTTACGCCAAAAAATAAATTAACATATATTTGTCTCGTAATATTGGATCTATTCTTGTTTAAATAAAGGACTTGAACCAATCCGAACCGTGAACCGAAAACCCACTTTTAAAATACCGGTTCAAATCGATTCTTCACAAAAGAAAGGCGGTTCGAACTGGCTCATCAAGAATGAATATTTTTGCAAAGCAAAGGTATTGAGACGAAGATAAAGAAAATAATACATAATCAGCCGACAAAACTCAAGGAAGGTAGCTAAAAACAAAAAAAAGCTGCTTAGATCTAAAAAATAATCAACTAAATCAGAATTCACATCTCTACAAACATCATGAAGAAGAAGCAAACATACCCCAAGAAACCCATTTAATGTAGTGCTGGTGTCGATGATTTCAGGGATCCCGTAACCGCGAGGAAACAAATATTCCAGCCATGGCAAATAATTGATGGCTCCTCCTGTCGGCTCAGTATATTTCAAGAAATCAAATGCAGTGTCCACCAATCTCATCGTTTCCGGAAGCTGATCAAAAGAAAATCGTTCTCCGTCGAAAACGTTCAAAATCATGTTGATATTAAAAAGGTAGAACAATTCTGGCACTTTGGCAACTCCGTCTTTCATGACCACCTGGAAAGCCAATACAAAGTTTTGAAATTTTCACAGTAAAATTTAACAAAATGTATTTTCAATTTTACAGAATGGCCAATCAGAATCCATTGACTAAGAGATCAGTGTAGCAGTGCTATAATAAATATTTTCTCCATTTACAGGTACGGACATGTAGAGTAGTCCATTTTTCTTCTACAACTGTGAGCAAGTCTGTCGGAAAATTTTTCTTTGGAAAATTATGGATAGTTTCGTAACAATCTTCTTGCTCAGAGCCCACCAAAATTTCTAATCAATTTCATTGCAATTTGATTGATACAACCCCTTTAGAAATCTAATTTTTTATACTTCCATATTTTTACCCTGCCACGTCTGCACCGACGCGTACGTCAGTAATCAGAACCGAAATTCCAGGTCAAGCTGGACTCTGAAGCGGAACAATACCAAAATTGGAGACAAAAATAGGACCGGAACCAATTCCAAAAATTGATAGATGATTTTTATAGAAGGTTTTGAATATTTTATTAGATTCTTGTAATAGAAAAAGATAAAGAAAGTTTCCTCACAGGATTTTCATCTTTAATCAGAGTGATGAGATTTCTGGTCTCTTCTTCCAAGACCATCTCGAATGATTCACTGCGGCGCCCATAGCCAAAGTCTCTGAAGTTCCTCAAGGCATACCGTTTCTGTTCAGACCAGCCCTCCCCATCAGTGAAAATCACTCCTGCAAATACAAACTGTTTTTTTAATTCAGTCAAAATCAATCGGAGAGCCTTGATCAAAGATTCTATTTTCCTCCATTTTCTAACAATGCTTATTCAACTTGATGACATCTAATGTTACAAATCTGAGAGTTTCCAATTTTTACGAGATAATTCCCATGAGAATTTTTCTTGGATTAAAACTCTGGAAATTTCTTAGAGCATCCTGGGGATAAAGACAGTCCCTAGCTGGTTCTTTTTTCAAAGATATTAGTTTAGAACACAGCCACTTTTTAAATAGGTTGACGGCAAAAAGAGGCATTTTTCTACATTAAAAGTTTCATAACATGTTCACGGTAGTAAATTAAAGATTGAAGAAAGGATGATGGTAAATTTTGGGTGACAATATTTTGTTTCTCAAAGTTATCTAAAATATAATTAAGTAAATCTTAAGTGGGGTTTCTCTTTTTTTCTCTTTTGAAGAAGGTTATCCATACTATTCACTTCCACACTTCCATAGCTCTGCAGTTTTCTGAAAAACATCAAAGATTTCATTGGATTGAAATATTTGAAAATTTGCGTTATGGATGTTACAATAGGTTAAGATGATTCCAGGGTCGATTAGTTCCAACCGTGGACACCACGTCGCGCTGCTCAAAAAGTCAACAGTTTTTTGTTAAATTTGACGAATTCACGCTAAAAACACAAATTTGAGAAACGTCAGCACCTGCGAGCATACTTCAGGAAGATACCCTGAAAGTTTTAGACTAAAACACTCAAAAATAAAGCCAGAAATTATAAAAAACGAAACTTCCCGTAAGCCGCAATGAGTGCGAGTGAGGCAGATAGACGTATCATCACTCGCGCTCACTCTCACTCACTAAGCTTATGGCGAAACGAATTTCATAATTTACGGCTCTAATTTTAAACCAATTTTGCTAATTTTGGGCTCTAAAAATCCATAAAAAAATTTTGCAGGTGCTGACGTTATTGGATTTTGCGTTTTATCTATGGTTTCAGTTTAAAACGCCAAAAACACGACTTTTCCAAAAAGCGACTAGTGGCGCTATCCATCGGATTGAAATCTGGAAAAGTTTCGCCTGGAATCACCTTAAATGACTGCTAAAAAATAGTGAATTTTCTATTATTTTGGTTAGGTTTTGTCTCCAATACCAGGATTCATTTTGAAAAAAAACAAACAAAACAAAACAAAACAAAACAATTTCAACCTGCAATTTTCGATAAAACTGTTCTCTCCTTCATTACTTAGTACAGCCATTTTTTAAAATGCTAACCATCATCAAATAAAAACAAAACGTAAGTTAAAATCACCATGCGCAGCATAAGACATTATTGAAAAGCTAGCTTTCCGTTTAGCCTTGGTGGAGTTTTAGAGGGAATGTAACTTTTTGTAACAGAGTAAAGAATTCCATAAAATATTTCATGTGGCCAAAAACAAAATTTGGATGCATGTGGACTAGTAGGTAAAAAATTATGATGTGCCACAGACAAGCGGACGGACGGACGGATGGACATACATTTTTTTGGAATATGATTTGTGAGATCAGGGGAACTTGCACCCCAACTTCCAAATTTTTCATGATGATAATGCTTTCTCTCCTTGTGGGGAGGGGGGGGGAGGGGAGGAGCAAGAAATCAAAAATTACCTAAAGTCTTATCCTTGCTTAGAGATCGAAGTTCACCAGTTCGTGTCCATGGCCGTCCTTGGAATTCTGGTCTGGTGAAAACTTCCTTGATCAAGTCTGGGTCATTGACGATGATGTTAGGAGTATCGCCCAGGTAAAGACCAATCATTGGAGCATTATATTCTTTCACCCAATCGTGCGCTGCCATGAAAGGGAGCTTGAAATTTCGCCAGTAGAGATGTAGCAGCGACCCGAAAATTGGCCATCGCAAAGGTCCTAATGGAGAAACAAAGCAGTCGAGGGTTCAAAAAAATGCAAGACAATGAATCTGCAGTAAAATTTTCGTGCAAAATAATTGATAACCAAAACAAGGCTTTCTACAGGCACCATAAAAACATTTGTATTTTATTTTTATTGTTTTATTTTGTGAATTCATGTTTTATTGTATTGCCTCCTCTTTTGGGTATTTTAGTTTTTTTTCTTTTTTTTTTTTTCTTTTTTTTTCTATCTAGCAACTACTATATCTCCTACTTCCTCTCAACTTTTTTACTCTTTTTGCCTCTCTCTCATTATCTTACTTAGTTCTACGTTCCACTCCTTTTGCAAAATTAAAAAGGAAGAACTAAAAATTATAAAAAAATTACAGAAAAATGGCACTGGCGGATCCAGGAATCTATCTTTCTCTCTCTTCTCCCATTAGAATGTGTATGTTAAAAAAGGACAGATTAGGGGCAGTCACGTGATTTTTGCCCCCTCTTCTATCCTTTACTAACTCATGCATTCTAATGGGAGAAGAGCGAGAGACGGACAATATCTTGGATCCGATAGTGAAAAAGGGCGAAGCAAGCATAATTACTAATAAATAATTCATAAAGCAAAACCCTCATTTTTCGAGGCCTTGCATAAATTGCAATCAAAGCTTGTGGGGGGGGATGAAAATGAGAAAGAGAAATTGGCTGATAAGTATATCTAACTAGTGTAATTAGCAAATAAAGAATAAGAATTAACTAACAGAAAAAATTCATGAGCGGGCTGAAAATAAACTCAAAAGTAAGAACAAAGCGATGACTTCAAGATAATCACCTTAAAAAAGTAATTGAAGAGGTAAGATTAGGATCAATGACATAAGTGTAAAACCAGGTATGTACTTGAAAAATTGCTTGAGGTAGACTTTTTCCCAAGATCAAGCTAAAGAAGTTAGAATAGGCAGTCTGTGGGGGGAAGGGGGGTCTGTGGAGCTTCCAAATTTTTTTTTGTTTTGTTTTTTCACAAACGGGCTCAAGAAAAGAAAACAACAAAGGTCATAACTCCTTTAGCCACTCCAACTTTTTCATTTAAGGGAGAAAAGCTCACAAATAGTAAGAAGTAGAAAAAAAAGGTCATCCCATTTTATCAAATGCCCCTAACTTTTGAGCCCAAGGACCACTCATGTGAATAGAAAAAAGTCGAATAGATAAGAGAACAGTGAAAATTAAACAAAGACTTTTTCTGAAAAGGCTCTCCTCTGAGAAGTTTGTAATTTGCAGATGTGTTCTTTTTCAGCTAAGCCATCATAATATTGATAAGATGAAGTGTAGAGCATAGGTCGCCGGGAAATTACACACCCAAGGATCACTTTATGTATAGGTTATCACAGTGCAATTAATGGTCATTATCCGATTCCTTTTTGGTTTCACTCCTCTAGTTTCGATAAATTTATCGAAACTCAAAAATCAAATACGCAATTTGATGTCCATCTAGCTATACAGAGTGATTAAATGTCCGGCAACACATGATTAACTTTTGAGCAGATACAGATAAAAAAAAAATCAAAAGTTGGAAAACGATCTTACAAGTGTTGTGTCAAATTTACAGTTTCAAAACAGCAAACAGCATAGTAAAATTATGAAAATAAGTTAAAGTGAGATTTTGACCGACGATATTTTGAGCACAAAAAAGAAAATCAATACGAGCTGGGGGGGGATCATGAACTATCGAGTTGATAATGCAAACGCTCATCGACAAATCAATGCTTTTGGATTGAGATTACTATAATACTTTTCGCCTCTTCACAATAAGATTCCAAACTAAGGTTTCAACAGAGTTATGATCTAAACAAATATCTTCCAACACCCCCCCCCCCCCCCCCGCATTACAACACAAAAGTTATGTAGCTCTCGCCAGACTTTTCGTTCATCCTGTACAGTATCCAGATAATTTGTCTGTAACGTAGAACCAATAATAGCTGCTAATAATTAATTGAAAAGCAATACGAATTAGATAACGTAAAATAATTATTGATTAATCGTCACACTTGAGAAACCGGTCAATAACAAAAAAACAGACAATTTTACATAATTTTTTTCTTTTTCTTCATTACAGGTTGTCAAGATAAGTAAAAAAAAAAAAGAAAAGAAAGAAAATAAAAAAAAAAGCCAAAGAAAAGGTGAGGACGTGAGAGAAGACAAATTTTGTAAATAGAAGCTCTGAATACAGTTCATTAAAGATTACTTGTAAAAACAAGAACAAGGAGGAAAACGCATACAATTTGAACAAAAAGTTTTATTTTTAAAACTATATGCGTAAGTACATGTACATGCATGTCTATTGGCGTCATTCATTATGAGGGCTTTCTTTAGAATAGGTACTACAACAAACAACACACATACTTGACACACATCAAGTGGAAATCAGATTGAGTTATAAGGAAGGAGAGTAAAGTGGCCACTTGCAACAAGAGGTACGCAGCAATGCTTTCTCTCTAAGTGAGTTTTTTTTCATTTTTTTTTTCATTTTTTAAACTGTGGTATATGCTTACTTGAATAAGACAAAAAATGGGAGCCAAGTCAGAAAGGAAATAAAAACCCAAAACGTTTCGGGGCTTTACTTTCCTTCTGGCTTTGTTCCCATTTTTTGTCTCATTATTATAGTTGTTTGACCAATTTAGTTTTAATATTCTCGCATACTTACTTGTTGTGATTTCTTATCAAATAAAAGTTCAAAACACGTGGGTGGAAAGTGGTTTTTTCAGTTCAGACTATCATAAAACTTTTTACTTTCTCACTCCCCATTGGAGAAAGTAACTATAATAATTTAAAGTTTTAGAAAACGATATACACAGTCTGGCCATAGGTTCTGTCAGTCGAGATACTGCCACTTTTGTGCGTTTTTATGCAATACTGTTCCAAATAAGTATAAAAACCCCTATAAATCCTGAAATATGGTAAAAAAAACCTAAACAATGATCTAAACGGCATTCAAATACCCTGCTACAGAATCTTACATATCAGGCGCGAAACTTGCACAACTGATTTTACCACGATAGTTCTTTGTATGTGAGGGAAATTCGGGAGATGAAGATGTTTATATAAAAAACTGGATCAGTATTTGTTAGGTATCACTCTTGTGGTGTGTTTAGTACGTTGTACAACCATTTCAGAGCTGATTTGAAGGCGCCATTCAAATTTGGAATCTTTGAAGGCAGCAATTGTAGCAGTAGAAACTGTGAGAAAAGCAATTGATGAGTGGCCATCTTTTTGAGTAAAACTATTGAATACAAGTCAGATTTTCTTACTTGATTTTCTTACGTGTCTCTCGAGGAGTCGGTCGAAAGTGAATAGAAAATTAAACATCGCATTCTTGGTAAGAAAAAATACTCATTAAAAACCGTAGGGGTCAACTTTTTTTCCTTCTTCAAACTGTACAAACTTTTTTAATTTTCAGGCAAAAGAGCTGATCTTGGTCTCAATCGATAGAAAATTTAATTATCTTTAACGTAAAATCAAGATCAGCTCTTTTGCCTGAAAATTAAAAAAGTTTCTACAGTTTGAAGAAGGAAAAAAAGTTGACCCCCTACGGTTTTTAATGAGTATTTTTTTCTTACCAAATTAAATTAAATTTAATTATCTTTAACGTAAAATCAAGATCAGGTCTGTGCCTAGCTTAGTTTCAAAGTTACAGCATCAGTCCAGGTACTTTTTGAACAGCCTTTGTATTATGAAGGTTTTTTATGGACTTTAAGAATATATAGGGGATTTTATGCTTATCTTGGACGGTATTGCACAAAAAGCAATAGAGTGACGGTATCTCAACTGACAAAACGTATGGCCAACTTGTGTAAAATAAGGAGCAAATGAGATTCCAAAAATAGATTCTGTCAATTACCTATTTTTTTGTCCATTTATCAAAACTGTCACATTTTTTTTAGAGCAATAGACAGCATTCTACTTACTATGTTGCATTATTTCACAGTACAGAGGAAACAGAATAGGTATCTAAAAAACGTTTTGTGTTTATAGTTCATTAGAAGATTCTTGGTTTATTTTCTTTTAAAATTGGAGAACAGCATTGGAAATACTTCAGACTTCATTGAAACATACAATTTAAACAGGATTTCTTTACTTGCATCCATGTTACTGTAAGTTTCATACAAAGCATACAATCAGCTTTTATCATATAGTTCCAAATTACCTCTATTTTTTCTATTTTCCTATAGCCGTTTCAACAGAAAAAACATTTTCTTCACAACTTTCTCAAATTTAAAAAAAATAAAAGAATCACCAATCTAGTGAACAGTTTATTATTTACTTTTAATTAATTAATTATTTAATTAATTAATTAATTTATTAATTATTTTAATTAATTACTTTTAATTTAAATTACTTGCCAACAAGTTGTACCTAATTTCAGACTATCCTCCGATTAAATTGTTTCCCTCTTATACAGTGGCATACAGTGGTGGGGTTGTGCTCCCCCCAGTGGCGCACCGAAGGGGGTGGTTTTAGGGTCAAAACCCCCCTAAAGCATCAAGATTTTGCCCTGAAAAAGGTCATCTTCGGCCAAAATTGCTTTCAAAACCCCCCTAAGGCCTCAGAAAATGGAAAATTTTTGGTGACACCCCCACCAAACTAAAGTTCTCGGTGCTCCACTGGCTCCCCCACAAGGAAAAATTTGGCATCCCCCAACGAGTCGAAACATTAAGCCCCCTTCGTTTCACCTCCTATTCTCTCTTATCCCTTTACCTCCTTATTCACCATGCTAAGTCCCCACTTCGGAGGTCATGAGGAATCCAGCGGAGAAAACATATTTGTAAACTTGACTTGTTTTTTCCCGTTGATTCTGGAAGCATTTTGGCACCTCCTTTCGCCTTGGATAGGGTCAACCACAATTTTTAACTTTGGAAGTTTTAAGGAAGAAAAAACAAAAACAAAAACAAAAAAAAAAAAAGTCATAAATTTCAGAGGCGATGCATTTCCTCTTGACAGATAGTTGATTTCCTTTCTTGAAACCAAAAGAATTTCAAGAAACCAAGAAGAGGAGACTTCTTAACATTATAGTACGTTTTATTTTGTTTGGAAGCAAAACAATGTGCAAACTAGGACGAAGATCAGAAATCAGCCTGTTTTCTGCACATCTAAAACCAGCTGACCAGTGGCGCAGCCAAGGGGGGGGGGGTCCAGGGGGTCTGGACCCCCCCCTCAATGACACCAAAATTTGTCCTAAAAAAAGGTCATTTTTGCGTTTTCTGACAAATTTTACCAAATTAGTATCTTCGGACCCCCCCCATGACAATTTTTGGACCCCGGACCCCCCCTAGAAAAATTCCTGGCTACGCCACTGCAGCTGACATAAGTAAAACACATTGAGAATTTTTTTTTTTAGAAAAATAGCATCATGGCACACTTGATGCAGACCACTGAAATTAAGAATAGAAGCTTACTTACCAGGAGGGAAATCTTTCGGACGTGATACCATAAACCGATATAAGAAGAAACAAAGCGCTGAAAAATACACAAGAAATAACAGAGGAGACATGGTGAAGCCTCCAAAAGACAGAGCTAAGTATAGGAGGAAAATAAAGTTCTTGCAAATAAAAATTTAAAAAGTGAAAGTTCATAAGATGCAAAGGTTTGAGGAAAGAATGTTTGATCTGTGACAGTTTTTATCAATTAACTTTTGACGATGCTTCTTTCAAGTGGCATAGTTTACCTTTTATCTCTCACCCCCACCCCCACCCCCGCCCCCGCCCCGCCACCGTCCCCTTCACTGGCTTCACCGTTCAATCAGTCGCAGGATCAAAGTAAGCGGGTCAGTCGCTCCGGGTTTTACCGGAACTACTAACTAGTGGCGCCTGTTTTTCATTTCACCAAAGGCTGTGACGTCATGTTCGGATAAACACGCGAATGTTGATAAACGTCTACTCTTTGGATAAACACGAAGAAAAACGGACGGATTTCTGTTTTAACTTAAACGTACTTTTATCGGAAAATTGAGCGAAGAATGTAATGAAGAAATGCCTTAGACCGGGTAATCAGAACGTTTTAGAAATGATTTAACGTTAATATGAAATATCAGCTGCATGAGAGATTTATTTGATGAATGGGCCCACAATAACTTATTTTTACCGTTGTCATGTATGTAAAACGTCCACCCAAGGTCTATTTGAACAGGTCAGTCCGATAGCGCTTGGAGTCTTTGTGATCAATTCGGGAAACCATGATAGTCAGAGATGGCGAGATGGGGGTTACTTTCCCGATATGGTCAAGGTCCGTTTACACTGGCCAGCAGCGTCCGATTCCGCTGTAAAATTTTGCTCCCTCCAGTCTATGCCGGCACGGTGGTGGGGCCTGAACAAATCGCGCGGAAACAGGAAACAACCCTCATTGTAAGAGCACGATTTCCCGATTTGGCCACAAAGACTGCGCTATCGGACTGACCTGTTTAAATGGATCGAGGTGTCTACCGTTCCAAAGACCTATAGAGACACTTGACACTTTTAATCACGTGATGCGACGCCGCACTATGGTCTAAACGATCGTCAAAAAGTGGCCAAAAGTAGACGGTTTTCTCAACAATTTATCAATTATACTATACCGGGTGTGTCCCAGATCACCCGTGCCCGTGCAGGTACTTTTCCTGGAGAACGGCTGGAAGTTGAGAGCTGAAAAAAAAGTCTTGACGGTAATTGACCCCAAGGAATTCAATGAAAATATTTTCACAGCCCCTCAATGTCCCCGGGGGGGGGGGGGGGGTTGAGGGGCTCCAAACACGTTTTTCTATGCTTCTTGGAAAAAAGCCGATAAAACGTGTAAAAATAAATTCAGATTCTTTTGGTCCCATAAATTTTTTCGAAAAACCCCAATTTTTGTGGTTACCTTTAGGGGGAAAATTTTCAATCCACCACTGTGACCACACTATTCAATGTTTTTCAAAAAACTGAAAATCATCTGAAAGAAGAGATCAAGTCCTTTCGATTGATAAGCCACATGATACATACAAGTGAAAAATCTCTGGAAAAAAATCCCTCTCTGGAATCCAAAATTTGGGGGCCTTTAGGCCTCCCTTTGTAAAAAAAAAAACAAATAGCAAGGTACGGCTTGTGATACATCAATCGAAAGCCCCCGAAGAGGAGAATAAGATGGCTTAGTTCAAAATCATCTACAATCATTCCTTTCAAAATGGTGGCCATTTGAAAATTAAGGGTGTTCAAAGGTAAGTCCTGGGAAGAAAGCCCAAGGTTGAACGACACATGGGTTGAAAGGCCTTAAAAAAAGCAAATGAATTGCACAAACTACGAATCAATCCGCCTCTTCAATCAAAAGTTATGTCCGATTGAAACTTAATGGGCTCAATAAGCCTTATTTAAGACTGTTTAAAATTCAATCGGTCATAACTTTTGATTGAAGAGGCGGATTGATTTGTAGTTTGTGCAATTCATTTGCTTTTTTTAAGGCCTTTTAATCCATGTGTCGTTCAACCTTGGGCTTTCTTTCCAGGACTTACCTTTGAACACCCATAATTTTTAAATGGTCGCCATTTTGAAAGGAATGATTGTAGATGATTTTGGATTGCGCCATCTTATTCTCCTCTTCAAGGGCTTTTGATTGATGTATCACAAGTCATACCTTGCTATTTTATTTTTTTATACCTAGGGGGGCCCCTAAATTTTGGATTCCAGAGAGGGGCCCTAATTTTTCACTTTTATGTATCATGATCATGTGGCACATCAACCGAAAGGACTTGATCTCTTCTTTCAGATGATTTTCAGTTTTTTGAAAAACCTTGAATAGTGTGGTCAGCGTGGCGGATTAAATGTCCCCCCAAAAGGGCCCGTAACCCCAAAAATCTGGGTTTTTCAGAAAAATTTATGGGACTGAAATTTTTGACAATGCGTTGTTCTTTCAGAATTTTTATTTTTATACATTTTATCGGTTTTTTTCCGACAAAGATGAAAAAATGTGTTTTGAGCCCCCCCAAAAACCCCCAGGGGAAACCTCGAGGGGCTGTGAAAATATTTTCATTGAATTCCTTGGGGTCAATTCTCCCAATGACTTTCTTGTTTCAGCTCTCAACTCCCTGCCGTTCTCGAGAAAAAGTACCAACACGGGTGGTCTGGGACACCCGGTATAATTTTAAGGTCAATCTTACTCACAGAAGACAATTACGAAAAGTAATTTAATCCTAGAAATATCACTGGAAAGTTTTAAATTAGGCTTAAAACGATGATTTATGGAGATTTTTTTTTCATCGATTTTGGGCCACTTTTTTTTCAATCTTAGACCATAGTCGTAGATGGGGCCTTGAAAATTGGTTCTAAATTGAACTTTGACCATTGATATCTCAAACACAAAAAAAGATATCGACTTCTGGTTTGAGCCAAAATGCTTAGAATTGTATGCCCTTTCAAATGAGGTATCAAAGGATAAGGGTAGCTATTTGAAAATTTTGAGAGCCGCCAGGTAGGTACTCCTTCTGAAAACCCCCCAAACCCCGGATTTTAGGTTTCAACAGTACTTTAAAATGAAAGTTCAGGTCAAAATTACTACAAAACCAATTTTTCCAGATTTTTTGATGGTCATCCCTTCGAGAAAAACATAGTGAGCAGGGAAAGTGAAACATGCTGTGTATCAGTGAAGCATAAGTTGCCACAATCAGTCAGCCACTCATTCGAGTGGTTAGTGCATTCCATTGATTTTTGATGAAACACTCCAACTACGTTGGCTAACGATAGTAAAAAATATGGTGTTTTATCATGTTCCGCTTAAAAAATTAGTCTAGAGTACGCTGGAAATCGGGTGTTTATGAAACCTAATTCATTTGATTATTATTATTTTTTTTTTTTTTGTAGACTTCAAAGAAGTACTAGCACTCCTTTCAGATGTAGAGGCTAGGTGAACTTGCAATCTTGGGTACTTTTCGGATATTTATTCTTTCAACACACAAATAACAACAACACATGAAAGAAGTTCCAGGATGAACACACTTTCAGTTTTCAAAACGTTTGTAGCTTCCGATTAAAGGCTTCCTTGCCGATTTTGTGCTGATTCAGTTTCAGTATCAAAAGAGAAATTTTTTTTTTTCAATTTTGCCAAAGATTAAATCCAGGCTCCAGGGACCAAATAATGTTACGTCCTCGCGGTCCCGCACGCAGATGATCGGTGAGCACTTGTATAAACTACACGCAAACATACTTACGTGCGTACCATCCAACGTCTTTTGGAGGACCGTCAAGCCGTAACATTATTTGGTCCCAGAAAATGATCAATACAAGGACAACCTAAAATGAAACCCGATAAAATGCTACTAACAGTCAACTTAAATAATTACGTAAGTAGATTGTTGATGTTAAAAGAAATGCAAACAATCAGAGAATATCGTTTCTACAGACCTACTTTTTGCTCAATTGGCAGCGGTATGGATACGAATGACAGAAAAACAAAATATTACAGGATCTTTTGTATATTTCCAGTTTTCAATGGTACTTCAAATCAATAAAATACTGTTGTAACAAAATTATAAAAAGTAAATTGTTCACATACATAATCTAATAATATAATCACGTAATTGTTATCTACAGTAAGATGGTTTCATGGAGGGCAAAAAAAAAAACCATTGCGTTGCAGGAGGAAAAACGATAAATCTGGTAAAAGAGTAAAACTGAACTCAATCTGCAGTCAACTTCATGCTTTGAACACTCAGGCTTTAAGCAACTGAGAGTAAACCCGAGAGTCATGAGTCACCACTTATGGGCTCCTCATTTTTACCACAGATTAAAGAGAGAGGTAAATCTTATCATACCTTAGAATATACACACATGTACAATTTTCATGAAAGATTTATTTCTTAGCGAATGAGATCTTCATAGCGTGCGTTGGAGTTATTCTGAAACCTTGCAGGGCAATTTTGGCTGCAGCTGCTTGGTGTTCGTTTTCGAATTCTACAAAAGCGATATCGTGTCTGTTCGGAACCAAACGAACCTCTTTGAAACCAGGAAATCTGAAAAGAGAAAGAGATATTTTAAAATGAAGTCTTTTTAAAAAGAAACTAATTCATGGTCATTGAGTCACTTGGACAGATACAGGAATTTGCCTTTCTCTCTCTTAGGGCATTTGAACACGCGTGTTGGAAGAGGATAGCAGAGGAGGCAATCGCAGGATTTTAGCCCCTACCTCCATCCTTTTCTCTTGCGCTCATCTGGCAACAACGCAACTGCTCCATTTAAACGAATTAAATATATCGCATTTTCCTTGTGCACTGTGCACCCCCTGAATTCGACCTTTTACATGAGTTTAAACTTTAAATGGATAGATTAGATTTTTACCAAATTGCATGCGACGCCACTGCTTGCGCTAAGTCAAATAGAAGGAAAAAGAGGAAGACAAATTCCTATATCTGCCCACGTTGAGTCATCTCCTGCAGTGCAGTTGGGGATGAGCGAATCCAATTTTTTCATTTTGAATCCAAATCTTAAAATTGAATTTTTTCCAATCCAAATCCGAATTTAGGTGGGTAAATGCAAGAACAGTTATTTTAATGTTCGGTGCACATATTTTCTTTACAAAGAAACAAGATAGAAAGGGAACCAGCCACAACTTGACATAAAAGAAACAGGTGTAAACAGGAAAATGCTAAAAACACCTATGTGGATTGAGGAATTTAGGTGAGGATGTTTCGGCTCAAATCGCAGCAATTTTCCAATCAAAATTTTTAAAAAAAATAAAAAATTATTTCAATAAGTGGAGAGAGCCACTACTTCTGACAGTGTGTATTAGCAGCAGGGCTGCCGTTTTGCGTATAATCAATGCTATTTTTCTATTCACCGATGATTCCACCGGTTGAGAAAAGATTACACAATTCAGTTCAGTGTACGACTGTAATGCACGAAATTACTCTGATCTGTAATCTTTCCTCAATCGGTGGAAACTCCGTTGATTAATTAAAATATCCGCAAGTTTTTTAAAGTCATCGACAACTCCAACGGTTGAGAAAAGATTACAGATGCGAGTATTTTAGTTTATTACAGTCATGCTCTGAACTGAACGGTGTAATCTTTTCTCAACCGGTGGAATCATCGGTGAATTAAAAAATAGCATTGATTATACGCAAAACAGCAGCCCTGATTAGCAGTGGCTATCTCCACATGTTTAAATTATTTTTTCATTCTCTTTAAATTTTTCGAGTTGAAAACGGCTGCAATTTAAATCACAACGTTCTCACCAAAATTCTTTCTGCATGTTTTAAGCACTTTCTTATTTACACCTGTTTCTTATATATTTTCAGAACAATAGCTTTCAATTTAAGTAGAAAAAATGGAAATTTTACTGCAGGACATGCGTGTCTCAAAAATGTGACACGTATCGTGTCGCGATGAAACACCTAACAATAGACTGTTGTTTGTTATGTTATGAAAAGTAACGAATAAATATACGGAAGAAAAATAAATTCAAAGGGCTCTAAGATCAGTGCTTTTCCATTTGGTGGATGGTTTGAAGAAATTACTGATGGGGCAGTTGCAAGGGTCTGAAGTGTTGTGTTTTATATGAAGAAAATGAAAATACTATCTGAGCTGAGAACAAAAATGCCTTTGGTTTCCAATTAAGTCCCATAGTTCCGGAGATGAGATTTTGGCCCAAAATACATTGTTTTAAATGGGTGACGTCACTACGCACACGATTTTTTACAACGTTACACATGTGTATCTCCAAAACCGGGACTTTTAGGAAAAAACCAAAGGCACCATTATTCTCAGCATATCCGGTACTATAATTTTCTTTCTAAAAAACACAACATTTCGGACCCTTGCAACTGCCCCATTGAAGTCTTAACTTTTTCAGTTTAGGTCTTTGTTCTCTTGACCAACCTTACATCCGTTACTGCGCATGGGAAACACCGCTTAAAACTCTTACAAACAGTCTTATGGGGAATTTGTATAATTTTCACTAAATTTGACAGCACTGCTTCAGAGAGAGGTAGTCAAAAGTATGACGAAAAAAGATACTTACTGGTTGAAAAGCATGGACAACATGATTTCATTCGTTTCATCAGGTAAATTGGTTAAAAATAGAATTTGATTGGGAGGTTGCTCTGGAACATTGGCTGCAAGTCCGGGTGCTGGAACAAAAAATAATGAAATCATAGAAAAAATCAATAAACTGTGACATAGAATAAACTGTGGGTTAAGAAATTTAAGTACAAACAGAGTTTGTAAACAAATAAGAATAGAAGTTAAAGTACTTTCCCAGTTCAGTCAGAATTGGAAGTTCACCGAATACCATGGGCCTAAAAAGTATAAGCCACAATGAAAGTTATGACTTTGTGCTAAGAGATTGCACTGAAAGTTTTTAGCTCTCTTTAGCACAGTTGATATATTGCAACTACCTGCATATAAAGAATAAATTTAACGAACGATTCAATAATTTTTAATTAATGTTCACTTTTTTCTCTTTAACTTTTTTCTCCTTCATATATCAAGGAAATGTTTTTAAATTGAACCACTCCAAAACCGGTTCACATACTCATGAAAGCCATCATAAAAGCCACATGAACCTGAAATGAACCGTAAACCGAGTTTTTCAAAGATTGAAAACTGCTAACCAAACCTGAACCTACTTTTGCTACAGTCCAATGCCCTGGTTAGATTGATGAGAGCATAAATTCATTAATAGAGCCACTCACAGACGGTCTGAACTATCGGTTTGACATAATAGTAAATAATAGTACTGCTGGAGACTTGAGTGGAGAATAAGAAGGAAACTAACCTGGCTGAGGTGCTGCGCTGAATTGAACCGGTTGGGGTGCTGACTGAATTTGAGCTGCTTGTTGGCTCATTAACCTTGCTTGCTCCTTGGCTGCTTTCTTCTTGGCTTTCTTCTGTTCGTTAGGATCTTCATTGGCTACTACACGTCTGACTCTCTTCGGTTTTTCTTGATAAGTGCCTTTCATCTTGGCTATTAAATCTGAATCTGATTTGGAATATTGAATCCTCTGTAACAACCGCATATAGTTCAAAGTGAGAAACATACTGTAACATGGTAATAACCATCATAAAAGAAATTAGTTTTTCTTCTCTGCGATCCTGCCAACACTGAGAAATTTCGTTTTCTTAGGTTGGTGGAATCGTGGAAAAGAGAGCCGGCTAGTGGTGTGAGTGCGAGAGCCAATCAGCAACCACAGATAAGTTTGCTGATTGGTTCCTCATCTCTCATGACTAGCCGGCAAGAAAGGCAAGCCACTTGAGTCTCGCTGTACAAGGAAGTTAGGTCGTTTTTTGTGTATTCCAAAATAATGTGAGTATCCTTTGAAAATTGGTAGGCCATTTTGGCTACCAAAAGTTATTTTTATTAGTTTTCTTTAACAATGAAGTGATAAGTGCGGGTAAGGCGGGGATCTCTTCTAGATCCTCGCCAAAAAATTTAAATCCTTGTTCATCTTTATTTAATTGTACACGCTGCTTCCCTGAAGTCTTGTGTTCCCTTTCAACTCTATCCAGTTAGATAAAAGAGCAGCGTATCAATACAATGAAAACAAAAAACATCAAAATAAAAAAGATGCGGTAGTGGTTAATACGTAGAAGAAACAGGTTTACGGGAAAATGCCGGAAAACACGCAAAAAAATGTTGTGTTCTTTTCGTGAGGACACTTCGGCTCAAATCGCAGCCATCAAAAGCATC
Organism: Trialeurodes vaporariorum; assembly: GCA_011764245.1. NCBI lineage: Eukaryota > Metazoa > Arthropoda > Insecta > Hemiptera > Aleyrodidae > Trialeurodes > Trialeurodes vaporariorum. Next base: position 35,022,434 of record VMOF01000013.1, on the reverse strand, counting down.
CGTAGTTGCAGACGAAAAGTCAGGTAACCCTACCCCACTACCATTTACAACTCGAAAATTTTAAAAAATGATAAAATAATAAAAAAATAAATTCAAAATGTTGAGAGAGCCACTCCTGCTACACACTGTAAGCATAGGAAAGTTCACGAGTTAATAAAGGCATTCTCCAAATAGAAGGCCCTTGTTTTTTGGTCTTATAATCTGGTAGAATGCAAAAATTTACAGTTGAAAAACTAGATAGATAGATAGATAGATAGATAGATAGATAGATAGATAGATATATACTGGTAAACACAACATAAACAAACCGGTGTGCGCACTGGAACGCTCTCTGCGGGCAGATTTTGGCAGGGGTGCAACATGTTCCAAAACTTCGGAAGTTTCACGCGATCCATGACTCATTTCCTCACAGGATTTTAAAAAAATTCCCTCACTAAAGTTTGAAAGTGATGATTTTCTTTTGCTTATTTTCTTAACGTTTCAACACCGTATGTTCGCAAAATGACCGATATTTTCCCAATTTTGTCACTATTTTCCTGGGAAATCCTTACTGCCCAAAAAAAAAAAAAAAAAAAAAAAAAAAAAAAAAATTTGGACAAATTTCCTCACTTTCACGCGATCCGCGGATCGCTAGATCGGGCAAATTTGGCACCCCTGGATTTTGGTACCAAAAAGAGGCATTACGGTCGGGAGTGCCAGAGTCGGACAGACTCTCTTTCCCGATTTTGACCGACTTGCAATTTTCTTGTTGAAAAATTAAAATAGAATGGTTAAAGAAGATTTTAAGAGTTTTGGAATTTCCTTGCGGTCAATAATGTGATCTTGCCATCTGCCCAAACTTGACAACCTATGGGCGGGGACACGTTAAGGTCGCGAGTTTTCTGGTTTTCATGAAAAAAAAAATGAATAAACATGCAAGGCTCCCTAAAAATGACTGAGTAAGGTGGATGAAGTGCTCCTTTTTAAGAAAAACATTAAGTTTTTAGGTTTGCATCCATTTTTAACTGAGTTATGGCCCTGGGACACGTTTTGACTACAATCCGTGGAATCGCCCAGCAATGCACTTTGTTATAAAAAGGGTTTGCTGCAGTTAGAATAGGTTTTTGGAAGCGGTACAAAGTTGATATTTTCACAAAAGCCGTACAAACACTGAGTCAATCTTTTTGGGGACAGCCTATAGAACTGGGTTTTACAGGACTTTCGAGATGCTATTGCAAAATCACTATTATTGGTGACTTTCTGCTGTTGAGGAGAAATTCAAAGTTAAGATTTAAAGTTACAAACCATTGGTTTATCATAGAAAGGAAATCCTTGCATTGACCGCAATGCATTGGTCGCACTGTTGATTTCTTTGAAAATAACAAATGCTTGCCCTCTCATTTTCAATGATCTCAGATGTACAATATCCAAAATATGACCAAATTGTGAAAAAATAGCGTACAATGATTTCTTTAAATCTGGAAAAAAGAATTTGGCAAGAATGAGAAGTTTTCTAAAATTTCCAGAGGAAGAGAAAATCACTGAAATCAGTCTAGATGACAAAAGAGAATACCTTTTAAAAATAATGCACACATGAAATAAACAGTCAGAAAAAATAAAGCTTTTGCAAGGTTGTCCTGCAGGCAAATAGACTACCAATTCTGCTATAAAATGCTGTAAAAATAACAAGGAGTCTAAAACTTACAGAGAAAACTTAGCTCAAAATTCAGATAGACCATCCGTGTATTCATATACTACATTCGTTTAGCACCCCAAAAAAAAGAACATCATTTTAATCAAGTGCCATCTATTGGTGCGTTTTTTTACTTACCGGAATCCGCACCGGTGCGATAACCTGGAGCTTTTGGAGCTGCACCAAAGCTGTATGGTGCAGCACTGGAAGCGCTCCGGAGCTCCAGCTGCAGTGCATTGGTCTTCAACTCCAATGCACTGGAGCTTGCACTGCAACTAAAAAACCACTCCAGTGTGATCCAGTGCTAAAGCATCGAAGTAAAAAACCATTAGCTGCACCGGTGAATAAAAAAACGCACCATATCTCTTTTACTACGCAACTTAGAACTTTTCCCTCAACCAACGGGTATCACCATGTTTCTCAGACAAATCTGTAAGATTCAACCTTTAAATTTACTTTTCAAAAACCAATTGCCACAATCTTACTATTCAAAGTCGTAGGTTATATTCTCACATCTGGAGTGTAAAACAAAGGTGATCCAACTAAAGTTTAAGCTAAGGTTTCTCTGCGAGTAGTAAGCTTTAGACTTTCTTACTTAATGGTCTCATCGTTAAGTTCAGAGAATTCTACAACAGAATTAAAAGTTTATTTGCCTACACTTTAAAACCTTGCAGGAGCTCCATTAAACCATGGTTAAAAATTTCAGTTTCAGCTCTTGTTAAAAAATGTCACTTTAAACCATGTTTCAATTCAAACAAAAGTCCTCATGTTCATCATTCAACAGTTGACAACTGTTGGCTGCAGTAGAGGCATACTTCATCCTGGCGGATTCAGCAATTCGAGAGTCAAAAGTTCTCTGATTTAGCCTGATGTTGAATGGTGAACATCTCTTTCATTTTTGGCCTATCACCCTTGCATTTACGGAACATTAACATTCAACGACCGGCTAAATTAGAGGAGTGTTGACTGCTGCTTAGTTGAATCTGCGAGATTAAAGCTTTTATCTGAGCAAAATGCTTTGTCTCTTTTTGTTTCTAGTTGGCTGTCGCTCCAAAGCATGGAAAGATACAGGAATTAGTCTCTCTCTATCCTCCCATTGGAACAAGTGCGCAAGAAAAGGACAGGGGCTAAAGTCACATGGTAGCCTCCTCCGCAGTCATTTTCTAACACATGTGTTCAAATGGAAGGAGAAAGAGAAACAAATTCCTGTTTCCGCCTATGCTTCAAAGAGTCCCAATTAAAAAGGCCAAAAAAGATGCATGTTGTAAGCTTTGTGCTGGGTCTCTATTTGTCGCAGAGCCAAAGCAATTTTTTTTACTTTATAAATTTTGTTATCATTTTGTATCTTTTTCCTCAAAAAACAAAGCAAAGCATATCCATGGAGTAAGTAAATAAGGTATGGCAGCTGACATCAAAAGGCTGATTTTTTTAACCATGGAATATGATAGAACAAAATAATTTTAGTTGTTCTTTAGAGTGACCATAATTGGTGAACTGAATATTCCAGAGACAAATAGAGACGGAGCACTACGCTAAAATACAAAGGGAAGATTTGAGGCAGGCCGAATTCTCGCGGATTCATCAAAGTCATCGCATAGTGATAAACAATGAGCACTGTTCAGCACCCTCCGCTTCACTTCTAAGCCACACCCAGCCTATTCCCCCTGTGTTTACCAATTATCACCGTTCAACACCATGCGACGATTTTGATGAATCCACGAGAAACAGCCAGTGCTTTTGCTGCAGCCAGTTAGTGCTCTCTCTCTATTTTTTTCTGGTATATTCAGCATGGTTGCAAAGGTGCAGAGTGTTCTTCTCCGCTGTAATTTACACACAAACCGGGATTGCTTCCATAATCCGAAACCCACATTCTACATTGATGACCTTTTTTCAAAAGTGCTTCCACAATTGATGACCTATTGGAAAGGCCCCTCTGCAATCCATTTGTAATAGGAAGGCTGGAGCACAACAATTTGAGTTTTCTCCAAAGATAATTTTTTTTTTCTTTTTTTTTAAAGATAAATAAATTTTGGTGGATTCTCTGAATTTTTACTGAGCCTCCAGGATTGCGTGTTTGTGAACATTCTGCACCCCTGCATGATGGACTTATCCCCTTCTATTACTGTAGAACGCTTGAACCACAGAAAAAAAGTGCAGCGTTTCATCATGTTCCCGTAAAATAAAAACTTTTTCTACGGTCACAGATCTTTTAACAGCAGAATTTGACCAGGATGCACAGGAATTATGCAGTATACTGTGTAGTAAAAAAATATTACTCACCGTCCCTCTTGATTTTCTCATTGAGATTGTTGATATATATTGTATGATTTGGTCGAATATCCATTTCGATAACAAACTTAATCACCTGAAAGCACATAAAGGTGTTATATTAATCGTAATAAAAATTAAAATATTTTATAGAAATATAAAAGCTGTCAGGCTATCATACAAGTCAGTAGGAGTACAAAAATGAGTGAGCACGAAATGACTTAAACAAATTTAGAAATGACGCTGGAGATTGATTTTTGAATTCAGGTGGGAATATATAATATTTTACGCAGACAGCAATGGAACACTACATAAGTCAACTGCGAATAGCTAGCGCAGTTGGAGTATTATCAAAAAAGGATCAAAACGCACTAACCACTCCAGCGAGCCATTCACCGGATACCGTTACTTACGGTTCACTGATATATAACCTCAAATCGGTCAATTTCGCTCAGGTTTTACGTTCTTTGACCTGTTCACCTTCCAACAGTACAATATGACTTGATAATAGTATCACGAGACGCTGTTTAGTCCAATAGGATTAATGGATTCTCGAGCTTCTTCAAATCTCGTGGGCTAAAAGTGCGGTCAGCTTGCAGGTCAGAGCAGACAGTGAGAATATTACACATTGAGAGGCAACGTCCCGGATGATTAAAATTGATGTTGACTATCCTGCTTCTTCACCATTTGCTTCTATTTGCTGCGTCGACGGCAGCTGATATCATGTGCGGCAAACATGGAAAAACCTGTGTTCAACTACCATGGTACAAACCACTGAATGACACAGAAATGAAGCAGAGAAAAGCTCAAATTATCAGGAAATCTTGCATGTGATTTTAAGGAAGCTACAAACAGATTATTCAAAGGTTGGGAAACGGAACATGAGAGGCAATGCCTGGTGGTACCGGCGAAAATTTGTGGAGGTAACTACTTTGGATGAAAGCGTTGAAAGACAACTTACTTCTGAGACACAATAATGGAGCTTCAAGGAAGAAAAATTCAGGAGAAAGTGATTTAAACGCACAGAAAATTCCAAAAGAAATAAATTATTTCGTTTTGTTTACAAGCAGGACGAAGAAAGCACCAAGATCGAAAGCACGACAGGCTTTTTTTTCGGGATGCTTGTAGTTGATGTTTGGTTCATAATCGTTGTTGTGTTTGATGCTTTGATGCAAAGACTTCTAAGTCTTTGCTTTGATGATTATAAACAAAACAATTAAACAAGTTTCCGAATGAGAGGTTATAAAACGGGCGTGTGAAAAATAAAAAACCAGAAATCATATTTCTCACTCTTTACAGTAAATATTCAATATTCAATTAATGTCAGTGTCTCCAACATGTATCTACATCTTTTCAATCTCCATGTAATAAACTAGATTATACACGTTCGTTTCTACCTTTAAAGTATTATATTTCCCGTCTTTATAATGATTGAAAGTTGTGAACATTTCTCCTCTCTTCTCACAGATGAATTATACAATGTTGTTTCTAAAAACCCGCAAACGTTTAAAAGTAAAAAAATAACTTTTCCAACGCTCGGCAGTTTAATTGTTCAACTACCCGAAATTGCAGATCCTCTTCAGAACTCACAGAAGAAGCTAGTTGAAGATAATGAGGAAAAATATGTTAGTCCTGCAACGATTCCGGAACCTATTGAAGATATAGATTGGGAGAAACTGGATGTCAAGGTGCCACCAAAAAACATCAAAGAAGCCTGTAAGAAACATGTGAATAGTCTCTTGAAATCATTAACCCCTCTACAAACGGACATATTTTCAATAATCAATAAGTATCATGACTTCTACTATTCAGAGAGAAATTTCAACAATAGCAAAGAAATTCAGTTTATTTACAGCTTGCATGCAATAAATCATATAGTTAAAGTGCGCTCTGACATTATTAAACACACTATTGCTATCAAAGACAAAAAAGGCTCCTCTGATAAATTTAGGGATCAAGGATTGATCCGCCCAAAAGTTTTAATTTTGCTACCATTTAGAAGTTCAGCTCTCAAAGTTGTCGAAATGATTTCTTCGATACTTCTTGGTGATGAAAAAGCAAACATTGTCAACAAGAAGCGCTTCTTTGATGAATTCACTGGCGACACTTTGATTTTACCAAAGAAAAATCCAAAACCAGCCGATTACGAAGAGTTATTCAACGGTAATATCGATGATACTTTCAAGATTGGTCTAGCTGTCACAAAGAAAAGTTTGAAGCTGTACGCTGATTTTTACTCTTCTGACATAATCATTGCCAGCCCACTTGGACTGCGAATGCTTGTCGGAGCAGAAGGAGACAAAGATCGAGACTACGATTTTCTAGCATCTATCGAATTACTAATTTTGGACCAAACTGAAATATTTCTAATGCAAAACTGGGATCATTTATTGCATATATTCAACCATTTTCACTTACAACCTGTGGAATCCCATGGGACTGATTTCTCACGAGTTAGAACTTGGGCCCTGAATGGTTGGGCAAAATATTACCGTCAGACTATGATCTTTTCATCAATGCATCTACCAGAAATAGCAGGTTTAGTTTCTAAACATTGTTTCAACTATGCTGGCAGACTGACTTCTGTGAACGTGATAGCATCAGGATCGATCTGTCAAGTTATCGTCGATTATCCGCAGGTTTTTCATAAAATAGAGGGGAAAACTGCGATGGATGTCGTAGACGCCAGATTTGAATTTTTCACCAAGAAAATTTTAATCAACTATCAAGATCAACTAATGAAAAACACTGTGATATACGTCCCATCCTATTTCGATTTTGTCCGAATCAGAAATTATTTCAAAAAAGAAGACATCAATTTTGTACAGATTTCCGAATACTCCAAGGACAAGAAAATTGCTCGAGCCCGGGATCTCTTTTATCACTCCGAAAACCATTTCCTATTGTATAGTGAACGATTCCACTTTTTCCGCCGTATTCGCCTGCGAGGTATTCGTCATATCATATTTTATCAACCACCTACGTTTGCAAATTTTTACAGTGAACTTATCAACTTTATGCAAGATGCTAATCAGAATCCAGAAAGTGGTGACAAAGGTAACATGACCATCTCCGTTCTCTACAGTAAGTATGATGCTCCTCAGTTAGCATCTATCGTCGGCTCCACAAGAGCTTCTCGTATGATTGTTTCCGATAAAAGTGTACATATGTTTGTTTCCGGTAGTTAATATTAAAAATTTTGAATTGATTTCTCTCTGTTTTATTTTCATTTTCTCTTGAAGTAGACATTTATAATTTTATCTGTGAATAGCCAAAGGATACCCCTTTTTTAGTCTGACAGATACTTATCTATTCGGTGAGAACAGAGCCAAGCAAACCGTCTTTTTTGATTACATAATCGATTACTTGTCGAATGTGATCAAGATGGATTTCAGCGATAATGGTTGGCATTTCTAGAGAAGCTGCTGCTGGAGGTGGCAAATTGTTTGGTTATGGGAGCCCCCTCCCCCAAAAAAAATCCATTACTTTTTTTCAAGACTATTTTTAAGAGGCGATGAAATAGTAAAGTTACTCCCACTTTTTCAAAAATCAGCACCCAGAATACTTTCAGGGGTGCACTGTCTTCATTGAAAAGATCATATTCTTAAGGCAAGACCAGAAAAAAGAGATACACACTTAGTCTCAAAAAAATACTCAGAATCCAAAATCCAGAATCCTGTTATCTCACAGTACCCGATTAGGTAAATATCTCCTAGGAATTTTAACCCATAATCATAGAGACCCATTCTTGCTTTCTCTTACCTGATGGTTACCCTAATGCCAATTCATTCCATGCAAGAATGGTACTTTTTCCAGGTACTTCCACATCAAAATTTGCAGCTACCAAACTTCGTAAAAGTGATTCTGAATTTCCCCTTAACTTAAGTCAATGGTCATTTAACAAATCGTCGTAAGTCAATCTTAAAAAATGTCCTCAAAATTCAGCCTTAATTCTTCTATAAAAATAAAAAAAGTGAGAAATTTTGAAAAAGTTTCAACAAATGCCCTTTTTTTAGATGATCGGCGATATGACATTTGATAGTGATTTTAATGTCCTATATCACTCACTCTACTTTTAAGAGGTTCTTATCTTGCACCCAAAACTTTAATTTTGAACTTAAATGGTCAATTTAAATAAGAGGGCTTTATTGAAAGTCACTCTAAAGAGCCTAGATTGTGTGCCTTGAGTGTGGACCAAACCCAAACCATCGACTTTAAAAAAAATAAAAAGTTTTACCTAGAGTAAGGTGAAAATTATCTCTTATTGAAAACCTCAAAACTATCTCACGATCAGAATTTTGATACTCCCCCCTTATAACTAAAATTGCAGGCATTTAAAAAGTTTTGGAGGTACAATTATCCCATTTGTCAACCTTTAAGTCAGCCTGGATAAACAAGAAAGACAAATTTTATTAAAACTTGAGGAGTTCATTGGAGACTATATTCATTCATTAAAATTTTTATCAAACAAAAAAAAATTGGGAACTATCGATGAACCAAAAACTGGTTGTTTTCAGAAATTTTCAAGGTATTGATTACAAATGCTGGTGGGCACAGCAAGGTACCCGAAACATTTTCGCCAAGTTATAGTAAAATCGAATGCTTTTTCTCTACTGAAAGTCATGGTTGGAACTAAAATAAATTTAGATTTTAACAAATAGGAAAAAAGAAGGTTTGAAGAAGTTCGAACTTTTTTGTCAGGTACAAACCGGCGCTAAGGTTCAAACCGCACATTCCTAGTTTTCAGCCTTTGTTTTCTGATCAGGTTTGCCAATCTCTCTCTCTCTCTCTCTCTCTCTCTCTCTCTCTCTTTCTCTCTCTCTCTCTCTCTCTCTCTCTCTCTCTCTCTCTCTCTCTCTCTCTCTCTCTCTTTTCTTTTTCAAATTAACTAGTTAATTAATTCTTAATGTTGTTTATTCAACTGTCTTAGAAGTCTTATTTATTTTAATTTTGATTCACTTTTTCTGGATTATTAATTTAATTAATTGTTATATACTTATTTTTTCAATGTGAAACTTGCCCCACAAGTCTAACTTATGGCAAGTGGAGAAGATTTTTATTGTTAGAATTACATTTTCCTTTTTGCAGACGAATAAAATAAAAAAAAAAAAAAATAATCAAGTGGCAGAGCATGGCAAGAAAAGATAAGAGAAAGATGTAGCAGCTTTTGTAATGATGTAGGATTTATTCAGCTCAAGAAATTTTGATACAGTATAAACTGTCTTGATTAGGTATGTACAATTGATACGAGAAGAAATGGAGACTAAGTACCAAGGAGATTAACAAATTGGTCTCACTAAAACATACACGTCAACAATGCAAAATAAACAAATGATTAAAAATGACTGAAAAACAGAAAATATTCTCACTAAAACAAATCCAAACACAATGATAAATTTAAATCAGCATATTTTACAAGATCATTTTCACTGTTTTGATGATAGAATTGAAGAGGTATTAAAGGAGGATTAGAGCCTAGCTCATAATTTCAAAAAAATAAATGGCATGTAGGTATTTTGCAATGATACTGAAATTATCATAAAATCTCAAAAATTTGCAGTAGAAAAGTATGCACTGAAAAAACACTACGGTCAATATAGGTTTACCAAGGCACTTCTGGCCTTGAAACATGCTATTTTCTGATATGGAGTCCATAATTATGGGTTGCACCGCCTAAAATTATGAGCATCACAACCAGAGTGCCTCGGTGAACATAATAATAATTAGTTAATTATTAAATTGGTTAGTCCATAATTTACTGTGTCCATGACCGTATCGGGTTTCCAGTGCATAAAATGCTTAGTCAAGCCTTTCGATTGCAGAAAAAAGTTAAATAATTACGTGAAAATGCATGGAATTTTGTAAAAAATGTTAGTAATGTGCCAATGCTCAACCGAAATGACAGTGGATGCAAAATTTGTCACCAGTTCAGGTATTCAAAAGGTGCAGTGATTTTGATTACCGTTTGATAGAATGCTTGAAAAACTAACTATGTAATGAATATTTCTAAAAAGCTAGAATGTCACTTCAAAAAATCACACTCGTGGAAGATTTTTTCGAACAATCATCGGGCTAGGCTTGATATTAACAGTAATTTACAGTCAAAAGACATATCATAGACTGATTTGACAAAGTGCTCTGCAATATGCCTTTGATTGCAGTTTTACAGTTAAGATCGGGTTTAGTTCACAGACCCTTAGCATTAACCTTTCTTAAGTGTGTTTCTATAAAGTGACATTCCAATTTGCTGACATATTAAAAAAAACTTGGTTTTCAAGCACTATATCGAACGATAATCGAATTGAAAGCGCTAAGCTTTTGAAATCGCATTAAAAGTCATTTATATTCCTCCTCTTTTAAGTATTACCTTCTTTTTCACAATAGTCTTCACATTTTTGCTCCAATTTGTTCTCCCCTCTCGTTTTTTTCTTTGCAAAAATTCTACAGAACAGACTTTACTTGGTCTAATGCATTCGTTGCAATGCTGCCATATTAGGCAGAAAAAAATACACAATTAACAATAAATCATAAGGGAAACTTGTACCTTTTCGGCTCAATCTGGCAGCACTGTTAGGACTTCCAATAGTAAAGAAAAAATAAAAACTTTTCCGAACAGCAATTAATTTTTACCATCACTTCTACACCAGAGACAAAATATAATAGAGACCACGCACTATCTATCCTGCTCATGTTTGCTCAAACATGGTCCATACGTTGACTGATGAGAAACATTGTTGAGATTTTTGCCCAGTGAAACCGAAGCACCGAAATCGCATCAGTCAACGTATGGACCATGTTGGATGGTGAACCCTCATGCTCCCTGTGTCAATTCCTGTTGAGTCCTGAAAAACAAGTCGGCCACCGTGCGCACGGCTAGTGCATAGTCTCTATTATATATTTTCTCTGTTCTACACCCATTTTTTTTAATTTTCCGAAGATGACGAGGTCCGTGCAAATATTAGTCTACACAAATAAACCTGCCGTGACCAATGCATCAGCGAAGGGTACTCATGTTTCTGAGGTACAAAATTACAAGGATAAAACTATAATACGTCATAAAAAAAGTAAAAAGGGAGGTTGAAGGAGTTGAGATCACCTGGAACAAATAAGAAAAGATAAAGGATTAAAATTGTTGAAAATTAAAAAACTTCCAAGAGTCTGACAGATAACAAAAGGTGTCTGCAACACTAAAAAGTTGAAAAACAAAAGGTTTTTCACAAGAATAAGCAGATCATTTCGGGCAAAAAACTCAACCACTATGCCATACTTTGAAGTACATACATAAATATTCAAATTTTCCTATCAATGTCTGAATTATGGCATTTTAAAAGTTTGCAAGAAAAACGGACACATAAACTCACAAAGAGGTTTAGTCATTTTTTGGAGATCTCGCAAGGTCACAACATTAATTGAACCGGCTAATACGAAAACGTCCCATGTCCAAAATGTTTTTACTGAGAACACGAATTTAAAAAAATAAAAAAATAGATAGATATAATCCGTCTGTCGCCCCAGCTGTAGTCTTAGCTCTTATGCGAGTCTTTCACCGCCAACGACACACTTCTGCGAGGCTCCTTCATACCCATTCAAACCATTTGGTCAAGCGAGGATGTCAGTGGAACTGATAATCATCCAATATCATGTTAGTTGATGGGCACTCAACTCCCATGTAAAAACTCACTTGGCAAATTGTTCGCACGGAATCAAAGCATTCAACGAGTTTGAGGGAAGGACAAGGTGCAAGGATGGGAAAGAGCGCGGTGGACTCCGCTACATGCAGTAGATCCTGCGCAGGAAAGGACTTCCTACAACCGACAGGAGGGCATCGGCTGCAGTGCCTTTGTGTTTTGTATTTTACTCTCTCAATATTCCTCCTTTGTCTCATTTCCGACGGTCATAATATGAATAATATATAATATATGAATAACCGATAAGAAAATAATGAAACCTAGCAAGACAAGAAAAATAGGAGCAACAAACCGCGGAACAAGTCTGATCAGTACTTACACAGATGGAGTATCTTTTTAAGAGTGGTGTAAGCTCACAAAGTCAAATATAACAAATATGGACATGGAACGTTTTTGCATGAGCCCTGTCAATTACCAGCCATTTTCTCATCACTAAGACTGCAAAAAAAACTTGAATTTCATACACTGTCTGGCCATAAGTTCTGTCCCTCCCTAAAATCAAGATGGCGGCTAACCGATTGTAAAAAGTGTACAGTCAGTCGCCCTAATTTGGGACGTATGAGGTAACATAAGACATTGGGACAGCCTTGTATGAGATACTTTTACTTTACTTGAAAATAGTGCATACAACCCTGTCCCATGTCACCTCGCAAGTCTCAAGTTAGGACGACTGACTGTGTACAGCTCCGTACATTCTAAAAGTACACAGTAAGAACCATGAAACCATGTTAAGTTGATTTTCATTGCATCACTCAGCAGCTCACATGAGAGGAGCCAAAAAGAAATCAACCTCTAAGTATCGTTAATTCGCATATCTAGGTTGATCTCTTTTTCGCTCTCGTGTGAGCTGCTGAGTGATGCAATGAAAATCAACTTAACATAGTTTTACAGCTCTTACTATGTACTTCCAGAATATACTAGTTACATAAACAAATCTTCAATCGTTTAGCAGCTATCTTCATTTTAGCGAGGGATAGAACTTTTAGCCAGACTATGTGCATCTACATGCAAGGTTTACTTCAGCCGATAGACACAACCAAGTCAACTTACAAACAAATTTTTCTCAAAATGTTTTTGCTTATATACTGTTTGTCTGGCAAGATTCACAATTGTTGCATAGCCCCTTCATCAACTTGACCCTTCAAATGCCTTTTTGCAGTTACAGAGACGGTTTAGTTTTTTAAGTAAAGATGTTGAAACATTGGACAAAGTCTTAACCTTGAAATAATTTATAAAAATTTTAAAAGAAGTAAAAAAGAGGTAAAGATATTCACCAATGTCGAGGTCTTTTTCCAGCGTTGGGGCCAGGTGCTCTTGGTCCTCCACTACTCGGATCATAGGGACGATACTGGAAACCGGACTCATTCCTACTGCTTTGGTTATCACTTCTGCCGTAAGAATTATTTCTACTGCCGCTGAATTGAGAACCCTGACCCTGGTTTCTATCATAACCAGAACCATGACCCTGATTTCTGTTATAACCGGAACCGTGACCCTGACTTCCTTCATAACCAGAACCAGAGCTGCTACCGTAATTTCTTCCACTACTTTGATTTGATGATCCACCAAAATCTCTTTGATTACTCGAATACCCGCTACGACTTTGATTACTTCCATAGTTTGAAACTGGACCACCAAAACCAGGTGCTTGGCCCCGGTTTCCACTGAATCCGCGATTGTAGCCTGAGTTTCCACCGTGACCAGAGTTGTAATCATTTCTACCATAGTTTGAAGGTCTATTAGAATTTTGGTGACGGTCTCCTCGATCCGAATAGGGTCGTTTTCGACCAAAGCTATTTCTATTATCAAATGAGCCTTGCGGAGGAGGAACCGCACTGTACATGCCAGAAGGTCTTTGTCCGTGGAAATTTAGCATTCGATGCCCACCACCACCCAGAAAAGCTTGCTGCCTGGCTGGCGCCATACCAATCTGTGGCTTCCAGTTTAATGAGCGACTAAAGTTTTCAGGTTTTAGAACGCGGGGAGGATCTGCTGCTCCTTCTAATTTCCGCGCTGGGAAAATAAAACTGTCAGGGTACGTAGGATCTCTAAAACGAGCACAATATACTACATTGCATCTGACAACAGCCAAACCTGCTACAGGAGATATCAATGATGCTCCTTGCTTGACATTGATATCGCTGAGTAAGACTTTCCCTCTCATTCCTTCGTTCAAGACATCCGATTCAGTATTTGCATTCGAGGCTTTCTCATACAGCCCTTTGAGATAGCTGTGAGCTTCGTTGGCTTCACCCACGTACAATCGATCGTCTCCTCTCACGTTCCTAATTTTCTCATCCACAGACAAACATTCATAATACGGCTCCAACGCTTTGTGAAGACGTGTTTCATCTACAAATGGTAAGAGAGCAACCCCTTGCCACGCAAACTTTTTACCATTTAGATCAATTTTGAAATCAGTAGGATAAAAATCGATTATGGGCGAGTCAGGATCACTCATCAAAGTTGCCCAAGGTGAAGGTACATGTGAACTACTAGCTGCAGGGAAGACACCCATGAGTTGTTCCAGAGGCTTGAAAGGTTTTGACGCAGCTTTGGTAAAATCCACGTCAACACCTCTGACATCAACAAAATCAGAAGCAAAAGGTGCATAGTGGTACGGAAAATACCAGCCCCAAGAAGCGCAACCTTGGTAATAATACTTCAAAACCCAGCACAACCCTCTAACATATTCAGCAGCGACATTCTGACGAAAAGCGGTATTACTTGCATCAACATCGAATTTAGATTCATAGTATCTGTCTTTAAACCCGTCTTCCCACAGTTTGACTTCATCCGGAGGCTCTTCCTCATCAGAGACTTCTACTAACTCACGATGATTTACCTGGCTATACGTCAGACTTCTCATTTCAGTCATTTTCTTCCTGCGTTTCATCATTTTGTTCCGTTCTCTAAATCTAAGTTCTGATTGTTGACGGTTTTTAAAGATCTCATCTTCTACATAACCTAGATCATTCAGGATAAGTTGTACTCTTTCAAGAGCTACAGAGCCACTGTCCGTCACAAAACCACCAGTTTTGTACACAACTTTCTTGTACAAGTTTACCAGCCTATCAATCGCCCCTTCCCTGATTTCAAGGGAAGGAAGATGAGGTAAGAAATCGTTACCAACGAAGAAACACATGAAGACCCAATCGTCGATCGCTCGTTCGAAATCGTACGGGAACGGCAGACCAGGCATCTCGAGTTCTTTTTGAAGATATTCTTTAAGGATGTTCAGTCTGACGAATATGAACTGAGTTTCAGATCCTAGCTGGATTTTATTTTCTTCGATCGCTGCATCATTCGGCAATCCCTGACACTCTTTCATTTCGTGACCGACCTGTCCGCAAATTTCACATGGTCTTGGTTTGTTTGGAAGAAATTCTTCTCTGATGATGGTAAAGTATGGCTCATGAGTGGCAAGACCCAACATAATGAGATCTGCATCAGCTCCGCACAAACAATGTTGTGTATTCGGATCATGATCAGGCTGCGCTCTTTGACGACGAATGTAGTCCATTATTTTGTGTTCACCTTCTCCAGGTACGTTTGCATCAGATAAAATTACTTTGATTTTCTTCCAGCCAGGATCAACGTTTAGCCTTGAATGTATGTAATAATGGAGACAGTTGGATAGACGTGCCATGAACGGTGTTCCTGGAGTAATACAATTACTATCAAAATGCTCTCCTTTTTCTTTTTCTGGTGGCAAAAATACACCTGCAATACAAGAAATGTAAGATGAAAATATATAGGAGGGCAATTTAAAGTTGCACCAGTGCACAAGAGATTATACAGGGTGACTTTTAGAAAAGGACCCATTAAAATTTCTCAAATTCAAAAAATACATGTTTCGTGGCCAATAACAGAGGATATACCATGTCTGATATTTTTTTAAATACTCGTTTTAACTCGGGTCTTTAAGGCATAAAAAAAAAAATTAGATAGACCAATTAAAAAATTATGAATTTTTGAAAATATTTCTAACTTTTAAGGAGGGCCTTTTATTTTATAGTCACCCTGCACACAGCTCAATATTGCAATAAATCTATTCGGCAATAAAATAATACAATGATGAAATTCATAATTATTTCTGCACCAGAGCAGAAAAATTTACAAGGAAAATGTTGGCTGATTTCCTGGAATTTACTCAGCTTGGAATATTCTTACTTTCTCAGCCGCCATTCAAAAATTCCTTTTTCCAAAAATTTGCCACTTGTTTCACTGAATCAGTTACGTAGCCCAGTCATCATTTAAATTGCTATTTCTCATATTTTTCTTGCACTTATACTGATTAAAAATGGCTATGGAAACATCAACTGTTTCATTATTCAGAAAATTTAGGTTAGGTGACATGGAAATCTTGGAAAAAGTGGTTAACAGACGTTTCGTCCTGTTTTTTTCGTCCGCTCGATTTTTTGTCCTATATTTTTCGTCCTATGAAAATTGATCCTTGATAATTCGTCCAATCAAATTTCGTCCTGTAGAACAATTGGTCCTTTTAATATTTTCGCCCTCGACTGCAACGCCCATGATTTTTTCGTCCAATGATTTTTATGTCCAAAGCATGTCTTTTGTCCTGTAACTTTAGTCCAATTTTTTTTGTCCTTAAAAAAAAGTTGGTTTCGTCCAACACTCCTTTTCGTTAAGTTACAGGTAAAATAAAATGAAATAGCATTTTACTAAAAACAAATTAATATTGTATTAGAACTAGGTGGTTTATTAATTTATCTTTTGAGAAAATGCAATTCCCAGAAAAAAAGTGAAAAGGAAGGTTTTTAGCTGCATCACGATATAGCAACAGTTGTTTCTACTTTTAGAAATATTGTTGCGCTATTTATCGGGTGACTCGGTAACCAGACGCACACTAATTGCTGTATGATAAACCTTCCATTCACGGCAATTTTGTAACTATGGGTACGCGCTATTCATTGATGAGTTTTTGAGAATGAGTAAAGAAAAATGAGGAACGGTTAAATGATTCTTGCGCCAAAATTATTGTTTTGAGAATTTCTTGTTTCTTTTTATTATTGTTTTTTCTTTGAATGTGTGTTATGTTCGTGAAATAAAGAAAACAAACATAAATGTGTATTGGACGAACCAAACTTTTTTTTGAGGACAAAAAACAATGGACTAAAATTACAGGACAAAAATCACTCTCTGGACCTAACAATAATTGGACTAAAAACTTATGGACGTTACAGTCGAGGACAAAAATAATGAGTGGACCAATTGTGCTAAGGGAGGAGAATTAAAAGGACAAATTATCAAGGACTAAATGTCGTGGACAAAAAAAAATGGACGAAAAAAAAAGTGGAAAAAAAAAACAGGACGAAAAGTCTTGTAACCGAAAAAGTAGGGTTTTAGGTAAGGATCAACGAGCTGTAATCATTGAGAGGCGACCCCAATCCCACGTTAAAGGACCTATCCCAAAGTAAGGCAAGTATGGACAATTCAGTGACGGTCCGTGGGTTCAAAAATTGGGGAGGGAGGCTTGAAAAATGAGATGACCCTTTTTTTCTTATTTTTGTTCCTCACTATTTTGAGCCTTTCTCCACATAAAATCCGGGGGGGGGGGCCTCCAAGTGTTACGACCTTCATTTTTACCTTTTGTGAAGCCCGCTCCCACCTCTGAACAAGGCTTATAAGTATAGTTTTGAATCACTTAGTCATAGACTTGTGACAAGTTGGAAGAAAAGTTAATTTACCTTTGAGAGCTAGCTCGGACCGAATTTTGGCAATTTCTTGAATTTTTTCAGCAGTCTCTTTGGATGCTCGGAATCTACGGGATCTCTGTTGATTCATTTTGGCTCTCGGCGCGACACCATCAATAGCCATGTAGAGTAGTTTTCTTGGCCGGACAATGGAGAAAAGTCTGTCGATACATTCAAAGATGGCTACCATCATTTCATCTTCGTTTCTGGGCGCAGGCTTGTCTTCTGGATGCGTGCAAGGATGAATAATCCCATTCATGTCTAGGTACAAGTTATCAAACTCAATGTCGTTGGGATTAGGTTGAGAGCTGTCGATTGGTTTCCCATCTGGACCTTTCTCCTCAACACAGTGGACGATTACGGAAGGGTACTTTTTGCTGAGCCAACGGAAGAATGCTGGAACTCCCATTGTGTGTTCTGCAAGAGAAGGAGCAAAATATTTATTAAAACTTATTTCTTACAGGACCTTCTTTAGTTTTCCCTAATGACACTACAGCAAGTTCAAAGCACTAGAAAGGACACACGTATGGTATTGAATCTGAGTAAAATCTATCCTTTCTCACTAAATCAATTTAGAAGAATACTGATAGAGGGCGTTTCACAAAAAACGCTGATGACAGAAGGGGTTTGTTTACTGCGCAGAGACGGGTTTGCGTTTTTACGCAAGTGCAAGAACGCAAATTCGTCTTTGCGCAGCAAACATAACAATCTGTCATCAGCCTTCTTTCGAGAGACAAGCTCTAATAGGGGACGCCATGTTTATCAATCCCTGATGCACTATTTTCTTTAGAAGAATGAGATCAGATGCGTTTCTTTTCCCATCCGCTGCACTGATCCATCAGGAATTGAGATTGGGATACATTGAATCTATCTGTTCATCGGAGTGTTTCAGTCAATTCGTACGGTTTAGGTTGAAGAGGTTAAGATTCACGATTTCTAAACACACGTGTAAACAAAGAAGAAGGCCTATCCAATCTGTTCCATCTAGAGTCATTATTTATGAAAGAGTCTCGCCACTTAAAGAATGAAGAAGAAGAATGGCAAAGGAGACATCCACGCTGATTGGTTGGGTTTGCCGAGGAGGCGTTTTAACAATCTTCTTATGGAGTATAACACAGAGAACGCCTCCTTGAGCTCTGTGAAAAGCCACATACCAGCAGCCAATCAGAATTCAGACGCCTTATGGCGAGACTCTAGTTCCATCAGTCTCCAAAGGCTGCTGGATCAGTGAGCATCGGATGGAATCCATCCTGCTCCACCAGAATGTGAGAGAAACGGATGGATCACCAAATCCTGATAGGTCAATGGGCATCAGATAGGAAAAGAAATGGGTTTTCCATTTCTCCTATGAAGGACTGAAAGATTTCGGAGGCATCTTTACGCATGCAATGAGGTACAATGCCGTTTTCCTTCAGAGTTGACATTCAACGGAAATCCATGGCAGTTTCCTCATTAGTCTGAGAAATAGGATGATTTCCTTGCATTTCTTCTCCTTTGAGTGACTTAAAATGGTTTGTTGATCTTTGATGTGTTTTCCTGCAAGATGCATATGAAAACAAACAACCCGCTGATAAAGCACGGCTCTTACCTTTTTGGACGCAACAGTTAGACTCTAATAAATGCTAAAACACTTTTCCTTTTCGAGGAAACAGAAAAAAAGGAAAAGGGCAACTTCCCAGCTAAAGTCTGAAAAAATAATTACAAGTACCCATGCTCACACAGTTTACACATCGTGTTTACCCACGGCAAAAAAGGACACACAAAATTAAAAAATATAAAACAACCGTGCGCAATGAAGTATCGCTTAAAATTATGAATTGGCTTTCAGAGAGCAAATTTCTTAATATTTAAAAATTTAACACGTGTAAAGTGAGTTATACTTGCAATGATTCCGGCCTAAGAGGGCCTACAATCAAAACAGAGAAATTAAGTTAGGCTTGGGCCGCTTCTGGCGCTTCTGCTTGGGCTTGAGGCGATTCGCTTGATGAAAGGTTGCGGGGGGGGGGGGGCAGCGGCAGAGATTACTTATTATTGCTGCCTCAAACAAAGATTATCCATAACTTCGGCCGCACGCCGCCGTAATACGAAAATTCGCTTCCCATGTAAATACAGTGTTCAAAAAGTCCGTCCTCCTATCTAACTTTTTGGACGACTGCAGAAAAAAAAACGAAACTTGGGGAATATTTACCTTAATGGAAGCTACATTTTGAGTTTTGACCGACCCAGAATTTTTGGGGGGCGCCCCCAAGGGGAGGTTTTGCGCCCTGACTCAAAACTTTTAAATGCAACCCCTATCTTGTGATACATCCTTCGAAAGGGTAATAACTTCTACTTTTGGCACAAACTAGAGGTCAATATCATTTTTCGTTATCGATAAATCGAAAGACAGATTTGGACTCATATTTTCAAAAAATCATTACTCCTATTCAAAAAGTGAGAATTTAAAAAAATGGGTGTCTGAAGTACTCTAAAAAGTGAATACTTTGCAGATACAAATATGGTTTTGACGTAAATTCAGTGAAAATTTGATTTCATCACAGCCCCCAATAATTTTTTAAAATTTTGCCCCTCAAAGGGGCTACCTCAAAATTTCCGTAGCGCGACCACTATCGAATGATACATCAATTGAAAGAGCATTTTTGCGCAATTCGAAAATCGACATCGTTTTTCGTATTTGAGATATCGAATCTTAAAGTTCAATTTAAATCTATCCTAAATATTTGGACTCCTAGTTTTTTGAATTCCGACTTTTCAAAAAGAAGTCATGATTTTTTGAAAATGGATCCAAATCGAACTTTGACCTCCGATACATCGAAAACTAAAAACGATACTGACCTGCGATTTGTGCTAAGTCTTAGAATTTTATACGCTTTCAAACAAGGTATCACAAGATAGGGGTTGCCATTTGAAAATTTTGTGTTGCGGGGGGGGAGACCCTCCTTTACGGGCGCCCCCGTCATTTTTGGTTCGCCAAAAAGTAGTCCCGATTAAGTTATAAACATCCCCCAAGTTTGGTTTTTTTATCTGCAGCCGTTCAAAAGTTATGAAGCCGTCCAGGGACTTTTGGACCACCCCGTATGTGTTGTTTATTAAAACATTTTTCGTTAGAAGTTTAAGTTGTCCAAGTTAAAAAAAAGTAATCAGAAGGAGAATAAAGTGTAAGAGACGTTGGGGTAAGAAACAGAAAAAACAGAAGTAATATATTCTACGATATTTTTCATTTACAACAAATATTTACATAACTATTTACACAATAACCATGAGAGGACTCAAACTACTGCTTAAGCAGTTTGAATAAGTTTAAAATATTATAATCTTTCTCAGAACTTGCATCTGCAACTATGTTACTTCATTGATGAATTTCGGTTCTCAGTAATTAACGTCTCTGGTGACAAGTTTCATAAAACTATTATTGGAGATCTATGAATGCATGTAGTAGTCAATAGCGGTTGAAAATGCAGCAAAACCAGCAGCTCCTACGATTCCAGCTTTCACACCGGCTGAAAAAAAATTGAGGGCAGTGACTCAAAAATAGACAGTTTTAAGGATCCCCAGAAGTATTGACTTACATAAAAATTGCACTTTTGATGGCCCCAAAAAAAAAAAAAAAAAAAATAGGTGTCAAAATTGTGGACACGGTCCTCCAGGTGCGTAAAAATTGGTGAGGCAAGGAAGACTAAGCACCCCTGATCAAAGTTTGTTCCAAGCCTCTGAGTACATTACTAAAATACCATGGGGAAGATGGTAAATATTACACCTGTACTTAAAGCTCCGCCACATCTATTCCGTAATAAACTGCCAATCAGGGCTGCAAACCAAAACCAAGAACTAAGAGCCAAGATCTGAGAGAACTGCCATATGTTTAACAGGAACCAAAACTAAAAGGCTGACATAATGTGGAGCCAGAACCAGAACCGGAACCGTGACAGTCACGATTCCATTTCGATTCTACAACAGCTGACAATGGATGTCAATTGTAATTATGTCAATAATGGATGACAATAGTAATTTGGATTGCGTCGTAGAGATCCTCATTCCTCCAGCTCAGAACCCACTAAAATTTCTGATCATTCATTTATTTATTTATTTATTTATTTATTTATTTGTTTATCTATTTTTATTTATTTATTTAGGAAAACAATAGTTTACTATTTTTTTATATATATATTTTATTTTTTTTTTTATTTTTTTATTTTTTTATTTTTATTTATTTTTTTATATTTCTTTCATTTCCTTGGGATTTAATTGATAAAACCCAATTAATGCTCTATATTTTATTTTCATCCAATAATTTCTTCTTTCCTCTGTCAATAATTGCAACCAAATGATTTAACTTAATGAATAATTTATTTTAAATTGCTTCGTTCACATTTTGAAAATACTTTAACTACATGTAGGGTTGTGCGGTACTGATTTCGGTATTTTTTCGGTATTTAGCTCTATCTTTGACTGCAGCCTCTAAATGAGTGAGATTGATAAAACTGCCGTGGGTGACGTAAGCCAGAAGCCAACTAAACACAATAAAACTGTCAAAGTATTGATAAATAGCATTCCCGCATCAAAGTACCTTTGAATTCCCTAAAAGTTATGCAAAATACCAAAAAAATAAGCCAGTTCGGTATTTTACATAACTTTAAGGGAATTCAAAGGT
This sequence comes from Trialeurodes vaporariorum, assembly GCA_011764245.1. Classification (NCBI taxonomy): domain Eukaryota; kingdom Metazoa; phylum Arthropoda; class Insecta; order Hemiptera; family Aleyrodidae; genus Trialeurodes; species Trialeurodes vaporariorum. The sequence goes on along the minus strand of VMOF01000013.1, from coordinate 35,000,438 downwards.
ATTATGATATAGAAATGCTAGTTTGACAGTTTCATAGTATTAAGGTGGCTTCTGACTTACGTCATCCACGGCAGTTTTATCAGTCTCACTCGTTTAGAGGCTGCAGTCAGAAATATAGCTAAATACCGTAAAAATACCGAAATCAGTACCGCACAACCCTAACTACAGGAATGAGGACTGAAATAAAGTTGGTACCAGAATTCAAGGACAAGCTGAAATCAGAACCAAAACAGAACTAAAAATGGAAATAAATCCGGATCCCTGCAACCAATCTAGATTAAGAATTTACAGCTTGTTGGGTCAAAGAAAAAAAAGAAAATGGAATTTTTCATACCTCTAAGTCCAATAACTCCGCCAGTTACCCCTCCTGCATAAGTGCCATTCTTCCAATCTGTTTTTCCTCTGTACTGTAATGAAAATATTCAAATTTAGATAAACGTTTCTTCCACAAAGCATATACATCTATGTTATAAAATCGGAGAAGTAGTAATTAAATACAGTGTACTTTTTCTGTGCTTTGAATTGACTTGACAATCTTTCTGCTTTTATGCACCACCCCTCTTTAAAATTTCCAATCAAGTTTCAAAATCTCACAATTTCAAGGGTCCTCCCTGCTGCTGGAAACTATTTCCCGATCCTTAGAATCAGCATGTACTTCAAGCGGTCGAATAAGTCTTGCGTCGACGCAACCCGCAATACTTGTAGCTTGAAGCTTTCTCTAATGGAGCTATTGCAAACTTTTGCTACAGGCTTATTAATAGTTGTTTATGGGGTAATACCCTGTAAAAATAACGATTAGCGCATTAAAAAATCACGAAATCCACTCCTAAACTCACAAAATGCTGTTAAATGAGGACCTCAATGACGGCCGAGGCCGCAGTTTTCTTATGGCAATTGTATGCTTCTTCTTCTTCTTGTGTGGTGTTGCGAGAACACCTCGTGTAGATGGCGCTGATTGAAGATAGGGAACCCCAATGAAAACCGCGGCCCCGGCCGCCATTACGGTCTCGCGTTTAAAGGCATTTTGTGAGTTTAGGAGTGGATTTCGTGATTTTTTAGTGCGCTAATCGTTATTTTTATTGGGTAATACCCCATAATCAACTATTAATAAGACTTAGCAAAAGTTTGCAACAGCTCCATTTGAGAGATCTAAGGTAAAGAAAGGAAGGAGTGTATTATTTTTTTTTTTTTAGGTGTAATCAGTGCAGGGAGAAAAAAGCTTCAAAATCGCTTTAGGCAGCTTAACTCGGCAAATTATCGAGATATTTAAAAACTGACAGAAACACCTTTTTCTTTTGCGTTAAGGAAGAGATTGTCTTTTTAAGTTCTTACGTAACTCAATTTTTGACCGAGAAATGCTGCCCCTTTGAAAAATTATTCAGGGCAGGATTTCTCGATCAAAAATTAAGTTACGTAAGAATTTGAAAAGGCAATCTCTTCCTTTCCACAAAAGAAAAATGTGTTTTTTTCAGTTTTTAAATATCTCGATAATTTGCCAAGTAAAGTTGCCTAAAGCGATTTTGGAGCGTTTTTCGCACTGCACTGTGTGGTGGCAGAAATCAGCAACAAAGACCGAATCACCTCAACAGGTGCACTTACACTTTCTATTGTGCATTCAACTGCAGCAAACATAGCGCCAACCATGGCAAAATTTTTGGCATATCCTAATGTTGTTGTTTTCATTTCCTTCAGAATTTCTCTGACTGTTTGCTCTTTACCATCGATGGGTGAAACTGCCATTGACGGCCCAACACTGGATGAAAACAAACCTATGGCAGCTCCCAGACCATATCCTGAAAAAGAATCAATAAAGAGTTGAAAACAAAGTGATAATGCTGGTTCACTTGTACTACGAATCTTGCAATGAAAGTGTGGACACTCACTTGCCTCGTATAGAGAGGAGGGGTTGATGACAAGGTCCATCAATAACAGGTCAGTACACTAGTACTCTGATCTTTAAACTTTGTTCCATAAGTGCAATATAAAAATGGTACATTGTTCCCCGATTTGCTTTACACTGGTCAAATTAATTTCTTTAAAATACATGGATAGCAAAAAACTTTTAGATGAGGAATAGACAAAAAAGGTCTCTATTAGGTAATAATTTTAATATTATTCTTTTTCCAAATCGAGAAGTGCTCTAATGTAACTTCTAAGATTAGAGCGGATTAACAAATGGACCTCCCAGATAACAATATTCGGCTTGCCGATTTGGCTCAAAATACGCATTTGAAAGACGTCTAGTCATTCTGTCTTAAAAACGTCTTAAATCCGTCTTGTGGGTCGCAGATCTAAAGACGTCTTTTAATCTTGTCTTAAATCTGTCTTTAAGTTGACTTTTGAAGACATCTTGATTTCCGTCATCAATCTGTCTTCCAAAGTGGTTTTTAAGACATCTTCGATCCAGACTTACAGTGCGTCTTGAATCCGTCTTGAATCCGTCTTGAATCCCTCTTCAAACACGTCTTCCAAGACGGCTTGAAGATTGACTTGCGAATTGGTTTTTAAGGCGTCTTTTCATCCAGACTTAAAAAGCTTCTTTAATCAGTCTTAAAGCCGTCTTTAGTCAAGATAGCTAGAAGATCGCCTCGAACATTATAAAGTTCTAAAATATTGATAATTTGTAAAAATCTCAAAAATTTTCACAAATTTAGAAAATTAGGAAAATTTTCACAGTTTGAAAATTACCATAATCTTCACAGTTTGAAAATTACCAATATTTTCACAGTTTGAAAATTACCAATATTTTCATGAATTTAGAAAATTTGTGCAACATTTGCACAAATATTGAAAAGTCTGAAAATTTTCAAAATTTTTGTAAATGTTGCCTATTTTCAAGCAAGTATGGAAAGCTAGGTTTCCTTGAGACGTATCCTATAATTTAGCGCATTGTGACCGACGCCTTTAATACGTCTTCGAGATGGATTTGTAAGAAGTCTTAGAAATCTGTCTTCAAAACGGAATCAAGATGGATTCGCTAGCCAGTTTTCGAAATCGTCTTCAATGCATCTTCAAGACGGATTTGTAAGACGGCTTCAAACACCTGTTTGGGCGGAACTAGAGATGTCTTTAAGACGGATTAAAGACAACTCCACTTGTCTTTCAAGACGGTTTTTGCTGACTGGGCTGCGATTACTGGACTGTGGTAGATGAAGTATAGCACTGGCGCAACCAGGATCTCTTCCATCTCTCTCATTTCCCATTTGAATGTATAAGTAGGAAAAGGACAGAAAGAGGGGGTTTTATCCCCTTGTCCATCCTTGTCTAACATACATTTCTTAATGGAGAAAAGAGAGAGATGAAGAAACTGTCAGTGCGCTACTGGAGTATAGGTATGGATACAGGGCAAAGTGTAACTAGACCTATATAAGAGAGGCACTCTCTCGCCTTTCTCATAAAGGTTCTCTAAGTATAACTGGTGCACTAGACACATAAGACAAGGTACATTAATAATAAGTAAGTTTGGTCACGCTGTGTAATGTTTGTGCATCGAGGAATGTATAGGAATTAACTAGAGTGCACCTGTCCGCTGTTGGTCCACCACCAAACGTAATTTTTTAATTCATTCACACAGTCGACTCCTTTCAAATGTATCAAGTATTGTGTCTGTACTCCTTGTAGAACGAAACTCTTGCAAGGTTTGGCTGCAGGCAGATGAACTATCAGTTCTGCACTAAAGTTGCAAAAATAACAATAAAACCATTAAAATCGTATGAAACTCACTCCTGGTCTTGTGTGTGGGGTGCGGAGCAAACACTGGTGGTCCATCTGAACTTTGAGCTAAGTTTTCTCAGCGAGGACTGAGTTTTAGACTTTTTTACGGTCTCATAGTGATTAACGCCGCATTTTGATCCAAGGGTCTGATTCTACTTTTTCGGAGGAGAGGAGACATTCCCATGGTTTTGAAAGATATAACTTGACAAATTTGAAGTAGTTTGCGTCGTTCATTCCAGAAAAATGACTCCTCCCTCCATTGAATAACTCGAAATCTGTTAGGTGATGCCATTTAAACCAGTGGGATTAGTAAATTCTCACCATCTCATCTTGCCCAAGAGAGCAGAATCAGCCCCCAGAATTGCTCATCCATCTGCTTATACAGCAAAATCTTGCAAGAATTTCATTATCCATCAAGGGGCTCTGGCGGTCATTTGGTGTATAGAGCGCTAATAGGCTGTGCAAAACTTGTAAAACTCCAAACCTTTAGTTTAGCTGCCATTCAGCTGAAAGCTTCTGCTTTTCCTCCTGTTCACATGTAATCTCCATTTACCTTCCTTACAAGAGTAGATGCGGTTGAGTGTCGGGTTCTGACAAGCAGCGGTGCCTGTCTCCGAAATGGATATTTCATTTAATAGTTGGTAAGCAAAGAGTTTTGACTTATTGCTAACCAACCACTCACCTATGCGTTATGATGTACTTTGGAAGCAGGCACCACTACTTGTCGGAACCCGACACTCATGAGTCTACTCTAGGGAGCTCACTTTCAGAGGTAAACAGTGTTCAAAACACATCAAGATTTGGCAATTTTTTAATGATGGAGAGTGCAAGAGAAAGATTAATAATAATACCACTTACCAATGACACAGCTCATAAATGTCTTGAAAGGACAACTTTCGAGAAAAGATTCTATCATTTTTTCTTCTTGAGATTTTATAACTGTCGGTGCAACTGTTCGTGGTATGATGATATTCTCACGATATCTATAGTTGTTGCCAATAAAATATTTTGCTAAGGAATCGATCGTTGGATTGCCTACACCATCAATTTTATTTCCTCCGGTACTATCCATTTTTTTCAAGGTAAATGAGTTCTACACTAAACACACCGAAACTTCATTAATAACATAACAATCCAGACAACAATGCCAGACAATCCTACTCCTACATAACCTAATTTTATCATGTTTTCCTTTTTCTTAGGCAGCAGTGTTGCCAGATCGAGGGTAAAAAGCCGTATCGTCACCATTTAAATCAATGTAAAACGTACGGCTTTTTCACCCCAATCTGGCAACACTGTAGAATCCTCCGCAAGGGCTGTTTAGTGATGACCAATCTCGCTTATTTACCCATAACAATAATCACAATAATTATACCGAAAGCTGTTCTATGTTTTGTCCTTGTCTTAAGCGGTGTCTCCACCAGCGAATTCGAAAGTACTTTTTCGAAAGTACTTTCCAATTCGCAGGTGGAGGAAGGTGCAAAAGCTAGCTTTTTGGCTTTTTACTTTTAAAGTAAAAAGTAGGAATGGATCCTACTTTTTAGCTTTTAGATGGCATCGATGATCATTCGGAAATACATCAAAGACCTTTTTCTAAACTATTTTCATTGTTTTGGTAGAGTCCCGTTTGATAAGCGAACGTGAACGGTCGCCAGCTCGCTCGCTCGCTCCGATTACAGATTACGCCACTCTCCGCGCGTCCGCGCCGGGCCGGTACTTTGGTACCATAATACTTATTCATCCGTTTTATTAATCGTGATTAATACAAAATGTGAGGTACAAAAGAGTAAATTTTCTTTATCCCTTGGGGATAAAAACGTCCACTATGGACAACCTTGTACAATGCGAACATCAAATCCGCATTGATCTATGCACACAATGTGCAAGCTCTTTTCCAAATATTTTGTGCCTTCACAAAATTAAATTTGAAACCTGTGTACCCTGTGTCCAAGTCTTTAACGAAATTCAAGACTCAAACAAGGAATCTCATCAAGTTGGCACGAAAACCGCGACGGACCCCCAAACGGTTCCCCCCTCGTCTAATCCAAATCCGGAATTACCTCCTATAGAAAAGGAAAACCCAAACCCATGGAAGCAAGTCCCTACAAATAAACGCAAGGCCTTAGATTCGCCTGATAAAGATCCAATTAAAAAACCTCCTCTGTCTCAAACGGCGGGTAAGATAGATTTAACTAATAAATTTTCAGCACTTAACCAAATCAATGAGAAGTCGGACACACTCGTTGAGGAAAGTCCGAAACCTCCTCCAATTTTCGTCGATAAAGTCGAGAATCTCCAACTCTTTCAAGCTGGACTGGAGAGCGAAAACTTAAAAGACTTTACCATTAAACTTATTGGTAATGAGATGAAGATCCAAAATACAACAATTCCTGATTTCAGGAAAATGCAAGCTCTTTTCAAAGTAAAAAATATAATATTTAGAACTTTTCAAATCCGAAAAGAGAGGCCGTTTAAGGCGGTAATCAGGGGATTACCTGACTCTATTACAAACGATGAAATAAAAGATTTCATCGATACGAGTGGATTTTCTGTTCTCCGGGTAACTCATGGCAGAAAGAACATCACAAAAAATCCAACAGACCCTAAGGAATGGGTGCCTATCCCAATCCACTTCATCGAAGTCGTCAAAACGGACAATGTCAAAGAAATATATAAAATCACCAAAATGTTTAACGTAATTGTCAAAATTGAACCCCCTAAAACTGGTCGCTTTGTTCCCCAATGCAAACGTTGCCAATCTTACGGTCATACAAAAAATTATTGTTCTCCAGCAACTCCTCCTAGATGCGTTAAATGTACAAATATCGGACATTTAACGATTAATTGTCCAAAAACGGACAGGAATGCCCAATGCATTTTATGCAAGGGGCCACATCCTGCCAATTACAAGCAATGTCCCGTATTTCTTAAAATTCAAGAAAAAAGAGGGCTCCCAATACCCATTGTTAAAAATCAGCAAAAGCCAATTGAATTGCAAGACCACACATACAACAATAGCGACTTCCCGGAACTTAAAAAGCCCACTCTTAATAAAGCATCCCGTAGAGCAGTTGCACAAGCGCAGCGTAACCTAGTAAAAGATAACACCGATAGTACAGCTGAAAACAATGGAGGTTGGGAGAGGAACCCTCTCTTACCCCAAACATCAAGTGATACCCCAGCCTTAACCTTGGAGTACCTATTTAATATGTTATTAAAACAGCAAGAGCGAATGGAAAAGATGTTCCTCATGCTGCTGGAACGTCTCCCTTCAAATAAAAATTAAGATGGCAGGCGATTTGCTCCGCATAGCCACCTTAAACGTCGATGGACTACAAAATTATAACAACAAATTAAAAGTTGAAAACTTAATAAAAGAACACTCAATAGATATTTTTCTGATTTCTGAAACGCATTTTAATAAAGACCATTTTACCAAATTCAAGGACTATACATTATATCATGCAGATCACCCAAGTGATCGGGCCAGAGGTGGATCCGCTGTTCTTATCTCTAACACCATTGCTCATTATCCTTTAGAAAATTTCATATCCCCCATGCTACAAGCAACGAATGTCATGATACAATTAACAAATTCAAAGAGGGTAAAAATATCGGCTGTCTACCTTCCTCCCTCTATAAAACTGGAAGAAAATCACCTCTGCGACTTCTTCCAATCACTCGGCTCTACTTTCATCGTGGGCGGAGATTTTAATGCAAAGCACTTGAACTGGGGTTCAAGGTTAACTAATCAACGTGGTAGGATCCTTAACCGATCCATTACCATCTCAAATGCGTCACCAATATCTGGTTCATCTCCCACGCATTACCCGGCTAATATAAAACATCACCCTGATATCATAGACTTTTTCATTTATAAAGGAATAGGATTAAACTATCTTCGAGTGGAAGATCCTGGTTCTATGATTAAGGATAGTGGTCATTCACTTATCCTATTAAATTATAGTTCGGAAATTGTATTCCAAACCAAAATAGTTAAATTGTACAACAGTAGAACAGATTGGATAACCTTCAGAGAATCTGTTGAGTCATCTATAGGGAGTCTATCAATACAAATTAAAACGGAAGACGAAATCGATTACTACGTCAGACATCTAAATGAGTCAATATACGAAGCCTTATCTAAAGCGACACCGAATATCATAACATCTGTCCGTCCTGCCGGACCGACACAGCATAAGGAAATTAAAGAAATGGTTCGACAAGAACACACTGCTCGCAAAATGTGGCATCGTTTCCATGATCCAGCTGATAAAAAACACTATAGAAAAATTCAAAGACTCATCACAACTCGGTTGAAGGAACTCAATAAGAAGAAATTTGATGAATTCACGTCTTCCTTATCACCTTTTTCAGACACGAATTACTCACTATACAGAGTCACAAAAGCTATATCAAGGCCTCGTATAAAGACTCCTCCAATTCTCCATGCCCGGGGATGGGCCCGATCCCCGCAAGAAAAATGCAAAGTATTTTCTGAATATCTGACGGGAGTTTTTACTCCACTACATAATGATCCAACCCCTCCGGAAATTGTTGAAGTCTTAACCCAACCCCTTCCTGTTGATTACCCAACCCGTACAACATATGATAGCATACTTCGAATCATAGGGAACATGCCAAATAACAAAGCCCCTGGCCATGATAAAATAACATCAGAAATATTGAAACAGCTACCACCCAAGGTACTCCAATACATCACTATATTGTTTAATGCTATTTACCGATTATCATACTTCCCACAAAGTTGGAAAAAATCCATAATTCATATGATCCCTAAGCCAGGAAAACCTGAAAATCAAGTATCATCCTACCGCCCAATCAGCCTTCTCCCAACCCTTAGTAAAGTTTTTGAGAAAACGATGCTATTTAATATACTACAGGAAAATCCAAATCTGCTTCCGGCTCATCAATTCGGATTTCGACAAAAACATTCCTCTATAGAACAAATTCATAGAATAATTGACAAAATCATGTACGCACTTGAAAACAAACTTTACTGTGGGGCAGTTTTTATGGACGTAGAAAAAGCCTTCGATAAAGTTTGGCACCAAGGATTACTGTATAAAATTAAAACAAAACTTCCGTCTTATTACGTTTTATTTGCATCCTATCTTAATAACAGAATTTTCTCAGTAGTTCAAGATAACGCCCTCTCTGGGGAATGCCCGATACAAGCCTCAGTTCCTCAAGGAAGTATCCTAGGACCTTTTCTTTATACCCTCTTCATTTCGGACATGCCATCTTCACCGGAAATTGAAGTCCACACTGCAACGTACGCTGACGATACAGCATTCTTCGCTACATCGGAAAGTGCTCAACAAGTATCTGCAAAATTACAACAAATGCTTCATATATTTATAATATGGTGCAATAAATGGAGGATTAAACTAAATGATACCAAATCTATACATATCACTTTTACTCTCCGCAAAGAACCAGCCCCCCCTATCTTTATCAACGGAGTAATGGTCCCAATCAAAAACTCAGTGAAATACCTAGGCTTGCACTTGGACTCCAAGCTAACTTGGAAAACTCACGTGACAATGAAAAGGAAACAGCTTGATTTTCTGCTTTATAAATACAGATGGCTTCTAGGCAATCGATCTCAGCTATCTATCTCGTCAAAATTGCATATCTACAAAACAGTCATTAAACCCATTTGGACGTATGGTATCCAATTATGGGGGACAACAGCAAAGTCAAATTTGAAAATAATTCAAGTCGCCCAAAATAAATGGCTCAGAATGGTTACTGTCATGTAGTAGCTAAGAGCGATTCATATCTCCCGCCACTACAGCAGAATGTAGGACTCGGGGACTTGCCGAGTCAGGTGTGAATCCCGGAAAGGGAACATTGTTCATTACTGAATATACGCGGGCTGCTGCCCTACCGCTTCTATACTTGCCGTTATCATTTCCTTTTATTCTAGTCAATCCTTTTATTCCATAAGTCCATTTTAAATCGTAACAATTGGCGACGAGTGTGAAAATTATATGTATAAGTGCGTGTATAAGTCTTTTAATTAATTCGAATGATTCTTCAACGTTGAAACTCCGGATCCATCAGCGGCAAGATCAACGCGGTAACGTGCGGGAAATGGTCGGTAATAAGCCTATTTTATCATTATACGGGTGTTCAATTCTACTTTTCGACTCATCTCTAGAAAATGGATCAAACCCAATTTCAGCTTTTACTTCAAGAATTCAGCAAGAGCCAGACAAACCTGATCAAATCACTCACTGAATCTCTCCAGTCTAGGAATGATGATCAGCAGCAACGTGGTATCAACCCATCTTTTATTCAACCCTTTGACGAATTCAATCCTTTGAAAGAAAATTTTAATCTGTACCAGCAGCGTTTCGAAAATTATGCCTCAATCAAAGGCATTCAAGAGAACAAAGAAATTTGTGCTCAGCTACTTTTAAACTCTATTGGGCCAACCCATTACAAATTATTAACCTCACTTGTTGCTCCTGACAGTCCAACAACTAAAACTTATGATCAGCTGATCAAAGCCTTGAAAGATTACCTATATCCAAAAACTAACCTTTTAGTCGCTCAACATAGATTTTTGTCACTTTATCAGGGCGATAAGTCTATTGGTGAATATGTCGCTGCCTTGAAAACTAACATCAGTGACTGCGAATTCAACTGTGAATGCAGGAAAAGTGTGTCCAATTTGTTTCTGCGTGCTCAATTTATTAGGGGCATCAACGACAGTTCTACTCGAGAGCAACTTTTGCAATCTGACAAACTAAGCTTTGATGATCTTGTTTCGAAGGCCTTAGTGCTTGAAGTTTCACGGACCACCAGTCGTGAAATGACTGCATCTATTTCTAATACTAATTCTAGTCATGTTAATCGTATTTCTCGATCTCGTCAAGTTTCCAGGCATCGCAGCAGAAGGAGTTCCAGGTCTAATTCTCATCGACACTTATCAGTGAATTCACGTCACTCAAGATCAAAATCAAGAGACAACTTCAAATCCAGGCATAATAGTAGGTCCAAAGGTATCGATTACAAGCAACTAGGACTCGAAGGTATGTGCATCAAATGTGGGCGCAGCAATCATTCAACTCAAGATTGTCGATGCAAACGTGAGTCACTGTTTTGTAAATTTTGTTCTGTTAGTGGGCATATTTCTAAAGTCTGCATTAAAAGGCTACTTCAAGATAAAGCAGATCCAAAGTATGGTGCTGGTTCAACTAATTCTATTCAAGATTTTTCAAATTATGACGATTCCTTTCAAAATTATGGAATAAATAATCTCTTTGATGTTTTCGGATCTTCGGCCGAAACTGCAACTGCAGATGCTTGTAAATTTATGGCTACTCTGTACATAGAAAACCAGCCTTTTAAATTTGAAATTGACTCCGGAGCAGGTTTTACTCTCATGCCTTTTTCTATGTATCGTAAGTTGCAATTACAAAAACCTCTTTCGAAAGCTAATGTTACTTTTAGATCATACACAAATGACACATTCAGCCCTCATGGTAAAATTACTGTCAAAGTTAAGTACAAAAATGTTGAGTCTGAAGAGGAAATTTACATTGTCTCAGATGAATTTGCACCTTTAGTTGGTAGAATTTGGATTCGACGCCTAGGAATTCAACTTCAAGAACTTGACCCACATAATTCCAGCAAAGCTCCAGCCAACTTTTTCTCAGTTAATCGAATTGTGCACCTTACTGAACATCTTTCGCAAAAATTTGCACCCATTTATGAAAAATCAGTGGGATGCGTTCCAGAAGTTACTAGTCATTTACATTTAAGAGACGGAGCGAAACCAATGTTTATTCCGGATAGAGATGTTGCGTATGCATTAAGAGATAAAGTTGACGAGGAGTTAGATTCATTGGAGGCAAGTGATATTATTGAACCCGTAAACCACAGTGATTGGGGATCACCGCTTGTAGTAATTCCAAAAGCAGATGGAGGTGTCAGGCTTTGCATTGATTACAAGGTGGGGGTAAATCCACAATTGAAGTCAGCTCACTACCCGATAAAACGCATTGATGACATCCTTAACAAATTGAAAGGTGCCAGGTATTTCTGTAAATTAGATTTATTTAAAGCGTATTTACACATCAAAGTTGATGACGCTTCTTCAATTATTCAAACAATTTCAACGCATCGAGGCTGCTATCGCATGAAACGATTAGCACTAGGCATTAAGACGTCACCAAGTGAATTCAATAGGATTTTTGAACAAATACTTCAAGGGTTAGAAGGTGTAACTTCATACTTTGACGATGTTATTATCTATGGTCAAACTATAGAAGAAACATATCATCGACTAGAGCAGTGTTTGGCACGTCTTCTAAAATACAATCTACATTTAAACCGAGATAAATGTGAATTTTTCAAAACTGAAATTCGGTTTTTAGGTTATCTTATTCGATTCAATCAAATTGTCAAATGTCCTGAAAAGATCAAAGCAATTCAAGAAATGGCTAGACCTTCTGATGCCGAGGGGGTCAGGCAATTCTTAGGAATGATCACGTATTATTCGAGATTCATTCGTAACTCTTCAACGCTGACATACCCTTTGCGTAAACTTCTTAAAAAAACAGCTAAATTCCAGTGGACTTCTGATTGTGAAGCAGCATTCAACAGACTGAAGGAAGAAATTGCCTCAGAACAAGTACTTGTCCCGTATGATCCAGCCCTTCCTGTGACTCTTGCCTGTGACGCCAGTCCTGTCGGAGTCTCAGGTATACTCTCCCATATTATTGATGGTCAAGAAAAGCCAGTTGCGTTCGCATCCCGCTCTCTTACTACAGCTGAGCAAAACTATAGTCAATTGGATCGTGAGGCACTCGCGATAATTTATGCAGTGAGTCATTTCTACATGTACCTGTATGGTAGGCATTTTCAACTTATAACCGACAATCAACCTCTTATGAGAATCTTCCACCAAAATTCCAAATTACCAGCAATGTCTTCAGCTCGTTTGCTTCGGTATGCGGCGTATTTATCCGGATTCGACTACAGTATCAAGTGCAAAAAAGGCACCGAAAACGCCAATGCTGACTGCCTTTCCAGAGCACCTCTTCAAACCAGCAAAGCTACGATGGAAACAAACATCAATTATGAAATTAATCAAATTTGTTGCAACACAATCTATCAAATTGCATCGGATACAATTACAGCTTCGACAATTCGTCAAGAAACCGAAAAAGACGAGCAACTGTCAAAAACTATTTTTGAAATGAAAACCAGCGAAAAGTCGTGGGATGAGTATACCCTTGAGAACGGGATCTTATTTAAAGGAAACAGAGTTGTAATTCCAGGAAAGCTACAACCGGCAATACTTCAGGAACTTCATAGTTCGCACATCGGCATTACTAAGATGAAACAGTTGGCGCGGAAATATTGCACTTGGGTTGGTATTGATCGAGCAATAGAAAACCTAGTAAAATCATGTGAACAATGTGCCATGATAAGGTCAAATCCAGCAAAAGCTCCATTACATATTTGGGAGGAGCCGCAAGAGAACTGGGACAGAATCCATATAGATTTTGCGGGACCGATTGACAACAAACATGTACTGATCGTTGTTGACGCCAAATCTAAATGGATCGAAGCTCCATTGTTGAATGGGTATCCTACGTCTGAAAGTTCAATCAAAATACTGAATCCAATTTTCAGCAGTCATGGATTTCCAAAGATAATGGTGTCTGATAATGCAAAAATTTTTACCAGTGACGAGTTCCAAGACTACTGTAAAACAAATGGAATTTTTCAGAAATTTACATCACCAGGACATCCGGCAACCAATGGATTGGCTGAACGCAATGTTCAAACAATCAAGAATAGGATTAAAGCCATGAACAATGAACCACAACCGTTAGAAGAGAAAATCCGGAAAATTTTGCACATTTATCGGGCAACACCTCTCTCAAATGGGAAATCTCCGGCAGAACTTTACCTCAAAAGAAACATCCGACTCAGGCTTGATGCAATAAAACCATTCAAAGAAGCTACAACGCAACCATCTATTATTGGAGTTCGATCGCTGAAAGAAGGCGACCGCATTCAATCAAGGTACTACGCTCAGAATAAACAAACATGGAAATTTGGAGTTATTACAAGAAAATTAGGGGCACTTCATTATATTGTCACCTTAGATGATGGTTATGTGTTAAAACGGCATATTGATCAACTCAGAAAAACTAATGTCCCAAATAAGCGTGTGTCTTTTGCTCCAGAGGTCAAACTAGCAGACGATAACCATACAACTGTATCGAATCCTAGAAGTAATCATCGGAACCAACTTCAGCAAGACGCGTTATTAGCAGCGCAAGCTAGTATTCTTCGACATCCAGTGACTAAAGAACAACCAAGAACTTCAATGCAATCGAATACTTCAGTTCAACCAAGTACATCAGTTCAACTAAATATTCCAGTTCAGCAAAGCAGTCAAAGTCAATCAAACATCCAAGCGCAACCAAAGTTAATTAATCAGCATACTTCTCAAGCAACTCAACAACCGTCGAACCTTGCTGCAGAGCAACATTTTGCAATGCCAGTCCAAGCGGCAACAAACGAAAAGGGCAGGACACCAATTTCCAAAACCCCTGCAATGGCTAGTCGAGGCCGGGGTCGTCCAGTAGTTAGAAAAAGTCCGAATCCACCCACTGAAAGCATCAGAAGTAACAGGCTTCGGAAACCACCAGTACGGTTTCAAGATTACCTCTTGGACATTGACTGATCTCTCAATTATATGTAAATCGTCATTTAGCGAATCAAACATTGTCTCTAGTCAGAAGTCATAATTCAAGTATAACTGTGATAAACAAATTGTAAGTAGTCTGTATTTTTTTTTAAAGAAAAAAAAAACTTAATGTTTTTTTTTTCTCTAATTTCTAAATGTTCAGTTCAAACCCTGTGTGTTCAAATTTTGATAATTCATGAAGCTGACATGAACGTGTCTAATTTTTTTTTACATTGTGATATTTTAAAATAATTTCAATTTTAGGGGGGGAGATTGTCATGTAGTAGCTAAGAGCGATTCATATCTCCCGCCACTACAGCAGAATGTAGGACTCGGGGACTTGCCGAGTCAGGTGTGAATCCCGGAAAGGGAACATTGTTCATTACTGAATATACGCGGGCTGCTGCCCTACCGCTTCTATACTTGCCGTTATCATTTCCTTTTATTCTAGTCAATCCTTTTATTCCATAAGTCCATTTTAAATCGTAACAGTTACAAACATGCCTATATATGTTTATGTTCATGTAATTCACTACTCGGCTAATATCAAATCAGTACAGGAAACGGTAGAAATGATTCATAATAAATACATTCATCGTTTATATAACCATCCCAACGAGCTGGCAATGCAACTACTAGACAATAGTCAAACAGTTCGACGCCTTTCACGTATTCACATACTCGATTTATCCGAGTACAAATTGACTTAGTGTTTATCTTCACCTCTCTTAATACAAAATATGTCTCTGACAAATCTTCTATCTAACGTTGCGGACATGTCAAAGACTGTATTCGCAAACCAGAAATCGGAAGCTTTTACAATTCACGATTTTATTCAATACTTTGTTATTTTTGCCGTGTTCCTATCGGTACTCCTTTTCATCATAATCAAATGGTGCAACAGGATTAATCTAGCACTTAGAAACTTCGAAACCTACAATCCACCCGTACAACTGCAAGAAATTGGATCTGCAACGGTGCAAAAAGCACCTCAAACTAGCACATACGCATTCACCACTCAACAATAGCTAGTCCTTGGACGGAGCATGGAGATTCTCCAATGGGAGAACCCGCCACAACATAACCTCTAATAAAATAAAAATAATCAAACTTCACTTCATAAAATTTACGCCCATCACGCGAGTTCGTGGATTGCCTATATATAGAGACCGTTATCTCTGAACTTTATAAAAAAAAAAAAAATTGTTTTGGTATTTATTTTGTAGGCTATTTGTGTCATTTCTAATTAAATTCTTATGTTTTGTTCACTTTTCATACTACTCGTTCATTTAATTCAAGAAACACCCATTCCTCGAGATTTATCGGCTTTATTAGCAACTTGTTGTAATTCTTCTTTTATTTGCAAGCTTTAATTATTATCATCTAGTTTGACAGTTCGTACCTTTCAGTTCGTGATAATTTGTGCCGTTTTCATAATTATCTCTCCCCTCCTCTAATTTTACTTACTAATTATGTTCATTAAATAAAGAGAAGTGAAATCTTGCAAACATCTTTCAATTTCTCGATATTCTCCAACTGCATTTTGCTCTGTGAGAGGTGACAAAACCTGACTACTAAACTTAGCTTCTCAAAGTTGCGGCTCCCGAGGAAGTAGTGGCTCAGTTTCAGCTGTCGGAGACATAGCAGTTGTGGCCAAAGTGGAGGCACAGTTTAAATCAATGAGAGTATTTATTTACAGTTGAACTCGAGAGAGTAC
Organism: Trialeurodes vaporariorum; assembly: GCA_011764245.1. Taxonomy (NCBI): domain Eukaryota; kingdom Metazoa; phylum Arthropoda; class Insecta; order Hemiptera; family Aleyrodidae; genus Trialeurodes; species Trialeurodes vaporariorum. The sequence goes on along the minus strand of VMOF01000013.1, from coordinate 34,984,266 downwards.
CCTGATCTGGAATTACCGGTAAGTGTTTTATTGCTGAACCTTTGATGATTTTGCAGAGTTAACGAGATTGCCCTATGCCACGGAGAAGTATGTTCTTCTAAAAAACTGTGTGGGAAATGAATGATTACCATGCAGTGAATCCACATCTTTGCCAACGTTATTGGTCTGTCTGGTAGGTACTTGATTTGCGTCATTGACTTTCCCAAATTGTCATGATGCATGGCAAGGCAAACATTATCGGAAAATAGTCGAGCAAACTATGTCACTCTATTTAACCTACCTGCCATGTAGAAAGTGACAGTTTTATGTGTGATGTTTACTCATGACAAAATTCACTGTTAACTCTCAATAACCCCCAGCTTCTTCTGTAACTTAGAAGTAAACTTATGATCAAGTTTGGGCGGAGCAAGAAATTGCAGCATTAAGTCATTGTTTACAGTAACTGCGTGCCGACTTGAATCCACCCCAGTGAATAGTGGGTTACAATGAAATGTCTCATTCAGCGGGTGTATTTCAGTCAAAGGGACTGCTGAGTTTGAGGTAGTTTTAGAACCTAGTTGCAGTGGAAAACAAGCATATTTTGTGTCTGTAACACCAATATAAGTAAATAAGTTCAAAACCTTGATATGTACCTAAGCATTGAAATTGCCCTCCAGACAAACCAAATAGCATGGGTGTGGACTCTGCTGTTTGTCAATCTTTCATTCATGCACACAGTTTGTCAAAAGAACCTACTTATCTGTATTTGGGGCAGTCTCGTGAACTTTTCAGAATCAACTGGGAGTCAAAGTCTGCGATAAAACACTCAACGGTAGTTTCAGATCGGAAGACTATCTTAGGTTCAACTAAATAAGTGTCTATTATTGATGAAAACGGTGCCTTCACTTTGACCTCATCTGCAATAAGTCCGACTGCTTTTAACTGGGCCGTAACTTCCTCAAGAGCCTTATCTTAAAGGTGCTCATTACGGTAATTAGGATTTGTCATCTCCCACAGAGCTGGATGCAGTTGGAGAATGTCAAGAAATGGAAGATTTTTTCATGATTCCACTTGCTCATTCTTATTCAATGTACTTACAAGGAGAGGATACGAGTTGTGGATCACCGATTTGGTTCAAATTTAACATACATATAGTTCAGGGAAAATAAACGGACCCATATTTTGCCGTTTGCGCCAATGGGCAGTAGTTTCCTCAAAAAATTTTTTTGAAAATCGGAAAAAAATGGGTAGAAAAATCGTGTTTTCCGAACTAACGCTGATATGCCTGAATTGCGACTCCGTCTCACATCTAGGATCGGTAGCCAAGTGGTACCGTTCTCGCTCGCCACTCTCGACGTCCCGGGTTCGAATCTCGTTCATGCCGCATACTTTTTGCGCACTCCATTTTTTTTGTTCTATTTCAATCGTTTACACATTTGCTCTCGAATATTCGGTGCATCTTTTTTAGCATAGAATTAACGCAATAAGAACGGAAACTTTTATAATTATAGGTAGCAGTTTCTAGCATTTTTTCACCTGTCTTTTTTTCTCTTCGCCTTGCATAAGGACTCTTTGTCCGACTCTTTTCGAATTGCATACATGCATATGAGGTTAGGACCCCCCCCCCCCCGACGCGCGCGCGTAAGGGCTACGCAATTAAAGCTTTATGAAATGAAAGTACATAAATTACTTTTGTTCTGATTCTATTGAAAGTTTTCGTCCTGATTGCGTTATTCTTTATTAATTTGTAAGTGCATCTTTTTTTTTAAAAAATATACGATCAAATTGACTTTTTTTTATACTGATGATGTTTTTCACTGTAATAACTGTCATCTCATGCATGTCATACAGGAAATCAGACTTTTCTGGTATAACCAAAGATGCAAACAAGGTGTATTGTAGCACATTTTTTAATAAATAGGTGCACTCAGGACGAAAACTTTCAATAGAATCAGAACAAAAGTAATTTATGTACTTTCATTTCATAAAGCTTTAATTGCGTAGCCCTTACGCGCGCGCGTCGGGGGGGGGGGGTCCTAACCTCATATGCATGTATGCAATTCGAAAAGAGTCGGACAAAGAGTCCTTATGCAAGGCGAAGAGAAAAAAAGACAGGTGAAAAAATGCTAGAAACTGCTACCTATAATTATAAAAGTTTCCGTTCTTATTGCGTTAATTCTATGCTAAAAAAGATGCACCGAATATTCGAGAGCAAATGTGTAAACGATTGAAATAGAACAAAAAAAATGGAGTGCGCAAAAAGTATGCGGCATGAACGAGATTCGAACCCGGGACGTCGAGAGTGGCGAGCGAGAACGGTACCACTTGGCTACCGATCCGAGATGTGAGACGGAGTCGCAATTCAGGCATATCAGCGTTAGTTCGGAAAACACGATTTTTCTACCCATTTTTTTCCGATTTTCAAAAAAATTTTTTGAGGAAACTACTGCCCATTGGCGCAAACGGCAAAATATGGGTCCGTTTATTTTCCCTGAACTATATGTATGTTAAATTTGAACCAAATCGGTGATCCACAACTCGTATCCTCTCCTTGTTAGAGCTGTGACAAGCTAAGTTGACCGCTTAAAGACGATGGTTGGTGAGCACCGTCCAATACTCAGCAGCATTGCAGAAGCTCACTGTTCATTATTTGCTTTGACCACGAGTTGCCAACTTAGCTTGCTGCAGCTCTCATTAGTTAGTAAAATTAGGGATGGAAGATAATGAAAAATAGCACAAGTACGAATGTTGCAAACTAGGCGATGATAATTAAAGACAGCACATAACAAATAATCGAAGACCGCCAAGAATAAAACCGATAACTCCCAAAGAATGAGTAGATTCATGAATTACATGATCAGTCGTAGTGAAAAAGAAAGAAAAAAAATTAGAAAATGACATTAATCTGATAATATCAAAACAAACTAAACAAAGTCACAGAACTGTCATGAAAAAGATTTTTGATATAATTCAGGATGGTCATCAAAGCGAACAAATGCGACTAAAGTAGGATCCGTTTGTCTTTTTTGAATTTGGAAGATTGTTTCATGATTTCACTTATCCATTCTTCTTCGATAAAATTAGCTAGAACAATTAGAGGGAGGGGAAAAAATGTGAATATAATGGTCAACGGATCCAGGATGTCGAGAGTATGATATTTGTCGAGGATTAGACTCTTTACGATGGATTTGATACTTGTCAGAATTCAACTTTGGTCGAGGATTCGATACTTGTCGGAGATATGACTTTGTTGACAGTTCGATATTTGTCGAGGATTAAGTGCATATCGAGGATTTGATTCTTGTCGAGTGCTCGACTCTTGTCAAAGGCTTGACCTTTGGCATAGGATCCAGGATGTCGAGAGTTCGACACCTGTAATTTTATGTTGAGCTTTGATCCATTACTTTGAATGATTAAATAAATAAATAAATTTGTTGAGAGTTCGATATTTGTCAAGAATTAGACGCATATCGAGGATTTGATACTTGTCGAGGATTTGATACTTGTCGAGGATTTGATACTTGTCGAGGATTCGATACTGAGGATTCGATACTTGTCGAGGATTCGATACTTGTCGAGGATTCGATACTTGAAGAGGATTTGATACATGTCAGAGATTTGACATTTGTTAAGGGCTCGAAATTTGTTGAGAGTTCGATATTTGTCAAGGATTAGACATGTATCAAGGATTCAATATTTGTCGAGGATTCAATACTAGTCGAGGATTAGGCACATATTTTGAAGATTGAGCCCTGTTAAGACTATCTATAAGTGAACAATTACTCTGATAACCTTCCAGTTTCTTTTTTATTATTCCAAGTTTTTTTTATTCATTTTTTTTTTTAAAGACGAAAAGATAAATAATAAAAAAATAAAATTCCATCGATTATTTTTGAGACCTATGCCTGCAAAAATTACTGAAAAAAATGATTGGTTCAGGAAAAGCCCTCTTTAGAATGCAGGTTTTCAATACACTTGTTGCAATTTCCACGGCCTTTTAATCAATTCTTATCAGAAAAAGTCAGCTTTTAACACAGAATGCTTTGAGAAAACTCTTCAAAGCACTTGCGCTAATTGTAAGAGCGTGCGTATTCAAATGACGCGCTGCGCTGCATACGCTCGATGAGATCGATGCCACCGTTGGGACGGGCAAAAGTACTTTCGAATTCGCAGGTGGAGCAACCGATTCGCGCTTTTACTTTTGAAAAAGTACTTTTACATTCGCTGGTGGAGACACCGCTTTATACTCACGGTCTCTTTCTTATGGGAGTATCACGATCACCGCCCATAAGCAAAGGTCCTCCTGCCCATAAGAATCTGTGAGTGTGACAAGGACAAAACATCGGACTTTCTTCGATATAACTGTGATTGTACATTAATGCACGATGTTTCAAAAAAATTGTTGTGGCGTGCTCATATTTTAAGGTACGTAGAATCCAATGGTGTAATAAAATCTGAGAGAACTTGTTGTTAACTAGCACAAATTTGTATTTGAAAATTTGGATCGTGTTTCTTATGGGAAAACCTACGAGAGCGAGTGAGATGGAGCATTTGTTTGGAACCAATTTTTTTCGTGACGCTCAACACTCAACACTTCAACAGTATCATGATGCAACAGTATATAACAAAACAAATTTCAAAAGCATGGAGTGGAGGTTTGTTTGAACTTTCCTTCGAGTAAATTCTTGGTAAATTCACGATTATTTTCCGTCCAAATTTTCATTTTTTTTAAATTTATAGCTGCGTAAGCTGCGTTTTCTCCGAATTACAATATGTGTGGCAGGACTGCTTGGTAAATATAACATAATAATATCTGCTAATATTTCCTTCATTAATTATGCTAGAAAGCCCATTTGTAACTTTCAAGGATAGTTCAGCAAAACATCAATTATAAACCTTCTTTGGTGTATTTAGCAATCTATCCAACACCTTCTCTGAAAGTGGTTCTACATGATGACTATGTGTTGTAATATTCACTTTGCAAAATAAAGTTTGATCAGGGATCATCTCAGATCACACTGAAAAAACGATACGGTATTGGACACCGCAAATTACGGACTATATAGGTTTACCGAGGGATTCCGGTTGTGACGCCTGTAATTACGGACTGCATCACAGAAAGTAGCGGGCTTCAAGACCGGGAATGCCTCGCTTAACCTCTATAGACCGAAGTGTTTTTTCAATGCAGTAGGCTGATGGCAGTGGCGGTGTGATCAGCATTTAAAAGTTCTGGTTGGTAGAGACTTTTAATATGATTTGCAGAAGCAACAAACACTTTAATTGATTTAATGTCAACATTTCAAATTGTCTTTGGTCAGCTCATCTGAAACGATCTCCAACTGACGTCATCAATCAAACCGAGTTCCTCTACCTCATAAAACTATGTATATTCAGTCTTCGGTCAAATGGGTTTTGCTGTTGTTGAAGCTGCCGCAGCTTGTCCCAGAAATGATCGGCATTGACAGTTCTATGGCTCTCATGGAAACATCAGCTTCAAACTCCCAACCACGATACCTGATTGGTCATAGCCAGTGGCGGATCCAGAAAATTTTTCTGGGGGGGGGGGGGGAAATTTTCGAAAGAAACTTTGTGAAATTTTAAAGTTTGAAGCGTTGGTGGAAGCAATTTCAGGCTATTTTCTATAGAAAAAAGGCAAAATTTGAGGCTTCTGGGGAGGGCGGGGCGTGCCCCCCGTGGATCCGCCACTGGTCATAGCAGTGAGCAGCTAACGTTTTCATTTATGCTGTATAGTTGTCAATTCCCATTACTCTTGGGACAGCATATGAATGACAACTTTTAAGGAAATGACGTACTCAATGAATATCATGATGGTCTGTTTTATGAAGGACCAATGGTTTCAGAGAAAATCATGTGAAAATTGAGATGGAAACTTGGCTGTGACTGCATACATATGTTACGAATGCATGGGCCATCAGGGACACTGCATAGTGCATATAGCTCCCTTGCCGGGCTGTTTGAACTCTCCCCTGTTTGACCAAAATAGGGGGAAAGGGATTGAAAGAGGAATACAAAAAAGGAGTCACCCTGTGGCGAAAATCCCAAGTTAGCCCCCCCCCCCCCCAATTGCGTGCGCTGGATGTGCCATTGTCAACTGTGTTTTTAATTGTGTCAACTGTGTAATTTTTTAATTCTAGGTATTGGAATTACTCTTTTGCAGCACCTGTTTACTGTGGGTTCAAATTAATCAGATGATATAAATTTTCCAGTTTATCATGAAGGGATCAAAGGACTTTGACACTTTTTTTGTCCTTTCGTTGAAATAATTGCCTTGATTGTATGTCTGAAGTTAGACGACGTATCTAATGAGTTTTAAAAATTTTGACAGGTTGTAGGTCCAATCAAATACAGCTCTTACAATTTCTATGGTGTCATTGGATTCAGCTATTAAGCATCTAATCTTAGAGGTCAGTTGTCCAAAAGCAGCATCTGATGACATTGGTGTAATTTTGAATTATTGGATATGATCGGACCTACACTTACTGACTGCTGAGACTTCTTAAAATCATCAGATAAGTCTGATTTCAATCATACGATCAGAGTTAAAATTAAATCTATTGTTACTTTATAGAAACAGAATAAAAATCGGTATCTTAGATGACAGTGGCGTCGCGTGCAATTTGGCAACAATGTATTCTATCCATTTTAACTCGAGTAAAATATCGAATTCAGGGGGTGCACAGTGCACAAGGAAAATTTGATATATTCAATGAGTTTAAATGGAGCAGTTGCATTGTTGCCAGATGGCACGCGACGCCACTGTTAGATGATGAAGTAAAGGAGGACTCTAATCAGAGCTGCCGTTTTGTGTATAATTAATGATATTTTTCAATTCACTGACGATTTCACCAATTGAGAAAGATTAGGCAGTTCTGTTCAGTGTATGACTGTAATAAAAAAAAATACTCCCACCTGTAATCTTTTCTCGGCCGGTGGAGTCGTCAATGAATTGAAAAATATCATTAACTGTGCGCAAAATGGCAGCTTTGTTTTAAAGAAACGGAATAAACATCGGCATCCTAAATGACGAAGTAAAGGAGGACTCTTATTGATATCTAAAAGATTTTTAACAAGAGCTCTATGGACTTATTTTCCAGTAATCTCTGCCGTGAAGATTATCAAAAAGCAACCAGTTACTTTGAGAAAGGGGAACATCACAAACCAGTATGGAATGACCTGAACAATGATGGACTTTCTTTCAAACCCTCAAACAATATCGCTCCAACCAATGTGACACCTGTCTTAGTATCCGGAAATCATTTTGAAGAATTTGGAGACCACTCACGAGTTTTAGCTCCAATGGCCTGGGGCATGATCCCACCATGGCACAAGGTCAGCATTTATCCTTATCTTAAATTTTTTCTCTCAGAATGGGTCTGTTTAATACTTTTGCTGTAGCTAAAGAGAGGGTCAGCTCCCGAGTAAAATCACTTGAAAATAAATCATTTGCGAGTCCCAAAAAGTTGCTAAATTGACACATAAACTCAATAAATGTGTTTAAAAAAATCCTAAATGATGGTCAAATAAGCTGGTCACAATGGGGGAGTCCCAATTTTTCCAGGGGAAGACTCCCTACTAGGAGTGTCCTCTCAGACCCCCCCCCCCCCCCCCCCCCACACCATAGTACTTCTATCCCGAGGTTGTCTTGCCTCCCTCCTCTCTCCCCCTCAAAAATAATATCAAATCTATGCCTCTGAGCGGACTAGTACTTGGACAGCAGAAATTTGGAGTAAAAATGCCCTTTTTTACATTTCCAATGCGACTTTCAATTGTAAGGATCAGTTTCTTCAAGCCTAATTAACTTTTACGGGGCAGAAATAGCAGCTTCATCTAGTTGAAAGTCAAAAATGAAAAATTACCTTTTAAGGTCTAGGAAACGAAGAGAAAATACTTATAAATTAATAACTTTCGTAAATTTGGTGCAATTTGTACACTGAAATTGCTTAAAATATCATTAGAGTGATTCTGAATTTTAAATTTTCCAGGGGAAGCCCCATGGCTCCTGCAGGCTGATTCTCCCTATTACACGAGACAAGATAGCAGGAAACGATGAATCCCATTGGTTTAAACGGCGTCACGTGACAGATTTGAAGTCATTCGACGGCCACGGCAACGAGGGATCAACAGGATCCGAGTCATTCTTCTCCAAATTCATGACTCGCCGCAGTTGCCGTGGCCGTTGAATGACTTCACATCTGTCACGTGACGCCATTTAAACCAATGGGATTCATCGTTTCTTGCTGTCTCGTCTCGTGATCCTCCTCTTTTGGGAGGTGACTCCCTAGACCCCTTATAGTGCATTTACTCGGAGGTCGTTTTGTCCCCCCCAATACAAATCTCAAGTTTACGTCACTGTTGAAATCCATGATACAATGCCCCCATCCTCATTTACGATTATTTTGTTTTTCCATGTTTAAATTAATCATTTTTTACTTTAAAAAATAAAAATAGATCATGCCAACTTTCTTATAAGGGTACTTTGCCGTTTCAGTTTTCCCATGAAAAACGTCCAAATTAAGATCATTGTAACGGTCGATTTAAGGTGATTTCAGGGTTGATTAGTTGGAATCATTGACACCTTGTTGGGTTGCTCATAAAGTCAACAATTTTAGGCTAAAATTGATGAATTTACAAAAAAAGTACTAATTTCAGCACCTGCGACCTTCTTTCAGGAAGATACCCTGAAAGTTTGAAGCTGAAACACTCAAAAATAAAGCTGGGATTTAGGGTTTACAAAAATTCCCATAAGCCTCAATGAGTGCGAGTGAGGCATATAGACATAGTATCACTTGCACTCTTTCGCACTCACTAAGCTTATGGCGAAATGAATTTCCTAAATTATGGCTTTAACTCTCAACCTATTTTGCTCGTTTTGGGCTAACAAAAATTACGTAAGTGCCAACGTTTTTGGATTTTTTCTTTGTTTTCAACTTTAAATGCCAAAAACACGACTTTTCCCTCAAGTACTTGTGGTGCTATCCATTGGATTGAAATCTAGAAAAGTTTCACCAAGAATCACCTTAAAAGGCATATAATATTGTAAAAATTGTTTTTGAGAGATCTTAACCCCCATTTAAATTTTTTTTTGTAATTTTCTAGGGTCAATTCAATAAACATGGTTTAACAACAAACAATTGCCGAATAGAAACTTTGCAGACCTCAAAACTGTATAGTACTCCTTTCAAAGGTGGGAAACGTTGTGTTATCCTTTGCGAGGGTTTCTACGAGTGGAAAACGACCAAGGGGAAGGACACCAAACAACCGTACTTCATTTACATGCCGCAGAGTGATGGTGTAAGTAGAACAAGATCAACTTGATTTCAGAATGAAAAATGGTATAAAATTACTGGGAAACTTGACTATTTTGTCAATCCAAACACATTTTTCTAGAGTTACTAAATCCTTTCCACTTAGTTGTTGGATATATACGACAAATTAATTTTTGCGTTCCACTCTAATGTCATTTGTCACCATTTGTGTATCCATCGTAAGTTAGCTTGTTGGGGGGGAGGGGGGGGGATGAAAATTATTTCAATGCAGCAGTACTATGACTTCCAAAAGAAAGTATCCGGGTTGAAATTTTGATTCTTCCATTACTCGACCAATTTTTAACATTTTTGCAGTTTTCAGGTATTATTTCAGAGTCTAACAGCATTGACTCTTGAAAGTATGCCTTTAAAAAATCTAAAACTCTTTGAATAATAATGTACAGCATAATCAAGGATCGTTTTGATGAGAGGACTTTCTTTTGAAGGTCAAAGTACTATAATAATAGACAGCATAATCAAGGGTGTTTTGGTGAGAGGACTTTCTTTTGAAGGTCAAAGTAGGTACCTTACTGGATGTTGATACTGCCTGTCACAAATGAGCATTGTTATTGGCCCTCATTCTGATAACACCTGTTGCAGAGTGCAACCCCTTATGAGCCAAGCCCGAGTTTACTGGTTTTTCTCCTAGTCTATTTCATATTGTTTTACTCTTCATTTCGGATAAACGCTAATACAGATGAAAACACTACCACAGATAAGGTCTCGTTCGGGCGTCTTCAATTCGTCGTAAAGGCAATTCTAACTCCATCGAGTACTAACAGTTAGCTACCTTCCCTATGGAAAAGGAGGAGTGGTGTTCCCTTGAACTAACCTGGTCCTTAAAGGGTTAAGGTGATTTTAGGTTTGATTTGGTTTAAACCGTAGACACCTCGATTTGCTGCTTATAGAAGCAACAGTTTTTGGCAAAAATTGATAAATTTATGCAAAAAGTACAAATTTGAGGAACATCGGCACCTCTAAACATACTTCAGAGAGATGTCCTTAAAGCGTTATTGAAATACTCAAAAATAAAGTCGGGATATTGGGTACATGGGCGGCGTGTGGGTTCAAAAAGTGGGGGGGGGGCGGCTAAAAATCAACAGCTTTTTTTTTTCTTTCTTTCTTTCTTTTTCCTTTTTCCCTTTTTTCCTTTTTTTCTTTTTTTCTTGTTCAAAAATTTTTTTAGCTCCTCGTTCTCAAAAAAGTGGGGGGGGTGGCTATAGCCCCAATAGCCCCTTTTACGCGCCGCCTATAATTGGATATACAATAATTCTCTGGAAACCTCAATGAGTGCAAGTGCGGCAGATAGAGATAATATCACTGGCACTCACGAATCTTTTGGCAAAATTAATTTCCAATATTACGGCTTTAATTCCCAACCATTTTTACTTGTTTTGGGCTCAAAAAATCCATAAAAAAATTACGCCAATATTTTTGGATTTTGTGTTTTTCCTTTGTTTTGAATAGAATTCTAAAAACTGCATCTCTGGAAATAGGGTCCATGGAACCCTGGGCTCTTGGGCACATTTTCTGGAGAACAGTATAAATCAAGAATTCTCATTTTTCAAAGTTTAATCTCCTGGTTCTACTGTCATAGGTGAAGGTTGAATTGCGTCAGAATTGGACTCATGCCAGTTGGAATGAGGAAGATGGTTGGAGTGGACCACGCCTTGTTCACCTTGCGGGTCTTTTTAACGAATGGAAATCTGAATCGGTATGAAAGCTTTTGATTTAAACTTTAAACGTAATCTGTAAAAATAAAAAAAATCAAGAGCATGCAGGAAGATACTCTAAAAGTTTAAAGCTGGCTAAAAAACTTAAAAATAAAGCCGGGATTTGTGGTATACGAAAATGCCCATAAGCCTCAATGAGGTAGATAGATATCGTATCATTCGCACTCACTAAGCTCATGGCAAAATGAATTTTATAAATTACAGCTTCAATTCTCAACCAATTTTGCTTGTTATGGGCTAAAAAAATCCATACAAAGATTACGCAGGTACCAGCGTTCTTGGATTTTGCGCTTTGTCTTTGTTTTCGGAGTTAAATTCCAAAAACACTACTTTTCCTGTGTGACCAGTGGTGGTATCTGTCGGATTGAAATCTGGAAAAGTTCGCCTGGAATCACCTTAAGATCATTGTAACAGTCTGATTTAAATTACTTGCTCTTCATTGAAACAGTCTTTTGTTCCATCATTTTCCAGGGTGAAACAGTTTACAACTACACAATCATTACGATGGAGTCCAATAAAACACTTTCTTGGTTACATCATCGAATGCCAGCAATTCTTGACACAGACAAAGCAGTTAAGGTAAGGTTAAAAAAAAAAAATTATGGTGAATTTAAAAGTTCCAGAAATTATGAAAGGAGGTACAGTAAAAATCATTCTCAACCAATTTTTACAGTTGTTGATTGAAAAAAACTATGAAAAAGTATATTATTATTATTAGCATAGCAGTTTATTGCTTATTTTATTGAAATTACGTAGTAATGTCAAAATTTAGTGTAGAGACTAGTGGCGCTATCTATCAGAGGAGAATCTCAGAGCCTTTGCCTGAAATCACACGAGATAGAGCTGGTAAAATATTGCATTGCTGAATGGAGGAAACTTTTTAAATTTTAATATTGTTTATAGGAGTGTTTGATAAGTTGACTATAGTCTGTTCGTTCTAACTTGAGACCTGGAGATTCAGGTAGATTTGTCTTCTGTGGCAACTTAGGAGTGCTAACTCTCGTCAGTCGGCCGAGGTGGCAGGGTTGCTGCCCAACTCTCGGGCTATGACAACTTATTGAAGCGTTGCCATTCTCTATTTTCTGAAATTCATTTATCGCCCGCTCAGGTCTCAAGTTAGAACAAACAGACAGAGATTAACAGAGTATAATTGATTAATCGAAATGGATTCATTCTTGAAATTGACAATCGATTGCAATGATTAATCGGATCCAATTAATTGATTTCATGGATAGTCGGGGAAAAAAACAACACTTTAACCCTTTCCACTCGTGAGCATTTTTACCCGACCGCCCCACCAGCTCGTGGAGCTTCAACAACTTGATATGAAAACAAACTTTGTGATCTGTAAAAAACTCACATCGCGGTGTACAGAGCGTACTGGTGTATTGCGTGATGTTCGTCCTAGTTCCCATAAAATCCGCTAGAGCTCACCATTGGTCAAGCGCGTGGAATATATCCGGAAATCGATCCTTAGAAGGTTTCTTTTTTTGTCGGATATATCCGACCTGTGAGTGGAACTCAACTTTTCCCTGGTCGAATATATCCGACATTTGAGTGGAAAGGGTTAAGAACCAATAAAACTATCAAATTTTCATTAAAATATCTCAAAATGTTTCAAAAAGGTTCCAAATTTTACTGAATTAATCAATTGTTTGGTAAATTTTTTAATGACTGACATTTTCAAACTAATGAATTTTTCGATTGATCAGTTGAGAGGTCATCAGTTGACAAATCGATTAATTTGGGAACCTATTCTTCAATTACTAATTGGTAATCGGAACACCCTTAATGGGTTATCAATTGGCAATTACCAATGGGACTCCTCCAAACTTCTGCTATGGAGGATTGAAGACGTGATTCTTGCTTAAAAACCTATAGAAATGACAATGAGTACACTAAATAAAATACACGCACCATCCAGCAGGGTGCATAGTGGAGAGGTAAAAATGAGTGCTGGCGAGTAAGAGGAAAAGGAGCGTCAAGTCCCAGTTGATTTGGGTTTGACTAATAACAGTAATTACCAGTGTTAAAGCAATGGAAGGTGTTACATTTGGAGCTGATTCCGAATACATTTTGGAGCTGGCTGCTCTGTCTTTTTCCTTGCTCTGCAGAAGAGCCCTTTTTGTACCATCAGCTGAAACAGGAATTTTTCTTTCTCTCTCACCTTTCATTTGAATGTTTGTGTCAGAAAAGGGCAGAGAAAAGGGCTAAAGTCATGTGATGGCCCCTTCTCCTATATGTGATGGCCTATTCTCCTATCCTTTTCTATTATATGTATTCAAAGGGCTGGAGAGAGAGAAAGACAAATTCCTATATCCGCCCATGTTTTATAATATGGCTAGCAAAAAAAAGTCATCTCATCACAATTGCTCTTGATCAATTTTTCTATTAGTTTCCAAAGAGTTTTTCATGTTTTTAGGCATACTTTCAAGTGGCAATCCTGTTAAACTCTGAGATACCTAAAAACCGCAAAACTCTCTGAAATTAGCCGAGAGATTATACAGTGAAAATTTCTACAATGATAATTTCTTTTGCTGGTCATAGTACCTGAAGCTTCCATTATATTACCTTCTCTGCACTTTTGCTTTTCTCCTTTAGGAATGGTTGGATTTCGATAATGTCTCTTCTAATGAAGCTATGAATGTTTTGAAACCAATTGAGAAATTGACTTGGCATCCAGTATCTACATTAGTCAACAATTCTCGCAACAAAGATGAAAATTGCAATAAACCTCTCTCATCTTCAAAATCTGAGTAAGTCGTCAATACATTGCTAGTGCTTGGAAAATTTTCAGGTTGCTAACGGTGACAACATTTTTAATACAGTTGAAGCGTTGAAATATACACTGCCCCGCAAAAAAACCCGCGCACCTGGCGCGCTGGATCATTCCGCTCGAAAATGCGACAAAATCACAAAAGTTCAAATCGTCATGACTTTTGAACTAAAAGAGCTAAAAATATTTCAAAGCCAGGGTCAAATTTCTCATACTCTCTAGTTTTTTATTCACGCCCATATGAGGAGTTTTTCCAAACCCTCAAGAAAACTGTTTTTTTGCAGCACATCTCTAAAAAGTTACTCAAACTTCTCACATATCTTTGGGCAAAACTAGCATAGATAGACAAATTCTGAAACATGCATAAGATTCCTCAGAGCCAGGGCTTTCGACTTGGCTACCTCAATTTTGTCTACAAAATTTTTTCAAGGTCGGAAAATGTACTTTTTTGAGACCATGTAAAGACCGCTTCTGAACACACAGTTTACACATCCCGCTCAACAATGGGAAAATATGTTGAAAGTTCAAATCGTCATGACTTTGGAACTAAAAGAGCTAAAAATATTTTAAAAGAAGGTTCGGATTTCTCATAATTTGTAATTTTTTATGCTGGAAATCAAATTTTCTGCCGGTCATTTTCACGCCCGTGAGAAGAGTTTTTCCAAACCCTCACGAAACCCACACGAATGTTTTTCCTTTTTGTGCTTTTGCTGTACAAAAAAATGCATTTTCCTACCTTCAAAAAATTTTGTAGACAAAATTGAGGTAGCCGACTCGAAAGCCCTGACTCTGAGAAATCTGATGTATGTTTCAGATTTTGTCTATCTACGCTACTTTTGACCAAAGACATGCCAGAAATAAGAGTAATTTTTTAGAGATGTGCTGCAAAAATACAGTATTAGCGAGGGTTTGGAAAAACTTTTATCACAGGTGTAAAAATTACCGACAGAAAATTTGAGTTACAGCATCAAAAACTAAAAACTATGAGGAATCTGAACCTTGTTTTAAAGTTTTTTTAGCGCATTCAGTTCAAAGTTGTGACGATTTAAAGTTTTAATGTATTTTTGCATTGTTGAGCAGGATGTGTAAACTGTGTGTTCAGAAGCGGTCTTTACATGGTCTCGAAAAAGTACATTTTCCGACCTTGAAAAAATATCGTAGACAAAATTAAGGTAGCTGAGTGAAAAGCCCTGGCTCTGAGAAATCTGATGCATGTTTCAGAATTTGTCTATCTATGCTAGTTTTGCCGAAAGATATGTGAGAAGTTTGAGTAACTTTTTAGAGATGTGCTGCAAAAAAACAGTTTTCTCGAGGGTTTGGAAAAACTCCTCATACGGGCGTGAAAACAACCACAAAAAAATTTGAGCCTAATTATAAAAAACTAGAGAGTTTGTGAAATTCGACCCTGGCTTTGAAATATATTTTTAGCTCTTTTAGTTCAAAAGTTATGACGACTTGAACTTTTGTAATTTTGTCGCTTTTTTGAGCGGAACGACCCAGCGCACCAGGTGCGCCGGTTTTTTTGCGAGGCTGTGTATATTGAGGTGTACGCCATCAGTTGTTGCAAAGCTTGTGCATCTTCTTTTTTGATTATCTACAATACTGAATGTGTTTACCGAAGTGGTATTTTTCTGGAAAAAATCATCAATTAAAGGAAAAATTAAATTAAAAAATTTCGTTTCAGTGGATGTATTGGGTAATATTTTTGACGAAGAAAAAACTGCACAATCTTTGCAACATCTAATGACGCATACCTCATTATATATTTCAACGCTTCAGCTGTCCAACCTTTTAACCCTCATTTGATTACCAGTTTTAACCCCCTGGTTTCAAATAAACCTTGAAGCTAAATAACGCAAAATTGGGCTTTTTTATACTTTCCAGCAAAATTATGCTCATGGTAGGAAGTAACAGTAAAACTCTGCAAAAAAAATGGGAATATCCAAAAAAAAAAAAATTGTGAAAATTAGCATGAAATAGTTTAATTCAAGATTAAAGCTCAGTAATAGATTAAAGTTCAGTCATAGATTAAAGTTCAGTATCAGATTAAAGTTCAGTGATAGATTAAAGGTCAGTAATAGCCCACATTTAAGCCACTGTCTTTTTCCTGCGCATTTGTGTGACAGAAAACTGCCCAGAAAACCTAAAATAAAAAAAATACATATTTTTCTCAAACTCGTATTGTTTTTTCCCTTCATCAAAATACTACTGTATTCTAATTTCTAATTGTAAAATTTCAGCGGAAAACCCAAGGGGGCTGGTTCTCTACTGAGTGCTTGGTTGATAAGAGCCCCGAAGAAAGAAGATAAAAAGGAAGATTCTACTGAGGATCCAGATAACACTCCGCCAGAAAAGAAAGCTAAATTCAGCTAATGTTGCTTGCAGTTTGAATTTTACAAACTCTTTTTGGTTTTTTAAACTTTGCCTCACGAAAAGGACTCATTCAAAAGTATAAAGTCACGTATCTAAAGCCCTGAACAAATTAAGAGCTCCAATTTTATTTCTACTTATTTTCACAGTTACGTATTTGTTGTGAAGGATAATTAATGTTTCTTTGTTGGTTTTTGATGAAATTTTTGTGGTTTGAGATGGTTTTTTAAGGTGATACCATGGCAAACTTCTGAAAATTTTAATCCGATAGATGGCGTTACTTGTCGCTGGCTCTGAAAATAGCCGTTTTTTGACGGTTTTCGGCTGTTTTCTCTGAACAGACGAATACTAGACAAAAAATCGGAATGTCAGCACCTGCTTGATTTTTTGAGCCATAAACAGGCCAAATTGGTTCAGAAATAAAGACGTATTTATGGGAGGAAAAAATTATATGTAATTTGGAGTTGTATCAGTAAAGAATCCAGGTTTCTGTTTCACCTGTAATCTTTACTGATACAACTCCAAATTACACATGATTTTTTCCTTGCATAGTTACGCCTTTATTTTAGAACCAATTCGGTTTATGGCTCAAAAAATTAAGCAGGTGCTGACCTTCCAATTTTTTGTCTATTATTCGTCGGTTCAGAGAAAACAGCTGAAAACCGTCAAAAAACGGCTATTTTCGGAGCCTGCGACAAGAAACGCCATCTATCGGACTAAAATTTTGGGAGTTTATCACCTTAAGTGAAGGTGTGATGATATTTTGGTCATCAACTCTATGTAGAGGAAATAACCTGCAAAATGGTCATTGTTCCCTGAATATGAAAACTCGAGGTTTTCGATACCAAACGATGACTACTCACAGTTTTCGATACCGGACAAAGAAAATTCCACTTTTTACGATCAATAAGTTTCCAGGCAAAATTTTGATTTCTCACTCATTAGATACGTGTTTTGAATTTTGCTTTTGAGTCCTTTTCCTACTTGTTTTTTTTTCTCAGCCTTAAATTTTAAAATTTTGTCAAATACCTGCTACAGATGTGCGAGTAACTTGCATCTTTTGAATCGAGCTTTCTGCTGTTCGATGCAATTCATGTTATCGAAATTTTGAAGCGGTACACTTTTTTTCTCCTTCTTCCGTAAGGTTTTTGTATCCCATCTTTTCTGTTGTAATTTTCCTGTGCTGTTGCACACATTTTACCGTTGTGATTGAGACTGCAACATAAGATATCTATCCGCGAATAAGGCCGCGCATACCAATGTGTTCGTGGACCCAAAAAGTATGTTCTTTTGATTCCACCGCTTTTGCTGTGCAAGTGTTACGCTGACAATAGAAGCCATGGTTGCCACATTCCAGTGCAACCAAACCATATGTGGGAGATCTGGATAGGTAATACATTTCATTAAGTTTGGAACTTTTGAGAAGAAATAATAGCAAACAAATTTGAAAAAAGTGAAGATAAAAAAAAAAAAAAAAATTGAAACTCAATTCGAAACTTGAGGTTTAGGCTTTCCAAAACTCAAAATTCGACTCGAATTTAAATAATTAAGCAAAATCTCTTTCGGATAAATATTTACAGTGAAATGTTATCAAGTAAAAGGACCAATCCGTATGCTTATGGGAACTGACTCTCAGTCAATTTTTTTGGAATTGAAATATGTTGTTTTGAAGTGTCTCCTGAGAAGAAACTCTCATGGGCAGAAAAAAAATAGTGACTGGATTTTGAGGTATTCGCGTCTCAAGTTGGGAACTATTTACCCGATGCTTTGAATTCTTGTATACGTAGCCGGTACCATGCAGACGGATCACGTTCCTGCCTGAGTCACTTGACTCAGCGCGCTTAGATAGAACTACTTTCTTTTGCAATCCCTCCCAACTGCTCATTTGTTTACCCCATCTCCTGTTCTGTCCCGTCGGCCATGCTTCATCTTGACCTCTCCCTCAACTAATCACTTACCTATATCAACATTTTATTTTCCTCCTCTCTTCTCTCTCCTTGGTCAACAAGTGAGCAAATGAGAGGGATTACTAAAGGAAGCAGTTCTATAAATGAGCGCTGAGTTGAGTGACTCGGTTGAGGATGAGACCTGTCTGTGGAGTACCAGCCACGTATACGAGAATACTAAACACTGGGCGAATAGTTCCCGACTTTCGATGCAAATATCTCAAAATCCTGTCATTATTTTTATTCTGCTTGTGAGAGCTTTTTCTCTGGAGACACTTCCAAACAACATATTTCAATTTAAAACAAATTTGACAGGGAGCAGAGCTAGTTCCCATTAGCATAGTGCAGAGTCCTTTCCAGGAATTTAATCCGTATTACTTATTCCGCAATTTTGTAGCATGCAATTTGGCAATTTTGTATTCTATCTATTTAAAGTCATGCAAACAGTGGAATTTGAGGGTAGTCAATGCACACATACTAAACTGCTTTGGTGAAGCAGAAAATTTAAAATCCAGAAATTTTATTGGCTAAGATGTTTTTTTAACTGTGAAATCACCATCTTACCGGTCAATTTAGAATTTCCTGCTTCTCAGTAAGACGGCTGAGAGTCCAGTCTGTAGTTTAACCCATTCAAACCCAGAATTTGTTGACAATTTTCAGTTTATTTAAAAAAAAAAAAAAAATCAGTTTGAAAAGGTGAAAAAAATAAGAAAAAACTATAAATTTCATAGCAAAGAGACAAGGAGTGCAAAAATAACCCAAAATACAGGGTGTTTCAGGCTTAATGTCGGAAACTTCTGGAGCCGATTATTCAAGTCAAAATAAGACCTTTTTTTCCTTAAACATGGGCCTTAAAATGCTTCCTTTTGGAGCTACAATTTTTCAAAGTTCGGAAAAAAATTTGGTTTTTTTGAAACTGTGGCTAAGTTTATCCATGGAATGTCACTAAAATTTGGTAAAATTTTGGTGTATTGTTAGGTGCAAAATTCATTGAACCTCATGCAATAATTATTAAATAAGTCCAAGTCTACTTTTCTGACTCTCTGGAGCATTTAATGGAAAAAATTTTATGTTGCCGCTGAGAATTTTCAAAATTTTATGGAAGAATCAGATTGCAAAAACTCTAATGAAGATTTTTAGTCCCTTTCATTATTTCAGTTCAACGCAAATTAAGTGGGATAATGGATGTTGAAGTTGGGAAAGTCAGCCCTTTGACCATTGCGGGCATCTTGCAAGCTGCATGTAGGCGCTTATCCGCATTGGCGGATCCAGCCCTCGCGAATGGGGGGGGCGAACTTGTGGTTTTTGTCCCCTGAAGACCCCCTTTTCTTTTTTTCTCTCTTCCTTTCCCCTTTGTAGCGGAGGTATACTTGGTTACAGAGGTGTATTTTTCGATAAACCCTTTAGAGGGACCAATAGCAGCCCTTTATTTATCCAGTCTACCAGTTTAGTCCTTTGATTTCAAAGATCGGCCTGCAGATGTAACACTTCGCCTTTGCCTTCATAACTTCATTTTAAAAATAAATTAATCCCATGACAAGTCATTCCTAAGAAAGTTCCTAAGTTTTTTTGAGAAATTTTAGTGATTAAGTAAAGATTGTTACTTCATTTCTTGTACAGCTCTAAAGTCTTTTTTCTTTTTCATTTAAATCGAATGGGTTCTGGCCGAAGATTTTTCGGGGGGGGGGGGGCACTCCTCTTTTGCTCCATCTGCTGGCACCCCTGGTATGTACCTACATTGTTTTGGATATCACTTTAAATATGTTTTGGGAGAGAAGTTTTGAATATTAATGTTTGACTAAATCATTCTCCCTCGATCTTATTCATAGTCTAGAATAAGTAAATTAGATAGTATTTAGAATAAAGACTCATTAAACGATAGACTTGCACTTTACCATGATTACTAATTCTAATATAACATTGCATTCTATTCTAGTTGAGCACTTCAAGTTTTTTCTGTTTTTTAGATTTGCTCTTTACCTTGATTACTAATATGTACTAATGTAACATTGAATTCTATTCTAGTAGAGCACTTGAAATTTTTTCCTTGCCTTTATTTCACCTAAACTCAACTTCAATTCCAAGAAAATCTCTGTGAACCTTTTCTGGCCTGGCCTCCACGTGTGTGATTCTTGAAAATAGCATTAATTGGGTTTAAATTAATGGTTTTGACTTCGGTCTGTGTGTCGACATTTGTGGACGATGTACTAATGCTAAGTATTTTTTCAGAAAAACAAACTTTGTTCACCAGCCTTTTATTATTTTTAAATAAGCCATTCATAAGGTTTGCCTGAAAGGGTGAAAGCCAGAGACCATTCATACGTAAATTAGAGACCACGCACTAGCCGACTGCATGATGGCTGACTTTTTTTTGGGGACTCAACAGAATAACATAGGGAACACCATCTAACATGGACCATGTGTTGACTGATGCAACTTCGGTGTTTTGCTCTCAAGGCAACCGAATTCCTGAACCTTTGCTCATCAGGCAACGTATGGTCCAGTTAGACGTTGTTTTGTTGAGACCCTCCAAAAAAAAAAAATTGCCCCCCGATTTTAACATGGGCAAGATAGATATTGCGTGGTCTCCTTAATGTATTTTTCTCTGATTAAAGCAAAGAAAAACAAAAACTCAAGGGAAACAAGTACTCCAATAAATATACTCAGGGAATTGGAATGTTCTCCAAGAATTTTCTGAAGAAAATTCCACCATTGTTACCAGGTTTTTTTTTTTTTTTTTTTTTTTTTTTTTTTTTTTTGCATTTTTACATTTTTGCCATATTTTTATATTACTATGTTACCATCCAGTATTTTTTTCTGTAAGATTCTATTGAATCCTTATCAATCATTCCTTTTGTAATTATTCTCATTTGTTGTATCTTATTTTTGTTAAAAAGTTATAATCATGTTATCACCACAATTGTTCTGTCGTAATGTTCTGATGAAGAATAAAGGTGAAACTACTCCTCAAATCTACCGCAGTGAACCCTCTTTAATCAAATGTCAGTCGATCCACAACATTGTGGTCATAAAGTCATGTTATCACCACAATTGTTCTGTCGTAATGTTCTGATGAAGAATAAAGGTGAAACTACTCCTCAAATCTACCGCAGTGAACCCTCTTTTTCAAATGTCAGTCGATCCACAACATTGTGGTCATAAAGTCGAGCTCACAGCGCAGTTTTACATTGCAACGTTTAATTCGTTTCAAACTTAATCCAAGAAAAATAAACTGTAGGGAACACCCTACGAACACTTTCTCCCTCCATTTTTATCTGGGGGGCCCCCAGATCCCCCTTAAGAATTCTGGGGGAGACCCCCAGACCCCCCTCTAGTATTCTGGGGGAGACCCCCAGACCCCCCTTTAGTATTCTGGGGAAGACCCCCAGACCCTCCTTTAGAATATTTAAATTTTTCTCTTTTTTGACCCATTTTCCCATTGATTTTAATGGAAACCATTTTTCATCCATAACTAACCTAAAAATTAAAATTTTAAAAAAACAAAAAAAGTCCCTCAGGGGAATGTTAAAAGCAACATTTCTGCAAAATTTGGATGCATATGGATCAGAAGTTCAAAAGTTATGCTGGGTTTCACGTTCATGACTACAGACTGACAGACAGACGCCACAGAAATTTTGTGTATTTACTCCTCCCTACTACATGTGGTTCAGAAATATTGAAATATCATGGATGGATGTTCTTTAGGATAGTATTAGGCATGATAAGAGCCAATTATTTTATAATTATTATGATTGACTAAGTCGCAGCGGGCCAAGTATCAAAACAAAATGCATCAAAAATCTCTGCGCCATTGCAATACTTTCTCAATTTTTCTAATTTCATTAGAGTGAGAAAGTAAAAATAGAGTCCCCAGGGAGCCTATTGGTGCGTTTTTTTATTCACCGGTGCAGCTCCATTTTTTCTTTTTTATAATCAACAGTACTATTATTTTGCTAAACAGTACTATTAAAAGTACTGAAAAAACATTATGGTGCAGCTCCATTGCACCATAATGTTTTTTTATGCCGGTGCCTCAGCACAGGATTGCACTAAAGTCTTTTGTTAGATGCGGTGCAATGCACCTGGTGCTGCTCCGGTGCAAGCTCCAGTGCATCAAAGTTGAAGACCGATGCACTGCAGCTGGAGCTTCTGGTGCTGCACCATACAGCTTTGGTGCAGCTTCAAAAGCTCTGTATTATCACACCGGTGCGGATTCCGGTGAATTAAAAAACGCACCTTATCTTTTTAAGTTTTATTCAGACTGAAAGTTAGCTCAGCTTTTGTTGCATAATTTGGGCAGTATATGGATGAGTTATTAAATAGTAGAGCAAGAAGAACATACATTTTAAAATTTAGTTACCTACCTATTGACAGTTAAACAAACTGTTTAGTTGCACTTCCATTCAATTAAATGGTGTTGAGGGATTTTTTCAAATAGGTATGCAGCATGATTTCCTGTGGTTTTAACTTAGCGAAATGTATCCACAAATGCAAAACCTTCAGAATCTGGTCAGGAAGTCTGAAAATCTGATTTTAAATTGATAAATTCCAACATCGTGCTTGCAATTTCTATAAATTCTGTGTTTGAGGATTAGCAGTTTACTTGTTTGGTATAGAAATTGCAAGCACACTGTTTGAATTTTTGAAACAGGTATATACACAGATTTTGAGGGTTCTTAGTGTGTTCATCGGTTTTTCTGGGCCAGAATCTGCAAAGGGATTCCTGAAGAAATGCTATCACATAGCTACATGAATAGAGGTCTATTCATCATCTAGTTAAAAACCTATTTTTATGGTTTACGACAGATTTTTTGAAGTGATTCTATGGCAAACTCTCGGAAATTTTAATCCGATAGATGGCGTTACTTGTCGCTGGCACCAAAAATAGCCGTTTATTGGCAGTTTTCAGCTGCTTTTCTGAACAGACGAATAATGGACAAAAAATTGGAATGTCAGCACCTGCTTAATTTTTTGCTTGATTTTTTGAGCCATAAACAGGCCAAATTGATTCTAAAATAAAGGCGTAACTATGCAAAGAAAAAATCATGTGTAATTTGGAGTTGAATCAGTAAAGATTAAAGGTGAAGCAGAAACCTGTAATCTTTACTTGATTCAACTCCAAATTACACATGATTTTTTCTTTGCATAGTTACGCCTTTATTTTAGAACCAATTTGGCCCGTTTATGGCTCAAAAAATGAAGCAGGTGCTGACATTCCGATTTTTCGTCTATTATTCGTCTGTTCAGAGAAAACAGCCGAAAACTGTTAAAAACGGCTATTTTCGGAGCCAGGGACAAGTAATGCCATCTATCGGATTAAAATTTTCGGGAGTTCACCATAGAATCACCTTAAAGAAAAATCAAGGATTTTCAAGGACTTTTTACAGGATTTCACAGATTTCCGACAAGCAAAAATGAAGTCTTTTTTACACCAATTTTCTGGAGGCAAAAAAAGAAAACACTTGATGATTCTCACATTAGGGTGCACTTACCAGAGGAGAACAATACACAAAGAAATAAAAGAAAGAAAAAAGTTCACGCCAACTCTTGCATTCTTTCTCACGACTTTGCAACCAAGATGGCACAACATTCCTCAGGCTCATTAACTAAATTATCATCACAATGGCGAGCTATAACGAGCTAAAGATGGTCGTTTTTAAGGATTTTCAAATACATTTGATAAACTCATCAAAGTTCAAGGACTTTCAAGCATATGAAAAACAAAAAAAACAAAAAATCAAGGATATTCAAGGACTTTCGAAGGCACCACAAACTATGTTTTTGTGTCCAGGGATCCTTGTTTTGCGCTAACTGGGGCAGACATCTATGACGCAAAAGCGTAAAAACCCAGGGACCAAATTATGTTAGGTCCCCAGCATTGAATTGCGTGCATCTTGCGTCTGATTTTGACCAAACAGAGAGCTTACGCACGGTCACATGATCGTGCGTAAGTTACGCTCGGGACCAAACATTATTTGGTCCTAGGTAACTAAAGTACACAGGTGGTTATGTACAGAAGAATGATTTATTTATTTCAGAATAAAGCTTTAACAAAATAAAACAAATTACACGGTAGAGATAAATTAAATTCCAAAAATTTCAATGCAAAAGAAAAGGGAAACAAATTTGAAGAAAATTTACATAATCTAAGGAAAGGGGAGAGCGGAGCCGGTAGTGCTAATATAATCAAGAGCAGATCAAGAGAGATCCAAAATTGCGTTGATATTTACGGTTAAAGTCAAAAACATTATGCGCTGTTAAGTTGATAGGGAAACGACATCTGATTGAATTAGGTAATCTAAAGAAAGAGTGATCTTTCCATTTAGCGATAATTGAAACGCAATTTTAGAATTCCATTATTTTAAGTAGAATAAAGCTCAAATCATAAACCGATTTACATTAAAGATGAATCTGAAAACTTCTCTTTGACAAAAAAAGTCAAAATCCAGAGGGGGGGGGGGTTTATTGGTAAAACAGTGCGTTGACTTTCTTAGCACACAGATAGAGATAGATAAAAAACCTAGTATATGTATAAAAAAAAAAAAAAAAAAAAAAATTGAGCTGACTGTAATAAAGGAAGGTACTATCATACGCTAAAGTTTTGACAGTCAAGAATTCAAGATAAAGTGGTGAATCCTTGTGTAATCAAAGCTATACCTTCTGTACTCCATGGGCATTCTTGACTGTCAAAACTTTTGCGGTTGCTGGGACACTTTGATATCAAAGGACAAGGAAGAAATTGAAAGTAATCCCGATTCGTTCAAAACGAAGTACATACTAAGGTTTACCGATTAAGGCAGAGTCTAGATAAGTCTAACCCTACTTCCCAGAAACAAAACACAAGTTTGTCCGGAGGGAAACAGAACTATTTGGAAAATATTCTCTTTTTAGATTTTGTCTCACTTTTCTACAAAATAGAGCAGAAAATCCATGACTACTAGCCAATGAACCAAAACAATAATTAGTCTAAACTTCTGAGTCCAAAACAATTAAGTCCAATTTTATTTTTATTTTCATCGCGACTGAGCTTTGAGTGCAAAGAAAAAATGAACCAAGTGTATTTTTGAAGACCAAACTGAACATGTTTAATGTTTTCTAGTCTACACACAAGACAAGGATATCAGAGTTTTTTTCTCTTTGTTGGCTGAATATCCAAACTCAACATTAAATTCATTACAGAATTTGAGAATTAAGATGAAAAGACACATTTTAGATGCAAAAGCATCTTGCAAATTATAGCATGATTGACAGCAAACTTATTAAGTTACCCTTTCAAACTTCATTAATTCTCTCATGTTGCTAAAGTAATCCATTGATTACAGAATATGATTGTTCATTAATTAAACACACACAAATCATGCTTGAGACGAAGGAGACTTTCCAATATTTGGCATTTTCATGGACTGATTGTATTTGAAAAACAGTTTTTCCAGATTGACAATTTGGGACATAAAGTTTGGATAGATTATCTGTAACCCTATTAGACTACCTACTTTGAAGGGGGAAGGAGTTATTCACCGGAGAACTGCACCATTACAAGAAAGATTAAATCGCTCAGAAAGGCAGTATTTATATCTACATACCAAGAAAAGAATGCTATCCATAATCTTTTTTGCATCAGCTTAGCACTCCAAAAGAATTAGAAAAGACCCTATAATGTATGCACATAGTACAACGCTCTAAAGACTTTTGAATTGAATGAGAAATAGACCTTAGAGACCTCTTCAATAAATTTTTCTACATTTAACATCTAATCTGTATAAAATATTGAAATATGTATTATTACAAGAGAATTTTTTTTATTTTTTGCTTATTTTTTTTATACCAAGTACATATCACACAATAACTGTATCATTGTATCAACAATACACTATCATGAAGTCTAAAGCTAAAGAAATGCTTATGATGAAAATAAACTACAAAAAACATAACAAATACGATTAATATAATTTTACAGACCATAGAGAAGGGTGCTTCCGAAAATTGAGAAAATTGAAAATAATCCAAGTACCAACAAGCAAATGACTTTTTTCAATCAGTATTTACAGCGACATGAGAAGCGATTTCTATTTGCGTAAAACACATGATGCTTTTTCCTCGCTTTTTCTCCGTCAAAAATAAAAATCGAACTATTTTGGTAGAAAATATTGACCACTGTATTTTGAATTCAAGTAATCTTTGATTATTAAAAACAGAAAAAAGGGAATCATATCAATAGAACTGTTGCAAACTTTTGCTACAGGCTTATTAATAGTTGATAATAGGGTAAAACCCTGCAAAAATAACGATTAACGCACTAAAAAATCACGAAATCCACTCCCAAACTCATACAATGCTTTCAAATGCGAGACCATAATGGCGGCCGTTGCCAACCAAATCTTATGGCAATTGTATGCTTCTTCTTGTTTTTGTGTGGTGTTAGACCTCGTGTAGATGGAGCTGATTGAAGATAGGGAAATCCAACGTAATCCGCAGCAACGGCCGCCATTACGGTCTCACGTTCAAAAGCATTTTATGAGTTTGGGAGTGGATTTCGTGATTTCTTAGTGCGTTAATAGTTATTTTTGCATAGGTTTCAATTTATAATCATCTATTAATAAGCCTACAGCAAAAGTTTGCAACAGCTCCATCATTTTAGTCGAGAACCAAAACAAATTGATATTAGAAAGATAAACATAGAAAAATGGAAATAATAACTCTTTAAAGATATGGCACAGAGCAACAGAGAAAATCTTTGATCTTGCAACGGAGATGATAAAATTCAGAAACACCCAACATTTCTCATTTTTTGAGTTTATCGAGACATTTCTTGGCAAGAGTTACGTAGTAGAAAGACGAGAAGGATTTTTGGGGTCAAAGTGCCAGAAGACAAAGTTAAAACTTTTGATAGAAAAATGATAGATTTTCCCATAAATCGTGCCCTGACAAATTGTAAGAGCAGTGAGGTTTCTCTCAAAAGTAACTGAAAGCTGTAAAAATATGACATTAAAAAAAAAAAGGAAAAATAAATCAGAATTTCAGACTGGATGCACTGATTCCAGTACAGTACGGCTAAAAATCTTTAAACCCCAAAACTTCAAATTTTATGATACATGACGGATGTCATTTAAATGGGTAACACATCACAAAATTAAGTTTTGAAAGTTCCGAATCGGCTGAAAAACAAGCCAGTCATTGTTTTCGAAATCAACACTACTTCTCAACCAAAAAAAAAAAAATTCAGGAGCATTTTCATGAGATTGGAAAAATATTCTTGGAAACTCCATTCCAGAAATTATCACTGAGACTTGGACAAAACACTTTATCATTACACCTACTATACAGTAAAATATAAAATTACACACAAGTCTTTTAAAAAGTTAAAAAAGTAAGCAAGGATAGTACAAAAAGGGGGGGGGGGGTTGAAATAATTGTATTCAAGGAGGGGGAACAGCAGTTTTAAATTTCATGCCTTAGTTACATTTCATTTTGCTTCCGTGTGATGGTGGAATCGCAAGAGTTTGCAAACATACAATTAAACAAATATCACAAGATGAATTCAATTGTGCGCAAGATATGTACAGTTGTAATTACCAAAGAAAATAAATTTAAATAGAGAGGAGAAAAGAAGAAAATAATAATGATTAAAAAAAAAATATATAAATACATATAAATATGTATAATCATTACATTTAATTACAATTCAGATTTAAAGCAGACACCACTTCATCTTTTTGAATGAGATCTGTGATAGAACTTTGGTTTAATGAAGGACCTTTCCCCCATTGAGGTTCGTTTGCTACCCATAAACTGGTCAAGTATAATGCTCTGGCTAACTTTTGCTATAAGCGGTCTTACATAAATACCAGTGAAAATTCCCATGAGCACATTAAAAATCACAAAATGACTTTAAAGTTATGGGTGTAGTGGCAGAGCTATGCATGTACCATGGGGATTCCTGTCTAATTTGAAACTTTCCTCTAATTTTTTCTATAGAGTGACAACTTCGACAGGAATCCCCTATGACACCTGCATAGCTCCGCAGGTATCATAGGACATTCCTATCGAATTTGTCTCTCTCTTTACAGAAACACTTAGAGGAAAGTTTTAAATTGGATAGGAATCTCCTATGGTGCCTGCGTAACTCTGCCACTACGCCTTAAACTATAAACTTATTTTGTGGGTCTATGAGTGAATTTTGCGCTGTTTAACTTTGCTCATCGCCATTTGTGATGGTTTTTACGTAAGAATTAACAAACTTTCCACCGTTTTGGGGGTGAAAACCTTCATTAACAGGACAGACCCTGTTAGGGGGTTTAAGGGAGTTCTTCCGGTCCTTTCATTGGGTTCTCTAAATAAAGAACCGGTGCATAAATAACTTTCAATGAATAAATAAAATAATAATAAAAAAAAGTAGTAGTAGTAGTAATAGTTAAGTCCAACCGCCCAAACACAGTGGTTCGTTACGTTGATATTTCACAGCAAACAACTGGACTGCATGGAAGAGAGAGAAAAAAAAAAAAAAATCAAATAGCTATTGAGCTTGTTAATCTTGTAATTAAAAAAGAAAGAAAAAGTCTGATGACACCCGATTTGTTACACAAATTTCATAGTTTGTTTCGTTTTCCGAGACATGATTCGAAACCACTGAGCAACAATCAATGCAAGGGTTGATTATTTTTTTTTTTTAAAAAAAAAAATCATACTATCAGGGCCTTCAAATCAGTTCAAGCATCGCACTTGCCAAAGAGCAGGGCCCTAATAAATGTTTGGGACGGACGATCCCCAAAAGATGTTGGATGGTGAGCGTTTACACATTGTTTTAAATGGCCGTACGTGCTCACTGATCATCTGTGAGAAGAACTGACGGTCCTGAAAATTTATTGGGTCCTTGAATAAAGACCAACATTTTTAGGAGTACAATGAAACAAAACAAAACTAAGAGTACAAATCAAAAGTAACTAGAGCTTTTTAAACAGTTTTTACAGCTTGGTCAGCTTGTTAACGGACTTCATTATTGTCAAGGTTTGAAAAAAGGATTATTTTAATCATAGAAATAAAAATTAATAAGGTAAAATACGTAGAAAGTATACTGATTACACCACGAGTAGAATCTATCTATCTAAATAACAAGCAATTTGAGCAGAGGTTTTGCTCTATTTCAAAATGGCGATCAAATCAGCCATGGTATCACTTATAAACTTAAAAATTCTTCAAGCATCTCATTCAAATTAGTTTTTCTCTGATTACATGGCTTCCAATAGAAAATACAAACTCACCATCCTTGGTGAACTTAAGTTTCTCCTAAATTAATTGTCAAGCTGTCTCAGAAAAGGCTAAGATCTAGAATTCACCTAAGAACAGCAATCGCATGAAAAACTACAGTGCTGTGTGTTGCGGTATACATATATGCCCAGCAAATATTGGTAAGTATACATAGGTATTCTTTTTTGCACCAGAGCAACCCTTTTGGAAATTCTAGAATTCAACCGAAGTTGAAAGCAAACATTGCAGCCGCAACTCAAAAGAGTCGAATACAAAAAAGTTCAGTTCAAAGGAAGAACCAATACCTATAAAAATTCAGTAGCAGCAATGGGTTAAAGAAAAATATAGATTAGGGAAAAACTGATTTTAGGGGAGTAATCTATCTCTGTCCTTCTTAAATAAAACATTGTCATGCTGAGGTATTTACACTTAAATCAAGAACAATGTTGCCAGATTTTCATTTAAAGTACCTACCAACTTTTACATTACATCAAATAGAAAAAATCGAATAGTTACCAATCCGAAAACTGGCAACACTGCTCAAGAACTAAAGAAGATAATCCAAAAAACCTCTCTTTGACAAATTCGAAAGGTTTTCTTTTTTCTAATTCTGCAAAATTGATAATTTAACATTTTTAAAATACAATTTTTTTTTCCTTCCAGAACTTCAAAAAACAACCTTTTGTCTAAATATTTCCATTAGATAGACAAAGTGATTAGAAAAACGGTTTTTTGAGTTATCTATAAAGTGTCAATAAGGCCCCTACTGCTATCCTCTTTTTACGCTCATTCTAAAATGGGTGGAGAGAAAGAGAGAAAGAGAGAGGTAGACAGAGAGAGAGAGAGAGAGAGAGAGAGAGAGAGAGAGAGAGAGAGAGAGAGAGAGAGAGAGAGAGAGAGAGAGAGAGAGAGAGTGAGAGAAGGAGAGAGAGAGGGAGAGAAAGAGAAATAGCAAGACAAATACCAGAACCCATGTCTGTTTGCTTCCATAACTCCCATACATTCTTTCATACAGCCTCACAATTAATTCTGGATGTTTGTTGTTTGTATCTAAGTGAGCGTCCTGCAGACATAGTATCTGAAAAATGATTGATGCGCAGCACACACAAGACCAGGGGGGTGATTACAGAGGAACCGATCGAGTATATTATAACTTTATGGGTGGCTTCCGTGATCGAATCATTTCGAGCCCCTCATAATGATGGTTTCCATCCGTTTCAAACAAAAGGAGCCGTTGAGCTGGGAGACCAGTCACAATCTCAGTCAACTGAAGTATGAAGAGGTGAGAAGGGGGTTACCTACGCAATGGAGTTGCACAGTAGCAAGCCCATTTGATATAACGTATTCGATCAGATTACAATAAAAATCTGATCCTCGGTAATCACCACCAAATTAAAGGATACATCAATTTCATTGAATATACACTAATCCAGCCCGGGAAGTGCATGAACAATGTGCCATACCTGCGCAGCGAAATCTCAGCACTTGCCTATACTGTCTAAGTTCACCACACTTCTCCAAAGATAGGAGGGGGTAAACTGTTATTGATGCACAACGAACAGGAAGTAAAGACTGAAAACGCAGACATTAAAGGAGAAGAGAACCGAAAACTCAGTGCAGCCAGACTTCAGGTTTAAGTCGGTAAGTTTCACATTGATTCTTGTAGGAAATTTACAGCCCAAAGCCGCACATCTGACAACACTGCGAGCCGTAGAGCTGAGAAGAGAAGCCAGGTGAAGTAAGGAAGAACTCGGGTATAGACCACTTTGACATTGAATCTTATCGAATGATTGCAAAAAACGTTTAGTTTGAGCTTGATCAAAAATAAATTTTTTTTACCAAAATGTTTCTGAAGGTGTGTAGAGTAATGATTGTAATGAAGTTGGTCAAAAACGCAACACCAGAGGGTCATCACTTCATTAAAACAAACTAAACAAAATTTTCAATAATTACGGCGGTAGCTGGAATAAAGGCTCATAGGTGTATGAGCCCTTATTGCGGAGAACAAGAAAATGGATTTGTCATACCCTCAAATAGTCATGCTCAAAATTTTAAGAAAAGAGATGAAGTTTTTAGGGCAGGAGAGCAATTTGAAGATAGAGAGTATTGGATTATATTATTTACATTGGTTTTTTTCAGCAGTGAAAACTTTAAAGCTGTTCTTCTCAAAACTTGATTTTTGTCTAAAGGCCCTTATTACAGCTAAAGCCTCAATTGATGTCAAAATATGACTGGTGCAGTCATCAAATTAATGAATGTCAGGTAACGTCTTGGATTTCAGTCTATGTAGACTAGTTTTGAATATGGCCTACCTTAGAAAAAATCTAAGGGATCGTTTGACACTGCATGATTTGTCGACTGTACAAGTCCCTTTCAACTAGGCACGAAGTACCACTACTAAATGAATGGATGGATGGATGGATAAAACTACAGATAAATAAATAAATACAAACACTACAACATGATGCGATTGTTGCTAAAAAGTGCACAAGTCAGAAGGCTGAATCAGTAATGAAGTAAAACGGTTTTTCTTTCCTTTAATCTAACATCCGACTTTTACCGTCCTCTCAGAAATATTAAATCCAGAATCAACTGTAGTTGAATTAAATCATTTAAATGAAAAAAGTATTCATTTTAAATGAATTATCGAAAGTGATTCTATCAAAGATAATGACACAGCAGTCTATACCCCCCTTGCCAGTCCATATGAGCAGGTTTCACTTCCTACTCCATTGGCAAGACAGCTGGTACTCCATCTTTCTTCTCTTCAATGTCTTTGTAAAAACATACAGAGCCAAAATCAAATTATATCATTATAATACAAAAGGAACAATAGGATGCAGCTCATTTTGGTTCATTCAGGCCCAATAGTAGGGAGGAAAAAAAAAAAAAAATCCATCTAACATTTCAGTCACATACCTTAAAAGTATCGAGCTCAAGGTGCTTTAAGATTGGATAAACTTACAAACAACCTTTAGAAGAGCAACGAAGGGTAATGAATTAATTCAAATCAAGTTTTGACAGCTAAGGTTGGTATTATCTTAAATTTGGGTGAGTCTGCTCCATCTTTGGCGATTGAAATAGAAGCATTCTTTAGAATTACCAAGTATAAAACAGAGGGTATTTCAAATTGTTATTGTGAGTGTTTCTGATGAGGTAAACTAGGTGTTCTTTTTGGACTGCCAATCGGTGCTTAGTTTATTTGTCAGATACAAAGAACAACCTGTTCAGCTCATCAGGAATACACACAATAACACTTTGAAATATCAATTGAGTCATTCTTTGGAGAAACCACCAATATGCGTATACATGGTTTTACCAGAGAACGCAAATAGAGAGTCATCATGCTTTAAGCTTTCCAGACATACATAGTATGTAAGGTTTCCGTGTAAAATGAACCATTCATGATTCATTGGTTAGTATCTTCAGACTATTAATACGGCAAGAGAGCATGAATTCTCAAAAGCAGAGGCTGCCACTGCCACTGCCAGAATATTATAATGGTAAAGTTGATCTCTGAAGAGACCACATATAACTTATTGAGTTATTATTATTCTCCTGTGCTGTTCTCAGCGGAGTAAAATTTTACCCGTTTGTATGATGATATAAAAGAGTACGCCCTTCCTGATGACATTCAGTTTTCACAAATCGGAACCTTAGAATTTACACACAATTAAACTTTAAAATGAGTTTTTCTCAAAATAACACTTTTCGTTACAAACGTTTCACAAAAGAATGATTTAACTGCTTCCTCTGCTTTATACCTGATTATTCTAAAGAACTCTTGAATTGATAACCAAACTTAAAGTCACTGATCAAAACGATCTTGCATGCAGCAATAAAAATATTTAACTCTCTTTAAAGCTTACAGCAAAGAGTCTTAAAATAAAAGAAAGTTTTTCAATGTTACAATGATTTCGATTAAAAATACCTTACATAAATTATCTGTATTGTTTCAACTTATGTATTTAATCATAAGATGGTAGTGTATCATAATTATAGTCCTGTACAGAGGGTGCAAGGAGTCATACGGTATTAAAATAAAATAAATGAATAAAAAATTATAGCAATATAATGTAGCCAAAGCCAAGAAAGGCTAGAACTATTGGTAATTCACAGCCCTAAAAAATGAGATTTTTTGTAAATTTGTCAAATTTTAGCCGGCATGCGAAAATAATTCATACAGGCTTATGACTGGGATTTAGAAGAATTCTTTTTTTTTTTCTTCATCTTAGGTGTCAACACTGGATTGGCAGAAGCAATCATAAAATGTTAAACCTACCATAAATAAGCTGCATCCTAAGCAATTGAAATCTCAGAAGCCGAACCTGAGTAGAAAAATCACCAGTTTTTTTTGTTGAACGTTCAGTGATTTTTCATCAAAGTCCGGCAGAGAATCCATATTTATATCAGTCAAAGTTTAGAATCTGTTAAGATTTTGTAAAAAATATCCCTTCGCATTTAAAAAAGAAAAAAAGAAGTAACAAACTAATGATAGAATTAATTAAGACGGATTTTCAGGTTCCGGCATACTTCCATACTTCCTACTCTGAGGCGGAGGCCAGCTTGATGTTGAACTGTCTTGATCACTAAAGTCTTGAGTACGATTGATCGCAGAGAGAATGGCTTCTCGTAACCTCTCTCTGAATGTTTTGTATTCCATGTCACTAGCATGGGAGAAATCAAAGTCTGCCACCTCAATTTGATACCTGCAAAAAAATAAATTGATCATTGTTTAAATCATCTAAGAAATTAGAGGTGAGTACAGAGTTGGGCAAATGGGGGTGGTAATTGATTACACGATTACCGAGTAATCGTAATCGTCGTTTTTTCGGAGGGTTATTTTATGGTAATCAGGACTGATTTTTTACAAGCCGCCTATCATATTAGTTGCAGAAGAATTAGATCTAATCAAAAAGACCCTAAAGTTTACTATTTGTCCGTGAAGAATACATTTAATTATGTACCATCCAAAGGTTTGACGATTATCGATTACCCAGTAATCCTGTAATAGATTACACTCCTATTTGCCCAACTCTGTTTGAGTACTGATATTTTGGGTCAAATTGAGATGTTTACCTATTTTTTCAAGTTTTGTATCGCAATATTGCAAAACAGCAAAAAAATTTCTCTAGAACTAGAAGGCAAGAAGGTGATAGGTGGAAATGTCTTATTTAAAATGTCCAATGTGCAAACTGTTCAATGAGAAAAGTCCATTGCAACAATGTCCACTATAAAATGTCCAGTTCACAATTTTTCATAGGAAATAAATGTCCAATGTGGGATTTGTCCATCATACATAAGTTCCCTGTAAAATGATGCCAAATTGTAGACTAAGTAAGTGGACAAAAAACAAGTCCACAAGTTATAAATTTAACCTCAAGTTATAAATAAAGCATAAAATAAGAAGTCATTACATTCTCAGCTGTTTCGAACTTGATGGCAGCGTATGGTTTGTAACTAATTTTGTCAGATGTACATGGCCAGATTCGTGCAGCTTTTTCTAAGGGCAGCTTTGTGAACACCTATGATCATTCCTGCTTTTGAACTTTTTCCGTCATTTCTAATTTTAGGTGCCTCCTCTTCGGGACATTAAACATGGTGAGGTTTTTAGATTCATGGACAAAATCTACTATTGGACATTCTAATTTATGGACATTTATTTACCATGGACAAATTGTGCATTGGACATTTTAGAGCGGACATTGTTTCAAAGATTATTTCTCGTGTGGCATTTTGCACATTGGACGTTTAAAATAGGACATTTCCACTGAGCACCGGCAAAAAGGAGCAGAAGATACCAATACAGATCGTTATACTATAATTAGAGACCAGAAAATGTCGGTGTTTTAAAAACCCTTGATTTCGGTGCTAATTTTCGGTGCTTATTTTACCTCATTTCGATGTTTATTTCCGGACGCGAAAAATTGTATTTTTTGCTGCAACATTTGTTTCCAAGAGGAAAAAACGCGCAACTATTTCTTACATTTATCTCTTCTAAATTAGAAAAGCATGTAAAAAGGTAGAAATTGAGGTGAGGAGTTGATTCATCAGTTGAAAGACTGATGCTCTATATGGACAATTTGGAGTACTCAAGAGAAAAGGCCAAAAAAGACGACAAAATTGAAGAAACAAATACTTAACACTTCTTCACAAAGAACCCCCCCCCCCCAAGAGACTGTAGGGGGGCTTCTGAAAGTATCAAAGATAAAAAATTTGGGGTCAATTCCCGCACTGACCAATTTATTTAAAATTATTTGGTTCAGTAGTTTTCGTTAAAATGCCCTATCCAGGTGGTCTGATACACCCTGTACAATATTTCCAGGGACTCTGAACGACCACTGCCGCAGTTATGTATGTGAGTGTGGGACTGATCTGCAACTGCTCTCCCAACCCACCTGCACTGCCCCCTCGTCTGCAAGGTGTGAGGAGTATGAAGAGTGACTGAACCGTAACCTTGAAGGCGAAACTTAGCTCGTGAAAATCTCGCTACACTCTTTAATTTGTCCATAGCGCATGCTTTCAATTTTTAACGTATGAAGTCAGCCACGCATTTGCGCGATGAATTGTAAACTTCATGAAATGAAGCTGTTTTGTTTTATGTCGCAGCACAGGAGGTGGAGAAAACTTGATAGCGCAAAGTTTTCGGGTTTTTAATGATGAGTGACGCAACCGAGTAACACATTAATTACCTTTTCCTGCTCTGAATGTAGTAAGATATGCCAAACACGACAAGAATCACAGCTACTGCACTGGCAACAACCGGAACAACAATTACTGAAAGTTGCGTCTGTTTGACAGCTACAATAAGAAGAAAAAAATCAACATTAAATTTAAAAATGCAAAAGACGTTTCAAAACAAAGAGAGGTCAGGTACGAGAGGTTTCAGCTAGAGAGGTTCCTATTTCTTTAGAGATCTTGCTTCCTTGCTCAGTCCAGCTTCCAACGAGCTATAGCCATAGAGAGGCTGATACATGTTATAAGTGAGGCAGCATGGGCGATCTGATTCTGGTTAGTTTGCCTCACATTTTA
Source organism: Trialeurodes vaporariorum (assembly GCA_011764245.1). NCBI lineage: Eukaryota > Metazoa > Arthropoda > Insecta > Hemiptera > Aleyrodidae > Trialeurodes > Trialeurodes vaporariorum. Next base: position 34,947,860 of record VMOF01000013.1, on the reverse strand, counting down.
TAACCTTAAATTGAAAATTGTAACTAATTCAGTGTAAAGTGGTTTTAAACGAAAGTGCAAGCCAATGAGCTATAACTTTAGAGTGGCAGCGGGCTGGTCCACCTTGTGCCACACAGGGTAGAAGGAATCCCGGGAAAAAGTGGAATTTGGACGGCAGATTTCAAGGTTTGAGGTTAAATTTTGTAGGTCGTTCGGAATTTGGCGGGAATTTGGACGGCAGATTCCAAGGTTTGAGGTTAAATTTTGAAGGCCGTTTCCGGCGATGCCCAAGTTTGTTTACGAAACGACCGGAAACAACCTACAAAACTTAACCTCAAAATCGATTTTTACGGCAAGATGGCGGCGCCCTAGGTGACAACAATGAACCAGCGGAATGTTCCTTGATGTGCCACTCTAAAGTTATAGCTCATTGGTGCAAGCTTTTAGGAGTGGCTATCTGGACACGGAATTCTAATAAAACTATCCAGGTGAGAAAATTTTGCATACTCCTATTATGCGTCAGTTTCTTTATCATGCAAATCCTACCAGTAGAAACGGTTATACAGAATGTTCAAAAAGTCCCCCCCCCCCCCCCCCCCCGCCATATCTAACTTTTGAGCAACTGCAGATAAAAAAACGAAACTTGGGGAATGTTTATACCTTAATGGAAGCTACCTTTTGACGTACCCAGAATTTTTGAGGGGCGTCCCTAAGGGGGGGGGGGGTTTCGCCCCCAAACTCAAAAGTTTCAAATGGCAACCCCTATCTTGTGATACATTGTTCGAAAGGGCATTAAATTCTAAGACTTTTGGCATAATTTAGAGGTCAATATCGTTTTTCGTTTTCGATACATCGAAAATCAAAAGTTTGATTTGCACTTATTTTCAAAAAATCATTACTAATCTAAAGTACTCTAAAAAAGGAGTACTTTGCAGATGCAAAAATAGTTTTGACATAAATTCGGTGAAAATTTGATTTTTGAACCCCCCAACAATTTTTAAAATTTTGCCCCTCAAAGGGGCTATCTCAAAATTTCCATGGCGCGACCAAATATCGAATGATGCATCAATTGAAAGAACATAAAAAACTGAGTATTTTGGCGCAATTTGGAGATCGAAATCATTTTTCGGACTCGCGATATCGAATTTATAGGATGGATTTAAAATGAAGTTTAAAATTCGATATCTCTAAAATGATAATGATATCGATCTCTGAATTGCTCCAAAATTCTCAGTTTTTTATGTTCTTTCAATTGATGTATCATTCAATAGTGGTTGCGCTATGGAAATTTTGAGATAGCCCCTTGGAGCGGCAAACTTTTAAAAATTGCTGAGGGGCTCTCAAATCAAATTTTCACTGAATTTATATCAAAACCATTTTTGAATCTGCAAAGTAATCACTTTTTAAAGTACTTTGGAGAACCAGTTCTTCAAATTCCGACTTTTTGATTGAAAGTAATGATTTTTTGAAAATGAGACTAAATTGGACTTTGACTTTCGATCTATCGAAAACGAAAAACAATATTGACCTCTAAGTTGCGCCAATAGTCTTCAAATTTACTGCCCTTTTAAACGATGTATCACAAGATAGGGGTTGCCATTTGAAACTTTTGAGTTTGGGTGCGAAACCCCACTTTGGGGATGCCCCTCGAAAATTCTGAGTAGGTCGAAAGGTAGCTTCTATTAAGGTATAAACATTCCCCAAGTTTCGTTTTTTTATCTGCAGCCGTTCAAAAGTTAGATAGGGGCTGCGGGACTTTTTGAACACTCTGTATAGATTAAGGCCTTTTTTTGAAACCTTTTTTTAAACCTTCCATTTCAAAATTCAACAGTAAAATTGATTCGATTAAATTTCCTCTAATGACAGTCTTACTTTAATACAATATTTTGTCACTCTTACCACGATACATGTTGATTGCCACAGGCTTCACAATTTTAGAGACTTCATTTTCAATAATGATGAGGAGCGTGTGGACTGGAAAATTGTTCTCTAAGAAGAAACGAGTGAATCCAAAGTGGCATGTCTGCAATGTTTTTAAAGAGAAACATGTTTCATTGCCTGTGACATTGTACAATCCTCCGACAATCTGAACGCAGTACTTGTACACAGCGGACCCTTTGCATGTGACCTGAAATAAGGAAAAAAAAACAAACAATAAATTGGAACTCAAAGCAAAAATTACGATGAGCACATTAATTATGTACGAAATGAACTCACAGACTCACAAAATGAAGTTTAACCCTTTCTGTCATGAATTAAAAAAGAAGTGTTACTGTAATCTGAAACCTATACCATTAAATTGAACAAACTTTTCTCATATGATTTCATGTGTGAGTCAATTTTTCCGAATTTCCATAAGGCTCCATGTAAAATGTCGTCCCTCAACATGGACACTGTGACGGAAAGGGTTAAGGCATCATGGTGGAGCTACACAGGGACCATGGGAGATTCTTATCTAATTTATTTGGAGATGACCCAGTAATAAAATTTTTAGTAAACCAGCATCATAAGGAAAAAGATTTCACTCGCAGTTGCTGAAATTTAACAAAATTTGAAAACCAAGTTAAAAACGATAGAAAAAAACCGATTCAGAAATTCGTTCTATCTTTTTTTATTTCACCCTTTGACTGCTAGATTAGGAATGAAGGTACAGCCAGGGTGTGAATGGGAAACCGAACAAATTTACAAATTTTTACGTTTTCTTTTTTTATTTATTTTTTTTTATTTTTTTGTTTTTATTTGTTTTTATTTTATTCTAAGAGTTTTGTGGAATCAAATCACGATTGCGAGTATACGCGTCCGCAGCTCTAAGAGCAGAGGTTTCTCCACCGCGAGTATACTCGTCCGTAGCAGTTATAAGGTTAAAGAAAAAAATCCAAAGCAGTACTGGCAGAAAGACATTGTAAACTCTCGATTTACCGGATCGCGATTTACCGGAAAATTTTTCCGGTCCCGGCAAAAGTCCCATAAGAACAATGTTAAATTTCATTCGATTTACCGGATCGCGGTTTACCGGATTTCGCGATTTACCGGATTTTTTCTCGGTCCCAAGAAGAAATTTCTTCTCAATTTACCGGAATTTGCTCAGATATAGCAGTTTTTTCCCGTGACACGATGCCGCGATCTCAAAGAATCACCATGAGTCACTCTCCAAACTCATCAGTCGCGGTGTTTTGAAAAACGCGTCAAGCGGCAGGGAAGCTTCGCTGCTTTCCCGCGTTGACAGCAGCGCAGCGTTGCCGCCCGTAGTGCGTTGGCTCCACGCGCTCACGCGTGAAGCACGTAGTTTATGGCTTTGGCACTTCAAGAACTTGCCAACATTGGCAACGCTGGCTGACAGCGAGATCGGCTGAACCTCTTTGGAAAAAGTCAGCTGATTTTTTCCAAAGAGATTTTTAGCTAAGAGAAATGAAAAACACTCAACAAACGAACGGTTAGTACCAAATTATCGTGTTCTAATCCCCCACGCGTGTTTCGTGCTTTTGTAAATAAAACCCTCAGGCTCAGGTTAGTCGAAACAGTGAAAATTTGGGGGGGAGGGGGGAAGAAAAAATACCTAAAAATTCCGCGATTTCGCCGCGAAAAATGCGAGTTTTCGGATTACCGGATTTCGCGATTTACCGGATTTTTCGGCCGGTACCCTGAAATCCGGTAAATCGAGAGTTTACTGTAGTACAATGATAAATACTTTGAAGAAACTCAATCAAACCAGGGACTGAAAAATGTTAGTCCCCGAGCATAACTTACGCACAGTCATGTGAAGTGCGTAAGCTCTCAGATTGGTCGAGACCACACCCAATTTAACTCGCGCACACTGCCGGGTCCATATATTTTTTGATACCTGGACTTTTTTTTGGTTAAGTTAAATCATTAGAGAGTAAAGAGGAAATTTCTCTTACCGTGATATTTAAGACTTCTTGTTCTTGCAGCCATTTTGCTCCATTCACCTCAATATTAGAGACTGGTGCTGCAAAAGAAAATTCACATTTACTTTTTGACCTTTAAAATCAATGCTTCGGTGCAGTGGCGGATCCACGAGGAGGAGAGCACTAAATGTTCCCCCAGGAGCCTCAAATTTTGCCTTTTTTCAACAGAAAATAGCCCGAAATTGCTTCAATCAACACTTCAAATTTCAAAATTTCACAGGCGTGCCCCCATCAGAAAAATTTTCTGGATCCACCACTGCTTTTGTGGGTATAGGTGATTTTAAATTCCGAGAAATTTATTCCCAGAGAAGATTCCCAGTTGGGAATTTATTATTTTAAGTTGGTATTAACAGCTAGCTTTTAATTTACTTTTCTTAAAATCTATTAGATTTTAGATGATTTTAGATTTCTTAAAAATGAATGCTGATTAGTCGATCTTTGCCCACACTGGTGACAGTTTTTAATTTCCCTTTGCTAGTCAAAATGGAAGCAACACAACCCTAAAAAATGCAAGGCCTTGAGTCTCATTGGAAACCAGGCTTTTGACTTGTAGCTCCGCTAGCCATAAATTTTAGGGCTGTGTGGACCTCAATTTTTGACTTCCAACTAAACTCAAACCTAACCCCAACCTTCGGCTTTAAAAAAAAAAAAAAAGCTTTACCCATAGTTTGGTAAAAATTATCTCGTATTGAAAACTTCAAAACTGTCGAACAATCAAAACTTTGATGCTTCCCTTTTAACGCTAAAATTGCCGTCATTTAAAAAGTTTTACAGGTACAAAGTTCCAACTTTGCAGCCATTAGGTCAGCCTGGATAAACAAGTATGCCAAGTTTTATACAATTTGAGTTCATTTCATACCCTATTCATTAATCAACATTTACAAAAAAAAAAAACGGACAAATCGATAAATCAAAAATTGGTCAGGATTTCAGAAATTGTTGAGATATTGGTTTGGAATGTTGGTAGGCACGACAAGATACCCATTGAAACATTTTTGTCAAGCTGTAGTAAAATTGAACGATTTTTCTTTGACTGAAAATTGTGTGTATTCACATTTTATAAATATGTATATATTTAAAAAAAAAAAAGTTCAAAAAAGTTCGAACTTTTTTGTCAGGTACGAACCGAACCCAAACTGGCATGCACTAAGGTTTCAACCTCCAAAGGTTAGCACAGCCCTAATAAATTTACCTAATGGGAAAGTTCAATAAGATACAATTGACAACTTACCGACAGTTTTAAAGGCTTGCGTCGTGAAAGCGTACGGTTTATTAAGACCTAGGATCAAATCAGATGGTTTGATGCAAGAATTTGTTACATTCACACTTGGGAAATAGTAATTCAATTCGGAATAAATGGCAGGCAGAGCTGGAGTCGTGTCTTTCGCCGCACTCGGTACGGTAGGAGTTGTGCTATTACTTGCCGTTGAGTTTTTGTTGTCGGCACTTCGAACTTCGCTGATCGAATGAGCTAAGTCTGAAATTTCATTGGTATTTATCTCTAAAATTGTTCTATTGTTATCTGCGGAGGAGTTGATGGCGATATACGTTGCTGCCTGATTGATGTTAGCAGTTGTTTGAGAGGAATCAGGGGCAGCGATGCTGGGTCGGTCAGAAATGGTTGATCGTTTCATGATATTGTGGGAAGGTTTGGCTGTTGTTGGCTTTTCTGTTGTTGATGTTGTAGGAGCAGGAGTTGTTGTTGTGGTAGTGGTTGTTGTTGTGGTCGGTGGTGGTGTGGTTGTCGTTGTTGTGGTAGTTGTTGGTGGTGTCGGTGGAAAGGTGAAAGGGATAGTCAAAGTTTCTATGCGATGTTTATTATCAGGGTCCGTGTAGTTGAAGCTGAAAGGTTTGAAATCTATCGTTAACCCATAGTAAACACAATCGATGAACCAGAAAGTCAGAAACGAGCTGGAATTCTTTGAGATGTAGTTAAAATCAGGAGCTGTCAGAGACAAGTAATGATCAACTGCGACAGCGGTTGAAACAAAGCTCTGCCGGAGAGTTCCATTCTGTTTCAATTCTACATTCCCATTTAATTGACCTGAGAAATGAAACGGAAAAAGTATTAAAATTGACCTAAGAAATGAAACGGAAAAAGTATTAAAATTGACCTGAGAAATGAAACGGAAGGTTAAGGTATTAATGCATTATAGTAAAACAACAAAAGCAAAGCTCAGTCTGAAACTTGAGATTAAAATATTAGGTAAAATAATGGGCGGTTACCAAAGACGATATACATATAGTAAAGATCACACTCTGGCTGATCATGCAATCACTATCTTTTTCTTTGGGAACTCAACAGACTAGTGTAGACAGTAACACTTAACTGTAAGTGCTATACGTTGATTGATGACCTACAACAAAAACTCCAGTGGTTCGCCATTATTGGCTAGTGACATACATAATGGGGCTGTTGCACACTTTGGCTAGAAGCAATTAAACAGTCGAGTCTGGTGTAAAAACCTCGAAAAATAGGTTACAATGGCAGCACTAAAAACTTCCGAAATCCACTTTTAAACTGAATAAACACCTTTATTTAAGAGGGCGTAATGGTGGCCGCGAGCAGTAACAATGGGAGATTCCTATCTTAATTGAGGAGGTAGCTGGAAAAACGGCCTAAGTAGCAAAATCGCGTTCTGAGAAAACGGCTGTTAAAGTTTTTATTTTAGTGCCAATCTAACATAGATGAAGAATCAGGCTTGGGTTGGATCAAAAAAGTTGATCCATACCCTCAGGTTGAAGTTGATACAACTGAAATATGCTTTGGCTGTATAGGAAAGAAGAAATTGGATAAATACGAAAGGTCTACTAAGGTCGTTTTTCCATAGAACGACCTGTTGCACAGAGACAAGTCCTCACTAAACGCTGAGTATTAACTCCGTTTTTCCAGAGAACGACTTTCTGTATGGAACATATGTACTACATGATAGATGTAAAAAAAAAAAACCAAAAATCTGCAAAAAAAGAGGCGAATTTATTAGAAAATAAAGAATATAACATTATTCGTCCTCGTATTCACTCTCGCTTTCAGTGTTGCCCGAGTCCTCTTCACTATCTTCAATTTTCCCCATTATGGTCATTATAGTCGCCAGCAGAAGTGGCAACCTCTTCTCATATAAACTCCCATATCTCACTCAATTTTTGACGTACAGTCATGAAATTTTGTAGAGATATTATTGAGCCTATGTTCTCTCAGAAAAGTTGTTCTCCGGAAAAACAGCCTTAGCCGGCTAAGGCCGTTTTTCCAACTAGCCCCTCAATTTCATCACTCTTTCTATGCTGACAAGGATGATTCACAGAGTAATTAGTCATCAGAATGATGATCCACATCCGATGAATGATACCACAATACCTCGTGACACCGGTGTCAAATGAAAGTCGTCTCTTATTGGTCACTTCTTGATGGAGTTACAGTATTGTTAGATGGGAATCTCCCATTGTTACTACCCTCAGCCACCATTACGCCTGCGCAAATAAAAGCGTTTATCGAGTTTAAGAGTGGATTTCGGAAGTTTATAGTGCTGCCATCTTTATTTTTGGAGGTTTTTACACCAGAATCAACTATTAAATCGCTTATAGCAAGAGTGTGCAACAGCCCTATTTGCTAATCAGCTAACGTATGGTTTAGTTGGACATTGTTATCATTATGTTCCAGAAGATAGACAGTGAGTGGTCTTTGGCACTAACCCACTACACAATACCTAAAAAAAGAAGCAATAGTGGTAGTAAAGTCCAGCCGATCAAACACAGTGGTTTGTTATGCTGAAGTTTTACAGCAAACGACTGGACTGGTTAAAAAATAAGTAGAAGTAGTATTAGTAAAGTCCAGCCGCCCAAACATAAATGAATAAATGAATGAAACAAAAATTGAGTCATGCTTATTTAACTTCATTACGGGGAAAAATGAGGTCCGAAACTTCACTTCGGCTCTCTTCAAATCAAAAACGTTGAAATCCTCCTTTTAATCTTTCTCACAAAATAAATAATAAATGATTTATGTTCCCTCTTTAGACAAAAACCAATAACATAAAAAAAAAAAAAAAAAAAAATTAAATTACTCAAGTTACACGTACACTATAGACAAATTAAATAAACTAACGTAAAATTAACATGAAAATTAAAGACTGCAAATTCGGTACCTCCATAGAAGAGCCTCTTTTGGAGGTTACCTTCAATAAAGAACATTAAATTATAGAAAATACGCGAGAGAGTTTAAGAATGAGGGAGAGAGGGAGTGGGTTTTTGCACAAAATACTGAAACTCATATTTTTTTTTTTTTTTTTTCAAAAAGGTTGCCAAATGTTTAGTTGATACTTCCATGTATAAACTAATTTTTTTTTTTTTTTTATTATTATTTTTTTTATTATTATTATTTTTTTTATTATTATTAAACTATAAAGACAGATGAATCGAATAGATTATTTTAGTGAGATAAACCATTGATAAATATCAGGGTCCGATGCCAAATGAAAGCTGACACGATGAAAATATTTGTTACTCTTGAAATCACTTTCACATAGGAATTTAACCAAAGACTTTAATGTGTTGCTTCTGTGATTAATCAAAACAATCAGTTGGACCGGATTATTATTATTTTTTTTTTTGTATCTTATTATTATTTTTTTTTTTTGTATCTTAATATTTCAAATAGAGGGCACTTATTTTTAAATTTTTCGTGATCATGAAATGACGGGCTTGCCAAAGCATAGAGCAAGCCGATTGCTGTTTGCCTAGGACTGCAATCTATCTCTGACTAATACATCAGTGGCAGCTCATTCAATATGACAACCATGCAATTTTTTTAATCGAACTTAGGTAAAACAATCCATTTTCTAGGAGGCTGTTACTCTGTCAGCCTCCATACGGATTGATTGTCTTACACTCGTTTTGATGAGGGGAAAAACACAGATGCCAAATCGCACGAGCCACCACTAAAATACATCGAGCATGCACATTAACTGCATGCTCATTTTTGCGTGTGAATCAGAAAGCATTTAGTCCATAGATCTTAATTTTTTTTTCTTACTTAAGTACCTACATATTTATTCGTTTAAATTTTTTTTTGCACTTTCAGTTCGACGCGATATCAAGCCAAAGTAGACCTGGTCCAGTGTAGGCGAGACGTGACATCACGTCAAAAAAGGTCAATGAGTCAAAAGGGTCATTATTGATAATTATTAATTGATTTTTAATTTTTGTTTCATCACAAAGTTTTCGGTTTCCAAAAATGACTCAGTTTTCCTACAGTATATTTTGTGGTACAGTTTTTTATATATTAAGACTTGAAGATGGATTAAGAATCTAAAACGACCATCTTCTAAATTACAGTGACAAGGAGATCAAGTAAAAAGCATAATTGCACTTTATTCAATGAAATTGAATTGATAGTAAAATTGATTCAAGAAAACTAGAAAAATAAAATAGTTAAAAAAAAACCTCTGTGGACTAAGCTGGAAAAGAAGGTAAAATTATGTGGAAAACTCACTAGTTAGAGAGAAAGCAGTCCGGTTACTGCTTATTTCTTTTGTAAGCGCTCCAAAGATGAAAGAGCTTTTCACAACTACTTTGGCAGTGTAGTTCCCAACTCTGTCTTTACCGGTGTAAGTCACGTTCCAGTGGACTGTCGTACTAGATGTTTCATTCTAAAACCAACAGATTTATTTGTTAGATTGATTTGTAATTTAATAATTTTCCTAATCATTAATCCAGTCAGTCACTCTTGAATTGGAATTGTTTGCTGCTAAAAAAGTCTAGGTAAGTACTTTTTAACATGAGCTCTGAAATGCATACTTTCTATCATTTCATATGGCTCATGAATGACAGAGTAAAATGAGCTTGTAGATATTTTTAGCAGAACATAATTGATTTGCTAAATCACAGGGAGGTGATTACGGAGGATTGGATTGTTATCATTATCATAAACGGATTCAGCACATTATTACCTTATGGGTGGCTTCACTGATCGAATCGTTTCGAGCCTCTCATAGCCATCGAAACGGACAGAAGTAGCCATTCCGGTGGCGGTCTTAATCTCTGTCTACTGAGGTAAGAAGAGGTGAGGAGGGTGCTACCTGCGCAATCAAGTTGCGCAGAAGGAGGCCCATTTGCTTTAATGCATTCGATCTGATAACAATTCGATCCTCCGTAATCACCTTTCAGGTCAGGATAGTCTGCACAAGGGTATTTACTAGACCTTCTCATCTAAACTGGACAGTTCCGCGTGAATATTCATATTTTGCTTTGCCTTCGCGATGACAATTTTGAATATTTTTTCACGTAAACTTTTGTCATATTATAACTTTGTTCGCTTGTTTAAATTTGCTCACTTTGATTCTCTTTTTGGACCACAATGAGTTTTACAGTCATTTTAACAGCAATTTACGAATTTCTCTGATGGAAAATTTTGGCGTTTGATGGTTATCACCGTTGCCCATCTCTGGAGGTTTTCAATGGCGATGACCATCAAACGTCAAAACTTGCCATCAAAGATATCTAGAGTAAATTGCTGTTTAAAAGACCATAAAGCTCATTATAATTCATAAACAGAATTAGAATGAGTAAACGAGAAGCCAATGCTCAAATTTTTATTCATTTTTTTTTATTATGATAGTATTTGTATTATGAGAGATGACATTGTCGAAATTCCAAGCATTATCATTCAGAGTTCACTTACACTTTTAAAACTAATTCTGAGCTGAACGAAATTACTCCATCCATAAACGAGATAGGCTCTTAATAACAAAAACCACAAAGCATAAATGTTTGAAGACAAAAAATAAATTAAAAAATTAAACTTACATGGAAATGGTTTTCAGGACTGAAATCATCATGGAAGTAGTAATAAAATTTTCCCGAGGGTCGCTCATCATTTTTATACAACTCTGCAGTGAAAGTTACTGTAGATCCAATGATGGCTGGAGAGTTACTCGTTAAAACCACTCTATAGTCATTTGCATAACCTAAAACAACGGGAAAAACACATACAATTTTAATTTAAAAGGAATGATAATTGATCAGATACCTGGATACAAAGGACAGAATTTTGATTCTACAACTAAATGTATTTCTGTATTTCCATCATGAAAAGCACAATAGGAAGAAAATACAATAGCAAAGTTAACCCCTATCGCTTAAATTAATTTACACACTCACTTCACTCTGCTTGTATTTAAATCAGGAAAACCAGGGGTTTAAAATCAAAGTTGATAGCATGTATTTTGTGGTCTACTGGCAAAACCGTAAACCAGGCAAGCACTAATAGTTCAACATACTGCTGCTAAGATGCTAAAGTGCCGTAAACATTTGTCAAATGTGAAGTGTTGCCCAAGAGAAAGACACAGGAGTATGAACGTATGAACAGAGTTTGGCGAGCACAGCTCGACACACGAACGCAAAACGTAGAAAGATTTTGTAAATTAGGACTCTCGACAACAGTGGTGTAGCGTTCCGTTTAGCAATGTTGTAATGTGTCCATTTAACCCCAAGGAAAAGATCGAATGCCGAGGTGTTCACCGAACTCCCAAAAGTTGGATCTTTTTAATGGGTTTAAATGGACACATTACATCGTTGCCAAACTGCACGCTACACCACTGCTCGACACACAAGCAGTAAGGGTTGAGCATCAATTTAATACATGCTGGTGCAGTAGTCAAACATTGTCATATAGATATTGAAATAATTAGCCCTTTCCGGTCCAAAGTCGGATATACCCGACAATACAAAAAAGCAGTTCCGGTCCACTGTCGGATATATTCGACACGAAAGTTAAACTTGTTCTGCAGTTGATGTCGGATATATTCGACTCGTCCAGCGTGTGGCGGGCTCTGGTGAACACTTAAGGAACTAGTCTCGCAGTCGGCAACGGTGACAACTGGCTTAACCTTGTCTCCCTTCGCATATTTTCACTTTTTTCGAGATAACCCGAAAAAGGCCGAAAATCGGCAAAAAGTACGTGGACCAGCTACGGCGGCCGGGTAAAACGGCCGTAGACCGGAAAGGGTTAATTGGACTAGAGGACAGAGAGGCCATCCAACTAGCCATAAAAGTCATGAAAAGGATGACATGAAAATTATTTAAAAGTTATTATTTTCAATGATTTCATATTTTTCTATTTTAGTTTCTTAATCATGATCTTTGGCTGCACCACCAGTCAGTATTTTAATAATTCTTAACTTTGTTCTTACATTTCTACCTTTTGTACTAATGGTGATAGGATGTGGTAAGAAACACACATAGTTTTGTAATAAAACTTCCATTCGTCACAACTAGGTGGATTTTTTTTTTAATTGGAACACAACAGAATACTCCCGGTTTTTTACTGCAGTTAACCATCCCAGTTTGAGTGTTCCATCAAAGCAAAACAGGACACTCTAACCACTCTGATAAGTTGGTCCATCACTCGCATGGACTATCGACGAATTAAAGATTGACGCGAGAGTTTCACGAGCGAAGTTTAGCCTTCAAGGTTCTGGTTCAGCCACTCTTCATACTCCTTACACCTTGCAGGTGAGAGGCCAGAGTGGGTGGGGCGGGAAAGCCGTTGCAGATCAGTCCCACACTCACACCCATAACTGATTATGTGTGAAAATCTTGCGACAATCTTTAATTCCTCGATAGTACTTGTCAGATACTTACTTGTCTTGTTATTACTTATTTCTTTAAAATTTATTTTTCAACTTTTAATACTTGTATTGTTGATTGTGACTTGTTGCTGGGATGTGACTCTAAACCCGTCAATTCCACTCGAATCTTGAGTTCTTTGACTAATTGACTTGTTTATGGCACACGATTCATTCCAAAGAACGAATTAGAACAGCCTCACCTCAAACGAAGCACAGAAAATAAATAAAAGCGCAGTGCACAAAGATAAACTTGGACAAAATGTGAGAGTTTGATTACTTCTTCAAATTGGAACACACTCAACCGAGGGCAACCCGTTCTATAGTGTTCGATCGTGTTTCATGTATAAACAAATTAGTCTTAGGGGTTTGATTGATTATAATCATTATCTTTGTCACAGGAAAAATATATCTAAAATGCTTCAATGCCATAGCATGTAACGGGTGCTAGAGCAATAGCATTTTGAGTGCCTGCATATTTGCTCCAGACGAATAGCGGTGCTTCATCCGAAATGCACCAAAACGCATTAGTGAACAGTTGAATATCAAAAGAGTTAAACTTTGTACTAACCAACGACTCACTTGTAAGCTTTGATGCATTTTCAGTAGCTCAGCATTACTTATCCGGACTCTATGCTCGAAATGCATCAGCTCAACAGATCTTTCTAAGTAGAATGAACTGACAATACTTTAAAAGCTGTATATACCACGTCAGAATGATGTACAATCAGAACATTAGATTGCTGCTTAACGCGTAAAGAACAGAATATTGCCAGTAATTGACAAATATATTTGACTGCAATTGAGTGCCACCTGTAATTCCCCACCTTATCAAAACCAATCAAAGTGCTCATTCTTTAAGAAATAATTTGTTCCGTGCGAAACGCCATAATATTTAACCCCCGTTTCGAAACCCTCATTCACTCTGAGCCAACTTTGACAAAAGCTAATGTGCCTTGACAATGACCATTGTTAACAACTTAAGTAGATGGTGTTATTCGGCAAATTTTGCTCAACCGTCAGTCACAAAGAATCAGTTCCACGGTGAGGACTATTGATCCTCAGATGAAGGCCAAGTAGAAAGAAACCTTGCTGGGTGTAAATACATTGATGAACGGAGAGGAAAAATTGAAGTTTGGAGTTGAATGGACTAATGATGGTGCATCCAAACAAGTCGTATGATGACATGACAATGGGACACCGGGACACCAATGGATGACATCAATGACAGTAAACAGAAATAGAGTGTATGCGCAAAACAAGGATCTGCTGAACATGGACGAATCTGAATCAACCATTAGATGGATTTCATTCCGAAAATGAGCTGAACGCTTGAGGAGATACGGTATAGGAATGGGAACAAGGAAGCGCTTCAGACGGTTACTTGCAGAGAGGCAATCAAGCAATCAACCTGAGGAGCGCCTCCAAATTTTGTCTGAATGTGAACGGCACAGATAATTAGAAAATTTGGAGCAAATGATCAATTATACAGCATGGTACTGATAAAGCAAGGCCAAAAGGAACATAAATAAACAAACCTTGAAAATAAAGGTTATATACTTTACCTGTAGCAAGATGTAAGATGAAGTATCCCAGAGAGAGTAAGTTTTTTAACTTCACATTCATCATTAAACAGAGCGAGAAGACTAGAATGACTAAAAGTAACGCACGATCATTTTAAAAGTTAAATGCAAGGAAGTCTTGAGAGAATTCACGTCATTATAGTTTTCATGAACGTCGAACAGTCAAATTACACGAAGTAAACAAAATGACTAATCTGTCTGTGATTCATAAGTCAACCACCAGAGTGAGAAAGAGCGAAAAGTAGTTTTTTAATTCAGAAGTTCAAAATTGACATCGCTGGTGTCGAATCTGTAATTTTGGCTCTAACTTTGAAAAGGCGCAAGTAAGTTCTGCAATTTTCGAAGCAAGAACCGTGGTCCAAAACGCTTGCGAGCAGTCGAAAAATTAAGAAACATAGAAGGAAGAAATTGTTCGATGCATCAATAGTTGCAATCGTTTGCAGTCAAGAAGTATCTCTATCCCTCTGTGTGAAAACTGCTCTATGGTCATGATCGGAGATTTTCGGCGGGAATCTGTTTCCGTTTCCGTTGAACAGAAAGCATCACTATCATTTCAGGTCAGAAGCTCCAGCGCAATACCGTCTCCTTCTCTCCTTCCTAATTTAAATTAGGTGAGTTTTGTTTTATTATCACTATTACTCATACTAATTACTAATTACTGCAGTCTGATAATGATCGAACTTATGAGTTCTGTCTATGATTGAGGAGAGTAACCTCATAATAAAGCTATTGTGACATAATATAGGTAGTGCAAGTAGGTTCTCTCTTTCTGTTTCTTGTACTGCCTGCTCTGCAAGCTATGTTTACCCGTCGGAATCGTTGTGGTTGAAGTTGTTTAGACCTCATTACTCTACATAGCATGATAATTAACTTCGTCTTTATACGTACCTACAGTGTTTCCAAATGTTCGGCTGTAGGCCGTATTTCCTATTTAAGTTAATGCAAAGTGAACAACGGCTTTCAATCCGAAATCTAGCAACATTGCGTTTGTATGAAACAGAGGTGGATCCCGAAATTTGTTTGTCCCTCTCTCTCTCTCTCTATATATATCTCTTCATCCATGTAATATCTCTTGTGTTTGACAAGGATAGAGGAAGAGACCATCACTGACTTCTAGTGGCGGCTCGTGCAATATGGCAACAATGTCATCCCTCCATTTGATTGAATGTAAAACAATCGATTCTAAAGTGAAGTAGCGCTTCAGCAGCAATCGATTGTTAAACATAGATTCAAACGGAGCGAAGATATTGTTGCCAGATGGCACGAGCCGCCACTGCGAGTGACTTCTGCCTCCTTATTTCTGTCCTTTCCCAAGATGAATATTCAAATGAGCACAGAGAGTAGTGGAAAAATTCCTGGGACCGCCATTGATGTAAAATATGTAGAAGGTAGAACGGAGAACTTTCAGAACTTTCAAGTTTGATTGACTTTATGACTTTGGATTAATTAGAGCTCATTTTCTCGCAGACATATTGACCACATTTCATATTTCTCTGATGTTATATTAAAGTTTACCTGGTTAGAGTGAATAGGAGACCATCTGGCCCTTTATGATTCAAGTCTTTGAATAAAATAATGGAACGCTCTAATTGCAATGAAAGTGTAGTTTTCCGTTGCGTTCCGTCTAGGTCTGGTTAAAAAAGAATCGGACTTTTCTTGTGAGCGTGAAAAAGACATGGTGTTTTAATGGATATTTTTGACGCTTAGTCAAACTTCAACAGACTTGGAACTAACTATCTTACTTCTGAACATGATGGATTGCGATTACTCCTACAATTAGACATCTAGATTGGTATGGGTCCAAAAGTAACCGTGATTGGTGGACCGACAATTTAGAGTGGCTGGCTTGTTTCGTTGGGCTCCACTGGAATGCTCAAACAGCGCTGGCCAACAGTAATAAAAAAGTGTGGTGCTCCATTGGGTTTCATATCTAGAAAAACTTGACTTTAATGAGTGAATGCAAAATGATAATTAATAGATTTGAAAGCTTTATCGCCTAGACCACGACCGAGTATAACCGTAGGTTATTGGTACATATTTTTAGAATATTCTTCATGCACAAATTTTCAAATGATTTGACCTTTTATAGCTACAGACTATGGTCTATTTTGTTTGTTTGTATGTAATGGGATGAGAAATAAATAAAGAAATTTTTTGAAAAAGTTGTGTTTAGCTCCAATACAAACCAAGATTATTCGTGCCAGGATTGGGTCCTTGGTTTTATAAAATGCTGGTATATTTGGTATACAAATGAGTTTTGATGGTGTCTTGTTAGTTAGCAAAATGACTTCAAATGTAGCAAGGGTACTTGGACGGGGGGGGATTCAGAGCAAAATTTGTTGTTTTCATCTTTAAAATTACACGCTTTGTTTTTGTTCATCTTGAAAATAATCTGTTATTTACTCAGGCTCTTTGACGTTTTGTTTTATTTTCTTTTTGTCACACTAATTTCCAATCAGTGTTGCTATTCATTCCAGCCAAGTTTGGATGAGGACTTAGTGCCAAATCACAGTTAAAATATTCAATTACAAAATAGCCTTTCTACATTCACCCCCTAATGCGAGGGTGCACACTGCTGAGTGATACAGTAACAGCAATAATAAAAACTGAAAAAATACATTTATATCATGATCAGATTCTAAATTTTGTTTGTGAAAATGTGGTATTATTCACGAAGATCCAACTTCTAGTGAAACTTACCTGTATCGCAGGTAGACCGGACCGCAGTCTTGGACAAATAGTGCTAAACGCTCTTTGCTCAGGGATGTAGCAAGTTGGTCATTTCATGACCATAGAATATTAAAGCATTAGTACCCCAATAATAGTTGTCTACTGCAAAATTTAATTCAGCTTAATCAAAATCTAACAAAGGTGATGGTTTAGACCGTACCTAAATACAGGGTGTTTTTTTCTATTCCCCCCCCCCCCCCCCCCCCATAGGTTTTTATTTTTGATGATTGAGATAGAGAGTTGCAGTTTGGACCATTTTTCATAATGTTTGATAAATTTTCCTTTTTAGGGGTCCCCCCGGAGGTCCCAAGGGGGCCAACTGAAAAATTTCCAATAACAACCCCTATCTTGTGATTTATTGTTCGAAAACTCATACAATTATAAGCTGTTTGGCTTACGGAAGTTGAAATCGTTTTTTGTTTTTGATACATTGAAGGTCAAAGTGCGATTTGGATTCATTTTTAAAAAATTAAAACTTCCCTTTAAAAAGTCGGACCTTAGAAAAATAAGGAGTCCAAAATACTCCAAAAAGCCAGAATCGAAATTTGTAAATTGACCTTCAACATTTAATATCGACTATGAAAAACGATATCGACCTCAAGTTTGCACCAAAATGCTCAGTTTGTTAAGCCCTTTTGATCGATGGATCACTCGATAGAGGTCGTTTTAAGAAATTTTTCAGGTTGCCCCATGGGGAGTGAAAACGTTGAAAATGTTTGGGGCTCTAAAACCAAGTTTTGACTAAATTGTTGACATCTGTTTTTTCTTATGTGAGTCATAATTTTTTATATCGAATAAAAAAGACGATATTGACCTGTGCCCTTCGCAAAAAAGTTTTTTTTCATGTTTTTCAGATACTGAAATAAAAAAATAGGGCTATCATGCGAGAAGTTCGATTTTCACGGGGGCTGTTTTCTTCAACACTTTGTATAGGCGGAACTTTATGTTTTTGAATTTTTCGATTGTGGGGGGGGGGGGGGGGCTGAGCTGTGGCGTCATTTCAGGTCTTGCCACGGGGGATAAAAAACTTTTTTTCTTTTTTTTTTCTTTTGATCCTTGATAATTCTGTCCATTGCGCTTTTTGACGACCCTTTTTCACTCACACTCCAGGCCAATTTTCGGGGAAAATACATTTTGTGCTTAAGAACCTACTTTTCTATTTTTTTGTTTTTTGTTTTCTTTTTTTGCTTCTCCATGGGAGCCAACATTTTAGAACTTGCCAAATCACTTGACCAAATGGCTAAATGTTTTTTGTTTCCAAAATTTTCTGAGGGCTTCCCCCTCCGCTTTTTCCGCCTATGCGGAAACGCACCTCTTCCAAGGTACAGCTCTCAACGTTTTTACAACTTATTATGCGTTGCCTGTTACTTCTTTGATTAGCTTCCGAGCGTTTTCATTTTGTGACCAATGAGACGAGCCTTCATTTCTTAGTGTAGGCAAAAACAACGTGCTCGAGCAGACTTCACCGAATTCCCGATTCGGGCAACAGCTGTATCTGCGGTGTCACGGTGCACCATGAAATGAGATCGTCAAAAAGTAGCCAAAAACTCAGAAAAAATATTTCACTCATCAATTTATCATTACAAACTTTTAATAAGTACCATTTTTAAATTTAATTACTGAGAACTTATTCAACTCGTAATTTTATTGTAAACCTAGAAATGTCAATGGAAAGCTTTAAATTGAAGTAAAAAACGATGCTTTTTTTTTTTTTACTTTTTTTTCCACAATTTTTTATTTTATTTTATTTTTCATCTCAGACCACGGTGTGTTTTAAAAAATTTTAATTCGTCTGACAACCACTACAGATTTTTTTGCATGACACTGCTGTAGGATGTGTATACATTCGAAAAATGACAAGCAGAAAATCTGGGAGCCCCCCGTTTTTTCTAAAGGGGGGTTTTAGGGGTTTTTAGGGGTTTTTTGAGGTTTTTCGTGGTTTTACCGTGCTTTTAATGCACTACGTCATCTTGTAACGCTTGAAAAACGTTTTCAGATGATTAAATATGATTTTCACTCAAATTTAGACACCCCCGCACACACGGACCCATGTCACCCCTCCCCCTCCCCACTTGACCCTCAACACCCATCCTTGAAGGACCTTACTCATACGTACATGGTAAATTTCAGTCAATGCACTGAACTGTGTCATAAAATCTAAAAACAAGGGCTCTAAGGCTGTCATGCACTTTGTCCCGAGGAGAGACCCCCCCCCCCCTCCAATGACTCTAACCCTGTGGCCTGTACCTTAAGCGAGGCTGAAATTCTCGCCAGTAAATGATGGGATTCAGCGCCTGCTGTGGCAACGTTGGAACTTGTGATTGCACTGTTTCGGCAGTCTCGTAGGTATTATCAACGGCAGAGGAAAAGCCCATCTCTCCTGCAAAATGTCGAGTAGGCAACACGTGTTGCACATAGTTGATCATTTGCAATCAGTAATGGCTATCTATTCGACACTTTGCAGGCCCGGCCGCGGCGCGGCGGTGTGTGTTGTCGTTGATAGTACTATCGACGAATTAAAGATTGTCGCGAGCTGTTCACGAGCTAAGTTTCACCTTCAAGGTTCCGGTTCGGCCACTCTTCATACTCCTCACACCTTGCAGGCGAGAGGCCAGTACGGGTGGGGCGGGAAAAGCCGTTGAAGATAAGCTCCACACTCACACCCATAACTGAAAATTTGTGGAAATCTCGCGACAATCTTTAATTTGTCGATAGCATATGCTCCAGATTGCTCCACACTTATCTCTTATCAGGCGAATCTGGATGGAGTTGAGGTCCATCCTAATTTCAATATCAGTAGCAGGCAGGTGAATATAGATATAATGAGAATAGGTTAGAGGACACTTTTCCCACATCCATACCTATTCCTAAGGGTGGTACAGGCAGTGGTGTACGCAGGGGGGGGGGGGGGGTAAGGGGGCTAAAGCCCCCCCAGACCTCCGATTTTTGGGGGTGGAGGGGAAGGGGGGAAACAATTTTCAGTCAAACGCTCATCAGTGCGAGCCCCTCCCAAGAAAAATCCTGTGTATATACGCCACTGGGTACAGGCCACAGGGTTAGAGACATTGGAGGGGGGGGGGTCTCTCCTCGGGACAAAGTGCATGACAGCCTTAGAGCCTTTGTTTTTAGATTTTATGACACAGTTCAGTGCATTGACTGAAATTTACCATGTACGTATGAGTAAGGTCCTTCAAGGATGGGTGTTGAGGGTCAAGTGGGGAGGGGGAGGGGTGACATGGGTCCGTGTGTGCGGGGGTGTCTAAATGTGAGTGAAAATCATATTTAATCATCTAAAAACGTTTTTCAAGCGTTACAAGATGACGTAGTGCATTAAAAGCACGGTAAAACCACGAAAAACTTCAAAAAACCCCTAAAAACCCCTAAAACCCCCCTTTAGAAAAAACGGGGGGCTCCCAGATTTTCTGCGTGTCATTTTTCGAATGTATACACATCCTACAGCAGTGTCATGCAAAAAAATCTCTAGTGGTTGTCAGACGAATTAAATTTTTTTAAAACACACCGTGAGACCATATTACGGTGCAGTGGCGGCTCGTGTGATTTGGCAACCATGCAATTTGTCCCTTTAAACCTAGTAAAATAATCGAATCTTGAAGAAGCTGACAGCCTCCTAGAGAATCGATTGTTTTACATTCGTTTAAATAGAGGAAAAGCAATATTGTCAAATTGCACGAGCCGCCACTGCTGCGGTGACTTCATTTTTTCAGAGTTCCCAAACTTTGATCAATCAAAACTGCGTTCGGGAGCGTTTTAGAATTCATATGATCGAGGAGCGGGGGGGGGGGGGATTGACATTATAAATAATAGAGAATGGACGGCATGCAACTTTTAAAACTAACCGCGATGGATCATCGCAACCATGTCTACAACATATTTCTCACCAAAATAATAATGTAATTTTGTATAAAATACACGCTTTCTACGTAGGCGAAAATGAAAGTGTGTCTCCAACATTATACATACATATACTGACGCGACGTATTTGACCGTTTGCTATGTGGTATGTGACCGAAAAAGTTGGCATAAACTGCTTTTACTGTCCAAATGACTTGAACTTTGGTATCCGTTGGTATTTTTTAACGCTGAATTCTTTCGCATCAGTTTTTCAAAATTCGAAAATCCAAGATGGCTATACCGACAAATTTTTTGGCTAATTGGTTGGCAGCCATCTTGGATTTCCGAATTTGAAAAATTGATGCAAAATTTGAATTCAGCGTTAAAAAATACCCCTGAATAATGAGTTTTAAGTCATTTGGACGGTGTTGCCAAATTTCACTCGACGCCACTGCTTGTCGCGGTGTAGCCCCTACAACACATGAAAACGAGAATTTCGTGAAAAAACGCAAAATTCAAACTAATTTTCCCGACAAGCTAGCATTTTTCCGTATATTCTGACTTCGGGGCCTATTGGAACGCACTAAGGACGACCATTGCTCATATACAGGGTGTTTCAGACAGAGTTGGGCAAAAATTATTCGGAGATTATTCGGTGATGTCAGGCAACGCCGAGTCAATCGAATTATTCGACGAATATTTGTACAATTGACCTATACCTTCTGTGTGTTTCCCTTTCCTCAGCTCAGGTAGCAAACCCAGTTTTCAGTCATTTCATTATTTCTGATTATTCGGTTGCCCAACTCTGGTTTCAGACCACCTGGCAAGCTTTTATTGTGGCCAAACTGAGGCAAATATGAAAATTCGGTAAAACACGTGTATCGTATATTGACCCCAAAGAATTCGGAGAAAATATTTTCAGCCCCCCAAAACCATCCCTTGGGGGTTATTTAGGGGGGTGGGTACCCGTATCTCATAATCAAATGGAAAGGGTATGTTTTGACATTGGAATCTAATACTGCATAAAAAAATAAAAACTTTATTATCCTAGAGTTTTTTTTTTTTTTTTAAATCCAACCTTTATTGAGTTAGGGGTGGTTTTTGAAAAATTTAGGGGCAATTTTCGATTGACCGCTGTGACCCTCCAAATCATTGGATTTGAAAAAACTAAAAAGTTTCTAAAAGGGCAGATCAAGGGCTTTCATTTGATGTATCATATGCCTATTTTTTGTGAAAAAGGGTACAAGGCCCTCTCATCCCAAAATGATCTTTCAAAATACTTGGTACCATTTGAAAGTTCATGATATGCAGATTCCGGTTCGGGCCGGTTTTTATACCGTTTTTCACTCGTAAAAATTCTACAGAGGCTCAAAGTTGAGTCAATTTTCCTCGATCCTACGGGGTGTTCCACCGTTTCGGTACTCCGCCGAGACAACCTAGATATAGCTGTATGTACTCAATTTGACGTAATCTATGTTATGATTAAAGTTATGATTATATTGTGTGTCTCAATAATTTATCGACTAAATTTTATTTTTTTGAGCTGTAACCATTCAAAAAAGGTACAAAGAAAACAATTTCATGAAACACCCTGTTGAAAATCGGTACCCAACTTTAAGCCCCTATAGAATATTTCTTGTTCAAAAATCACATATAAAGCCGGCCCAAACCGGAATCTGCATATCATGAGCCTTCAAATGGTACCAAGTTTTATGGAAAAATATTTTTTTTAGTACTTTTAATTAATTTTTAAGAAAAGTCATTTTCCCATTTACTTCAATGTATTTCTGAAAATCTTAGCACATACTGTAATCGTGGTTGCGGTGCAGCCAGGAGCAACATGCGATTTTTGTCCCACTCTTCCACTTCACTTTCCCCGCCCTAAAATTGGCCTTATGTCCAGTCTAGAAAGTATTAGAAGTCTTTGGAAGGCTCCACACGAAAGAGTCTATAATAAGGGGAAAGAGGAGAAGAGGAACGTATGAGAACGGACTGGAATGCCGGCAAATCCGCCTGTCCATCGCTGCGCTGGTTCAATGTCGAACTTATAACCTTCAAATTCGTTCATGGCGGTTGACACTTTTCAAATGCATAAAGCGTCGCGACGTGTCGACACTCCCGATCAGTGGTGTCGCGTGCAATTAGGCAACAATGTATTCCATCCATTTTAACTCGTGTAAAATATCGAATTCAGGGGGTGCACAGTGCACAAAGAGCACTAATGAGCTTTAATGAGTTTAAATGGAGCAGTTGCATTGTTGCCAGATGGCACGCGCCGCCACTGCTCCCGATAGAGAATTTCTATCAAGAGACTTAAGTTCCACTTGCTCACCGCGACGAATTCTACAGGGGTTTTCAGGTTTAGCGTCAGAAAATTCTAGAGCTAATTTAGCAAGTCAAAATAAGACTATTTTTCCTATAAATATTGGTCTTAAAATGCTTCCCCTCTAAGTTACAATTTTTCAAAGTTGGGATTTTTTTTTTTTTTTTTAAACTTTGAAAAATTTCATTATTTACTAAGCATTAAGACCATCATTTTAAGACCCATCTTTATAGTCCTACTTATATGTTTACTTAAAAAATCGGTTCCAGACTTTTCTGATAGTCTTGCCTAGAGTCCCTAGTCTTGTCGTTAAACCTTAAACACCCTGTAGAACGTTTTTATACCTAATGTTGCTTAGAACGCCTCTTTATTCCTCTATTTTTTTCTTGAGAAAATTGTCCACTATCCTATATTATATTTGTAAGAATGAAGCTAAGTTCCTGGAGAACCGTTGCACCGTTCGGGAGGGGCCTGGTACCGATCGGTCGGGCTCGGCTCCAATGCTTCGGGAAAAATATAAGTTTTTCCGTGCGGGCCCCACGTCCCTTTTTAAAATGCTAAAAACTTTTCTCTCAAAAAGTTGTGCGAGTGCGAAAAGGATGCGAATCAGTTCGTTTTGCAAGGGTGGGAGAGAGAAGCGAGATTTTGTCGTCCTTTTTTAAATGCATACGTGCGGAAGAGCATACGATTTTGTACGCGTGTGAGCGAGAAACGTGATGCTCTGACAATTTTTTTTTTAATTAGATCGCACGATTTGACGTTACCATGGCGATCTTCATCATATGTTTTACTCGCGGAAGGAACCGTTCGGGTAGACGCATTTTAATAGCGACTTCATGATATCGATGTATAGCTTCGACTTTTTATCCATATTTTTACGTAGATATACACAATGAGAGAGTCACAGTGCTGCTAGCTGTGTTGAGAAATATACCAGGCACTTCAGACTTAATGAAAAATGTGTATAAATATTTTATGTTAAATACGGCAGCACTGTACAGTCTTCGATTGATGATGGCTTGACGAGGTTGCTGTATCGCTTCTCGATGTATAGAGCTTCGATACTTATCATATGTTTCATATGCATAGATAAACAGAATAGTACAATCAACGATGACTTGATGAGATCGGTGCATTGATTCAATATCTCGAATATAACCCACCAAATTTGAGCTAGGTCTCGAGAATTTATAAAGAAACTAAATGATTAGGGTTATTATTCATAACTTGAGACGCGGTGGTTATACTTTTCTCATTAATAATATACTGTCAAATATTACTGAATACTGAGTTAGGTAAATAATTGGTTTTCTGTTGAAAATGCATCGTTTACTTTAAATGTATAAGTGATACATCCAAGAATACTTCTTACTAACGAACCAAAAATATGGTTACAGATTTTTTTATCTTTAAGTTGGCGATTTGAGTTGTTTTCGTTTCAGTTCGCGTTTTGGCGAGGTTATGATGGTTTTAAGGTCTGTTTTTTTCCGATTTAAATTAAAAAAAAAGAAAACAAAGTTTCGATAGATCTCTTGAGCCTTGAGTATGTAGTTTTTATGGTTCATTTGATTGTATACCTGTTATTTTTTAATCTGTGCAGTAATATTAGTGGGCCAGTGCGACGTTTATTTCAAAATAGATGGTTCTTTTAGTGATGACTTGGTGATGACGGCATCCGGTGATGAGCGTTCCAAACAAAGACAAACTGTCTCTCTTGCTCTCACGTAACCCCCATGTTGTACAGCTATACTCTAATTTTAAAAAAAACGTATGTAGAGACATCTTTCGTGAAATATTTTTTGGCAGAAATGAATTCCTCAATTTTAATGCGAATTTGCTATTCACATGCCGTAATACGAGGCCCTGTGTATACGAATCAGGACACTAGAAAGAGATGGGTATACACATGGGGATTGGAGGTCACGGCGGGAGAGTGGGTGAGATAGTTTGGAACGCTATGCGAGTTTTGTCACAACCGATTGCAACCGATGAGTGCATTATTGATGTAATTTTTGGCTAACCGTTGACTTCACACTAAAACTCTGTGGTGAACTTGAGATGCCCTTAGATGCTGGAACTGGGTCCGATGGACCCGTTGCGTCGTACGCTAAAATCGGCTGCCAGTAGCTGTTCACTGGTTATACAAACTTGAGCTTCGTGAAGTGTCTAAAAAAACTCTAAAAAATAGGAATTTCATCATTTGGGGAGGGGGGGAGGCGACCATTCAAAAGCGCCAATTCCCAAAAAAGATAAGCCAAAAGCGCTAAAACATACACGAAGGAATTTTTGAAAAAGTAGCCAAAAAACGGCAATTTGCTGCAAAATCAGTGGTCAAAAAGCGCTAAAAGAATGACCCTAAAATCTTAGATGAAGTTTGCCTGAATTTTCGAGCCAACCTATTTCAAAAAATTACTGTCGTCAATAAAGGGCTGTTTGAAAAAGGCATAGTTTTCCCGCGCAAAGTTTCTCTTCCATTCACATATAGATTTTTGATATTCACTGAAACGCAATGTGTTATTATTGTCATGTCAGTTCAACGAAAGGTTATCGTAGGTGTGCGATCTCGGTCATGCGTATTTGTTTCCTTATCCCGAACTTCTCATTTTATTGTGAATGCAGGTTTCTCATGCACTCTCGCTATCTCTTTCTCGCCTTCCCTTCTTTTCTCTGTACAGTTCTAAATCGTATATAATCCACATGCGCTAATACGGTGCATCCAAATGCGCCGATTCTGGGGGTTTCGGCGTCTCCATGAGCGCCAAAAAAAAAATTGACGGTTTTTGATCCGGCCCTCTTGAGAACGACTACCCCTAAAAAATGTTTAAGTTTCATAAAACCTTTGGCACCTGAGAAAATAATACTTTAGTATTTCAGGAATAATAGAGTAAGTTTTTAGATTTCGTTCTTCGGAGCAAGATTAGATGGGCGAACAGCAAACGGAGTTAGGGAGTGGATGATATTGAGTCAAAGTCTTAGCTCAAATAAACAAAAATCACGCGCAAGACGCGAAACGGAACGCTTGGCCGCGAAGCGGCCACCGGCCACTAGTTTAATAATATTTTCCTTACAGAGCTGCCGTTTTGCGTATAATGGGTCTGTTGCAAACTTTTGCTACAACAATTAAGAGAAAATAATTTTATGTAAAATCGCCTGAAAAGTCCATGGGTGGCACCAGAAAGTCATAAAATGCAATAATAAACTCACAAGAGGCGTTTGATGAAATCCAAGATGGCGGAGAAATATCGAGCAATTTGTATGTACGCACCACGAACATCCTAAGATAGCCAACCTCACAATATCGATCACAACCAATCACAACGTAAACAAACACATAACCTCTACCTCCAGTGAGGTTGTCAAAGTTGGCCATCCTTGGATGTTCGTGGTGCATGCATACAAATTGCTCGATATGTCTCCGCCATATTGGATTTCGTTGGACGCCTCTTGTGAGTTTATTATTGCATTTTATGACTTTCTGATGCCACCAATGGCCTTTTCAGGCGACTTTACATAAGATATAACACTCTGAATCGTTGTAGCAAAAGTTTGCAACAGACCCATTAATGGAATTTTTCAATTCACCGATGATTCCACCGGTTGAGAAAATATTACACGTTTCAGTTCAATGCATGACCGTACAGCATGAAAATATTCTGATCTGTAATCTTTTTACAATCGGTGGAAACGCCGTTAATTAATTAAAATGTCAGCAATAAGTTTTTTAAAGTCATCGACGACTCCACCGGTTGAAAAAAGATTACAGATTAAAGTATTCTCGTGCGTCACAGTCATACACTGAACTGAACTGTGTAATCTTTTCTCAACCGGTGGAATGATTGGCGGATTGAAAAATCCCATTAATTATACGCCAAACGGCAAGCTCTGCTTTTACAACCTTCAACTCTTTTCCTACCCGTTTTTATAATTTCCTCCTCTTTTCGGGGCCCCTGCCTCGGTTTGACGTGCGAAGGTGTCGCTCGCTCGTACGTCTGTCTTTGGGACATAAAGTACCTAAGTGGATCTAAGTCTCTAAGAGGGCCCAGTAAATGTACGGTACACAAGGTCCTCGGCCCCAAGTCCGCCCCAAGTATACTTCAACAAGCATCGGTCACCAGTCAACGGACCGCATCGGACCGTTTAAAGATTGCGAAACCACAAAACTAACCTCAAAATAGCACTTAGGGCGGGTTGGAGAGGCTCTAGACCAGCTCTAAGTAACGTAAAGTTGGGAGCGCTCCGAACATTCCGATGTACCGTTAAAGAAATGTGAGGTTAGAATCGCCATTTTTAGGTACGACCTAAAGCCAGAGATTACTAAGCCTAAGAGATATGGCACTTCCTATTTCCGCCGTGTTGAAAAACCGTTGGCCGGGCTCCGTAAAAAAACGCCTGTAAAATGGCCGTGATGCAACGTGCAGTGTGCTGGTGACCGTAAACATTGTTATTATTCATGTTGTTGGAAATGAGGTTAGATTCTCTGCAACATCTAAATGTTTGTCATTTAATGGCCGATGGGATGATTAAAGTGTCGTAGATTTTCAAATTCACTTTCAAAATATACCCAGAGCTCGTTATCCAGTCAAATGTTCATAAGATTTTAACTGTTAAGGAGATCCTAACCTCATTTCAAACAACAACAATAGTAACAATGTTTACGGTCACCAGCGTACGCCACATTGCATACTTTGTAGGAGTCGAACAACACTTTTGAATCGTTATGCCATATCTCTTAGGCTTAGTAATCTCTGCCTAAAGCCCGTTTGTGCCGTTCATTTATTGGCCTTGCTAACTTTCAACAACGATTCTCAATTTTTTGCCGTGCTTGTCGTTGCATGTGGATTTGAAGGGACTTTTTACCCTCGGATTTGAATATCGTCCATACTCGAATCCGGCGTATCTCCTCTAAATATTTCTCGGAAAACACGCTGTCTCGAATAAGAAAGCCATGGGCGCCTATATTCTCCGTGATCACCCCCCCCCCCCCAAATCATTCATACGTTAAGAGTCGCCTATCAAATACAGCGGGGTAAACTTGAGATTTTTTTTTTGGGGGGGAGGGGTTAAAACAGCCTCTGTGCAGATGTCCTAAGGGGGCCTGGGGGACATTTTCAACCTTCACTGAGAGGGGGGCCGGAAAAATTAAAAAAAATCCGGAAAAATTGAAAATTCAGGTTCTCTCTGACGAATCGTCTGTGACGATGTTTTAAGCAATTTCATCGTATAAAAATTACATCAGTTTCACCAATACTAACAAAAGAATTTATGTACATTTTCTTCATTTCCTAGTTATAAACAGCATTTGTCATTTTAGACTGGTGCAGGGACATTTTAAGGGTAAAATAGAGCTACATTAGGATATTTTTTTTTCTATTTATTTCTGTAACTATACTCCTTTCTCTCTGTATTTTTGTCTCTTTTCCCTTCTTTGTCCATTTCTTCCCTTTTTTTCATTAAAATTTGGGAGAGGGGGGGGGCAAAACGATACTTTTTCCCCAATCTCAAATATTAGAGGGGGAAAAAAGTCCCTGCCCCTTCCAAGATTGCGCCGCTGATTGATCCTACATTTAATGTGATTCTATGGAAAACTCCCGGAGATTTTAATCCAATAGATGGCGTTATACTTGTCGCTGGCTCCGAAACCAGCCGTTTTTTGACGGTTTTCGGCTGTTTTCTCTGAACAGACGAATAATAGACGAAAAATCGGATTGTCAGCACCTGCGTAATTTTTTGCTTGATTTTTTGAGCCATAAACGGGCCAAATTGGTTCAGAAATAAAGACGTATTTATGCAAGGAAAAAATCACATGTAATTTGGAGTTGTATCAGTAAAGATTACAGGCAAAACCGAAACCTGGATTCTTTACTGATACAACTCCAAATTACATATGATTTTTTCCTTGCATAAATACGTCTTTATTTCTGAACCTGCAATTTGGCCCGTTTAGGGCTCAAAAAATCAAGCAAAAAATTACGAAGGTGCTGACAATCCGATTTTTCGTCTCTTATTCGTCTGTTCAGAGAAAACAGCCGAAAACCGTCAAAAAACGGCTGGTTTCGGAGCCAGCGACAAGTAACGCCATCTATCTGATTAAAATCTCCGGGAGTTTGCCATAGAATCACCTTAACCCTCTAAGGGCCAGGTTATTTCAAACGGACGTCACTATTCACACTTAGTTTATAAACGGAAGGTAGTTAACTGTTCGTACTCGGGGGAGTTGAAATTGCCTATACGGCACATTGGAGGCGCCGGAAGACATCTTATATTGCATATGTTTTCATCAATAATCGCGTTAGTGAAGACTAAAACAATGTAAAGTAGACTAGAGAAGAAAAACGAGTATACTCAGGCTTGGTCCTTAAAGGGTTAAACAGTCCCATTTTGTTTAGGAGTCGAATGAAAGAAATACCGTGAAAGCATTTATTTATATCCTTTCTCCCGCTATTGACATCACAATATGTAAAAAAGCCTTTTATGAACTTGGCCATAAATGATTCCTCTACTGAAAATCATCTTCTTATCATGCATCTATAGGTTTTCATATAAGTGTTGAGACTTCAAAGCTGACTATCGCAAAACACGTTTTTTTTTTTTTTTTTTACTGAGGCTTGCACTCCATTCAACTCCTCTTTTACTACTGCAATATCTAATAGTTCTTCTTCTTCTTAACATTTCAGATTGAACTACCTCAAAAAATGGGATCCTCCGATAACAAAGATATCATACGCAAGTATTTCGATGATGAAGAGTGGTTCTCAATGTCAGATTATGAAAAAGAAGCAAAAGTGAAACAGCGAGAAAACTACGAGGCTCTCGTTGATTTAGGTTTGTCAATTATTTCTTGCTGCTAAGATAGGTACAATTACCATTCATTATTTTGGTCATAGACAGTTAATTTAATCGATCTCTCCTTATTTACTCATATACACGATGACGATGACCCAAGAGTTTGAGCCATCCCTGATATTTATTAAGCGACTGTATACACTCTACAATCGAGTGAAAGAGCCTCGCCAAAAAAGGGCCAAATTTGGACACTTTTTTTTGCCCCTCGAAATCCTAGACCAAATATGGCTTAAATTACTCCCTAAGGTGACCTGATACTCGTGTTAAAATTTCAGCTTGAGTATACGCACGGTCTCCGAGATATGGGGGGGGGGGCAAAGTTCCCCATTGAAAGCATTGAAATGCATGGATTTCAACCCCCCCCCCCCCCAATCACAACCACAAAAATTATTGTGTTTTGGAAATTAAAGGGCGGGGCGCTTGCGGGCGCCACAAAATATACTCTCAATGCACATTTTAATTTAAAAAATGTAAACAATTTCGTGGCCCAAAATCGGCCAATTGAAGTAACCCATTTTTGTTTTGCAGTTTCGAACTTTTAAGGTTTCTTTATTCAATGGGTGTATTGATGCGTACTTTTGCCACAGCAATATGACACACTTATTCTAACGTAAAACTACGCGAACGACCAAAAACTTTCAAAATCCACTCGACGCTATAAGCCGCCCCCCCCCCCCCCCCCGCTGTTGTTGCATGTGCTGCCTGGTTTAAGTGATTTTTCTGGTGTATATGATGAAGATTATAAAATAATGAAAAACTTAGGCTCTTGTTAACTCTTGATATATGCGATTGAACACGCAGAAAAACCAGAAAAAACACTTTGGTATCGCTGACAAAACCTTTGGCAGAAAAATGACCCAGCAAAAGACTTTAGTTGAGCCAACCAAAGGTTCTTCTCGCTTAACTAAAGAGATTTTGCTAGGTGAATCAAAAATTTGGTCTGCCCAACTAAAGTCTTTTGCTGGGTCATTTTTCTACCAAAGGTTTTGTCAGCGCTACCAAAGTGTTTTTTTCGTTTTTTCTGTGCAGTTAAATATTTGCGTGAAAACCAACAGAAATGACGGTGAGTTTAACCCCTTATGGACCAAGCCCGAGTTAACTCGTTTTTCTCCTCTACAAAAAAAAAAAAAAAAACAACGGGAAAAACACTTTGGTAGCGCTGACAAAACCTTTGGTAGAAAAATGACCCAGCAAAAGACTTTAGTTGGGCCAACCAAATTTTTTATTCACCCAGCAAAATCTCTTCAGTTAAGCATAAAAAGCCCCTTTGGTTGGCTCAACTAAAGTCTTTTGCTGGGTAATTTTTCTACCAAAGGTTTTGTCAGCGCTACCAAAGTGTTTTTTTCGGTTTTTTCTGTGTAGTCCATTTCACATCATTCCAGTCTCGTGATTCCGAATAAACGAGATTATCGATGAAAAAAAAGACAAGGTTCGGTTAAGCGCCTTCAATTCTTTGTATAGGCAATTCCAACTCTCCCGAGTACGAACAATTAACTACCTTCCCTGTGTAAAAGAAAGAGTGGTGATGTTCTTTTTAACTAACCTGGTCTTCAAAGGGTTAATAAAAAATCACGAAATTCACTCGAAAACGTACAAAATGACTTTGAAGTTTAATATGCGTATAATACAATTGAGAGATTCCTACAGTGGCGGCTCGTGCAATCTGACAACCGTGCACTTTTGCCATTTAAACGTATGCAAAAAGATCGATACTAGGTGAGGCGCTGCGCCTCACCAAGTAATCGATTATTTTACACAGTTTTAAATGGAGGAAATCCATTGTTGCCAGATTGCACGAGCCGCCGCTGGATTCCTATCTAATTTGAGGCTTTCCTCCGGGTGTCTTTTTTCTATATCTAGAAAAAACACTCTACGCAGATGAGAGTGTTACAATTTACAAACATAGGCGCGGAAATAGGTTATAAATTAAAGAGGTATGCTCATTGCTCATTTAACTTCGCGCCACGAAATCAGTAGCGCGCAGTTCAAAATCCAGATCCAAGATGGCCGGAAAAAGCAGAAAACATTGTATACTCTTTCCAGAAAACATCGGGCTATTTTCTGCTTTTCTGGAGAGGGAGCCCGATGTTTTCTGGAAAGAGTATACAATGTTTTCTGCTTTTTCCGGCCATCTTGGATCTGGATTTTGAACTGCGCGCTACTGATTTCGTGGCGTGAAGTCAGATGAGCATACCTCTTTAATCTATAACCTTGGGTGGGGCCGTTGTTTTAAAAATTTCTAATAACCCGGCACTCTGTGTTCGTACAGTTTTTCCCCCTTAATAAGTAATTTTGTTAAAATTTTGTTAGGTCTTAATCCGAAAATGCCATTTTACATGGAAAAGTATGAGGCAAACGCGAAGAAAGTAGCCGAAAAATTGAAACAGAGCTCAAAATTGACGAACGATGATCATCTTTTCAAGAAACCACTACCGCCGAAAAGATTAAGGCTAAGAAGAGATGTTGAAAACATTGAGGTAGATAACACCAGCAGACATGATTCCACAGTCCCTAGCATAGTGAAAGTTGACCAACAATTTTGTGAAGGCATGGATACTATAGAATCCATGGGTTTAGCACCAGAGGCAAGTGATGGGAGCGAAAATAATTTAAGAAAGCTGGAGAATTTTTTGAAAGATCCGAAATCGAAATGGACCGTCATGAATTCAAATCGATTTCAGCAAGAAGACTCACAGAACTCCCCCTCGACAATTTCAAAGGTAAGAGATCATTCAGTCTGTTTGTTTGAAGACCATCGAATTATGACCATTTGACCAAAACCGACTCTTAAATTAAGGGATAGAGCCTCATCAAGCGTAGGATAAAACAGATAGATTTGCGGTGCACTTTTTTCAAAATCCGATTGTTTCCTGTCAAAGTAGAAATATGATTGTGACTCTCTGTATAAAACTATATTGAAACGATTGGGTACCTATATTGATAAAGACAGTATAGATTCAAATATGCGTTGAAAATGCCCTAGGGCCCTCTAAATCCAAGTTTTGACTAAATTTTATGTCAAAGCCTTATTTTTTTTCTTTTTCTAAAAATGCCTTGCTGTTTCGAGTATTTTAGATTCCTAGTTTTTTAAATTACGACTTTTCAAATATGGTCTGACATGAGATAGTCTAAAAGTGGCCAAAAATCAGAAAGTAAACTCATCAATTTTATCAATTATAAAATTTCAATACCCATTTTATTCACAGAGCTAAAACTTTTTTAACTAGTAATGGAGTTGCTGCAAACTCTTGCTACATGCGCTTATTAAATTCGATTTGGATGTAGAACCCTGCAAAAATGACGATAAGTGCACTGAAAAATCACGAAATCCACTACCAAAATCATGAAATGCTTTCAAACGCGAGATCGTATTGGCTGTAGTGACCGTTTTTTACATTGAACATATGGGAGGCCCCTGCTGACACCTGATTGGCCAACGCAACCCACAAATTACTTTGATTATGGAAGCAAAGAGTTGAGGGTTATGTTGTGGGTTGCGTATGTTCAATGTAAAATGCGGATACCTCCGCCATTACGCTCTCGCGTTTGAAAGCATTTTGTGAGTCTGAGAGTGGATTTCGTGATTTTTAGTGCCCTCATAGTCATTTTTGCAGGGTTGTACATACGGAACAACTATTTTAATAAGCCTGTAGCAAAAGTTTGCAGCAGCTTCATTCAAACCTATAAAAATGTATCAATGGAAAGCTTTAAATTTGCCTTGGAAGGCCAAAAACAATGATTTTCGATTACTTTTTTCCACTGATTTTTTGAATTTTTTTCTAGAACTCAGACCATAGTACGTGCAACGTGAGTGAACAGCATTATTGGCCTTAAATACAACTAATTAGGTTTTGCAAACACTTGCTGCAGTAAAGGCGGCTGGCTTTGCATATCTGTATCTTTGCAGGCGCGTTTTGAAGACATTTATTAACACGAGTCTTAAAGGTCCTTCAAAGTAATCAGTTTAGGGAAAAATATTTTGTTCTCTTTCACAGAGCCTCTATTCCCCCACGCTTTCTCCAAAGTTGAGACCAAGACCCGTTTGTTCCAAATGGGCTGAATAAGTTTAATAATTTAAAAAAAATGTATATATTTTGATTTTACTCCCTCAAAAATGGCATGTTTAATTACTTGTGTTAGGAGTTTTAATTTGATGAGCCACGCAAAAACACTTCATGTCAAAAAAAAAACCTTCGTTTTTTGCGTTTTTTCGAAAATTTTATAAAAAAAATGAGTCTGATTCTGGTTATTTTGATCCTGCATACTTCAAATATATTTGTTTTTTCTGTTTGCAGAGTGAAAAACTAATTCTGGATGATGGACAGAACCGATCCCTAAGTGATGAGGAAATATCCGAGTAAGTTTATTCACATTTTAATTGAACTAAAAACTTCATAAGTATGTTTCTTTTGTAACGGTTTAGAAAACAGTTTTGAGAATAGAATAACTACCCCCTTTAAGTTTTCAAAGACGGTCATCTTGGGAATCTTGGGATGGGACTTCAAGGTTGTTGTCGCAGAATTTCACTTCAAGATCAATGTGCGATATTGCTGTTGCAAAAACACGCAACAAAATCATTCAAGAATCAACTTTAAGTTTTGATAATCATCCTTTGTAACCTTCTCTGTCTTTTTACGTTAGAACGCATATGTTAGAAAAGGATAGTATAGAGGGGGCGAAAATCACGTGACGTGACAGGACTGCCCCTGATCTGGTTTTAACTTCGCGAATTCTACATTAAATTAATCAGATTTCTGTGAGGCGGTTTTCGAAATTTATAATTCAACATTACAAAGATCTATGAATGAGGGGAGTAAACGAATTTGCATTCTAATGAGGAAAGGGAGAGAAGGATAACTTACTGGATCCGCCAGTAGAGCTCCCCGGGGATCTGGAAAATGGAAAGTCTGGTCTGACAATTTTTTTATGATGAAAAAAATGTAAGGAATATTGATATTCAGGCACTCACCAGTATACAAAAATGTGTTCACCATTCAAGCAATTCATACATACCTGGCTGCTTTTTTGAGGTTAGAACCGTCTTGGTATACGAATACGTACACTTATGGAAAGTGAAACGTTGGTGAAATGCAAAATCGTGATTTATCCTCTCCGCATACGATTTTCAACTCTTTCTTTACTTCGTAGACGTGACTAAGCCTAAAACTGCCATTACTACTTTTCCAATTTTGGTTGAACTTCCAAAAAACCAACCAAATACTCGATAACACCGCATAAGCGGGCCATGAGCTTACATATATCAAAACGAACATAACCTCCCCAATTTTAAGCAGAGCAGCCGGGTATGAGTAGAGACGATATTGGTCCGCAAGAGTAGAAATATACCTATTGTTATAGTGAGACAGTCGAAACTTATTATTACCAATCAGATGTTGATTTCACCTTAAAAAAAAAAAAAAAAAAAAAAAAAAAAAAAAAAAAAAAAAAAAAAAAAAAAATCCAAGCTAATGTGATCCCTCCCTGGATTTTGATAGAAGCTGAGCAACTTCAGCTCCGTCAGATTCGGCGCGTGCGATTTGGCGACGTTCCTTTTTCCCATCTAAACACATTAAAAAGTTGGCGAAATGAAATTAAGAAAATACATTGTTGCCAAATTTTACGCCTCTCCACTGAGTTCCCTCTTCTTTCTTTACCTTCGATCCCCACTTCGACTAAGATCAGAGAAAAAATAAGAGAGACCCAGTCCTGCGTATGATGTTGTGCTTTCGTGTTATGAAAGTGAGGCAAATTAAGCGGCCTCATTTTTTTTCAGGGCCTCAACAAAAGAACAGCCAACTGTCACCTACTGTTGAGTCATAGGCGGACCGTATCAGGGGTTAGGGGGGCTATAGGGGGGGCCCCACTTTTTTTGGGCGGAGGGGCTAAAAATCGGGAGAAAGTCACCACTTGAGACTTTAGAAACAAAAAAAAAACACTTTTTAGCCCCCCTCCCCCACTTTTTTTGGTCCCGGTCTGCCTACGTGTTGAGTTGTTCCAATCAAAATTCATCTAAAATTTCGATTTTGAGTCAACATTTTTAATAAACCAGGGTATGCGATATTTTGAAACAGTGGGATTGTTGCAAACTTTTACTACGGGTGATTTAAGGGCTGATTTGAATGTATATTTACTTGCAAAAATCACGATGGTAGCACTAAAAACTTACGAAATATACAACTAAACTCATGAAATGCTTTTATAGACGGTTTTAGTGCGAAGCCAACCAACGGTTAGCCAACAACCACAACAAATGCACTCATCGCGGTAGCAATCGGTTGTGATAAAACTCGCGTAGCGTTCCAAACTATCTCACTCACTCTCCCGTGACCCCCATGTATATCCATCTTTTTCTAGTTTCGAAATTCGTATACAGGGCCTTGTTTTACCATATATTATTATCAAAATCGCATTAAAATGCCTCAAGGAATTTATTTCTGCTATAAAATTTAACAAAAGATGTCTCTATGTACGATTTTTAAAATTAGAGTGAGATGGCAGTACATAGGGGTTACGTAAGAGCAAGAGAGACAGTTTGTCTTTGTTTGGAAAGCTCATCGCCGGATGCCGCTATTAGGTACTAAAACCCTCTATTATTAAGTGGGATTGTAATGACGGCATTGGGCACTAATAATTCATCGCCAAATAACGGTGACGTGACACACACTGACACACACACTCACACACAGCCCTATAGCCCAGCCGTAGCGTAGGCAGGAATTTGTCTTTCTCTCTCTTCATCCATTTGAACGCATTTGTTAGAAAAGGATGGAGAGAGGGACTGTCACGTGATTTCAGTTCCTGTCCCTGTCCTTTTCTAACACATGCAGTCAAATGGACAAAGAGAGAGAAAGATAAATTTCTGGCTACGGCTAGGGCTATGCCGTGACACAGCTAGGACACAGGTATATAGCAAAAATAATTAATCTTTTATTGGCTATTCCTTGATGGAGTGTAACAATATTCTCAGACAGGAATCTCTAATGACCTGCGTGCATGCGCAACGTCGCCATTACGATCGCGTGTAATGGAGCTGTTGCAAACTTTTGCTACAGGCTTATTAATAGTTGGTAATGGGGTATTACCCAGTAAAAATGACGATTAGCGCATTAAAAAATCACGAAATCCACTCCGAAACTCACAATATGCTTTTAAACGCGAGACCGTAATGGCGGCCGGGGCCGCGGTTTCCATTGGGGTTCCCTATCTTCAATCAGCGCCATCTACACGAGATGTTTTCGCAACACCACACAAAAAGAAGAAGAAGCAAACAATTGCCATAAGAAAACCGTGGCCTCGGCCGCCATTACGGTCTCGCATTTAAAAGCATTTTGTGAGTTTAAGAGTGGATTTCGTGATTTTTTAGTGCGCTATTTGTTATTTTTACAGGGTATTACCCCATAATCAACTATTAATAAGCCTGTAGCAAAAGTTTGCAACAGCTCCATTATACTAATTTTTTGAGTTTAGGAATGGGTTTTGTAAGTATTTTGTGCTACCAGAAATATTCTT
The DNA here is from genome assembly GCA_011764245.1 of Trialeurodes vaporariorum. Taxonomy (NCBI): domain Eukaryota; kingdom Metazoa; phylum Arthropoda; class Insecta; order Hemiptera; family Aleyrodidae; genus Trialeurodes; species Trialeurodes vaporariorum. The sequence goes on along the minus strand of VMOF01000013.1, from coordinate 34,910,494 downwards.
GCTGGTTTCTAAATTTTTATTAACCTTTGAATTTTGGACCCATAAAGGACTCTTGTCGCAAACGTTGAGCTAGGTTTCTTTATGTCTGATGTCTATGTGTCTCTGACAATGATAGCTACGCCATTCTATGTTGATGTCTTTAATAGCGTTCTAGAATGGGGCTGTTGCACACTATTGCTATAAGCGATTTAACAGTCGATTCTGGTGTAAAAACCTCGAAAAATAACAATGGCAGCACCATAAAAACTTCCGAAATCCACTCTTTGACTCAATAAACGCTTTTATTTACGAGGGCGTAATGGTGGCCGAGGGCTGTAACAATGGGAGATTCCTATCTTAATTTTGTCACTCTTTCTATGCTGACAAGGATGATTCACAGACTAATTAGTCATCAGAGTGATGATCCGCATCCGATGAATGATACCGCAACACCTAGTGACACCGGTGTAAAATGAAAGTCGTCTCTTATTGGTCACTTCTTGATGGAGTTACAGTATTGTTAGATGGAATCTCCCATTGTTACTACCCTCAGCCACCATTACGCCTGCGTAAATAAAAGCGTTTGTCGAGTTTAGGAGTGGATTTCGGAAGTTTTTAGTGCTGGCCAGTGGCGTACGCAGTATTTTTCTTGGGAGGGGCTCGCACTGATGAGCATTTGACTGAAAATTGTTCCCCCCTTCCCCTCCACCCACAAAAATCGGAGGTCTTGAGGGATTTAGCCCTCCCCCCCCCCCCCCCCCCCCCCCCCTTCCCCGCGTACGCCACTGAGTGCTGCTATCGTTATTTTTTGAGGTTTTTACACCAGCATCGAATATTATATCGCTTATAGCAAAAGTGTGCAACAGCTCCTGAGCCCCATTTACCGGAGCGTCGCGTCGTTCAGTGGAGCGAGTCTATGAGAAGGGTCGGACATAGAATATATTTGTATGACTAAACATGCAAATTTGAATGTTTTACCCCAAGGTACTTATATTTAACAGGTATGAAGCGTTTTTTTATTCTCCGGAATCCCCACCGGTGCAATAACCCGGAGTTTTCGGAGCTGCTCCGAAGCTGTCTGGTGCAGCACCGGTCACGTGTTGAAGCTCCGGAGCTCCAGCTCCGGTGCATCGGTCTGCAACTCCGATACACTGGAGCTTGCACCGGAGCAGCTCCGGGCGCATCGCACCGCTAATAAAACAACACTTCGGTGCGCACCGGTGCTGGAGCCCCAGAATAAAAAAAACACTCCGGAGCACTGGAGCTGCACCGGTGCGCGCTCCGGAGAATAAAAAAACGCATCAGTCTACTCGACTTGCCTCCCGCGTCATCTTCAGTGGCGCGCAGTTTAAAAAGCATTCCAAGATGGCCAACAAAGGAAGAAAACATTGTATACTCTTTCCAGGAAACATCGGGCTATTTCTGGGCTATTTTCTGCTTTTCTAGAGAAGGAAGCCCAATGTTTTCTGGAAAGAGTATAAAATGTTTTCTTCTTTTGTCGGCCATCTTGGAATGCTTTTTGAACTGCGCGCCACTGAAGATGACGCGGGAAGCAAGTCGAGCATACCTGTTAAATATAAGTACCTACTCTGGTTTTACCCATCAAAAAACAAACAGTGCGGAAGGATTCGTAAAAGAAACTTTACAATAAAACCAATGAAACCACTTTGACACTTTTATGTTTCGTACTTACAAAGATATACGCATTTAAAATCGCAACGTCATGTCCGGCCTCTCCAGTTGGCGAGGCGTGAAATTTGGCAACAATGTATTTTCTCCATTTAAATTCACCAAAAAGGTCGAACTCTTCGTTCATCGGCGATGACCAAGCATTTCGACCTTTCTAATGTGTTTAAATGGGAAAAAGGAACATTGCCAAATCGCACGCGACGTTATTTGCCACTGGGCCTCTCCCATATTGACTCGCGCTTCACTGTGAGTCGCGTCGCGTCGTGTGTTGCTCTGATGAAAGAAAGATTATGTAAAGCAATAATTCCAACATATAAATGCTGATGTGTGATATATTACAACACAGAACTCTGTAGTCTTTGCACCGGTCAGATATTCCACGGTGAATACCGGTACTTCATCCGTTTGCATTTGTGGATCCTTTGGGTTTTCGCCGTTCGCGGCCTAGGCGAACTTTACACTCGAACCAATTTTGCCCTCCCTGCAGGCTGATTCTACTCATTTGGACGAGACGAGATAGCAAGAAACGACCAATCCCATTGGTTTAAACGGCGTCACGTGACAGATTTGAAGTCATTAGAGCGGGATCGCAGCAAGCTCCGAGTCATAATTTTGAAATGAATGACTCGGAGCTTGCTGCGATCCCGCTCTAATGACTTCAAATCTGTCACGTGACGCCGTTTAAACCAATGGGATTCATCGTTTCTTGCTATCTCGTCTCGTCTCGTCCAAATGAGCAGAATCAGCCTGCAGAAACCCCAATTCCCAGTAATTTTTCAAAGAGGTTGTACTCGAGGGTTTATACTGCCCCCGGCTAAAGCTCGGCCTTTTTCTTGAGTTTAAATCGAATAAAATACAATGATGCCAGATTGTGCACAGCGGTATTATACACTATAGACGGTTTTAGTATGCGCGAAGTCAACGGTTAGCCAACCAACCACAACAATGCACTTATCGGTCGCAATCGGTTGTGATAAAACTCGCGTAGCGTTCCAAACTATCTCACTCACTCTCCCGTGACCCCACGTATAGTTTCGAAATGCGTATACAGGGCCTTGTTCACGACATATTATTATCAAAATCGCATTAAAATGCCTTGAGGAATTTATTTCTGCCATAAAATTTCACAAAATAAGTCTCTATGAACGAGTTTTGAAATTAGAGTGAGATGACAGTATGAAGAGGTCACGTGAGAGCGAGAGAGACAAACCGGCCTTGTTTGGAATGCTCGTCGCTCATCACCTAGAGTCCCTATATATGAAACTCATCATCGGCAGTCGCCATCACTAAAACCCTCTATTACAGCTTGTCATTAATGAAGCTATCATTCACGCGAGTTTCAGGATGATGCAACACGTCGGTGACTTCAAATGGTTTTTAGAAGATACTACTGATTCTACCAAACAAGTGAAACCCTTGACAGCCTCCTCATCCGTCACTCCAGCAGCAGAAGGTACAGATACTAATCAATAGCTTCACTTACATTGACTGATCCAAAAGTGGAACACGGGGGTACCGGTACCTTAATTGCCCCTGCCCCCTCTCTCCCCACAATCCCCCAAAACAGCATTTTTTTCTAAACAGTGGTCCAACAGTGCGCTTTCTCGGATGCTGCAAATTTCAATCACAAAGGCGTGCCTCCCTTCCTCCTTTTTCTCTACTCCCTCTATCCCAACCCCCCAGAAAATTTTTATGGATCCACCACTTTCACTTTAATGATAGAGCTCGTTTCAGAAGTGTAGGCGCATCTAAACCATAATCTTTGGCGATTTTTCAATTTTTATTCCTTCAAATCAATACCTAATTTGCCCCTGACTTTATTCTTTTGTGTTTAAAGTTTTCCTTATTGAAAAGTGAACACTCAATTCAATTTATATTCATTTTCATCGAGTAATATCAGAAATAATGTTGACTAATTCCAAAGATTATCGGTCTAGGTCCGCCTACACTTCTGAAACTACCTCTAGACAGTGTCCCAATTATCCATGTATTATTTCATTGGCCACCAATGAAAAATTTTTAGGAGGGATTTTAGACAAAACGAGTTGGTCTAGTTTTACCGGTGACATATAAGCTCAATAAAAGCTCGGATTTTTAAAAGCACATATCCATTCTAACACACAAATAGTAACTCATCAACCAAAAAAAGGAATGACCATCACTTTTACCATGCGTATTTTGACCTATTTATTGATGCGTTATTTTGTCTGTTCATTTTCTCTAAAATAATTTCCACTCGAAAATTTAATCTAAGCAAAATAGTGTATCTGTTTCTTCTATTTTAGATGAAAAACTCCCAGGAAAGCGGTATCCTAGAAGATCAGTTACCGTAAAAAATTACACAGAGCCTGAAATACCGGACGCGGATATGTTCATATGTAAGTTTATATGATTAATAATTATTAATTATACAAGTATTATTGACGAGTAGGTTGACTTGAAAGCTAGCTGATTCGGTATTATTTTTGTAAGTACTTTGAAAAAGAACGTCCAGATAATGCTCGCGACTCAGACACTATGGTACCTATTTTGAAACCACCACGAGTAAATACACAGTCTGCCCATAAATACTGTCACACGCAAAAACGCTCTTTTAGAAAAAACGGCTGGAAAAAAGTATATTTATAACTATAGGTACATATTTTAAAAGGTCATATCCTTATGCATCCAAATCTTTTTGCAGATTTGAAAAATGTAACTACAGCGCATAAATGAGCAAAAATAGTGAGACAAAGTCGAAGTGCCGATTTACGCTCGATTATTGCATTTTGATATCCTTGACGCGCTAGCGTTGTTGTCAAGATAACGATCTGAACCCCCTTGATTACAAGCTATGGGACGTTGGTACTCGAAGAAAAAACTTGCAAAAAACGCCACCGTAAAAGCTAAATGAGAAAGCTTAATAAGCTTAAGCCGTTAGAAAGCTTAATGTCAGCATCGTCGAAGCCGCCCAAAAAATCCCGTTGGAGACCATTCGCGCGCCAATTAATCAATTTCCCGCAAGGTTAAACAAGTGTGTTGAGGTCAATGCCCAATGGTGGGCACTTTGAGCACTTGTTGTGAGGTAATTTTTTTTTTTATCCATCTAGCTGTTATTTAGTAAGTACCTACCTATTAAAGAGATTTTGCCCCATTCCGCCATTTTCCCCTCATTTTTATTTATCTTTTTCTCGCCTAAAAGATGTCGAGTAACTAACGAAGAATCGAGCGTAAATCGGCACTCAACTTTGTATCACTATTTTTGCTCTTTTGTGCGCTGTAATAAAACAATTTTCAAATCTGTAAAATATTTCGATGCGTAAAGATATGACCCTTTAGAATGTGTATAATTATAAATACGTTTCTCCAGCAGTTTTTTTCTAAAACCACGTTCTTGCGTGTGACAGTATTTATGGGCAGACTGTGTATGCACGTACACTTACCTATCAAAGAGCTGAGGGAGAGCTGAGGCCTTCTCTCTCTGTCTCTGCCTCTGTCTCTGTCTCTCTCTCTCTCTCTCTCTCTCTCTCTCTCTCTCCCTCTCTCTCTCTCTCTCTTTCTCTCTCTGTCTGTCTGTCTGTCTGTCTGTCTGTCTGTCTCTCTCTCTCTCTCTCTCTCTCTCTCTCTCTCTCTCTCTCTCTCTCTCTCTCTCTCTCTCTCTTCCTCTACCTTTCTCTCTCCCTCTCTCTCTCTCTCTTCCTCTACCTTTCTTTCTCTCACTCTCTCTCTCTCGCTAGGGGTACGATTAAAATAGGAATAAGTAAACTTGTTTCTAAAAACACCGGGCGAATTAAGATATTACATCGATTATGATATATGTTTTGCTGTCCAAATGTTTTGTCTGTCTGTCTCTCTCTCTCTCTCTCTCTCTCTCTCTCTCTCTCTCTCTCTCTCTCTCTCTCTCTCTCTTTCTCTCTCCTTCTCTCTCTATCTCTCTCTCTCTTCCTCTCACTCTCTCTCTCTCGCTAGGGGTACGATTAAAATAGGAATAAGTAAACTTGTTTCTAAAAACACCGGGCGAATTAAGATATTATATCGATTATGATATATGTTTTGCTGTCCAAATGTCAGTCTAAAGACGTTTTAATGTGTGCATTTGCATTAGGTATATATATGTGTTTAAGGAATGAAGTGATCTGTCTTTCATTATAAAAGATGGTACATTTTTTCTGTTATCAATGGTTATTTCAAAAAATAAATTGAAGTTAAGGAGGTCTTTGGAATTGATAACGGTGAATCAAACATGTCATGTGATCAGAAAAGCACACATCATTTTTTGTGGGCCTTTCCTCTGAAGATTTATCAAATCATTTAAAAATATATATCTCAGTATGCTTCTTGAGAATGCAGGATTTTACAACATCCATGAATGAGTTTCACGATTCAATTTTTGATTTGTTTTCAATTGCTTGCTCTCGCTGAAATAATCATAATTTTTTCTTTACTCCTTTTTATCTCACCTCAGATTGTGATTTCTGTGAAAATGTTCACGAGGGTCTGTGTCCAAGGCATAAAGAAGTTGTTCATGTAAAAGATACGGAGGTAAGTAATTTCCTTAAATTACTAATTGTAGAGGCCCCTAGCGCCTTCTTCCATGTAGCATGGATTGAAATTTATCGCAAAATAGTCTTCAAATTTTTGCAATTTTATCATCCTGACCATATAAGTATGTAGTTTCAAACATATGGCGTAAAATTTGTAACGAAATGGCAAAACAATTAAAACTTTTTGGAGCTGGCTTTTTTTCTGTCCTACTTTTTGCCTATGTGTCACTTCCACTTATGCTTATGTGTCTATTTGTCAACAGTTGCAACTTTATTGCAACTTGAGGGTGGATAATTGTCCATCTGTTGTTAAAAAAATGTCATTTTATTGCTATAAATTTCGACATTTAGATTGAAAAATGCTGCAGGGGCTGTGGCCATGCTTGGTAGATAGAAGCATTGGATAATTTCAATACAGGCCTGGCCTTGGTGCCCGGTTCTTTGTGTTTATTTGATCATTTTGGAAAATATTGTGAATGCAAAAATCAGATGCTTAGATATGCTTAAAAATCAGTGTTTGAAGTTATTTGATGCCTTCGACGTTGATTTTATTTTGCATTTTAAGGTGATTCTATGGCAAACTCCCGAAAATTTTAATCCGATAGATGGCGTTACTTGTCGCTGGCTCCGAAAATAGCCGTTTTTTGACGGTTTTCGGCTGATTTCTCTGAACAGACGAATAAGAGACGAAAAATCGGAATGTCAGCACCTGCTTAATTTTTTGCTTGATTTTTTGAGCCATAAACGGGCCAAATTGGTTCTAAAATAAAGGCGAAAGTATGCAAAGAAAAAATCACGTGTTATTTGGAGTTGTATCAGTAAAGATTACAGGTTTCTGTTTCACCTGTAATCTTTACTGATACAACTCCAAATTACACGGGCTTTTTTCTTTGCATAATTTCACCTTTATTTTAGAACCAATTTGGCCCATTTATGGCTCAAAAAATCAAGCAAAAAATTAAGCAGGTGCTGACATTCCGATTTTTCGTCTCTTATTCGTCTGTTCAGAGAAATCAGCCGAAAACCGTCAAAAAACGGCTATTTTCGGAGCCAGCGACAAGTAACGCCATCTATCGGATTAAAATTTTCGGGAGTTTGCCATAGAATCACCTTAACGGGGCTTCATATTTCACGACTGAAGCCAAGTTCTTGGACACTCTTGACTTTCGTTTGTTTTGGATGCATAGCGTTCTCTCCTTCTGTTTCTCACTCTATCTTTCTGATTTGTCTTAAATGCACACAGCATTGTTCCAGCAGGAAAGATGTACGGTATAATTATTTGTAATGACTGACAAGGGGAGGCTCAGAAGTCGCCGCCTCCGATTTTGAAAACGATTGCACGAAAGTGTAGCTAAAGGAAAACTATTAGACCCGTGTTTCTCACTTTTTGCCAATGGGCCTTCCTAAAGCGTCAGGAAGTTTTGAAAGTTGCCGAAATGCACGTAAAAAACCCGAGCGGAGAGCGTTCCGAATATTTACGTGAATTTCGGCAACTTTCAAAAAATTCCTGACGCTTTAGGAAGGCCCACTGGCAAAAAGTGAGAAACAAGGGTCTAATAGTTCTACTTTAGCTACATTTTCGTGCAATTGTTTTCAAAATCGGAGGCGGCGACTTCTGAGCCTCCCCTTGTGAGTAGATATTTTGGCTGTTCAATCCACTCTGCAGAAGGTGAATGATTTTGATCGGGGAAAATACAGAAAGAAAGATACTTAGTGTTACTTAAAAAACTAATAAGATTTTAATAAAAAAGAGCGAAGGTTGTTTACCTGCTCAGGTTTTCTGGATAATTGCAGGCAATAAGTTATCGCCTGATGGCTAATGGCTGGATATTACGTCTGCTAAACACCCAAAAATAGTTATAATGGTGGGATTAAATGACCCAAATATTTTTGAAAACAAATGAAAATCGATTTCTGAAATACCCTAAAAAATTGACGTCGGATTAATTTCGCGCCGTCGATGCTAAAACAGAACTATATGGGCGTTGAAAAAAAAACTCTATCGAACCCCCGTAAGAATTTGGGAATAGACATGGATTTGTGAAATAAATTGTTGGACTATTGGCAGTATTGCTGATACAACAAGGTAAGAAGTACGTAAAAATGTAAAAGGAGTTCATGCCAAGTAAAATATTATATTTACTATGTTTTCCTTACGTTGTAAGTCCCTGGTGTACATCTTAACATTTGAATGTTTTTATTCTAACCAATCACAGATCCCGAAAGATAAAAAAGATGAGTTCCGTGCTCTTAAAACTACTCCCCCAGGTTTAACAGTGATTTTCTCGTCCATACCGGCAGCAGGAGACGGGGTTTGGTCGACTGAGAAAATAAAAAAAGGAACTGTTTTCGGTCCTTACGATGGTGTATTTAGGAAGAACGTTGAAATCGCCTCTAATGACTACAGCTGGGAGGTAAAATTAACGCTTTCTCTTGTATTTACTTGAATTTTTAATGGTTGGCGTCCTCTGAAAATACCTAACGGTTTCTTTTTAAGTCACAGCGACAGCCTCTCAAAGTTAGAGTTCAACGTTCAATTAGCTGAGTAAATTTTATGACAGTGAGGATCCATCGATCCATCAATACTTTCTACATATAAACACGAATCTTTGGAAGTGTGTGATGCATTAATTTTTAATGAAAATACAATCAACCCATACAGTGCAGAAGAGAGAATCGTTAGGATACGAAGACCAAATTCTTTGTTTTTATGAAATTGAAAATGTTATTATTAAGACCGTGAATTCGTGAATACTTACCTGAAAACCATCCACTGATTTCCAGTGCACGCCATTCTAGAAATTACGACATCCTTCCTGGACGACGTCCTTTCCGAATCTGTAAAAAAATGGGTCTTATTTGAAATATGCAATTTAGGCGGGTATTGAGCCCGCCCTCTTGCCGAAGATTGAAACCCCTCTTAAAGACGCCCGTCGCCCCCCTCTAAATAAGCGAACACTTGTTTGAGGGTTCTTCGAAAATCGAAGCCGTTTACGTAATATTTGTCTCTGATTTTTTTTTTTTTTTTTTTTTTTTTTTTACACACCCTGCATGTGTTCCCTTCCACTGTGTTTGACCAGTTGCATCACTCATAGATATTCTTTGCATTGTTATTAAATGTGTCGATACTAGAGTCCCTGTATATCAAAGAGTCTCGCCATATGGGGTATAGATTCTGGTTGGCTGCTAGATTTTAGGCTGTCACGGAGCTCGAGGAGGCGTTCTGTGTTATTCTCCATAAGAAGACCGTTGGAACGCACCTACCGAGGAAGCGTACACGCCCCTCAGCGAACCCAACCAATCAGAGTGGACGCCTCCTTCGAAATTCTTCTTCTTCATGCTTCACGTGGCGAGACTCTTTGATATACAGGGACTCTAGTCGATACAGCCACCCGTGCGGTCGCTTCGTGATCCGATCGTTCACTTTTGGTTACCAGCACCAAATTTAGTGGGTTGATGTATTTTTGGACGTAAAATCCGAATTTGACGGGAGATATTCGATCCGTGTGCGCCATCTTGGAAAATGTCAGCCAAAATCGGTTTCTGATGTTATCTTCCTTATTATTTAATATATTGAAAAAAGTTTTGAAAAAAGTTTTGAAAAAACCTTGTTCTTAACGTAATTTCCGACAAAAATATTCCTGAGCATTTTTTAAATGATAAATTTGTTAAATCAATATTGGACGTTTTTTTGCTTGTTTATTGCTGAACTGTTTTTTTTTTTTTTTTTTTTCATTTTTCCCCCGCCAAATTTCTAAACCGCGATTTTTACCATTTTCATTTATGTGAATATTTAGAATGATAAAAGCTATTCCCGTGCTCTTGGTTGGACTAGAGAGCAAGATGGGTGACAAATATCAGTTTCTTAGTGATGTTTCTCATCACGTAGAAACAGTAACGTGGAAGTGGGTACATGAATTGAGCAACATGAGCTTTTTGAGTCTTTGGTTTTTAGACGCACCGTAATAGGCTTGCTACTCAATAGAGTATACCTACTGCACCCCTTGTGATTTAAATGGCGAAATGAGCTTATTTGATGTCGTGATTTTTGGTTGTGCTCTGTTTTTTTTAAGGGGCCCCTGTACAGGGCCCCTTTTTGGAATCGTTCGGATGTACAATGTACGGCGCTCTCTGTTTCCACTGTAAATGAATGTATGAAGTCACGTGACGTTGATGCCTCGACTGCCCACCGCACTAAAAAGTTATTTTCAAGCCATAGAAGTAATCTTTTTGAATTATTCCGTCTTTTGTCACTGTTTCTCGGGGCCGTCATGAAGGTTTTTTCGTTTTATGAAACAATGGCCGATACTATTGTTTCACTGGAGAAAGGCATAAAGGTATCTTTTCTTGAATCGACTTTTACCGCGAAACTCGAACTAACCGCTTCTACGCACCAATCATATCGCCGTTCTTAACTTCGAGCTTCTGATGGATGTTCCGATCGGATTAGATCACCAATCTGATTCAGTTTTATGAATCGATTCAAGGTTCCGTGTTGCTGCGCACTGAGCACTGACCGATTCCATATTTCACAACGGTTTTCGAATCAACGGATCATGCGATCTCGGTCTTTTGATACTCGTTCGGGAGGAACGACACATTGTTACACCGGAAGTCAAATGCTTGTTCCAATTTATGGTATAGCAGAATGAGTTGAAAAATAAATGAAAGATACAAATGAAATAAGAGGAAAGATTCATTTTCCTGCACAGGGTTTTGAATAACCTAAATAAGGAATGGTTGAATAAAAGTGATTTTTTTTTTTTTTTTTTTTTTTAGTGATTTACTTGTGTACAGTTTGTGCGGACTTTGAAATAGAAATTAAATAAAACCTATTAGAAAAAAAAGAGAATATCATTTTCCGAGGGACCAGTCACAAGTGACAAAATAAAGACGTTTAAATGAATTGAATAGTTTAAAAAATGAAGTTAAAAATACGTGTATTTGATTGCAGCTAAAATATCGATTATCGAAAATACGTAGAGGAAAGAGAGGAAGGATTCAAGGATTCAGAATGATTTTGTAACTCTAATTCAACATCGGAATTTGCATCGGCTGCCGCGGATATTGCGGGAAACCAGTAAGTGGTCGAAATGACTGAAAGTATAATTAATAATAAAAAAAGGTGGGAATTTAGGTGTTTTAATAAGAAAAAGACCCAACTTCAAAGAAGCGGCAAACGCTCAGTACGTGGAGCCATGAAAACGGCTATTTTAGGTTTTACCGATGATCTTGATTTAAAGAGAGGCTCCGTTCGCTTCTTTTCTTGATACCGGGTTGGCACAGCAGAGATCTCGAATGGATCGAGTGTTAAGAAGCTCCGTTCGCTTGGTAGTTGATAGATAGCGCCACTGCAAGGATTTCGATTAGATCGAGAAAGAAGAAGCTCCGTTCGCTCGTAAGTTGTTCAGGCGTTTGCTAACAGAGAGCGCCACAGCAAGAGAAAGTTAGATGGGCGGGAGACTCCTACGTCGTCCACGACCTTGGGTTGATGGTGATAGGATGCTGGAATTAATTGCACAGACTAGGAGTTCTGAAAAGTACTTGCAATTAATTCCAGGTAGAGTTGAATCCTTGTCCAGATGTCCAGAGAGAAGAGTTGAGCTGCTTGCGACTTGATGCTTCGGCGTGTGCGCCAGGAATGACAAGATGTGTGGAAGACCCGTGGTATTTATACGGATTCGGGCATTGAAAAAATTGCAGATGTGCAAACGGAGCGCTGTGATTGACTGTTGGCGACTGTGTGTAGTAAGTCAACGAATGCGTTTGTTTTCGTTTAATTTCTAATCGAGAAAAATTTATATGTCAAAACTAATTATTTGGAAAAATTTATAAAGTTACGGAGAATCAAAATATAACAATATTATATTTTTAAATCATTTCTAGAATTAAATATAATCAAATAAAGCGAATGTTGCTGCTAGCGGTTTTGGCGCCAAATCTGTGGCGCGCGGTACGAATGGATGTAACCTTGAGTGATAGTACTTGAATTAACTGGATTGACATAAAAAATGAGTTTTAAGTATTAAATAAAGATGAATGTCTCAAAAAATCATACGAAATTTAGTGAATACGTGGATATAATTGAAATAATTTTAGCTTGATTAGAAATGAATAAAATTGAGAATTAAATTTGATGTTGAATTGCGTTCAGTGTGATCGAAAAATGGAGAGCGCTGATTGGCGCGAATTCACGGTGTCTTCGCTAGTCGAGAATTTCGCTCGCACAGCAGCGTCTTTGGCAGGCGCGGCCTCTGATTGGCGCGAATTGAAGAGTTGGTAGTTTGCTCATGATTGTAGCCTTGAAAAAGGCTGTTTTAAAATGAAGAGTTTTTAAACTGAAAATAAACTTTTGAATAATAATAACGAAAATAAATCTTTGTAAAAATTCAACTGAAAATATATCTATTCTTAAACACAGTTGTCTCGAATCATCGAAACGTCACGCTTTACTATTGGCTGTTCTATGACACGCGATAAAAAGTCGGCCGTTGCTAAGCAACGGGATGTACCCGGACGGTGTTCTAACCGAAAATCATATTCCATAAGCGCTAACTTCCATTTAACAAGGCGATTAGATGCATTGTTTAATGGAGTGTTATGTAAGTATATGAAAGGCTTACAGTCGGTCACTAAAGTGAATTTCCGCCCATACAGATATATCATAATGTACAAACATTAAACAACACGAAGTATCGAGACATTGTTTCTGATCCTTTGTTCAAAAAACACGATGTGGTCATTTTGTCGGAAGCAAACATAAAAAATTCAACCCATACCAAATTTCCACAGTTTAAGTACTTGACAGTTTCCGTTAAACGGTCAAATCTTAAGAGCACCAACATTATTTGTTTGAGCAAAGACGATCTGTATGTTGTTGCTTTCAAAACACTTAAAGACTCATCAAACATTGTTTCATTATTTGTTTTAAAAAAAGGACCATTGTTCATTGTCAGCGGATACAAATCACCCAATGTTTCGAAAAAAAAAATCGTTCAAACTCTCTCATATGTCACAAAATGTATTCCCTCAATGCTCAAATTGTTTTAATCGGAGATTTCAACTACAATAATTTAGTGGGTAATAATACGGCCTTTCTAGAAAGTGTTTTAATTAATCGAAAGTTGAAATCAGCATTACTCTCACTGGAGCTGTAACTACCATCTATAACAGCCAAATTGATGTTGTCTTTACAAATTTAAATCATCATAATGCTCAGGTGTATTTCTCTCACTTCAGTGACCATTACCCAATTTACATACAGGTACCTCAATAAATTTCAATTATCTCACCTGCAACATTTTGTTTCTTGTATTTCAATGTATTCTTAACGTCTTAATTAAAATACGGCTGTACCTTCGGCTTATATTTGTGGAAATTTATTCTGAAAATTTCATTTAAAATACAACTGTACCTACGATTCATTTATGCTATAATTCATTTTACCAACCGTATCCACAACTTTTTACCGGGTATTTGATATTCTGAAAAGTTAATAATAAAAAACTAATGCATGTTACCGTCACGGAAACACTAGGTTTCGGGAAAACTACTATACCCATCTTTTCCCTACACCTACTCAAACACACTACCATTCGGACGTTGTCGGGCCCCCTTTTCTGATGCAATCGCATCAGGACGTATGTCTTGTTTTTTTTTTATGCCAATTTCATTTGAAAAGTTAATGTTTTCCCAGCCACGACTGAATTTCGAGATGTTGGTAACTAGTAATTAGACGTTCATTGATTCACAATTTCTCAAAGTTATTCTATTTCAAAAATTTTTAACCTCACTTTCTGATCATTTCAAACTGCCCGATGCGGGATCAGTCTACACGACCTTAATGGACGGTTACACGTCAGTAAAAAACAGTCGTGAAGGCGTATTTTGGTGGGGTGGAATCATACAATACATTTAATAAATTAATTGTTACATGAGTATTTGATTGTTTATTACGTGCGTTTAGTGATGTGCAGTGGGAAATTCGAAGGGTTTGTTCTATGGTCCGTAGTGGTCTTACCCCCCCCCCCCCCCCCCCCCCCACTCGCCGCACACAGGTTCGGACCCGAACTTTTGCTGGATAAATTTTGTTAGAGATGGTGGAAGAGTCGAAGTGGTTTTTTTAAGATTGTCCGTAGTGGTCCTACCCTCCCCCCCCTCTCGCCACACTCAGGTTCGGACTCAAACTTTTGCTGGACAATTTTTTTTGAGATGGTGGAAAATTCGAAGGGTTTGAGATTGTCCGTAGTGGTCCCCCCACTCGCCACAGACAGGTCCAAACTTGAACTTTTGATGGACAAATATTTCTTGGAATGGTGGAAAATTCGAAGGGTTTGTCCTTAGATCGTTCGTAGTGGTTCTAACCCCTACCCACTCGCCGCACCCAGGTTCGAACCCGGATTTTTGCTGGACAATTTTTTATTGACATTATGGAAATGGCATTTGACTTATGAGGGACCAAAATAATTCAGTCAAATGGTCGTAAGTGCATCATAATATTGCATTTTCTCAAGGTGCGCCTCTCTGACACTGTAGTGTCAGAACTATCTGCTTGTTAAACATGAAATTCTGTGCTCTTACACAAAAAGTCGGAAGTATGAGTTGAGAGAGCATCAGGACTCATCATCATCTGGCTATAGATATCTTCTCAGCGATCTTAGTAAACGGCAGGCCAGAGGCTCCTACCTGTGTTGGTAGCAAAAGTCCGTGGCCGAAATTTGTAGGATGAAAAAAAAAAATCTCGTGAAAAGCTTTGTGAAGCTTTGCCTTTTTTTGTGTGGTGGAGCTCCAATTCGTTTTGAGAGGGTGGCACCCTTGCCAATTTCCGCTGAACCGTTTTTTTATAATTTAACATGAATTTGTTCCTATTTTAATTTAGTTAAGTTTACTTGTCGGTGCAATTTTTATTTTTAAAAAATATTTTCGTTTAGTAAAGCTCTAATTTAGGTGCCAACTTTCGACTCTCTGGTAAAAATGGCTCATAAAAATCCCTTGAGGCTTTGACCAAATCTCTATGCAACAGGGAATTCCATGAAATCATAAGGATCTCCACAAAAATATGTATGAAAACCCCTGAAAATCCTTCAGAGATATCCGTACAATTTCATGGAGATCTTTATGATTTCATGGAAACCCATATTGCATGCGGAGATTTGGTCAAGGATTTTCATTCACCATTGAACCAGGGCTTGTTTACTCAATACTTATTGGTAGTATTTTTTATATTTAAATGTCGAGAGAGTCAATTTTAGATACCGTAAGTTATGTATTTGAAACCACGTGCAATGTGGCAACTATTGATTCCCTCCATTGAAACTTAAATCAAATATTCCATCCTTTGATGAGGCAACGTGCCGCAACTACATTTAATTAGAGTCCCTGTATATGAAATACACCGAAAAAAAAGTGTTAAATTAACAACGGGGGTTGATAATTTTACAATCCAGTGTCGCAAAAAATCGTGACAGCTATATGTATTGTTAACTTTTGAAACACTTGGATTGCAAAATTGTCAAAACGGCTGTATTGGAGAATTAACAGAAAATTCAGCTGACACTTCAATCTGGATTGCAAAGATTTCAAAACGGCAGTTATGAAATAGCAAGTCTAAATGCTGATTGTTCAATCGGGGCTGTAAGTTTTTCTTTCTAAAAATATCTAAATTATATACACAGGTAGAAGGAACTTCAATCCAAAATGAAAACTTAACAATTTTGTGGATTGTCAAATTTATGATACAGATCTTCAGAGTGACATTTTGCTTGGATTGTAAAATTACCTATCTAGGATTATCTAATTTTTTTTTTTATAATTATTATTTTTTTTTATTTTCATTTTTTATTTTTATTTTTTTTTTGTTTTTGTTTTTTTGTTTTTATTTTTTATTTTTTATTTTTTATTTTTTTTTATTTTTTTCCCCCCCGGATGTCCCGGGATTTGAACCTGGGTAGCCGTGGTGATTGTCCAGCACTTTACCACTAGGCTATCACAGCAGATAATGATTCAGAGCATAAAATACGCATCTTAAGGCACAATTCCTTGCAGAGGAGCGTAAACTGCCGAGTGAGTACAAAACGGAAGAGTACTTCAAACTTTGTCAACCAGAGAGCGCAATCAAATGATTTTGCGTTCTAAAGATAAAATTTTACAATCCAAGAATTGATGATTTTTTATTCTAAATTGCACTTTTTACAATGCCAGATTCGGTTAATTTTACAATCCAAGGAATTGATGATTTTTCATTCTGAATTTCAGTTTTTATAAAGCCAGGTTTTGTTAGTTTTGCAATCCAAGATTTTGTCAATTTTACAATCCAAGAAATTGATGCTTTATCATTTTGAATAGCAGTTTTTACAATGCCTGGTTTTGTTAATTTTACAATCCAAGATTTTGTAAATTTTACCATTCATGATTTGCAAGATTTTCCATTTGTACAGTTAGAATTGCAAAAATTTAGAATGTGACTATAACAACGAGTGAAGAATGTAATTTCAGCAACATTTTTTAACAAAACTAACAATCCAAAATGATAAAACAACAAAATCTCTGGCCAGCTAACTTAGCACCTAGGTGTTTAGCATTTCTAACAAAATAAAATTGTTCGTTTATCTACGCACACGCTAAATTTTCCCAAAAAAGTAAATGCAAATTTTGCAAACAATGTTTTGTTGTTCCAGCAATTCCCTTTTTTTCGGTGTAGTCTTACCATGTGAAGCATAAAGAAGAAGAATTTCCAAGGAGGCTAAGAATTTCTAGAGATGAAGGGATAAAGAAGAAAAATCCGCTTTGAAGAACTGCCGACGTCTATTAAGATTTAGCTTTGTTCAAATGCGATGGATTAGTTTCCTCTTTTTCCTGATAAAAACAGCTTTTAGTTCCACCGTTCAGCAAAAATGATAGGGGTTGGTAAAGGTAGATCACGATCCTCCCCTGATTATGGTCGAACATAAAGTGGAAGTATACATGATATATACTTAAGGAAATCGAAGGTGATGAAAATAATGCTTCATAGAATTTATTTGTAACTTTGAATTTGCGAATTTATTTCTGCTGGCTAGATGTATTCAACAGTCTGATCGTTATTTTTTTATGTGTTTCAGATAAAAAAGGACAAAAAACCTATTGGATTCATTGATGGAAAAGATATGACTCAGAGCAACTGGATGAGGTTCGTTAATTGCGCTAGAAGTACTTCAGAGCAAAATCTGATCGCCTACCAATACAATGGCCAAATTTACTATCGATCCTTTGAGGACATACCTCCAAACAGAGAGCTGTTCGTCTACTACGGAGAGAAATTCGGGAAGCAATTAGGAATTGCGGACTTTAATGCCCCGAAAACATTATCTCGTAAGTTAATAAAACAATCTACTTTTTAACCCATTTATGCCTAGTGGTGCGAAAACGCACCAAAAAACACGGTGTTTTTTATACATTAATTCCCAAAAGATATTGTATGTGGCTAGTGGTGCGTTTTCGCACCAAGCGTTTTTGGCTATAAAAATGCATGGGAAAAAAAAAATGTGTTTTTGGGTCCAAAATGGACTAACTTTGAAAATTTCACGAAAATCTGAGACCAAAAATAGTTCTGGGCACAAATGGGTTAAATAAAAATAAAAAACATTATTAAAGGGAAATGGATCATGATGAATACCCTCGGCAAATACATTTGAAATAAGGTGTTTTTTGCGAAATCAACATTTTGGGGCTGGCCTAAACCATGGAATCGAGCCAATTCTGCCATTTAAGGCCCACAATTTTGATTTGACGAACAAAACCTTATTATTTCACTTGAAGGTGTAACACGTGGCACATCAATCGAAAGGTATTGATCTGCTCTTTTAGAATCTGTAAATATTTGTGAGGATTTAGCAACAGGGTGGTCACAAAGTCCTACTCAAAAAATTTCCAAAAAGCCACCATAGCTCAAAAATTGAGGGTTTTGGAAAAAAATTATGGGAGAAAAAAAGTCGGCAATCGCCTCTACTTGAAGAATATAAACAAATTTTTTTATCATTTGTTTTGGCGTTTTCTCATAGACATGTATTTTTATGCATAATCGAAATGAATAGAGTAACTAAGAGTTTGATATAATATTTTACCTGTATTGAGACGGATTTCGGAATAAGATGAAATGATAGAACAAATAAATGATGATAAGAGGAATCCAAATTGAGTCCTTTAACATAGTGATTCTCCAATAGTGAATGGAGAGAGAAATAGAAGATCGGTTTCTCTAACACAAAAGAAATCGAAGAAAGGAACAAAACATAGATTCCTTTAACACAGATATAAACTAAAAGAAGAAACAAAGCATAGATTCTTTTGGCACAAATATGTATGAATAAACAAGGAATTGAAAATAAATCCCTTTTCGTCGAGATGAACCCTTGAGGATATGATGCTTATTAATAGCTGTGCAGCGATCCACGTCACTCGAGAGACTATGACTTAACAAAGATTGAGAGAAAAAGACTATTAGCTGCCCCTCCAAATCGTCTCATTAGGCCGAGCTTAAGGAGTGACTTTCTTTGTCACTATGGTTTCTGTATTTGTCGTAACATACCGGCGCCCATTGAAATCCCTGATTCCAATTAAAGTGATTCTATGGCAAACTCCCGGAAATATAAATCCGATAGATGGTGTTACTTGTCGCTGGCTCCGAAACCAGCCGTTTCTTGACGGTTTTCGGCTGTTTTCTCTGAACAAACGAATAACAGACAAAGAATCGGAATGTCAGCACCTGCTAGCAATTAAGCTTAATTTTTTGTTTGATTTTTTGAGCCATAAACGGGCCAAATTGGTTCTAAAATAAAGGCGTAACTATGCAAAGAAAAAAACATGCGTAATTTGGAGTTGTATCAGTAACGATTACAGGTGAAACAGAAACCTGCAATCTTTACAGATACAACTCCAAATTACACATGTTTTTTTCTATGCATAGTTACGCCTTTATTTTAGAACCAATTTGGCTCGTTTATGGCTCAAAAAATCAAACAAAAAATTAAGCAGGTGCTGACATTCCGATTTTTTGTCTATTATTCGTCTGTTCAGAGAAAACAGCCGAAAACCGTCAAAAAACGGCTATTTTTGGAGCCAGCGATCGGATTTAAATTTCCGGGAGTTTGCCATCGAATCACCTTAACTTCGTCAAACCCAGTCTGTAAATGAAATCTGTTAAAATGACATAATGATGATGATCATCCTTACCGGCACAATGAACATAAATGTCTGACCAGTGCTGTAGGAAAATTAGTCATCTTCTAAAAAAGACCAAAATGAATAAATTATGGTTGTTTCAGACGGAAATATCTGATATTTTTCATTCCGATGAATGGTGGTGTGATGCAAATTCCATTTCCTTTGACTCCTTTGAGATAACTGGCCCTGGTAAAAATGACGACTATAACCGTTCCAAAAACGACTATAAACATAGTTGGCCAACTATGGATTATAGTTGGCCAACTATAGATTATAGTCGGCAACTATGTTTATAGTCGTTTTTGGAATAGTCGTATAGTCGTCATTTTTACCAGGGGAAACACTGATGAAAGGTTTGAGTGATTTCAACTTGCTATAATCACAACATGATTGGGCTAGAGCTGAGTTTGTCAAAGTGCTTTGCTCATTTATAATTAGATGATATCAGACTGGATAGACATATTTTGCTGAGAAAAGAGAGTTCACTAACCGCTTGAAGATATCTCAGCTTCGTGTTGTTAACATATTGATGCACGTAAATTAACTAGTTGCTTAGTTGTGTCTTTGAAGAAATTTAGTGAGAAGTGCTAAAGTTGGAGGCAGAGAACGTCACAGGAATAAGATCCGATATCTCTTCACTTGACAAATGATTTTGAGGTGGCGAAAGACTTTCGTGATTATTTTCATCAAATCGAAAGACTAAAGTCAAGCTGGTTCTTTCCGCTGCGATGTAATGTTAAAGATATGTTCCATTAGCACTTGAGTCGACGAAAGACACTAACTATTTTTCGTACGGAGAACTATAGGTATGCTCTATCGAGAAATGTTCGCACTTTTATTATTGACTCATTCAAAACGAATCAAAACGATGTTTTGTGCGTTCAAAAACTTTGAAGAAGCAACTTTTCATACAGCAACGACTCTGGCGAATAAAGCTGGAGTATCCTCTGTGGACTTTACATTGTTCTTATGAGCATTGATTGAACTATTGAACTGTCTTGTTCCAATATCTCGTGGTCAATCACAAATGTTTTCTTGTGGTTAGGTTACTTTGGCACCGAATCAAGAATAATATAGATCTCTGTTCACAAACATTCAGAAAAAAAACTGTATGAAGGTGTGCTCGTGCTTGATTCAACTTTGTCAGAAGTGTTATGACCGAGAGATGGCAATATAATTTAATAATAAGTAATAAAAAATGAAAGATGGAAAGACGCCATCAAGGCCAGTCATATGATGTTTTTGATAAGAGATAACAGAGAGCTGTGCAGGGTTGCAACCTGATGGCATCAACAACTACCAACTTAATATACAACAAGAGGCAAATCGGTGAAGGTTACACATAATTTTAGTCTTGAAAAGGAAGTGGAATACTTTGCAGTAACAAAGGGCTTTTGCAAATCAACATTGCAACTGGGCTTCGTTTTTTTGATTACCTTTCAAATACTATGCATATATTTCGTTGTTTTATTGAATGCGTTTCCAGAGCTTCATTTTATAACATTTCAATCAAGAATTTTCATAAACATGGAAGCTTCGCATTGCATATCATAACAGAACGATAAATTGTGGATTGTTGTAAAACTTGAATGTCAAGCGCCTTCAATGAACGATGTATGCTAAAACAAGTACCGCCAAGTAGAGATGGTCATCTACATACTTGATTTAAAATAACGTCCCTTGATTTTTATTCGGTAACTTCGCGTGTCAAAAGTATCAACTAATCAGAAATAAAGATGAGCTCGCTGTATATTTCCTTTTGGAAATGCCATCATCTTCCTTTCGAAGCATCAATGACACATCGTTGAAAAAGAGTTGTGTGAAAATGTTGTTTGACAATTAAAACACACATCTCTGATTTAATGTAAAACGATAGGTCCGCTAATTGCAGATCCTTTGGTGGGAAATCGGAGACCAACGAGAGAGCTGATAAATTTTGTGCGTAACCAAAAAATGAATATAATGTTTAACGTTTTTGTATCTAGATTCAATTGACATTGAATCTGAAATAGAAACTAAGTTTTCTTGAATATCATCGATTCTATGATTGTACTTGAGATTATTGACGAAGTCGCACATAGAACAAGTCCGTTCCGATCAAAAATTCCATTAATTACCTGATTTAAGGAAGCAACGGCACTTTAAACCATTTCAATATCACATCCGAGTATACTCGTTTCTGTGCCTAGATCTGCCACAGTATCGGTTTTTTCATTTACATTGAGTGCGATCCAAAATTGTTAACGTTTGAAAAATAATGTTTCCTCGAGCTCCTTCAATAAATTGTGTATGCAAAATCAGCACCGTGATGTACGAATATTCAACTACCCACTTAATTTGAGCGAGCGAACATTAATTTGCCTTCGAAGCCTGGCTGTTAAAGGGTTGCATTTTTTCATTGAGGGATACTTTTTTGAGCGTGCAGTTTAACTTAAAAGTATCTGAAAAATGTCTAACTGTCGAGAAAGCATTGACTTGAAATCGATGTCTTTTTATGGCCTTATCACTCAATTGAAGGAGCATTTGTATTCAAGGCGTCATATTTTTTGTCTCTGAGACAATTTTCACGTACAGATTAATTCTTTTTGAAGTAATGAAAATAGTATCCGTTCGTCCTTGTGATTATGAAAAGAACAGACTACGGTGCTTAAAAATAACTATGGTGACAGTGCCTTTAAGTTTTTACAGCGAAGAAAACCTATCAAAGACTAACTGGTCGGATTTAATTTTGTTAAAACTCAACAATTTGTAAAACTTGAGAATGTTGAAGTGAGAATTCGCTCCTGGGTTTCTCCAACTGGGAAGCTCATACATATGTATTAGATGAATGGTGTTTTTTCCCGAGCTCGCCATGTCTGTCCGTACATTTTTGTAAAACATAGCTATGCTAGAACTGGTTTTATTGGAGGAGGGGCCAATCCTAAAACATCTAACGTATTCACAATTTGCTTGACTTTAGTGGTCACATTTCTTACCAATGGAGCGTCACTATGGCTCATTTTTGAAGCTCGAATTGTTGTTGCATTTGCATAAAAACTATCAACTTTTTATTTTCATATTCATTTTTTGACTATATCAAAGTTCAATTGATAATAATTGAATTTGAATTTGATCATGCTGATTAATTGAGCTGCTTTACCGGTCACTGAAGCGCAAAGGTAGTGAAACTTCTGCATACGCGACAAAGAAGGATCATTAAGGATCAGAGCCTCAAACATTTCTTTGAAGCTGTCCCAATTCTGATAATAATCGCTGAACCTAGAAACGTCAGCAGGCCTCGAATGGGATGATGATCGGGTTCATTGGTGTTGCTGAGCAGAGCTGGGCAACCGAATATTCAGAAATAATGAAATCAGTCTGGCAACAGAGTTGATGCGAGAGATGTGACAACATTGCATGTTAAGAGGTATGATCAATTGACCAAATAATCTGTCGAATAATCTGACTATTGTGTTGCCAAACTAGATAATCAATTCGACGAACACTATTTTCCCAACTCTTTGCCGAAGAAAAAGTTGCTGATCGTTGATCGTGAATTGTTGACTTTTCAAGGAATTGGCAAAAGACTTCGTGGAAAAATAATTAAATTTGAAATCGAACATACCCCGCCCGCGCCCTGTGGTGAAAACCCGAAAACATCGATAATCTCAAATTCTTGCGAAGTTCGAGTGTAAAGTGAGATCAAAGGGAATGCCTTTACCGTTTTTCAAGCTCCTGCCGATAGTGTGGTGGAATGGTTTCCAGTCAGTAGGTCTACAGTAATATAGACTACGGACAAAATGTCTACGAAAATGTGTCCACGAAAAAAATGTCTACTTTGAAAAATGACCTCATTCTAAAGACGTCTACATATTTAATGTCCACAAAGTAAATGTCCCCAGTATATTATTTCCTCTTTTGAAATATGTCCACTTTTTTTTAACAAAATTGTCTACAAGACAACAATGTCTACAAGTTTGTAATATAAATAGACACGTGGAAAAGAAATATCAGCGTGCTGGTTATAAGAAATAAATAAATATTTGATCATCGATAGTTTGAATGATAATTATTTTAATGTTTCTTATAGTTTTTAGGCGTGCGACGAAGTTGCCAGACAATATAAATCATTTGTGCAAACTTTTTGCTAAACTTTAGTAACATTTCTCATAGAATTATTTATTTTTTGATTCATCAGCTTTCTTCCTTGTGATAAAATAGTCTCTTTTCAATTTAAATACTGAGCGAATTAAATGTTGTTAATTTATTTGCGAATTCCACATTGAATTAATCAGATTTCTGTGATGCTGTCTTCAAATTTGTAATTTTAACATTACAAAGATCTATGAACGAGGGGAGTAAACTAATTTATATTATATTTTCTAATTCTGTTACAAAATTTTAGACATTCTTGTCTAGTGGACAGTTTTGTAAAAAAAGGTGGACATTTTTAAAAAGAGGTATTAATATACTGGGGGCATTTATTTTGTGGACATAAAATATGTAGACGTTTTAGAATATGGTCATTTTCCAAAGTAGACATTATTTTTGTAGACATACTTCCGTAGACATTTTGTCAGTAGACCAAAAGGAGTAGACATTTTGTCCGTAGTCCACATTACTGTAGACCTACTGACCTGAAACCGGTGGAATCGCTAAAAAGTCCTTGGAGTATTTTAGATGGGCGATTATTGACTTGAAGAACGTCTTTAAAGCTATATTTAAATATTTTAGAAGTGTTTCGGCGTTTTTCGAAATTCGAAGCCGTTCGCGAGAAATTAAAGATGGTACATATTTTCTTCAACACCCTGTGTACAGGGTGTACCAGACCACCTGGATCAGGCATTTTTCTCGAAAACTACTGAAAGAAATGATTTGAAGCAAAAAAGGCAGACAGGGAATCAACCTCAAATTTTTAATTTTTGATATTTTCAAAAGCCCCCGACAGCCCCTTGGGATCCATTTGGGAGGGTTCAAACACATTTTTCAAGTTTCCCGAGAAGGTCTCCAATAATGATGTTACGACAAATACAGAAACCATAGTGACGAACGAAGTCACTCCTTAAGCTCTGCCTGATAAAACGTTTTGGAGGGCCAGCTAATGGTCTTTTTCTCTCAATCTTTGTTAAGTCATAGTTTCTCGAGTGAAGTGGATCGCTGTTAATAAGTATCACATCCTCAAGGATTCATCTCGACAAAAAGGGATCTATTTTCAATTCCTTGTTTATTCATACATATTTGTGCCAAAGGAATCTATGTTTTGTTCCTTATTTTAGTTTATATCTGTGTTAAAGGAATCTATGTTTTGTTCCTTTCTTAGATTTCTTTCGTGTTAGAGAAACCTATCTTCTGTTCCTCTCTCCATTCACTATTGGAGAATCACTAGGTATGTCAAAGGAATCGGTTGGATTCCTCTTATCATATCATTTATTTGTTCTATCATTTTATCTTATTCCGAAATCTGTCTCAATACTGGTAAAATATTATATTTAACTCTTAGTTACTCTGTTCATTTCGATTATCCATAAAAATACATATCTATGAGAAAACACCAAAACATTTTGGTGCCGTGACCAGGATACTTATTCACACAACTCAGGACTATTACACTTTTCGATTACGATTCAGGCACAAAAATTATTCTACAGTATAATTCAGCATTATCATAAATAGCCATTGCATCGTCAATTAAAATACATTTCTACAGGCCATTTTGAATCTTTTCCGATATGACAACGTTTGTTTGGAACATTTGGCATCGTTGGATTACGCCGAGCATCAAGTATCCCTTGGTGCTTTGTATCTCAGCTGAGAAGCTCTCTACAGTAATGTTTGACGCAGCGACGCCGACGCGCTGTTCAACAATCACAGCTGTTTTAATTTAGACTAATTTATTTAAAATTTGACAACGCCAACGAGTGTTTATTTTTATTTGTAGATTTGTTAGAAACAGCTGACTATTGTTTTGTTTATGATTGACCTACATTTCATAAAACCCATACAGGGTGTCCGAGAAATGAGTTCACACTTTTGCTGTGAGCGCCTGGTTGATTGCAAAAATCTGAAAAATTCAGGAATAATCTATTACCCCTAAGCGACTTCAGAGAAAATATCGGGGGGCTCCCACCCCCCTTAAGGGGGGGGCGTAGGCCCCAAAATGTACCCCGTGTTTTCAATATATCGCATATTTTAAATGGCAGGGGGTATTTTTTATTTCATCATTCAAAAGAGCTCAAAAAACTGAGTAATTTCGTTTTTTCAGATTTTCGGTAGCCCCTCTCAAAACAAAATGGCGGTCAAATAGCTACCCCATACTTTAGAGGCTCATAACTTCGGTTTGAATCAATATTTTTTCAAAAACTAAAAACTTTCTGAATCCTCAGAACGTCTTCTTTCCAATGATGTGCCACACTTTATCATTTGGTACAAAAAAATGGGGCGCGGAGCTCCCCAAAAATTTTTGAGTTTGGGGGGCTGTAGCTCAAAAAAGTCAAATGTAAAGGGGGGTCGTGTTGCACATCAATCGAAAGGTCTTAAAAAAGGACGAATTTGGCGCAAACCTGAAGTCGCTACGATGCGTCTATTCAAAATGGCGGCCATTTAACCATTTGGGGGTAGGGGACCGCCCCCCCCAAATAAAATCCCACTATCGAGTGATACACCAATCGAAAGGTCTTGGAAAGAGGAAGAGACTTGCGCAAACTGGACGTCAATACGATGCTTGCATCCAAAATGGCGGACGGTCAAAGTTTTTTGGCTTATGACCCTGCAGGCCTATAGCCAAAAAACTTTGACCGTCCGCCATTTTGGATGCAAGCATCGTATTGACGTCTGGTTTGCGCCAATCTCTTCCTCTTTTAAAGACCTTTCGATTGGTGTATCATTCGACGGAGGGATTTCATTTGGGGGGGGACGGTCCCCCACCCCCAAATGGTTAAATGGCCGCCATTTTGAATAGACGCATCGTATCGACTTCGGGTTTGCGCCAAATTCGTCCTTTTTTAAGACCTTTCGATTGATGTGCAACACGACCCCCCTTTACATTTGACTTTTTTGAGCTACAGCCCCCCAAACTCAAAAGTTTTTGGGGGGCTCCGCGCCCCATTTTTTTTCAACCAAATGATAAAGTGTGACACATCATTGGAAAGAAGACGTTCTAAGGATTCAGAAAGTTTTTAGTTTTTGAAAAAATATTGATTCAAACCGAAGTTATGGGCCTCTAAAGTATGGGGTAGCTATTTGGCCGCCATTTTGTTTTGAGAGGGGCTACCGAAAATCTGAAAAAACGAAATTACTCAGTTTTTTAGCCCTTTTGAATGATGAAATAAAAAATACCCCCTGCCATTTGAAATATGCGATATATTGAAAACACGGGGTACATTTTGGGGCCTACGCCCCCCCTTAAGGGGATTGAGAGCCCCCCGATATTTTCTCTGAAGTCGCTTAGGAGTAATAGATTATTCCTGAATTTTTCAGATTTTTACAATCAACCAGGCGCTCAGAGCAAAAGTGTGAACTCATTTCTCGGACACCCTGTATGTAAATACTAAGTAAAAAGGAAACAACTTGTGTTTCAATGTTCGATAAAAGCTTTCCTATGTCATGATTAGCTTTTCTCTTGTTAAAAATGGAGACAATTTATGGTACCGAATACTTATCAAAACAGTATTCTAAATCCGCAACGAATATTTAGCCGCTCTCTAAGCGACTATTATTTCCATTCTAGCCATAAGTGACTATCATTTCCATTGCCATTCAAGAGTGGTCGATTATTTAGCCGCTCTCTAAGCGACTATTATTTCCATTCTTTTATTGAGTGATTCTGCTCTCTTGCAATTATAATTTTACCATTGTAATTAAGTCAACAATGTTCTTCATCAGATACTTTCTAACACTTACAGCTATCTCTCATGGAGAGATTCAACGTCTCAACAGGTAGAGCTTAAGGAGTGACTTCGTTCGTCACTATGGTTTCTGTATTTGTCGAAACATCATTATTGGAGACTTTTTCGAGAAACTTGAAAAATGTGTTTGAGCCCTACCAAATGGGTCCCAAATGGCTATCGGGGGCTTTTGAAGATATCAAAAATTAAAAATTTGGGGTTGATTCCCTATCTGCCTTTTTTGCTTCAAATAATTTGTTTCAGTAGTTTTCAAGAAAAATGCCTGATTCGGGTGGTCTGGTACACCCTGTATACAGGGTATTGAAGAAAATATGGACCATATCGAATTTCTCGCGAACGGCTTCGAATTTCGAAAAACGTCGAAACACGTCAAACATAGTTTCGAGGGGGACAACTTTTCAGGGGGATCCCACCCCCTAACTCAAATATTTAAAATGGTTAGGTTTAATTAGGATAAATTAGGTAAAATTTATCTTGTGATAAATCAATCGAAAGGGGGATAAAATTCGAAGACCTTTGGCGCAAACCGCGGGTCGATACCGTTTTTCGTTTTTGATATATCGCAGGTCAAAGTTCGATTTCGACCGATTTTCAAAAAATCAAAGCTCGAGTTTGAAAAGTTGTAATTTAATAAATTTTGGATCTTAAGTACTCTAAATTGCAAGGACTTTTCAGAAAAAATACAAAATTAGTCTTAAATAACTTGTAATGAAAATTTAAGGTCCCCAAATTTTTTTTCGATTTTCCTACCTTTGAGGTCCTGAAAAAAGAGGAACAGTGGCGAATTCAAAAAACGCTGGCACACGTATCCATTTATTTTAGGTTGTAACTTTCTAGGGCGGGTTTTTTTCTTTCCGCCCCTTAGGGGAGGGGGTCGCCCTCTGGCTATGCCAATCCTCCTGAGGGGCGGGAAGAAAAAAACCCGCCCTAGAAAGTTACTCCCTAAAAAAATAATGGATACGTGTTTCAGCGTTTTTTGAAATTCACCACTGTTCCTCTTTTTTCAGTACCTCAAAGGTCGGAAAATCGAGAACAATTTTGGGGGCCATAAATTTTAATTTCGAGTAATTCAAGGCCAACTTTGTATTTTTTTTCTGAAAAGTTCTTGGAATTTAAAGTACTCAAGATCCAAAGTTTATTGAATTGCGACTTTAAAAACTCGAGGTACGTTTTCTTGAAAATAGGCCAAAATCGAATTTTGACCATCGATACATCAAAAATGGATAACGATATCGACCTGCGGTTTAAGCCAGATGTCTCAAATTTTAATACCCTTTCGTTTGATGTATCACAAGATGGGGGTCACCATTTGAAATATTCGAGTTAAAGGGGTGGACTGGGACCCCCCCCCTCCCCCCCGCCCCTCACGGGGGTGGGGAAAACGAACCCCCCTGAAAAGTTGTCCCCCTCGAAAATATTTTAGACATGTTTCGGTGTTTTTCGAAATTCGAAGCCGTTCGCGAGAAATTCGAGATGGTACATATTTTCTTCAATACCCTGTATATGCAGTTCCACATTTTTCACTGTAACATTTTCTAAACCAATAGCCATTTAACATTCGCTCTTTTTTTCTGGTTTTCAGAGTCCGTTTTCACCTGTCCGCACTGTGCGACGGGATTCTCCTCACCATTCTACGTCAAAAGGCACAGCAAATATTGCAGAAAAGCACTTCGAGCGGTTGGGGAAAGTAAGGACATATTGTCTTCGTCTCCAAAGATACATTGCTCATTCAAAGTGTGCGTCATTTGCAGAAAGAATGTAATTTTGTCGAGCAAAACTGCGCCCAGTTCAAAGCCAAATTGTGAAAATTGCATCATTCCTCCGGATAATGGAGTAATAATCAGAGCAGCAGAAATAACGAGATCAAGAGAAAAGAAACTCATGAAAACCCAACAAACTGTTTATTATAAATCAGAAATTTGTTCGTCTACTACATCAAGCATTTACTCAGAAGAGAAACCCTATGCCTGCACTCATCCTGAATGCTCAGCTAGATTTACTCGGAGTGGTCATTTGTCTACACATATGAAAACTCACACAGGTGAGAAACCCTATGCCTGCACTCATCCTGAATGCTCAGCTAGATTTATATGGAGTGGTGATTTGAATAAACATATGAAAACTCACACAGGAAAGAAACCCTATGCCTGCACTCATCCTGAATGCTCAGCTAGATTTAGTCAAAGTAGTAACTTGTCTAGACATATGAAAACTCACACAGGAGAGAAACCCTATGCCTGCACTCATCCTGAATGCTCAGCTAGATTTAGTCAGAGTAGTAGTTTGTCTACACATATGAAAACTCACACAGGAGAGAAACCCTATGCCTGCACTCATCCTGATTGCTCAGCTAGATTTAGTCAGAGTAGTACTTTGTCTACACATATGAAAACTCACACAGGAGAGAAACCCTATGCCTGCACTCATCCTGAATGCTCAGCTAGATTTAGTCGGAGTAGTAGTTTGTCTACACATATGAAAACTCACACAGGAGAGAAACCCTATGCCTGCACCCATCCTGAATGCTCAGCTAGATTTAGTCGGAGTAGTAGTTTGTCTACACATATGAAAACTCACACAGGAGAGAAACCCTATGCCTGCACTCATCCTGAATGCTCAGCTAGATTTAGTCAGAGTAGTAGTTTGTCTACACATATGAAAACTCACACAGGAGAGAAACCCTATGCCTGCACTCATCCTGAATGCTCAGCTAGATTTATATCGAGTGGTGATTTGAATAAACATATGAAAACTCACACAGGAGAGAAACCCTATGCCTGCACTCATCCTGAATGCTCAGCTAGATTTATATGGAGTGGTGATTTGAATAAACATATGAAAACTCACACAGGAGAGAAACCCTATGCCTGCACTCATCCTGAATGCTCAGCTAGATTTAGTCAAAGTAGTAATTTGTCTACACATATGAAAACTCACACAGGAGAGAAACCCTATGCCTGCACTCATCCTGAATGCTCAGCTAGATTTAGTCAGAGTAGTAGTTTGTCTACACATATGAAAACTCACACAGGAGAGAAACCCTATGCCTGCACTCATCCTGAATGCTCAGCTAGATTTATATGGAGTGGTGATTTGAATAAACATATGAAAACTCACACAGGAGAGAAACCCTATGCCTGCACTCATCCTGAATGCTCAGCTAGATTTAGTCAAAGTAGTAATTTGTCTAGACATATGAAAACTCACACAGGAGAGAAACCCTATGCCTGCACTCATCCTGAATGCTCAGCTAGACTTACTGGGAGCGGTCGTTTGTCTCAACATATGAAAACTCAAACAGGAGAGAAACCCTTTGCCTGAACAAATCCTGAATGCTCATATAGATTTAGTCGGAGTGTTCATTTGCCTACGTGTATGAAAACTCATACAGGAGAGAAACCCATTGCCTGCACTCAACCTGAATGGTCAGCTAGATTTAATCAGATTGTTAGTTTGTCTGCTCATATAAAAACTCACACAGGGGAGAAACCCTATGCCTGCACTCAACCTGAATGGTCAGCTAGATTTAATCAGATTGTTAGTTTGTCTGCTCATATAAAAACTCACACAGGGGAGAAACCCTATGCCTGCACTCATTCTTAATGCTTAGCTAGATTTAGTCAAAGTGGTCATTTGTCTAGACATATAAAAACTCACTCAGGAGAGGAACCCCATTGCGTACACTCAACCTGAATGCTCGGCTAGATTTAGTCGGAGTTCTAACTTGTCTACACATATGAAAACTGACAGAGGAGAGAAACCCTATGCCTAGGTGCCTGCACTCAACCTGAATGGACAGCTAGATTTCTTTGGCGTAGTCATTTGTCTACACCTATGAAAACTCAAACAGGAGAGAAACCCTTTGCCTAAACAAATCCTGAATGCTCAAATACATTTTGTCGGAGTGTTCATTTGCCTACATGTATGAAAACTTACACAGGAGAGAAACCCATTGCCTGCACTCAACCTGAATGTTCAGCTAGATTTAATCAGATTGTAAGTTTGTCTGCTCATATAAAAACTCACACAGGGTAGAAACCCTATGCCTGCACTCATCCTTAATGCTCAGCTAGATTTAGTTAGAGTGGTCATTTGTCTAGACATATGAAAACTCACTCAGGAGAGGAACCCCATTGCGTACACTCAACCTGAATGGTCAGCAAGATTTCGTTGGAGACGTTATTTGTCTACACTTATGAAAACTCACATAGGGGAGAAACCCTTTGCCTGAACGTATCCTGAATGCTGAGCTAGATTTAGCCGGAGTGTCCATTTGCCTAGTCATATGAAAACTCACACAGGAGAAAAACCCTATGCCTGTACTCATCTTGAATGGTCATCTAGATTTAATCAGATTGTTAGTTTGTCTGCTCATATGACAACTCACACAGAGGAGAAACCCTATGCCTGCACTCAACCTGAATGTTCAGCTAGAGTTAGTCAGAGTGGTCATTTGTCTGCTATGGACTTTGTCCCCCTACTCATAATTGTCAAACGGAAACACTTATCTTTTGTGTTGAACCATTTGAAAAGACGTACATGTTCATGGCTTTTGACGCCAATCGCAGGTCGATATTTTTTTTTATTTTCCGATAAAACGAAGGTTAAAGTTCAATTCTGACCCAATTTCAAAAAATCAGAGCTCTCATTTTAAAATTTGAAACTTTAAAAATTCGGTAGCTCTCTCAAAACTTCCAAGCCGCGAACCCTATCGCAGTATACGTCACGTCGTTTGAATGGACACACAAAACTGAGCATTTTGACAAGAACCGCTGCGCGCTGGTCGGAATGGCTTTTAGTTTTCGATACATCATATGCCAAAGTTGGATTTTCAACCATCGTCAAATTTCGATGCATCGAAAACTAAAAACGATACCGACCCGCGTTTCTGCCTAAATGCTTTGTTTTAGGTGTCCTTTCAGGCGATGTATCACTCGATAGGGGTATGGTGCCTCGGAACTTTCGCGATAACCTCTCTTGAGCGGCAATTTTTGAAAAACTGTTGAGGGCTCTAAACCTAATTTTACCTGAACTTTTGTCAAAATTATATTTTTTTTCTGAAAAGTAATAACTTATTAGAGTATTTTATACTCATTGTTTTAGAAATTCATGTTAATTTGGTGGTACAAATCGGGTACTTTCAGGATACAAAGGGTTATACGAAGGTGACCTACTCGACTTTAGACATTGCCATTTTCACCAGTGGCGTAGCGTGCAATTTGGCAACGTTGCAGTTTGTCCATTTGAAGCCATGTAAAAGATCAAACTAGAGGGTGTTCGGTGAACACCTTCGCATTCGACCTTTTGCATGGGTTTCAATGAACACAGTGCAACGTTGCCAAATTGCATGCTACGCCACTGATTTTCACTTGACTTTAATATTAATGTACAATTAGACCTGGTGCAAAGAATTCCTCGAAACTTCCTGGAAATTTTCATTATTCTCTACGTTGAGTCTTATTCCGAAAAATTACAAGCAATTTTATCCATCAGATTATTTTTAAGGGACTGTATTAAAAAAGAGAGATTAAATGGCATGTCGGAATACTAGGAGGTATGTTTCATGTTCAATATAAATGTATCTATATAATATCGTTGTCACATTGCACGAGCCGCTACTTTTGCGATGTTTCAAACGCTCCGCATTTCATTTTTCTTCCAGAAGAACAGGACGAAAAATGTTTCAAGGTTTTAATAGCACAGCTACATTTACTTTCCGTTATCGATCATTACACTTGACATTTTTACGAAGTTGTGTTCCTTGGTTCTCAGCGGAAACATTAAAATGCAAAAAAAAAAAAAAAAAAAAAAAAAAAAAACTTAACAACATCACAATGGATTTAGGCGAGTTTGAAATTAGAGGGTTCTTCTCACCTTTTTAAATCTTGACCCTTGAGAGCCCAAAAGAATAAGTACCCCCCAAAATTACTGGAAAATAACGTTGAGAGTATCAGAAACTTCCAAAATTCATACATAAACTCGAAAAATTCGTTTAAAAAAGATGAAAGATGGCGGTGACGCAGTTGGGGAGTCCCATCTACTCGCAACTTTCTATGCAGAGGAAAGTGTTTCACCAGAGAGAAAGCTGCAATAAGGTAGGACTCCCCAATTTTGACGCGATCATTCGACCGCCATTTTGTAATTTTTTTAAACGCATTCATTGAGTCTTCGGGTGAATTTTTGAATTTCCTGCGATGTTCTCAACGTTATTTCCATACTTAAGCAATTTTACTCAGGAATCGACATATTCGACAGTCCATTGACCGATTGTTTAACAAGTCCTATACATACATCTATAGGCTAGATATGATTTGAAGGCAATGACACAGTTTATACTCGTAATATTTATAGTTATAGTTTTATAAAACAATGAAACCACACCGAAACAAAAAGTTGAAGAAAATGTGTCAAATTCATCATATAATAAACATGAATTTTATGGATAGAAGAATACACAGTGGAAAACTTGAAGCGTATAGTATCGAAATCTACGATATCCAATTCTTAGAGAAAGAAATTTGAAGGCGTGTGGAAGTCCCATTTGTCCTACGCGTTCATATGATTTTGCTGAAGTTAAAAACTCGGCGACAAAATTCAATATACGAGGGTGGATTTTAAAGTAAGTTTACCTATTTTTTTTCTCAAAATCTATCAATGCTAGAAAAGAAACAAACCCAGAGTTGAAACGTACGTACTTTCAGCTCTCTAACAAGCCTTAGTTATTCAAATTTGGCCAACGCGTTGCGGATATATCGTGGATTTTCCCCACCCGTCTCTCTTTCAAACGTGCCCACCTTTTCACGCGCTATAGAAAACTGCGAGTTTCGGCAGGCGATGCGCTTATCTTTGGATCAGACATCTCAATAACACCTGAGTGCATGTTGTTTACTGAATAGACTATTCTTCTACTGAAAAAATGATCCAATTTGTATCGATATTCAAAATTTAGGTCAGTACTGAATGTGCAATCATCATGAATTGAAACTGGATTAACAGCTTGCGTCAAAACCTGGTTGAGGAGTATGGAGAAAGAATTTTACGACGGCTATATACAGAAATTGTTGCACCGATATAAAAAATTCAAGAATTTAGCGGGTGGCTATGTAAAAGAATGAGGTGAGATGCCTCACAACAATGTTATAAGTTGTTTCAATAAAATAATAGCTCTATTTTACTTTTTCTAAGTCTTAAACTCATGTTTTCTGTGAGGCTAAAAAGGTGGGCACGTTTGAAGGAGAGGCGAGTGTCGAAAATCCACGATATCTCCGCAACGCGCGATCCAAATTTGAAAAACTGTAACTCGTTAAAAAGCTGAGAGTACGTACGTTCCAATTCTGGGTTTGTTTTTTTTCTAATATTAATAGTTCCGGAGATAAAAAATAGGTAAACTTACTTTAAAATCCACCCTCGTATCTCCGAAAAAATGTTGAAAACGCAACGATGGCATATTCTTTTGGATATTTATATCCATGCAAAATTCTCAACTTTTTTTTTGTGTTTTTGTTTTTGTTTTTTTTTTGTTGCTACAAACATCTTGAAAATGTAGTAGAAGCAGCCATGTAATTTTAAATAAGCATCCCAAAGTTCTCTTGCTCTGAATGTTTGTTAAAAAAAAAAGATGGAGACAAAGGCAAAATACTGAAAGTTGTGACCAAAATAGAAATTGAAATAGGGGCCTGAAACAATTCAGGCAATTATATTGAATGACGGTCGAAGAATCGTACTTTTACATGTGTACACGTTTTTTTATTTTTTGTTTCATTGTTTTTTTTTTGTTTTTTTTTTTTATTTTATTTTTTGCAAATGGGGCAGTTGCAAGGGTCTAAATTTCACTGTATTTAATGAGCAAATATAAATTATGTAATTACTCGTTGAGCTGAAAAAAAATGATGCCTTTGGTCGGTTCCAAGGTTTCGTGGTTCCGGAGATGCGATTTTGGCCCGAAATACATTGTTTCAATTGGGAATTCTGCGTTGTGACCGGTGGCGGATCGAGCAATTTGGCAACATTGTTTTTCCTCCATTTAAACGAATGAAAAACAATCGATTCTCTAGGAGGCTGTCAGTCTTCGCAAGATTCGATTATTTTACGTAGGTTTAAATGGACAAATTGCATTGTTGCCAGATCGCACGAGCCACCACTGGCAGGTAAAGTCATAACACTCACAATGTTTTGCAACTTGCAAAACATTGGCAACTTTGTAATGTGTCCATTAAACCCATTGAAAGGATCGAACTATTAGGTGTTCGGTGAGCACCTTCGCATTCGACCTTTCCCCTGGGTTTAAATGGACACATTGCAACGTTGCGCAATTGCACGCCACGCCACTGGTGTGTATCTGCGAAACCGGGACCTTTAGGAAAGAACCGAAGGACCTTTGTTCTCAGATGATCAAGTTTTTTTATTTTCTGAATAAAAACCAACAACTTTTTTTTTCAGACCCTTGCAACTGCCCCATTGAAGAATCAAATATTATGCGTTAAAAAAATATAAGTTTTGAAATTGTGTTAGATACTCAGCAGCTTTATAGCTTCATTAACCCCTTCTTCTGTATTTTTGTGTTTGCTTTTAATGTGCAATGTGCATCATATTACTCACTTTACAAGTACTGAAAATTACCAACTTTCAAGATTCGCAAAAAAAAAAAAAAAATTGTTTTGACTTTACCTGATGATAAAATAATGCAGATAGAAAGGATAAGTGTAAACGTTGACTCTTCCTTATAAAATGCTCTATTTTTAATTTTAAAAAATTTAAAAAAGACCCTAAGAAAATGTGTTTTTGAACTCTGAAAATGGATAAAAATCTAAAGATACTAGTGAAGTGTACGACTACGAATTTATTCTCGATTATTTGCGGTTGAGGATAAAGTTTTTTATGAGAAGCGAAAAAATAGAATAAAAATTTAAGTACTGCATATTATGTGCGCATTTTGAATATATAATATACAATACGACGAACAAAACCATTTAAAACACGTAGTTTGATTTTTCTTTGAAGTAACCGAACAAATGAATTTTCGCTGTTTTTTCCAAATTAAAACCAAATCTATTAGTAAGATCTTGATAGAAAATAAATAACAAAAATTTTACCATGTAATTTTTTCTGTCTTCTTTATTTTACTGTGAAGGATCCTAAGGGGGGGGGGTTAGATGGCTTATAGCCCGCTTTCCTTGAGGCAGACATTTACTCGCTAAGCATGAAGATATTTCTGCACTCACTCTTTTTGGGTCGATCGATAAAATTCGGTCCATGTACGGTTGCTAAACGTTCTGATTTAGCTGTGATTCCTTGAATTTGTTTTTCTATATTTCTTGTTTTCTTATTTTGTCCTACACCTCTTGAAGGTCCATCGTATCAAATTCAATTAATATACTATGCAGTAGAAAAATGAAAAATTTTCTACCCCTCTTTGTTCTCCATTGAAACATATATGTCAGACAAGTACATGCAAATGAATGAAACTACCTCTTTTTACCTTCTTACTTGCTCACAACATTGGCGCAACCAGGATGTCTTCCATCTCTCTCATTTCCCATTTGAATGTATATGTAAGAAAAGGACAGAAGGAGGGGGTTTTATCCCCTTGTCCATCCTTGTCTAACATACGTTTTTTAATGGAGAAAAGAGAGAGACGAAGAAACTCTCGGTGCGCTACTGGCTCACAACTGACAAAGTTAGAAATTGAGAAAGTATTGCGACGATGCAGATGTCTGTCTGTCTATATCCCATCATAACTCCTGAACCAATAACCAGTGGCGGCTCGTGCAATTTGGCAACCATGCTTTTTGTCATTTAAACCTATGCAAAAGTATCGAACTCTTGGGGGTGCAATTGCACCTCCTGAGGATCGATTGTTTTACATAGGTTTAAATGGAGAAAATACGTCGTTGCCACATTGCACGAGCTGCCACTGCCAACCATCCATATGCATCAACATTTTGCAGAGAAGTTGCTATTTCAGCATTGCCCAGAGGGGCATTTTGTGTTTTTTTCGAAATTTTTACTTGTAGGCAAGTTATGGATAGTAAAATATTTCCATTAAAACCGATGGGAAAGTGATAGTAAAATGGGTGAATTTAGGGAGAAATTGGAAAGTTGAAAATATAGTTGTTTTAATTTTGATGAAAATGTGCAGATTTACATTCAGCAACCAGCCTACAGTAAAATTAAGTCCTTATAGGAGGGTCTCGGGGTCTTCTCCAGAATATTAAAGGGGGTCTGGGGGTTTCCCCCAGAGTAATAAAGAGGGGTCAGGGGGTCCCAATTTATTTTTTTATTCATACATTTAAAGTGAAAATGAGAGAGATGGAAGAGATCCTGGTGACGCTACTGAATGATATCTGTCAGTTTTCTAAAAAAGTCTTCTTTGTATGCTGAAGTTTATCGTGAAAATTTGAGCACTAACCCTTTCCGCCATTCCAATGTCGAGTATATTCGAGAAAACAGTTCTTGCATTCCACTCCAATGTTGGATCTATGCGACAAAAGTTAGCACAATAAAAAAAAATAAAATAATAAAAAAATAATAATTATAAATAGAAAAATTAAAAAAGTTAAGAAGAAAAATTAAAAGAATTAAAGAGACGAATTCTCGAGAGTGGAAAGGGCTAAAGAAGATCTACTGCTAGAATGGGATAGGTTACTCACAAACATTCAAACGGCGGAAAATTGACGGGGTCAGTGTCCGTTATAGTTCATTCGAAAAAAAAAGGAAAAAAGGGGAAAAAATGACAGTGCGTGAGATCTGGAAAACGTTCCCTTCAAATTTTCAAGTCCCGCCAAGTTTCATTTTCATCGCGAGGATATTTAAAAGTTATGACTTGCACTGGAAAAAAGTGCTGAATTTAAATATTTTATGGCTAAAAGTATGGTTACGACTTAAAAATTGTTAGTTTAACTATATATGTAAAATAGTTAAATTACCTCTATGCCATGTGTTAATCTAACTATTTTTTTTAACTATTTTAAATAGTCCAACTATAACAGTTTTCAAGTGGTGTCGGTACTTGTATAATTATAAAATGGTTAAAATTCGGCACTTTTTTTTCAGTGTGGATCGACCACACTGACCCCCGATCGTGTGGGGGCGGAGTTGGGAAGTAGGTACACTGATGGAGCTGTTGCAAACTTTTGCTACAGGGTTATGAACAGTTGATAAAGGGGTGTTACCCAGCAAAAATAACGATTAGCGCACTAAAAAATCACGAAATCCACTCCTAAACTCACGAAATGCTTTTAAATGCGCGACCGTAATGGCCGCGGCCGAAGCCGCGGTTTCCCTATGGTAATTGTATGCTTCTTCTTCTTCTTGTTTGGTGTTGCGAGAACACCTCGCGTAGATGGCGCTGATTGAAGATAGGGAACCCCAATGAAAACCGCGGCCCCGGCCGCCATTACAGTCTCGCATTTAAAAGCATTTTGTGAGTTTAGGAGTGGATTCCGTGATTTTTTAGTGCGCTAATCGTTATTTTTACTGGGTAATATCCCTTTATCAACTATTAATAAGCCTGTAGCAAAACTTTGCAACAGCTCCATTAAAAAAAAGAAGAAGAAGAAGAAGAAGACGAAGGAAGAAGAAACAAGCAGATACATTAGTCGGGGCGTGTAGATGCTGTATAATGATCACCGCATAGTACGATTAATTTCATCCTACTGCCGAATAGGTATCATTTACTGATATCGTTGATATAGTTATGACTAGGTAAGTAAGAAAATTGGCTGGAAAATGGAACTCTATAGATTAATTGGGCCGTGTTGCTGCTTGTATATGATCACCAATTGTGTTTGATTAATTTACCGAGTTTGATTTTTCTCAGTGTAGCATCCAGTGGCGTAGCGTGCGCAACTTGGCAACATCGTATTGCGTCCATTTAAACTCGTGTAAAAGATTGAATGCGAAGCTGCTCACCGAACACCCTATGTATCGTTCGATCTTTTTCATGGATTTAAACGGACGAACTGCAACGAATCAAATAGCACGCCACGCCACTGGTAGCATCATCAGGTTTTGTTCCCAGGGGCCAGGGGCAGCTGCGAGGGTCTGAAATTTCGTAATTTCAGCCGCGCTGGCTCTCCCACGCCTTTGTGGTTTTAACCCGTTATAGACTAGAAAGGCCGATTCTGGAAATTGCCGAATTTTGGATGGACTGGATAAGAATGAAAAACGGTAAATGGTAAAGATGAGTCACATGGTTGCAGTGGCGTACACAGGATTTTTCTTGGGAGGGGCTCGCACTGATGAGCGTTTGACTGAAAATTGTTCCCCCCCTTCCCCTCCACCCCAAAAATCGGAGGTTTGGGGGGGGGCTTTAGCCCCCTTAGCCCCCCCCCCCCCCCCTGCTTACGCCACTGCATGGTTGCCAAGTCTAATCAAATATGGAATAAATTGAATTGGTTATCAGATGCTCGTGGCCGATAAATAATGAGATAAATTCTGTATTTTGATTAGACTTAGCAACCACTTGAATCGTCTCTGCTAATCACCGAATTCCATTCTTATTTGGTCTATCCAAAAGTTGGGAATTTCAAGAATTGTGCACATGAAACTTATATATGATCTGAATTCGTTGCTTTAAAAATCCCCCCCCCCCATCATCCTTCCCTCAAAGTAAGCATGCTTTGGGGACTGCCCATATGACTACCCAGAAAAAGATGA
Organism: Trialeurodes vaporariorum; assembly: GCA_011764245.1. Taxonomy (NCBI): domain Eukaryota; kingdom Metazoa; phylum Arthropoda; class Insecta; order Hemiptera; family Aleyrodidae; genus Trialeurodes; species Trialeurodes vaporariorum. The sequence goes on along the minus strand of VMOF01000013.1, from coordinate 34,870,563 downwards.
AAAATATATTTTCATTTGTCAGCAACGTGCTAGTTTTAACGGATGAATTGAAAGAAACAAAAGGATATAGTTGCAAGGGTCTGAACCTTTGTGTTTTTTAATGAACGAATTTAAGTATTCGGTGAGCTGAAAGCAGTGGCGTCGCATGCAATTTGGCAACAATGTATTCTATCCATTTTAACTCATGTAAAAGATCAAATTCAGGGAGTGCACAGTGCACAAGGAAAATTCGATATATTTAATGAGTTTAAATGGAGCAGTTGCATTGTTGCCAGATGGCACACGACGCCACTGGCTGACCGCTGAAAGCAATATGATGCCACTGGTTTCTCATTTTGTTGGTCTCAAAGTTCTAGAGATGCGGTTCTGGCCCAAAATACATTGTTTCAAATGGGAATTTCGTGTTGTGACGTCATAACAAACAAGTTTTTCGTGCAAATTTTTGCTGAAGTATCTCTGAAACAGGGACACTTTAAAGGCCTTTTGTTCTAAGCTCATTAAGTACTTTCACTTTTTTTCATAAAATTACGAAATTTCAGACCCTCGCAGCTGCCCCTGTTGCCAGTTGCAAAGTTGCCAGATGGCACGCGACGCCAGTGGCTATGAGAACACATAGAAAAAACCGCAGAATTTGGCAACACTGGTTTTATTTTGACTTGTAACGCTCATTCTTTTTCTTATTCTTCGTTTTGTTTTGTTTTGTTGTTTTGATTATTTTGTCTTGTTTTGATTTTGATGAAGAAAAAGAAGAAGCAAGAGGGGATCTCTTGCTTCTTCTTTTTCTTCATCTCCCTCGATTTTTCTTTCCTTTCAGTGACGGTCCGTGGGTCACCAAGTGGGGGGGGGGGGGCTTGAAAAGTCAACAATTGATTTCTTTTTTTTTGTGTGTGAAGGAGTAGTTCAGAAAACTGTTGGTAGGGGAAACGTAAACGGCTACTTCGGGGTTTTTCGAGCTTAATTCATTGTTTTTTTGTTTTTCGTTTTTTACTTTCTTTCCTTTTCTGTATTTTTTATTATTTTTTTTTTCTTTACCCCTTTTCCGTTTTACCTTTTAGCCTCCCTCTTTCAAGCGAACCTCCCAAAAAAGTAGAAAAGATTGATCCCCCCGTGCCCTCCCCCCCCCTCCCCACGTACCGAGTCACTGTTTCCTTTCTTGTTTTTTCTCTTCCGCTTTTTATTTTCATACCCTCTCATTTTTCTCCCGTTCTTCCTCTTTACTGGTGGGAAGGGAGAGAGGGGGGAGTTGGTCAGATGATGGTCCCCCTCTACTATCCTTTTCTAACACATGTATTCAAATGGCTGGAGAAAAAGACAAATGATTTTCATACAACCGCCCATGCCCCTCGCTCTCGGCGCGGTCCTCACTCTCTACTAATGGCTTGCAATTTAGCCATTTAAATCCATATAAAAGGTCGAACTGTTGGAGGTGCACAGTGAACTCCCTCGAATTGATATTTTGCATGGTTTTAAATGGTCAAATTACAATGTTGCCAGTTGGCACGCGACGCCACTGCTTATAGCCGTCTTTTTTATGTACACAATCGTCCACTGTGGACGGGCGGATGAAAATAGTTCCGCGGTTCACAAGCGTTCACATGATTCTGAGCTTGTGAGCATTCGTGGACCGCAAAGGAAATGATGCGGGAAGGTTTCAGGATTCAAATTAGACTAAATGCAATGAGATTCTTCCATAAAAACAGATAATTTCATGACCGCGTTTTGTGAACCGTGAACGACTGTGGACATAAAAAAAGACGGCTTATAAGAAAAGCCGTTAGATCTGGCAACACTGAATAAAACTAAAATTGTATAATAGCAAACAGAGCTATAGTGGAGCTTTGAAATTCAACATTCTCTTCACAATATCAGAGCAGAGTATTTTGGAGCGAACTAACTAATAATCAGTGGCGTAGCGTGCAATATGGCAATGTGGGATTTTGTTCATTTAAACCCATGTAAAAAGTCGAATGCGAAGGTGTTCGCCGAACACCCAACACTTCGATCTTTTTCATGAGTTTAAATGGACGAACTGCAACGTTGCTGAATCTCGTGATTTTCTTGTGTACTCATCGTTATTTTTATGGGTTAATATGCACGAATCAACTCTTCAATCCCCTGTAGAAAAAGTTTGCAAGAGCCCCATTTTCCAGGGGAGGAACTCTGGACCCTCCCTCCCCCTCTAACTTTAGAGTTTTCCCTTAATTTTCTATGGAGGGGGGTGTCTCAAATTTCTCTCAAATGCGAAAGTCTAGCCACTAAAGGTCCGTTTACAAACGCCTGCTCTAGACTGTGTGATGCAAACTTAAAGTCACAGCTATTTTTTCTGTACCCGCGTTTAAGTTACCATCGTGTCTGATAGAACAAAAGGTGGATCCATACATCTGGCAACTTTGGATTCCTCCCATTTAAATGTATTAGAGGCAATCGAATAGTAAAAGGGTCATGTCACCTCAAGAATCGATTGTTTCTCATACGTTCAAAGGGAAAGTGTAACATCATGGGGACTATTCTCTTAGATAAAGTATCGGGGAAGAGTCTCATAACGTCAAAAACACGCAAGTCAAACAAGTTATGGTCGGTATCAGTGGCGTAGCGTGCGATCTGGCAATGTTGCACTGTTCCCATTTAAACTCGTGTAATAGGTCGAATGTGGGTGTTCACCGAACACCCAACACTTCGATCTTTTTCATGAGTTTAAATGGACGAACTGCAACGTTGCCAAATGACACGCTACGCCACTGGTCTGTATCATCGTGATATCATACAGCAAATTATCCGTAACTTGATGAGAGGTCGTCTCATTTAGTCATAAAAACTAACAAAAATTCTGCAGCCCAATTAATACTACACGTCTAATTTTCGGGTTGCCAGTACGACCGTCATGTCACGGTAACTTCACCTACACAGTACACAGTAGCGAAACTTAATGTTAGAAAATCGGCAAACGCTAACGCTCCCCTGATGGTCGGGAGATTGAACTACACGGAAAAAAACTACGGTGAAAATAACCATACGGATACCTGATTTTGGCACCTGCTAGATGTTATGGTAATGTTAACCAGAAGTATACTATGTTTTGACTAGGTACTAGGTGATGTTACCTGATTGCAGGTCGAATTTACTCAAAGTATCGATAAATGTACCATACGTCTGGTTAAGTTTACCATAACATCGAGCAGGTGCCAAAATCAGGTATCCGTATGGTTATTTTCACTAATCTTTTTTTTCGTGTAGGTAACATATTCTTTTTGATTTGAATGAATATTTTTTTTTTTTTTTTTTTTTTTTTTTTTTTTTTTTTTTTTTTTTTTTTTGCCGTGCACCTTTAAAAAAAATCTCTCTGGCTTGATTTTTCGGCCTCATCAAAAATCCTTGGGGGGAGCAATTGCCCCCCCTGCCCTCCCCCAAATGGCGCCACTGAACTCTTTGGTTGTAATGTAACAAACCTATTCGGTAATTAGGTTGAATTTTCGATGAACATAAATAGAAAACTGGAGGAAAGGTTCGACACTGTAATAGTCGTGCCCACAGTGTGTCTTTTTCGGCATCTACTCTCAAATTATCTTATTGCGACCACTTGATTGTGTCCTGGCTGGCTCACTGCAGTGGCGGCTCGTGCATTTTGACAACAATGTTTTCCCTCCATTTGATTCAATGTAAAAGAATCGATTCGATAGTGAAGCAGCGCTTCACCTGCAATCGATTGTTTTACATGTACTCAAAAGGCGGGAAAACATTGTTGCCAAATTGCACGAGCCGCCACTGGCTCACTGATAAGAAATACAGAGTGCTGATGATCCTGATGAAGGTAGAGGTAGGTATAGGCACTGATCATAGCCTTAGCCAGGACATTGTCTTTCTCTCTCTTTGCCCATTTGACTGCATGTGTTAGAAAAGGACAGAAACAGGGGCTGAAGTCACGTGACAGCCCCTATATCCATCCTTTTCTAACACATGCGTTTAAATGGGCTAAGAGAGAGAAAGACAACATCCTGGCTACGGCTATGGCACAGATAAATGAACTGATAACGGCACTGATTTGTTTGCACATTTTCTGCCTCTTTGTCTACTTTAAGCAGAAAGGCTGTGATTATTATGATTATACATAGATATAATTTTTTGTTTGTTTATTATTTTTATTATTATTAGTACTTTTTTCAGATTCTTTCTGAAGAGAGTCATACATTGTACTATTCATTTTGAGTTCATATCTCTAATTTAAGAAGCAAAGTTGACGATTATCTTTTGTGCAGCTTCGATCGATTATTTTATTTCAATTTAAAATGAATTAATTGAGATTTTATGCTCCGTGACTGAAAGGGTTAGTTACAAACTTCCTCTAAAGTGAGTGTCAACAGGCAGTGGCGTAAATAAGAATTTTGCGCCCCCCGCGAATTTAAAAATAGCGCCCCCTTTTCAGTGGCGTAAAAAGAATTTTGCAACCCCCCTCCCCCCCTCCCCCCTCCCCCCTCCCCCTCTCCCAGCATCCCTTTCGTGTTCCATTTTTCTCTTCCCCCTAGTCATGCCCTTTCGTAAATTTAATGATTCCGCTCCATGATATTGTTCCGAAAATTCCCAACGAGAGAAGGACGCGTCCGAGCCGGGGGTGGGAGACCAGGGGTCCCCTTCCGGAGAAATTTAAGAATTCAACCTTCCCGAAACGAACCCCCCCCCCCCCCCCAAGGTATATGGAAGAACAGGTATGGACAGGAGGCGGAGCCTATCTCAGTAGGTGACAGCTAGGTGACGGCTACGTCACAGATGTTCTAGACGATCGCGATAAAATTCGCCTACCCCCATCTCTCGCTACTGCAGTAGGTGACGGCTACGTCATCGCCAAAGCAAGTGTGTCGTCATCATTTGGCGGGAAAACTCGAAAGCCCCTGAAACCCCGCCTCCTGTCCATACCTGTTCTTCCATATACCTTACCCCCCCCACCCCATTCATAGAAAACAAGTAGTGAGTACTCGGAGAGCTAAAAACAACGGTGCCAAAATGCCTGTAGTTTTTAACTACATACTACATACCTTCACAGAAAAAAAAAAAAAACAAAAACAAAAACAAAAAACAAAAAGAAGAGAAAGAACCGCTTTTGAAGCGCTGACAAAATCTTTCATAGAAAACTAAACGAGCAAAAGACTTTAGCAGAGCTAACCAAAGGTGTTTTACGCCTAACCAAAGAGATTTTGCTGGGTGAAGCAAAGCTTTGCGGTTGCTTCAAATATAAAGTATCTTGCCAGGTCATTTTTCTCCCAAAATTTTTGTCAGCACTACCAAAGTGTTTTTCTGTGTAGGCTTCATATACAGGGTGTTTCACGTAACCTGACAGTAGGCCCTCTTCGCATTTTGCTTCTTCCGCAACGTATAAAAGTCAATGTTTAAAAGCATTTTTGGGATGGTTTATACAGAGTGTTCAAAAAGTCCGCCCCCCCCTATCTAACTTTTGAACGGCTGTAGATAAAAAAACGCAACTCGGGGGATGTTTACAACTTAATAGGAACTACTTTTTGGCGTATCCAAAATTTCCGGGGGGCGCCCCTAAGGGGGGTTTCGCCCTCTAACTCAAAATTTTCAAATGGCAACCCCTATCTTGTGATACCTCGTTTTAAAAGGCATAAAATTCTAAGACTTTTGACGCAAACCGGAGGTCGATATCGTTTTTCGTCATCGATATATCGATAGTCAAAGTTCGATTTCGACCCATTTTCAAAAAATCAGAACTCTCATTTGAAATGTCGGAATTTAGAAAACTAGGAGTCAAAAATACTCTAAAAAGCAAGTACTTTTCAGAAAAAAATACGGCTTTGACATTAATCTAATCTTAAAGCCTCCCAAAATTATTTAAAAAAATGACTCCTCAGGGGGGCTATCTCAAAAATTCCGAGGCACGACCCCTATCGAGTGATACATCGCTTGAAAGAACACACAAAACTGAGCATTTTGGCGCAAACCGCAGGTAAATATCGTTTTTGGTTTTCGATATGTCGAATTTGACAACGGGTAAAAATCCAACAAAGTTGGACCGACTTATAACTACATAGATGGAACCACCTCGTTTATGTAAACATGAACAGAACTTACAAACATTGAAACGTTTCGTTTAGATGCGTTCATTTCTTATATTATTTTGTAATCTTTGATAAACCGAAAAGACCAGACAGCAAATGCAGCTTATATTTCACGTATTAAAAAAGAAATTCCATCATTTTGTTGTTACGATGTTGTTTACAACTATGCACGGTGGTTCCGTCTATGCAGTAGTATACCGGTGCAAATAGTGTCTAGTGTAGCGCGGGCTGTTTGAAATTGAAGTGATTTCCTGAGTTAATGAGTGGATTTTGAACGTTTTTAATGTGCGCATCGTTATTTTCGCCGAATTTTACAAAAGAATCAAGGTTCTATTTTGTGGTAGCAATAGTATGCAACAGATCCATTATTGGAATTTTTAAACCAATAATTTTTTTTCCAAAAATAGTAAAATTTTGCCCAAAAATTCGTCCATTGGCATTTTTGACTTCAGAAATGAAATCAACGACCCACAAAACCTCCCTGACCTTAATTTCATCTAAATCCAAGCAATGTAGAGGTTTATTCCGAAGATTTGGGGCATCCGGACCATAGTGCGCTGAGTCAATCGAATTAATCTACGAATAAGTCTACAATTTTATTGACCTATACCTTACGTGTATTTTCCTTTCGTCGGCTCAGGCTCAGGTAGCAAACCCAGTATTCAGTGTTGCCGGAGTCATTTCATTATCTTTCTCATTAGTTGGTTGCCCAACTCTGCCACAGACCTCCGATTTATAGGGGTGGAGGGGAACAGTGGCGTAAGCAGGATTTTTCTTGGGAGGGGCTCGCACTGATGAGCGTTTGACTGAAAATTGTTCCCCCCTTCCCCTCCACCCCCAAAAATCGGAGGTCTGAGGGGGCTTTAGCCCCCTTAGCCCCCCCCTTTGCGTACGCCACCGGAGGGGAAGATGGGAATAATTTTCAGTCAAACGCTCATCAGTGCAAGGCCCTCTACCCTCTACCTAAAAAAAGCCCTGCGTACGGCACTGCTCACGGTCAACTCACTCAGATGACACAGAGACTATAAAATTCTTTGATCTTTCATTCTAGAAGTATTTCTTACTCTTACTGAGCCATGCCCTCGTCAGAAGTCCTTAATTTCTTATTTCATCTGCTCTAAGGCTCCAAATGTCAATCTTACGAACGTCAAAAAAAAAAAAAAAAAAAAAAAAGAAGAAGAAGAAGAAGAAGAAGAAGAAGAAGAAGAAGAAGAAAAAAAAAGTGAGTTCAACATTCTTTGATTAGATCAAATGTTTATCATGGCCAATCGGACTTTGAAAATGGGGACAAGATGCGTGTCTTATCCATGGGCGGACACAGGGAACTGTCTTTCTCTCTCTCCTCCCATTTGAAAACGTGCGTTAGAAAAGGACAAAAGAGGGGGCCAAAGTCACGTGATGGCCCCCTCTGCTGTCCTTTTCTAACACATGAGTTCAAATGGAGGGAGAGAGAGAAAGACAATTCCCTGTGTCCGCCCATGGTCTTATCTGATTTCGATAGAGTTCACCTTTCCTCAGATCTAGCCCTTCCGAAACGTTTTCCATTCAGTTCTCCCTTTGTCCTCCTCGTCATGGATACATTGGAACCGCCGCGCCGCCCTAGCCAGGAATTTGTCTCCTCTCTCTTTGCCCATTTGAATGCATGTGTTAGAAAAGGACCGAAATGGGGGACTGAAGTTACGGGACAGTCCCTCTCAGTGTTGCCAGATGGAGGGTAAAAAGCCGTACCGCTCTCATTTAAATCAATGTGAAACATACGGCTTTTTCACCCCAATCTGGCAACACTGGTCCCTCTCTCCATTCTTTTCTAACACATGAGTTCAAATGGACAAAGAGAGAGAAAAACAAACTCTTGGCTACGCTACGGATTGGAACTCGGCACGCTCATTGAAGACAAAGTCACCGTTGAGCGGCACTTGCTTGGAGCCAACACCAAGCCTCACTCAATATAATGCGTAATATTACAACCGAAACACAGCACCGTGCCAGTGGCGCTTCGTACTGTGCAATTTGGCAAAGGTGAAATGTGGCCATTCAAACCCATGCTAAAGGTCGAATGCAAAGGTGTTCACCGAACACCCTATAGTTCGATGATTTCTATGGGTTCAAATGGACATACTGCTTCGTTGCCAAATTGCACACTATGCCACTGCACCGTGCACAGAGGAGTGAGTCAATGGACGTGGTCGGACAAGACTAAAACTGCAAATTTGAATGTTTTCATAATAAAAAAACAAACTATAAAGTAGATTTGAGGAGGACATTTCACGATAAAATTGATGAAGTCATGAAACCACTTTCAAACGTCTGCGTAGCGTATTAACAAATATGTAGGTACGCAATCCGAGGACCCCATATTCCTGGTAAGTTTCCTTCTAATCATCTCATGCCCCCATAGTATATTTATCCAGAGACTGCTTCCTTCTCTAAAATAATCGCAAGTTTACGCTACGGAGCGGAATATTACTTTTTGACTGCAGAAATTTGAAAATAAAGTGCTCTTTTCCAAGTTCCAAGTGACATTCAATCGCGAGGAACAGTTTCCCTAAACCTAGTTCACCTCTACGAGGCAAAAATATCAGCATCCTCTGTTGAATGTCTAATATGAAAAATTCCTTTCATTTCTGAGGAAATGAAGAAAATATACGTAAAATCCAATATTGACCTCTGATATATTTGGTACAACTTTTTTACGATGAATTAGCTTAAAATATCGTTTTAAAGAACCTAAATTTTCAAATTTTTCGAACCACCTTCTCACTGGGGGTGTTCCCCTAGAGTCTAGACCCCGTCATGGTGAGTCTACTAAAAGGTTGTATCCCCCCCCCCCCCCGAATAAGAACCTCATGTTTACGCCACTGATATGAGTCATTTGAATTCATTCACCTTTATTGATCCAGACGAACGAATCAGTATGTTTTCTGTAAAAATAATAATTTTGCCGTCTGGACTGCAGTGCGTCCAGTCGCGTCGTTGCGTTCCAACAAGGGCGTGCCGTGGTCTCCAGGGAGAGGGGGGGGGGGCAAGACTGCAATCTTGCCGCCCTCCGCGAACAACATTATAATTTTTTTTTTTTTTTTTGCTTGTTCCACACTGATTTTGTCGCCTGTAATTCATTTTGGAATTTGATAACCTTTTTTTTTTTTTTTTTGTTCACCCTGATTTTGCCGCCCCCGGAGAGTGCCGCCCGGGGCAAGGGTACCAACGTCCAACATGCCCCCGGCCCCCCCTCGCCCTCGGCACGTCCCACTATGTGTCCGAATGCACATTTAACTACCATAAAATCTAGATTGACCTGAAATGTAGCGGAGGGTGCGTTGCAGGGGTTCCTTGGGCAGCTGATCACAAATTTGGAGTCCGTCCTTCAAAATTTTCAAATCCAAGATGGCGGCTACATGGTAAGTCACGATTTTTGACCAAAAAACAGGTGGAAGGAGTTGCTTCAGCGGTTTTTCGGCTGCTGATCACGAATTCGAAGCCTGTTTTTCAAAATGCTCAAATCCAAGATGGTGGCTTTATGGTGAGCAACGAATTTTGACCATAAAACAGGTGGAAGGTGTGGTTCACGGGGTTAGGGGGGTTTAGGGATTAGTCGTCCATATTTGCTCTTTCTTTGGGGGAGGATTCTGAATCCTGTAAAAAGAACTCTCTTTAAAAGCCTATTCTTCTTTTTTGTGCAACTTTAAGATGTCAGGAAAGTAATCATATTTAAGTAATACTTTCTTTTCTCAGTGGCGGCTCGTGCAATCTGGCAACCGTGCACTTTTGCCATTTGAACGTATGCAAAAAGATCGATACGAGGTGAGGCGCTGCGCCTCACCAAGTAATCGATTATTTTACACAGTTTTAAATGGAGGAAATCCATTGTTGCCACATTGCACGAGCCGCTGCTGTCTTTTCTTTGCTTACTATGATACCGCCATCTTGGATTCGACAATTTTGAAAATCGGACTTTAAATTCGTGATCAGCGGCCCAAAGAACCCCTAAAACAACACCTTCCACCTGTTTTTAGGTCAAAATTCGTTTCTTACTAAATAGCCGCCATCTTGGATTTGAAAATTTTGAAAACCGGACTTCAAATTTGTGATCAGCGGCCCAAAGCACCCCTCACTCAATATCTCCCACCAGTATTTAGGTCAAACTGGAGTGAAATGTGCATTCGGTACCATAGTGGGCCGCTGCGTTGTATCAAATCTAAGCGCAGAACGCGCAGACTTTGAAAAATCATAATTTTCAGTTGGGGATAAGATTGGATGATACATTTGGTGGATCAATAGATAAAGAAGTGGAAAACAACATTCTGGAGTCATTTTAGCGTACAAATGCATACAAAAACTTTGGCCGTCCATTAGTTTTGACTTTTTAAAAATAAATGTACGTTAAACTTAACGCTGTTTTTGAGCAAGAGCTGAAAACCTTTTGATGAGGCCTAAAGTAAAATTAATGTCATGTAAAATATTTGCGTCATCTTTAAGATCAATGACGTGGTCACAGAAATTGATTGGATCAAAAAATAAAAATGTTACACGGAAATCAGTACATCACTATATTACGAGCGCTCACGAGCCAAGATTCGGAGTTTCGTGTGTGCATACCTTTGGAGACCCATAATTCCTAAAGTAGAAGTCCAATGTTGCTCAAATTTTGCAGAGCTTATCTCCAAACTATCTTGTATTGACTAGCATTGTCACATTTTACTTTCTCTTTACTTCATTTTTCGACTTTTTGGTATAGTTAAATGTGCATTCTGACACATAGTGCGCCTCTACGTTCCAACACAAGCGTTGCGTCGTCGCGTTGCGTCTCATTGAAAACCAGGCTTACAGAGTTTTGAGCGAGTTAGTTCCAAGATTACTCATACATACAACATTCATACAATACTCATAGATATGGCAAAAGCTATCTCGCCCGTGTTAAGTGAAAAATTGATAAAACGCCGGCGGTGATACAACCTGGCATACATAGGGGATCATAAATATGACAGAATTTTGGCAACAAACATGGAACAGTGAGCAGTGGAATATGGAACAGTTTTGCAATAAACAAACATGGAAAAAGTAATCTTTGCGAGCTAAAATTCCGTAATCTTTATGATCCCCTCTGTATACCCGGTTGTATGACGGCCAGAGTCAACTTAACGAAATTCGGGCGTATACAATATCTATCTGCACTGCATGTATGTATATGTGTAAGTAATCTTTGGTTAGTTATCGGCGATGACGTAGCTCTCTCATGTCACCTTAAGGCTCACACAGTACTCACGTATATGCTTATGCCAACTCAAAGCTTAGCTCCGCCTCCTGACCACATACTCGTTACTCCTTAGTCCTTAACCTCTTAAGGGCCAAGCCCGAGTATACTCGTTTTTCTCTTCAGGTCTATTTCACATTATTTCAGTTTTCATTCCGGATAAACGCGATTCTCGATAAAAACACTTACAAGATTAGATTTTCTTTGTGCGCCTTCAATTCGTCGTATATGCAATTCCAACTCTCCCGAGTACGAATAGTTAACTACCCTCCCTATATTCACGGAAGAGTGGCGTTCTATTGATCAAACCTGGTCTGTAAAGGGTTATACAATGATATAAGTAGAATAAATACAATAATTGTTGCTCGCAGTTTCACGAGCCGTCTAAACAGGGTAATGCGCTACGGGCAGGCTACCCCTCACCCCCACCCCTCATCCCCAACTTAGGTCCCCCATTGAGGTTAGTTATGGATGAAAAATGATTTCCATTAAAATCAATGGGAAATGCGTAAAAAAAAGGACAAATTTAAATCTTTCAAATATGAATCTTTAGCTCTGGATAAAAATATCAAAGGGGGGTCTGGGGTTAGCACCCAGGATATAAAAGGGGGTCTGGAGGTCTCCCCCAGGATATTGAAAGGGGGGTCTGGGGGTCTCCCCCAGATTAAATTTGATGTGAGAAAGTGTTCGTAGAGTATTCCCTTCAGTTTATTTTCTGAAAAAGTCATGCCGTCTCTGACGCGTACCCGGATTACAGATACGCGCGCTTCGGACGATCACTGCGCAGCTCCCCGCGCAGGGCACCCGGTTTAGAAACTTGATAACTAAAGTCCCTAGAGAAAACCAGATACTCTCGTTTGAGATTATGGAGGTATTTTGCGTAGGGGGACGTTTGAATTCACGTGTATTTAAATGGGCGGAACCAACTTTTTCATCTGAACTTTTAACGATCTTCTGAGACTAAGTTTAAAACCAAATTTTTTTTAACTTAAACTAGACCCTTTGAACTTCATTTCTGAGAAGTATCTTAGAAACCAGTCAATTTTTCCATAGGTAAGCAGCCCTCTGAAACAACCTCTAACAAAGTTGTAGGTGGGGAAGGGTAGAGGGGGCCTAGACGCTAGCGATGAGCGTTCGGCTCTTCTCGGCAATACTCGGCATCGCCCAGTGGTCTTTCACGCGCCTCTGATTGGCTCAGGAGGTTGGAGGTCCTCTCCCCATAGTGAGAAAGGGGAATCGAGTACCTGGTTTTCTCTAGGGACCTTATTGACAACTATATGGACTCTTACTGCAGTTTCCATTCTGGTTGTGTTTATTCTATGACCTTGATCAGTCATCGGTCCCCACACGTGTCATCACACATCACACGTCACACAAACCTCATTTCACTCCTCTCTGTGTTACGGTCGCCCGTCTTTCAAACGCACGTTTGTTGTTTCTTTATTTGTTTATTTGTTTATTCGTTTTTTTTTTTTTTTTTTTTTTTTTTTTTTTCTTTTCTGACAACGCACATACTGTGTCTCAGTGCGCTATTTTATCACATTCCCGATCCGAGTTAATTCCCTTTTATTTTTATTTTCAGTTTTCTTTTATTTTTTTAATTTATTTTTTATTTTTTTCCGACAATCCCACAAACACTGTGTTTCAAGTTTCAGTGCGCTATCGTATCACATTCTCGATCTAGGGTTCGTTTTTATTTTTATTTTCATTTTTCATTTATTTTATTTATTAATGAGGTTAGTTTCAAAAGTAAGTTTCCCTGTTTAATATCTCGGCAACCAAAATAGATAAACACGATTCTGTAAAAAATTAGTCATCGCTCACTACTCTTACGGCACTAATCGTTTTTACAGAATGTCAGTGGTGTCGCGTGCAATTTGGCAACAATGTATTCTATCCATTTAAACTCATGTAAAAGATCGAATTCAGGGGGTTCACAGTGCACAAGGAAAATTCGATATATTTAATGAGTTTAAATGGAGCAGTTGCATTGTTGCCAGATGGCACGCGACGCTACTGCAGAATGTATACATCCGACTAAAACTAACAAAATGCCGTCTATTCTTCTGCGACCACATTCTTTGCTGCAAGTCCAAGGGAGACTTACTTTTGAAACGATCCTCGTATTTTAATTTAATTTTTATTCTTTTCCGTCAACGAACAAACACGAGTGGCTCAGTGTGCGATTTGGCAACGTTGTATTTTGTCTATTTAAACCCACGGAAAAGGTCGAATTTGAGAATGTTCACCAAACACCCAGTAGTTCAATATTTTCAATGGGTTTAAAAGGAGAAAGTTGAACGTTGTCTTGATCCGAGTTTCCACCCTTTCGCGTGGTTGTTTACTTTTTTTTTCTCATTTCTCATGTTTCTGTTTCTTTTATTTCTTGTTCGTTTTTGATTTTCTTTGTTCCGCGAACGCTTCCACACTCTCACGTTTGTGAAGGTTTGAATTTATACATTAGGTTGAAACTGCAACTGATTTTGAATTCTATTTGCTTGATATTACGTACAACTTTAAACAAAACAAATTTTGGATTTCGGTGAGTCGTTTTGATGATATAATTTTTTTTTTTTTTAAAGCTCCTTTGATAATATATTTCGCGTATGTTAGGGTCATTTTTATCAGTTGGGATGGCGTCTCTGAGTCTCTTGGAGATTATTTAAACACCATTGTATATTTATTCAGGGCTGTAGAGTGCAGTTTGGCAACGTTGTATTTTTTCTATTTAAACCCATGAAAAATATCGATTAATTGGGTGTTTGGTGAATACCTTCGCATTTGACCTCTCCCATGGGTTTAAATTGACAAAATACAGCGTTGCCAAACTGCACTTTACGGCACTGATTTATTCTATAGGTTTTTACGATACGCAGAGAGCCGTGAAAAAAAGTTGGGATGACACAAATGACAGAAACTTCGGCGATGTGTGCTGTCTTGCTCAACGGTGGTCATAAACAAGCGTGACACCTAGCAGCGGAAGTCTGAACTACCAAGTGCCATTGTGTTGCCCTATATATTATATTTTCGACACATTTACCGGAGAGGTAGGGTGGCGCATGCGGTAGCGCGGTGGATCGCCGATTATAGTTTTGATTCGAGGTCAGAGGTTCGAATCTCGCTCACTCCTTTTAATTTTGACAATCTTCAAGATTTTACTTAAGATTTAGTGAGATTTTTTTTAGGGATGACAAACAATCCGTAAATCTCATATCGTCGTGTACCTCATTATTTTCCTTTCTAACAATTGTTAGGAAAATTTACAAACGATCGCTATCGCCACTGAATTCACAATGGAATTCACTCATGAAAATTTGAAAATCTATGTACTTCCTAACAGTATTTTCAATAATGTTTTATCCATGATTGACAGCAGCAGCTAGATGTAAAATAACATAAAATAATCATCGTATTTTAGTTAGAATATACTCAAGACTAGAGTCCCTCAAGACAAGTATACTATTTTAGTAATCCGGAGTCAGAAGAAACGTAAAGTCGTAACAAAACGTAGGCACCGTAGAAAACGCAAGGTAGATTAAAGATTTAAAGATTTAAAGATTTAATCTATACCTTGTACAAAACGTCTACTTTGCCAGCAAAATGCGGTTTTCGTCGAGTTCTGTCATCCTGTGTCATCCCAAAAAAATCTCACGGCTCTTTAGGCATCAGAAACACCGGAGCTCCGAATTTGCAGCAGCGGTTTACGGTTTCTTTGTCACCCCTAAAAAAATCTCACGTCTCTCTGCAGAGGAGTCTACCTGATTCATTCTATAACATGACTGTGTGACGATTCCAAGAGTACCTAGTTCTAAAAACGAAAGAATGGCGGAAGGTTGTGCTAGTTAATGTCAGTGGCGTAGCTTGCAATTTGACAACGTTGCAGTTCGCCCATTCAATCTCATGAAAACGATCGTAGCATTGGGTGTTCGGTGAACACCTTCGCATCCGACTTTTGACATGGGTTTAAATGGGCAAATTACAACGTTGCCAAATTGCACGCAGCGCCACTGGTTAATGTTTAAGAATCGTGTAAGAAACAGGGATAATTTGATTTGACGAAACGTTGGATAACCATCAGTGGCGTATGACGTTCAATTCGGCAACGTTGCAATTCGTCCATTTAAACCCATGAAAAAGATTGAACTATTCGGTGTTCGGTGAACGCCTTCGCGTTCGACCTTTTACATGGGTTTAAATGGACGGAGTACAACATTGCCCACTTGCAAGCCACGCCATTGATTAACTATTTGTAACAATCAGCAAGTGAAAGGTTTATCCAAATAAAGGACAGTTTTCTCAGTGGCGAGGCGTGCGATTCGGCAACGTTCCTTCTTCCCATTTAAAGGCTTTAAAAAGGTCGAAGTGCCTGGTCATCGCCGATGACTGAAGCGTTCGACTTTTTTGTGTGAATTTTAATGGAGGAAAGACATTGGTGCCAAATTTCACGCCTCGCCACACTGAGTTTTCCCAATGCTTTACGCCCAAAGTAGGTAGTTTTTTCCAATATTTATTTGTCGATTGAAATTTCAGGTTACCAACAAGTCTTTTTTTGAGCAAAAAAAAACAAAAAACAAAAAAAAAAAAAAAAACATGCAAACAATAATTAAATAATAATAATGAAAAAAAATTAAATAAATGAAAAAATAAAAAAAAAAAAAATAAAAAAATAAATAAAAAAAAATAATAATAATAAAAAAAAAATTAAATCAATTAAAAAATAAATAAACTAAACGTATAAGTAAATATTAGAAGTTTGTTTCTCCTAGTTTTTCATTAAAAAGAGTTGAAATAGAGCAAACAAGAACTAAAATAAATCGAGAGATGCGTCATGAATTCCCACGAAAATTTTTTTACGATCAATTTTAAAAAAGCACTAAAGAGTGTGTACACTTTTTTTTGCCAAATCTGGCAGCATTGAGTCGCAAGCACTTTAACATTTTTCTGATTTCCGAGGAGACATCGGTCTGCTTTGCTTGACATTATACAGACAGCGGCTATAAAACTGAGGATGAGGGATGAGAGGAGTAGCGTACTCAGGAATTTGTCTTTCTCTCTCTTTCCCCATTTGAACACTTGAGTAGGGAAAGGACAGAAACAAACATGGGATTGGACGTGTCTTCAGGCCCTATCCCTTTCCTTTTCTAGTACATACACTCTAATGGGAAAAGAGCGAGAGAGACTGATTCTTGCGTACGCCCGCGCCATTGGGGATGAGGACCCATTCTAGTGTATCGTGAGATTTAGAATGCGTGATAGCAGCAATGAAGGATTCAATCTTTCCGACGTATGGCGGAGGAATCTATCCTTCTCTCTCTTCTCCCATTAGAACGCGTGTGTTAGAAAAGGACAGATCATAAAGGCAGTCACATCAGTGGAGGTCCGTGGGTTCAAAAGTAGGGACTGGGGCTTGAAAAAATGTGGTGGGCTTTATTTTTTTGAGCCTTTCTCCATATTTTGTGGGGGCTTTAAGTTTTACAGACTTGGCTTTTACCTGTTTTGGAGCCCTTTTCCAAAAAAGCGGGGGCCCCCTAGCAGTGGAGTAAGCAGGATTTTTTTTTTTTTTTGTAGGGGCTTGCACTTATGGTTGTTTGTCTATAAATTATTCCCCTCTTCCCCACCACCCGTAAAAATCAGAGGTATAGGGGGGGGGGGATTTAGTCTCCTTAAGGGGTGTCTCCACCTGCGAATAGTACCGCGAAAAGTACCAGCGCGAATAGGTGACTCCACCTGCTTTTAGTAAAAGCACTTTTGCCCGTCCCAACGGTGCCATCGGTCTCATCAAGCGTATGCAGCGCAGAGCGTCATTTGAATACGCAAGCTCTTACAATTTTTAGCGCAAGTGTTTTGAAGAGTTTTCTCAAACCATTTTGTGCTAAGAGCTTAAATTTTTCCGATTAGAATTGGTTAAAGGCCGTGGAAATTGCTTCAAAGTATATGGTTATTGAAAACCTGCATTTTAAAGAGGGATTTTCCTTAAGAAATCGTTATTCTCAGAAATTTTTGCTGGTAGGTCTCAAGAATGAAATTTTACCGTTTATTTTTTGTCTTAAAAAAATATACACGGAAAAAAACCATGGTGAAAATAACCATACGGATACCTGATTTTGGCACCTGCTAGATGTTATGGTAATGTTAACCAGAAGTATACTATTTTTTGACTAGGTACTAGGTGATGTTACCTGATTGCATGTCGAATTTACTCAAAGTATCGGTAAATGTACCATACTTCTGGTCAAGTTTACCATAACATCTAGCAAGTGCCAAAATCAGGTATCCGTATGGTTATTTTCACTAATCTTTTTTTTCCGTGTATACAGGGTGGAGCAAAAGTTCGAGTACGGCCGATTATTTTTTGAACGGCTTTAGTTAGAGAAACGAGCTTTGGGGGTGTGTTTCTAGAAAAAAAAAAAAACTATATTTTGGTTAGGTCAAAATTTTGGTGGCCCACCAGGGGGGGGCTGTAGCCCCCCCCCCCAACTTTTTTTTTCAAGTAGCAACCCCCCCTTTGTGATACATCATTTGAAAGGGCATGGAATTCTAAGACTTTTGGCGCAAACTAGAGGTCGATATCGTTTTTCCTTTTCGATGTATCGAAGTTCAAAGTTCGATTTTGACCCATTTTCAAAAAATCAGAACTCCCATTCAAAAAGTCGGAATTGAAAAAACTAGGAGTCTCAAATACTCTAAAAAGCAAGAAATTTTCAGAAAAAAATACGGTTCTGCCATACAATTAGTCCAAATTTGGTTTTAGAGCCCCCCCCCAACAGTTTTCTAAAAAATTGCCCCTTAGGGGGGCTATCTCAAAAATTCAGAGGCACGACCCCTGAGTGATACATCGCTCAAAAGGGCACACTGAACTGAGCATTTTGGCGCAAACCGCAGGTCGATATCGTTTTTAGTTTTCTATATATCGGTTGGCAAAGTTGGATTTTCACCCGTTGTCAAATTTCGATATATCGAAAACTAAAAACAATATCGACCTGCGGTTTGCGCCAAAATGCTCAGTTCAGTGTGCCTTTTTGAGCGATGCATCATTCGATAGGGGTCGTGCCTCTGAATTTTTGAGATAGCCCCCCTGAGGGGCAATTTTTTAGAACACTGTTGGGGGGCTCTGAAACTGCCTGTGCCCGTACCGACTTTTTTTGACCAAATCCAGATGAGTTAGTTACTTGAAATTTGGTGAAGATATTCCTGACAACCGCCCCTTTCTGAGCAAAAAATCCAAATTTCAAAAAAAATTCACGGGGAGCGCCGCTACAGCCCATTTTGTCAAAATTACAAGGCAGGAGGGGGGTGGAAACGTCCTCCACAGATACCCTCTTTGCCCCTCGCCTTTGGGCCCCATAGATCAGGAGATTTCTTCAAGGTTCATTAAGCGGTTGAAAAGAAGTCTTGACGTTTGTTTTTAGAATGGAATGCTGCGACGGAGAGATTTGTGAATGTGTGGGAGAGAGAAGGTGCATTGGTGCAATCGTGAACATTGGGTCATGGGACTCGCAGGACGCAGGGTCCGAAGACCCATATAAGTGTCAAAATCTGCTTGACGCGGGTATCTAAAAGAAGTGACGAGGTAGGTATTGATGAAGGTCAGGAGGGATATAGAGAAGAGAGAGGCTCATTCATATCCATAAATACAATGGAAACATTTGAAAATCTGGGGGATCGGCAAATTGTAAACCCCCCAACAAGAGTCTTTGCAATCAACGGATTTTTGAGGAAATTTTGAGCGTTTTGTTGATGGTTAGATTTTTAGATTTCTGGAATTGCCCCTAATTGCAATCAAAGAATCAATATTTGTTTTCCTTTTGCCAATTTTGCCTCAAATACCCTCCCAGATCGAATAAAAATATATCAAAATCCAGAAAAAGGGGGCCGAAAAATTAGCTTTATAGCTGTAAAAAGGGAGAGGGGCTGTCACGTGTCCTCCTTCCCTGTGTTAATTCTTTACTAATACATGTGTTTGTATGGACGAAGAGATAGCAAGGACAAACTCCTGGCTGCGGCTATGATGGAATCAGCAGCGGCTCGTGCAATGTGGCAACAATGGATTTCCTCCATTTAAAACTGTGTAAAATAATCGATTACTTGGTGAGGCGTAGCGCCTCACCTAGTATCGATCTTTTTGCATACGTTTAAATGGTAAAAGTGCACGGTTGCCAGATTGCACGAGCCGCCACTGGATGGAATTGACTCTGGAATAATTTATTTTTCCTAAAAAGTGCCTCGCGTGTGATGTATTTTTTGCTGAGAGCTTCTTCAAATTTGGGAAATTCTAGGTCTATAAATGGAACTTTGCTCTTCCAACACAAAACAAGCAGATAGTTCTGACACTACAGTGTCAGAGAAGGCGCACCTTGAGCAAATTTGGTCCCTTATAAATCAAATTCCATTTCCATCATCTCAAAAATAATCTGTCTAGCGAAAATCCGGGTCCGAACCTGGGTGCGGCGAGTAAGTAGGGGTTAGGACCACTACGTACGATCTGAGGACAAAACCCTTCGAATATTCCACCATCTCAAAAAAAATTGTCCAGTAAAAGTTAGGGTCCGAACCTGTGTGCGGCGAGTGAGGGGGGGGGGGTGTAGAACCACTACGGACAATCTTAGAACAATCCCTCCGAATTTTCCACCATCTCAAAAAAATTGTACAGCAAAAGTTCAAGTTCGAACCTGTAAGCGGCGAGTGGGGGGGGGCACTACAGACAATCTCAAACCCTTCGAATTTTCCAACATCTCAAAAAAATTGTCCAGCAAAAGTTAAGGTCCGAACCTGTGCGCGGCGAGTGGGGGGGGGGGTAGAACCACTTCGGACAATCTTAGAACAATCCCTTGGATTCTCAAAAAATCATCTCAAAAAAATTTGTCCGGCAAAATTTTGGGTCCAAACTGGTGTGTGGCGATTGGGGGGGGCAATAGGACCACTACGGACAATCATAAAACAAATCCTTCGAATTTCCCACTGCACATCACTAAACGCACGTAATAAACAATCAAATACTCATAAAACAATTTTGAACCCCCTTTAGTAAAAAGATGGTCAACGATATAGTATGTCCCGCGAAATAGGGACATGAAAAAGTGATCGGTAGTAAGAAGAAATCGGACCACCAAGAATCGATTATTTTTCATGATGTGTTAGAGTAGAGAAAAACAATGTTGCCATATTCCATTAGCTGGCACCGTTCTTTGGTCGCCCGGTAAAAAATTTGAACGTGAAGTGTGATGCCAAGTAAAACAAAGGACGCCATGGCAAAACGTAAGAAAAGATGAAGAAGTTACAGTGAGTCAAAAGACATCTCTCCTAAATGTCCCCATGACGTCCCACGACTGGTGACAAAGCATTTGATCCGCGCACAATGGCCGAAATACGGTAATCAAATCTCGAAATGATAAAAAATAAACTGTAGGGAATACCCTACGAACACTTTCTCACATCATTTTTATCTGAGGGAGACCCCCAGACCCCCCCACCACTCAAGAATTCTGGAGGAGACCCCCTAACCCCCAAAAGAATTCTGGGGGAGACCCCCAGACCCCCTTAAGAATACTAGGAGAGACCCCCAGACCCCCCTTTAAAATGCTGGGGGATACCCCCAGACCCCCCTTTAGAATTCTGGGGGAGACCCCCAAACCCCCCTCAAATTTCAAATATTTTCACCTCCGGACATAATAATTCTGCCTTCAATCCGAAGAGTTTGCAATTTTGTAGAGAAGCTGTAGGAATAGTTGCCTATCTTGTTATTTGAAGGCTAATTAAGAGCCTTAATCTGATGTTGCTTATAACAGGGTTTAGAGTGATTCAAGATTCCAATAAGTTTTTATTCTTTGAGCTGCATTCCTTATATTTGCTCTTTGTTCTATTTTTGGGAGTTTCTTTTTTCCCTTAGTTTTTATAGGAGGTCGAAATGTACTGATTCTTGCATTTCCTCCATTGAGTACTACGTTTGGTTTCTTCTTTCAGACTGTGGATCTTCGAAATAATTTTTTTTGTTTAATAGATTAACCCCCCTCCAAAGATGTACTTAAGTCGTAGATTGTGCAAACAAAATTTGACTTTTCTTTATAAAATTAATTTTCCTTGAATATGCTATTTTTTGGTGTAATGAAACCTATATTGCTTTTAAACAGCTTTAGACTTAAAAGTTGTATATTGTAGTAATACATTGAAAAGAAATTTCTGCCTAGGCTGGTTGCAAACGTTTTGATGCAATTTTCATCGAACTTAATTGAGTCATACTTGAATTACTTATTGCAAATATTATGTTTGTCTTAATATTTGCTTACAATTAGTTTCAAAAGATTTTTGCTCGATCGTACCTATATTGCCCCTCGAAACGGTCGTAAGGTTTTTATGAGGACTGTACCAGAAAAATGTTTTAGTGCACACAGTGCAGTGTTTAGTGCATTTTTTTAACACATTATGTTTGTGAAAATTTTTGTCAAAATCCATCCCATTAATGATTGACTCCAAGTTTAAAATTAATTCTTCACTTTCATTCTTTTTTTTTTTTTTGGTCAAACACCCTATTTTGATTTTTTAAACTCTCTTAAGGGTTGTATATTGTAACTGTAAGGGCTAATTTCTTTTGTAAACCAATTGTAGATTTTACTTGCCAGATTTTGTCAAAATCCATTGGACCAAACCTGAATTATCCGAAATAATAAGATTATGTTTTTATTTGCTTATATACCCATATTTTTTTCTCAACCGCACCTATATTACCTCTTGAAAAGGTCTAATCGGTTGTGTATGGTGATCAAGAGAGGATAATATGTTAGTACTTTGATAGTAGATTGTGTGTAAAAAGTTTCATGAAAATTCATCCAGCCATTACTGATTGACTCCAAGTTTTAAGATTACTTAATTTCTCACGATAATTCCATTTTTTGGCTCGAGCGTACCTATTTTGATTTTTTAAACGGTTTTGAGGGTTGAATATTGTAACTATAAGTGGTTTATTTTATAGTAGGCTGAATGTAGATTTTTTTTGCTAACTTTCATCAAAATTGATTGAACCAAACCTGAACTATCCCAAATAATAGGATTATATTTTATTTGCTCATATTCCCAAATTTTTTGCTCAATCGCACCTATATTACCTCTTGAAATGGTTTTATCGGTTGTTTTTGGTGACACAGAGAGGAAAATATTTAAGTTTATTGATAGTAGATTGTCTGTACAAAGTTTTATCAAAATTCATGAAGCCATTATTGATTGACTCCAAGTTTTAAGATTGATTTCTCACGATAATTCTATTTTTTGGCTCGAGCGCGCTTATTTTGATTTTTTAAACAGTCTTAAGGAATGAATATAGGAACTATAAGTGGTTCATTCTTTAGTAGGCTGAAAATAGATATTTTTTTGCTAACTTTCATCAAAATTGATTGAGCCAAACTTAAATTATTCCATTTTTATTTATTTTTATCCATTTTACCATTGATTTTAATGAAAATAATTTTTTCCCCATAACTACCCTAAAAATCAAAATTTCAAAAAAACAAAAAAAGAACCTCTGAGGCATCTAAAAAGCAACAACTGTGCAAAATCTGGATCCATAAGGATCAATGGTTCAAAAGTTATGCCTAGGTACGGAGTGACGAACAGCCGGACTGACGGACAGACGCCACAGAATTTTTTTACATAAATCTCTATAAGTCACAAAGGGTTAAGAAATAGAAAATATGATGGTAGGATGTTCTTATGGAAGGTATTAGACATGATGAGAGGCCATTACTTTGACTAAATCATGATTGACTTTGTCGTGAGAGGCCAACTATCGCAACTAAATACCTTGAAAACCTCTGCGCCAACGCAATACTTTCTCAATTTTTCTAATTTCATTAGAGTGAGAAAGTAAAAATACAATCACACCATCTCCGTCGGACGACCGAGAACAGGTTAATGTCCTTCCTCCGAAGGGTATAATGTCTTTGGACGTATATTGGTCTTAATATTTTCATGACAGTTTTTAGATGCTCCATTCCATGTCCCATGACTTGTGTTAAAAGATTCGATCTGGGTACAGTGTCCGAAATACGTCCCGCGAACCTCGAAATTACAATAGAAAAACAGATAGAAGCGCATTATGTCCGTTGGACGTCCGAAAAAAGGTCGATTTCATTCCTCCGAAGGATAAAATGTCCTTGGACGTATTTTGAACATCGCATTTTGACTGTCTTTGTTGAATGTTCTATTGGACGTCCCACGACAATTTTCAACACATTTTCAGAGAGAAATGGTGCGCTGACACATTTTTCATCAAAAATAAACACGCTAACTTATTTGTCATCAAATTGTGATGGGCGATCCCACTTTTCAGCAAAAGTGTGAGCGCTACCTAACTCAATCTAATCTATTATCTCAAATTCTGATTATTAGCGACAAAAATATTTTTGGCTCAAATTAGCACGCTCAACTCAGAATCAGTAAAAACCAATGCGCTGTCATAATTTTTAGAAGAAATTGATGAGATCACGCAATTTTCAGAAAGACATGGCAAGTTGATCCATTTTGCAGCAAAAATAAGCGCGCTCACTTAATTTTTACCAAATTGTGGTGCACAACTTTAATTTTCAGCAAAAGTATGAGCGCTAGCTCAATTTCCCCATTTTCTCCCATTCCGTCTTGTTTTCTTTTTTTTTTTAGGTATAACGCTTGAAAATATTTTTGCTCAATACTATGCGCTCACTCAAGTTTCAGTAAAAAACAGCACGTACGCTGACATAATTTTCAGGAGAAATTGACTCGCTAACACAAGTTTTAGAAAGAAATGGAGCGATGACTCATGTTTCAGCATATCGGTAACTTAATTGTAACCAAAGTGTGAGGCGCAAACTCAATTTTGTGCAAAAGTCTAATCGCTAGACTTTTAGGCATGACTGATCAACCTCAAAACACCTAATCAGTCTCTAATTATCTCTAACTAAGATACTGGGCAGATATTCAGAAGATACTCAATTCTGAACTTGTAAGTCCAGATACTCTCCAGATATTCAGAAGATATTTAATTTTAAGCTTGTAAGTCCTGATACTCTCCAGATATTCAAAAGATGTTCAGTCTCAGTAAAAAGCAGCATATGCGCTGACATTATTTTCAGAAGAAATTGACTCGCTATTACAATTTTCAGATAGAAATGGATCGCTGACTCATGTTTCCGCATAAGAAGCTAACTTAATTTTAACCAAATTGTGAGGCGCAAACTCTTTACTGCAAAAGTCTAAGCGCTAAACTTTTAGGCATGACTGATCAACCTCAAAACACCTAATCAGTCTCTAATTCTGATCATTAGCGTAAAAAATATTTAAATATTAAAAGTGAACACTGAACAGTCATCAGTTCAACCAAAGATAAATGAGAATTCTGAGCATTGAGATAGTGAAAGTTCAGAGTTCTTGCTGCTGGGACTCTCCGTTTTGCGTTTGACCAAACGATATAATTAATTATAGTAATCACATTTACATGCAAAAAAACAAACATTCAGAACGGCAAATGATTGGTTCACTGGATCACATAGAATAAATACCGGGACAATTTGAAATAATCACTAATCAGAAAGTGAGGTTAGTAAAAATTTTTGACGTGGAATAACTTTAAGAAAACGTCACTCAATGAACATCTAATTACTTCCAACACACTCGAAATTCAGTCGTGATTGGGAAAACATTAACTTTTCAAATGAAATTGGCATTAAAAAAAACAGGAATCTACCAAAAAAATCACGACATCAAAAAAGCTCATTTTGCCATTTGACCACAAGGGGGCGTAGTATACTCTATTGAGTAGCAGACCGATTTCAATAGGCGCACGTAGTACCTACGGTGCGCCTAAAATGAAATCGACCGACGGCAACAGAAAAAAAAAAAATAATAAATAAATTGCAATGCGTTATAATGAATAATGGCATAAGTAGTTTTAACTGTAAACTTTCGATACTTTTCAAGGAAACAAATGGGGGGGGGGGGGGGGGGAATTAAAGTCTATAAACTTCTTAAGCCTCCACACCTACTAATATAAGCCCCTAGAATAGAAACGTCTAGTAAGTAGATATGAACGATCAGGACAAAGGCGGGTCCAGCAAACTGGCAACTATTGGTTATGCCCATTTAAATTATGAAAAATAATCGATTAGTAAAAGGGCCATGGCCCCCTCAAGAATCGATTGTTTCTCATATGAGTCATATGTTCAAATGGAAAGAATGCATGGTTTCCAAATTGCTGGATCAACCCATAGATCAGGAAGGAGCTGAAGTCAACATTTGAAGCTGGAAAGTGGGCTTTCACTTTCAATACTATCAGGTATGATTTCTCACCGAACGCTTTAGCTGCGGATATTTGATACTCCTCTTTTCATCACAGAAAGGTGTATCCCATCAAAAACCTTTCCAGGTGCAAGCAGACGGCATCAGGTAATTATGTCTGTCACAAAAAGCCGTTCCAATGCATCCACTCAAAGATATGATATGATGGGAACGGCAAGTCTCCTCCAAGTGGGCATCTAGCAGGGCAAATGTTAATCATTTTTCAAAATCAAAACTATCCATCTGCGGCGAATTTAGTGAAGGAAAAACTTTGAGGGATGTATTTCTTTATTTTTTATTTTCAAACGCAAAAACTTGCCGCCGTTCATCGCCTTAAAAAAGAAAAAAATCAATTATTCTTATTAAAAAAAAAAATAATAATTGATTTTTTTCTTTTTTAAGGCGATGAACGGCGGCAAGTTTTTGCGTTTGAAAATAAAAATAAAGAAATACATCCCTCAAAGTTTTTCCTTCACTAAATTCGCCGCAGATGGATAGTGTTGATTTTGAAAAATGATTAACATTTGCCCTGCTGGATGCCCACTTGGAGGAGACTTGCCGTTCCCATCATATCATATCTTTGAGTGGATGCATTGGAACGGCTTTTTGTGACAGACATAATTACCTGATGCCGTCTGCTTGCACCTGGAAAGGTTTTTGATGGGATATACTCTGGTTTTAGCTTGTAAAATTCCAGTTTCTTATTCCACAAATAAAAGCAACAGTTGTTATCCATCAGCTGACTAGCCAGCAGTTATAAATAGTTTCCGGACAACTTTCACATAGACTCTCGAGTGCTTATTTTACGATAGGGACCACAGTCTCATTTCCCTTTCTTTTCCCTGATCTGTATGCTAACCAACGGTTCCGATTCCACGAGCTAGTCCGCCGCTGGCCGATGCGCCTCTGGCTGGTTCGCCGCTGGCCGATCCACCACTGGCTAGTCCGCCGCTGGCCGCTCCGCCACTGGCTAGTCCGTTACTGGCCGATCCGCCTCTGGCTAATCCGCCGCTAACCGATCTGCCACTGGCCGATGCGCCTCTGGCTGGTCCGCCGCTGGCCGATCCGCCACTGGCCGGTCCGCCGCTGGCGGATCCGCCGGTGGCTAGTCTGCCGCTGGCCGATCCGCCGCTGGCCGATCCGCCACTGTCCGGTCCGCCGCTGGCCGATCCGCCATCGGCCGGTCCTCCGCTGGCCGATCCGCCATACTCTCTAGTCCGCCGGTGGCTGATCCGCCACTGGCCGGTCCGCCGCTGGCCGATCCACCACTGGCTGGTTCGCCGCTGGCCGATCCACACTAGCTAGTCCGCCGCTGACCGACGATCCGCCGCTGGCTGGTTCGCCGCTGGCCGATCCCCACTGGCTAGTCCGCCGCTGGCCGCTCCGCCACTGGCTAGTCCGTTACTGGCCGATCCACCTCTGGCTAATCCGCCGCTGACCGATCTGCCACTGGCTGGTCCGCCGCTGGCCGATCCGCCACTGTCCGGTCCGCCGCTGGCCACTGGCCGGTCCGCCGCTGGCCGATCCGCCACTGTCCGGTCCGCCGCTGGCCGATCCGCCACTGTCCGGTCCGCCGCTGGCCGATCCGCCATCGGCCGGTCCGCCGCTGGCCGATCCGCCATACTCTCTAGTCCGCCGGTGGCTGATCCGCCACTGGCCGGTCCGCCGCTGGCCGATCCACCACTGGCTGGTTCGCCGCTGGCCGATCCACACTGGCTAGTCCGCCGCTGGCCGCTCCGCCACTGGCTAATCCGTTACTGGCCGATCCACCTCTGGCTAATCCGCCGCTGACCGATCTGCCACTGGCCGGTCCGCCGCTGGCCGATCCGCCGGTGGCTAGTCCGCCGTTGGCCGATCCGCCATTGGCTAGTTCGCCGCTGGCCGATCCGTCACTGGCCGGTCCGCCGCTGGCCGATCCGCCACTGGCCGGTCCGCCGCTGGCCGATCCGCCACTGGCCGGTCCGCCGCTGGCCGATCCGCCACTGGCCGGTCCGCCGCTGGCCGTTCCGCCACTGGCCGGTCCGCCGCTGGCCGATCCGCCACTTGCAGGTCCGCCGCTGGCCGATCCGCCATTGGCTAGTCCGCCGCTGGCCGATCCACCACTGGCCGGTCCGCCGCTGGCTGATCCGCCGCTGGCTAGTCCGCCGCTGGCCGATTCGCCACTGGCCGGTCCGCCGCTGGCCGATCCGCCACTGGCTAATCCGCCGCTGGCCGATCCGCCATTGGTTATAGTCCGCCGGTGGCCGATCCGCGACTGGCCGGTCCGCCGCTGGCCGATCCGCCACTGGCCGGTCCGCCGCTGGCCGATCCGCCACTGTCCGGTCCATCGCCGGCCGGTCCGCCGCTGGCCGATCCGCCATACTCTCTAGTCCGCCGGTGGCTGATCCGCCGGTGGCCGATCCGCCACTGGCTACTCTGTCGCTGGCAGATCCGCCGTAGCTCAATTCTGTAACTTCAGGAAAATAATGTTACTGTCACTACCAGCTCTCATAAAATAAACAGATCAGTTGTGAACTCTACAAGTACACAGCAAAGAACTTTTGTCACTACTTGCTTATGAATAATTATACTATAAAATCACAGAATAATTCATTGTATAATTCTGTGCTAAAATCACAAAGGTGCTGTAAACACATCAGAAACTACTCTCCCTCCAGTGATCAACAGTATTACGGTACTCAGCTGTTGCATTTGCAAGCAATGAAGTGGAAAATGAAGCTCCGCGGTTATGCCCAAATTCGAATACTTTCAGCTTCAGAGCTAGAATAGTTATTAAATAAATGAATATGCAATAATACCTAACTATGAGAGCAAACCAACCTTTACTATACGCGTGCATACAACAAATTAGAAGCACACAAAAGAAATAACTAGAAAAGATGTTTGCTACATTTATTTAAAAACAAGAACTGAGGAGGACAAATTTCGTAATTCACGGCCTCCGTTGTAATTGAAACAATAATCACTTGTATCACTCATGTATTTGTAACGAGTTTATTTCAAAAGTGTCAAAGCAGAGAGAAATGTTTTTGTTTTGAAATGATGTGCAGTTGTTGTTGACTGACGATGAAGCGTCGATTCTCGCGGCGATCTCAAATACTAAAAGGCAGTAGCCAATGAGAGTAGAGTTACCGCGTAGTTTGAAATAGCCGTTATAATGAGAAATTCAGTTTTTTTATCATTTCTCAATAAATATTAGACGGATTGCGTTCAAACAAAAACAAGTTGGAACTTGCAACACTGGAACAGTGTTAGCAAAGAGAGCATGAGTGTCGGCCGTAAATCATTGTAAGTGTGGAGTTCCATATTGATAGTACAAAACTGCGACAAATTCAATCGCAACGCTGCATTTGTGTTTGTATAACAGTGATCGCTGTAAAAATAACTTGATAGGTCAAAGTGGGAATGAAAATTTACTTATAGCGTGTTGAAACAGTTGTTCACGAGGCGAGGTGAATACTGTGGTTTTGAAAATCGATTTCGATAGTGATAGCTCCTTTAAAATCGGATGACGCAATACCAATCCTAGCAAGCCGCAAAGTCTAGTTTAGTTATTTGGGACTTTTTTAGATTTCTCTCGCCTGAACCAAAGTCATCAGGAAGGAAATTCTTAATACCAATCCTAGCAAGCCGGAAAGTCTAGTCTAGTTATTTGGGACTTCTATAGAATTTTCCTCGCTTGAACCAAAGTCATCACGATGGAAATTCTTCGTCTTTATGGTTTCAGCTCTTTTTGTCTCAGATTAAAAAATGAATGTTAATATTGATCAAATGTCATCCGACACTCATCAAGGCCCTTAAGGAACGTAATATGAACTTGAAAAAAGCTCATTCGATTTTTAAGGGAGCTTAAACGGTCCATGAGAGACGAAATTCGCGGATACAGAGTATCCACAGCTTATTTCAATGTTCGATCTGACAAGACCGTGCGCCTTTGAAAAATCGATATCTCGATAGTGAATCGATGTATTGCAATTCGGTTTGCACCGATCGAAAGCGCTTGCTTGTGACTGACAACCTCGAAAATTTCAGATCCATCCGAGTTTATTTAATGACCTTACAGGACCTCTCGCGGCCGCAGTTAGACATTTCTTGTCAGAGTTACGCTGAAACGGGGAGTAGTTCCCCCCCTAAGATGATATTTTTTGGCTCAAAACTGCATTGGGCCCTCTCGGGACATCATTGGGACCCGAAAAAAAGCGGAACCGATATAATACGGCACACGACTGGTTTGTGAGAGACGAAATTCGCCTTTTTCCAGCCTCCAGCGCCCCTCTAAGGTCGATCTGACAAGACCGCGCGCCTTTGAAAAATCGATATCTCGAGAACGAATCGATGGATTGCGCACTGCGGTTTGGATTGGGCGGTAGCTTCAGCTTTTAGATAATTCTTGAAAAAAATTCAGATCCATCCAAGTTTTAAACGGATCTTATGGGACCTCCCGCGGCCGCAGTGAGACATTGTACGTGAGACTTACGCTGGAGTTGGGGCCACGCCCCCCCCCCCCCCCCCCCCGATATAGACTTTATCGGTCCGACATTTGTCAGGGCCTTTAATGAACTTCATGTGAACTCAAAAAACTCACATATGACTTCTCACGGCGCATGCTAGGTCCATGAGAGTCGAAATTCGCGGATTTTAGAGAATCTTAGATTTCTGACCCTATACCGCGCGCCTTTGAAAAATCGATATCTCGAGAGTAAATCGATGTATCGCAATCCGTTTTGGACCGATCAAAAGAGTAAGCTTACCGGTACTCGCCGTTAAAATTTTGGATCCATCTGATTTCATTTTGAGACCTTACTTGAGTTACTTGGACCCCAGTTGGAATTATTTTTTCGGAGTTACGCTGGCAAGGGGTTCGCTCCCTCTCTTGGAAAACTGTGGAGGGGGCCCTTTGCTGGGGCATACATTCTATTTTTCACTTTTTTTTTTTTTTTTTTTTTTTTTTTTTTTTTTTTTTTTTTAATTTTATATTTGTGTCTAATCTAAGTTGGGGGAGGAGGAGGAGAGTACCTGCAAGTCAACCGGCAATTTACTTTTGATAGTGGCTGCGGGTCGAGGGTGCGGATTGCGGACTTTTAACTTGTTGTGGGGTTTACAGGGTGGCCGTGTCTAAACTTATGAGAAAAGAAGGCAACCACAGACCGGAAGAACGTTCAATTTCTGGTTCAGAGACCATGGACAAAGACATGGGCACCCGCAAAACAATTGCCCGGAGGGGCAACTTTTTGAATGGCAATGGAAAGTCTAGGGGACTTCACTTAGAGACGGGCAAGTCTAGAGAACCCCCCCCCCCCCACTTCCGCCCAAAATAGAAAATAAATCAATTATCCTTCCAAATGGTAGAAATTGTAAGTGATTGTAGCATGTAGTCGTATCAAAAGTAATTCTATTTTTGAAGTGTTTGATATTATGAATAAAGTGACAGCATCAGATGATAGAAATAGTAAAAAGCTAAGTACAACTATTCCTTCTTTATTTTCATTGTCCTGATGAATTCTAAGAGTTAACCTATTTAAATTAACAAAACCAAACTCTTGCCTATACATTCTCTAATCATGTAATTATCGACCAGAGGATTCTGAATTTTCAAGGAAGTTCGCAAAATTCTCGTTGCCAACGGTAGTTTCCAATGTAGACACGTTCATACTAGTAGATTTTAAAACTTCTTTCGGCGAGGGAGATGACGGGTGGGAAGGATGATGTCGTCTGAATCAGGAGGGGGTGGGGTAAAAATCAGGGGGAGGTCTAGATCTGGGGGGGGGGAGGAATCCTGAAACTGGGGGGCGAGCTGTATAGTGGCAAGGGGTGGTTGGGCACCACTGCTTGGGGGGGGCTACTTCCCGCCCTGCCCCCCCTAAATTACGCCCCCTATTAAAATTGTAAAGTAAACTAAGAATAAAGTTTGTTAACTCTTACTCCTTTCGTTATTATTTGATCTTCGAATGTTCCGATTCTTTTTTATTGTAAAGTTTTGATTTTTCTGAATTAGGGGGGGCGCCGCGACGCCCCTCGGGGAGCGCCCATTGACAGATAAGGGAGAAAGGTAAGTGTGGGAAAGCGCACGGGAATCCGGCGTAGTGTGCCGCAAAAATTACTACCAATGGCGGATCCAGAAAATTCTTTTAGGGGGGGGGGGCTTCACGCCTATGAATTTTCAAATTTGCAGAGAGGAATTTATGGGATTTTTTCTGTTGAAAAAAGGCAAAGGCTACCGTGAGTTGGGGGGGCGTGCCTTTCCCGAATCCGCCGCTGATTACCATGTAACACTGGGCCACGATGACCGATGTCGCATAAAACCAGGTAGAAGACCCGTGGCGGGCGTGGCATCCGTGATGGCTGTGAAATTGGGATGAAGTAGATGGACACACATCATTCATGCAATCTGCACAACGCGGCAAGCAACTGTTGTAGGCATAGGTGCAGTAGTTCGTGGGGAGGGCAAAGGGGACGGGAGGTCGTCGCAAAACCATGGACGAAGATATAACTAAGGACTGCCGACTGTTGTTAGTCCTGTTTTGCTCTCGACCCCAGCGCTCCAAGCAGCGGTCAGCTGAACTACTCTTTCAAGTGAGCGATCCTGGCGATGTGTCCATGCTCACATGCTGTGCTACTGCTAAAACCGTTGTTGGAGTTGGTCTGTTATGGCATGGCTGTCAACTGTTGTCGGCGACCCAAGAGGAGCAGATAACTCAGTATCTCAATGGAAGATCGAAAGCAAGGGAAATTCAGAATCAACTTTGGACAAGGTAACAGAAATCATCAGCAAATTAAAAGAGTCGCCTGATCTCTACTAATAAAACAAATGTCTATGTACTCTTTCTTGTTTGATTCCGTTTTGAGGTTAACTGTGATGTATAGTATTTCAGTCCTTGATTAATCATTTTCGACAATTCAGGAATCTTTCAAGAAATACTCCAGACGTTTGCTTTTTAGCGGATTTTGCTTCCTTTTAATTCGCTGATCATTTGTTCCCTTCGTTCAATCGTGATTCAAATTACCTACACGGTATACATTTGCGGGAAGGCATGGGAGAAAGGGAGCCGGAGCGGCCACCGCTGCAGCGGTTCGCTTTTAGTTGACCCTTATTGCTGCTTGGAGCGCTGCGGTCGCGCTCGAAAACCCGCTAACAGGTTTTAACACGGGCGGAGATAGGGAGTCAGCAGTCCTTAGTTATATCTTCGTCCATGGCTCGGAATGGTCTTAAAATTTTCCTTAGGATTTGATCTAGAACGCAACGTTCTTACATTTTCGAAAAGTTAACTCTAGCTCTCGCAATTAACGATTAAAGGCGGAAAAAGCATGGTTTCTGGACCGCGGAACAGTGACGTTATCTAGCGGATGAGAATCTTACTACAGGTCGCTGAGGATTCACCTTAAAACGCAACGCCGATCGCGTTCCCCAAACGAACTCTTTTAGCGGACCGAAACATCAACAATAACAGGATTGGAAATTTGAAATCATCTAAATGCATTTTAAATCGCAGAATACACGAAACATGGACACAATCCTCTGATATAAAACCCCAATATCTCATACAGAAGATTTCGTTGAAGTCTGATCCAAATTAGTAACGTAATTACATTCCCAAAAATGCTTAACCTCAATCTTGGCCAAAAACTCCCGCCACAAAGAAAAAGCGACAAATTGGGAGGGCACCGGATTGGCGGAATCACATGGGTCAATCGGTCCTCGAGGACCCGTTCTCGATACTGAAACCAAGCGTTCCCCCGAGCGGACCCCCGAACCATGCCGTTCCTATAAGAAAAGCATTATTGACCTTGTAGAAACGATTTCAATAGAGCATGACACTCATGCTCTAAAAAGGCACGAGCACAGAACACGCTGGTTAAAATAAGACCAAGTTTGATGAGTTTGGTTGCGTAGTTTTTTCGCTACAGGATCATATCAAGGCACGGTTTGGGGGAATGAAATAATTTCTGTAATTATAAGCGTTACACGCGCCGCAGACTTGTCAGATCGTAGAGAGGGTGGTAGTAGGGTGGGGTTACCTGACTTGCCGTCTGCGTCTACCGACGCTTATGATATTCAGTGGCGTACGCAGGATATTTTTTGGGAGGGGCTTGCACTGATGAGCGTTTGACTGAAAATTATTCCCTCCTTCCCTTCCACCCCTGAAAATCAGAGGTCGGGGGGGGGCCCTTAGCCTCCCCCCCCCGTATGCGTATGTCACTGTGTATAATGTATATTGATCAGTTTTAGTGGCGAAGCATGCAATCTGGTAACGTTGTTGCTTGTTCACCCCCCCCCCCCCGGGGGACGAAGAATGTTTTTATGGCCTTCCTATCTGACGGTCGAGACTCGAGAGCAGTGTTGCGAGATTGGGGTGAAAAAGCCGTACGCTTTACATTGATTTAAATGGGGACGATACGGCTTTTTACCCTCGATCTGGCAACACTGCTCAAGATGGGCATGTAAGGGCTCCCAGCTAGCTGAAACCACCGCGCGGCATTACTTCAACTATACATACATACAGGGTGTTAAGAAAAAAAGTTTCCACAGCGGTTTTTTCGAAAACGGCTGCGAATTTTGAAAAACGGCCAAACACGTGTCCAATAATATCGAGGGGGACCCATTTTGGGGGGGTTATTTTTTTCGGCGCCCCCTGGGAGGAGCGGGGGAGGGGATAACCTCCTTTTTTCTTACGGGAGCCCTATTTTTTTATTTCAGTATCTTAAAGAGCATAAAAAAAGAAACTTTTTGGCGCAAACCGAAGGTCGATATCGTTTTTCGTTATCGATATATCGATGGTCAAAGTTCGATATGGACCTATTTTCAAAAAATCATTACTCCAATTTATGATACCGGAATTAAAAAAACTAGGAGTCTGAAATACTCCAAGAAGCAAGCCTTTTTCAGAAAAAAATACGAATTTGACACAAATTTAGCCAAAAATAGGGTTTAGCGCTCCCGAAAATTGTCAACGTTTTTGCCCCCCAGGGGGCCCATCAGACAAATTCCTTGAGACGACCTCTATCGAGTGATACATCGATCAAAAGGGCATATCAA
This sequence comes from Trialeurodes vaporariorum, assembly GCA_011764245.1. Lineage (NCBI taxonomy): Eukaryota > Metazoa > Arthropoda > Insecta > Hemiptera > Aleyrodidae > Trialeurodes > Trialeurodes vaporariorum. Next base: position 34,835,912 of record VMOF01000013.1, on the reverse strand, counting down.
ACTGAGCATTTTGGCGCAAACCGGAGGTCGATATCGTTTTTCACATTCGAGATATCGAATGTCAAAGTTAGATTTACAAAATTCGATATCTCGAATGTGAAAAACGATATCGACCTCCGGTTTGCGCCAAAATGCTCAGTTTGATATGCCCTTTTGATCGATGTATCACTCGATATAGGTCGTCTCAAGGAATTTGTCTGATGGGCCCCCTGGGGGGCAAAAACGTTGACAATTTTCGGGGGCGATATAAACCGTATTTTTGGCTAAATTTGTGTCAAATTCGTATTTTTTTCTGAAAAAGGCTTGCTTCTTGGAGTATTTTAGACTCCTAGTTTTTTAAATTCCGGTATCATAAATTGGAGTAATGATGTTTTGAAAATAGGTCCATATCGAACTTTGACCTTCGATATATCGAAAACGAACAACGATATCGACCTTCGGTTTGCGCCAAAAAGTTTCTTTTTTTATGCTCTTTTAGATACTGAAATAAAAAAATAGGGCTCCCGTAAAAAAAGGAGGTCACCCCCTCCCCCGCCTCTCCCAGGGGGGCGCCGAAAAGAATAACCCCCCAAAATGGGTCCCCCTCGATATTATTGGACACGTGTTTGGCCGTTTTTCAAAATTCGCAGCCGTTTTCGAAAAAACCGCCCGTGGAAACTTTTTTTCTTAACACCCTGTATAATAACTGAGGTCGCTCCGAAAGGCAAGCCGCCCATCATCGGCTCACCTGTACAGGCACTACCCGTTCTCCCGAGGCCAGTTTCTTTCTACAGATCGGGTGCAAGTGACAACTGCTTGTCCACTTGACCGCATGAAAATTAATCGAAATGCATGGTGAGTGTGCGCTGAACACCCTGGGATTCGAGTGATTCGACCTTATTTGCAGGTTCATATGGCGTCATATGGACAAAATGCAACGTTGCAAGATTGCATGCTTCGCCACTGATCGGTTGATATCCGTAGCTCGCGCAACTTGTCCGTAAGTGAAGCGCGTCACCGATTGAACAAAAATGCTTTAAAAAACAATGCTGTTCGTTCAAAGTTGTTTTAATATTTGTTTTTGTTGGATGTTTGAAAAACAAGGTAGTTGAATTAAATTAAATTACTTTACTGTAATGGAACACCATTTGATGTAATTTAAGTGGGGGTATTCCGAAATGACGCGCTCTCGATCCGGAAGTTTAAATGAGTTTCGAATTGCTGCTTTCTGAACGGAGCCCAGTGGCGTAGCCAGGAATTTTTCTAGGGGGGTCCGGGGTCCGAAAATTGTCAAGGGGGGGGGTCCAAAGATACTAATTTGGTAAAATTTGTCTGAAAACGCAAAAAATGACATTTTTTAGGAAAAATTTTGGTGTCAAGGGGGGTCCAGACCCCCCCCCCCCCTGGCTGATCCACTGAACGGAGCTAAATCACCAATGTTTCCTCGCTTATTCATTATCAAATAATGCAGCTCTTGGAAAGTTTTGCTGTGAGCAAGTGAATAGTCCAATCTCATGTAAAAACCAGCGAAAATCACGAAGATCACACTAAAAAAGTCTAACATTTAGTAATAAACTCACATAGCTGCTATAACGGCAAGTCCGCAATGGCGGTTCAACGCAGGTATCATGGGAGGTCCCTATATAAATTGAGATTGAGACATATCACTGTGTTTCTGCATAGAGAAAGTGACATAATAGACAAGAATCTCCAATGATACCAGCGTCTCTTCACCCATGGGCGCCCGAAGGGGGGGGAGCAAGAGAGGGCACTCCCCCCCCCCCCCCTGGAATTCAAAACAGTCAAAATTTCACGAAGAAAAATGAAAGGACCAAAAGAAAATGAAATGTGAATCTAAGGAGTAATATAGTTGGCGAACTTCATAATTAGTTTATGTTGTAATTTTAACTCACTTTTTGCAAGGAATAGAAGAATTATACATTTACTTACCATTATTATCATCTGTTGTCCGTTTTTCATAATATCAAACACGTCAAAATTATTATTATTATTTGGATACACCTAAAATGGCTTAATAATTGTACACTATTTGTATGAAAGAAAAAAAAAAAGAAAAAAAAGAAAAAAAAGAAAAAACAGTCTTCCCTTTTTCAAAAAAAAAAGTTCAAAAATTTTGCCCCCCTTGGAAATTTTTCTGCGGGTGCCCACGAACTTCACCGCCCGATTCCGAGACGGAATTTCGTGATTTTCGAGTGTACTCATCGTCATTTTCACATGTTTTTATTCAAGAACCAACTCTTCAATTCTCGATGGCAAAAGTTTGCAAGAGTCCTATATCGTTGAATAAAGGAATAAGCATGGCAACTACACAAATTAATCTGGCAACTCTGCTTGGATAAAATACAATCGGTAAAATAAATATATTGAACAAGAAAAGGAAATAAAAAACCTTTTGACAAAATCGGCCCGGCCACTAATAAAAGATATTGCCCCAAAAAGGGCTCGGAATACGCATTCTATCCAGGTATTTCCCTTCCTTCCCCCCTCTCTCCCTTTCTCACCGCGTTTGAACAAACCTGTGACTAAAGGATATAGAGATATCGTGGCTATTTTGTCACTTCAGCCCCTATCGTTGTCCTTAAATAATGAGCAGAGAGAGAGAGAGAGAGAGAGAGAGAGAGAGAGAGAGAGAGAGAGAGAGAGAGAGAGAGAGAGAGAGAGAGAGAGAGAGAGAGAGAGAGAGAGAGAGAGAGAGAGAGAGAGAGATAGATAGAGAGAGAGAGAGAGAGAGAGAGAGAGAGAGAGAGAGAGAGAGAGAGAGAGAGAGATAGAGAGATGATGATGATGAATCGATTTTATTTCGTTCAAGATAAACATATTTAAGAAAAATAAAGAGTTCACAAAACACTAGGCAAAATTAGGGCTCCAAGGCCCTCTCTTACATTTAACCTAACACTAAGTGAACAGAGAGATAAATAAATAAATAAGTAAATAAATAAATAAATAGACAAATAAATAAATAAATAAATGAATAAATGAATAAATACATGAATAGATAAGTAAATAGATAAATAAATAGATAAATAAATAAGCAAATAAATAGATGAATAAAAAAAAAAAAGTAAATAAATTAAATTAGTAACGAAGATTCATAAAAAAAAAAAAAAAAAAAAAAAAAAAAAAAAAAAAAAAAAAAAAAAAAACATTACAAAATAAAATATGAATCGAAATGGAGTTATCAAAAGAGAAAATAAACGAACAAAATAAATACATAAGTAGATAAGTTTAGTAAGCAATAATTATTAAATAAAGACATCACAAAAAAAAAAAAAAAAAAAAAAAAAAAAATTAAAATCACTACATATACTACAGCTCTGAAGAACTAGTCCCTAACCATTAATTCAGTGACCCCCTTCCTGAAAGCACCCACAGATAAGCCCAGATCCCTGAGACCGACAGGGAGCTGGTTCCACAGCCTACAACCTTCAACCGAAAATGAACGGTTGTAGATATTTGTTCGATTTAGTGGAAGTTGCAATAGTAATTTATTTCTAGTGACGATGTTCAGCGTAGTCCCTGAAAAACTAAACAGCGAAAACAAGTAGCATGGCTCGCGAAATTTTAGAACTTTAAAGAGGAGACAAAGCAGTAGAACGCGTCTTCTTTGCTCAAGCCTAAGGCAACCTAGCCTAGTGTAATACGGAGAAATGTGTGTGTCCCGTCTCACATCGAAAATATACCGAACACAAGAATTTTGAATTCTCTGAAGCAAAATTTGCTGAGTGACAAGCAAATCGCTCTGCAAAGATGAAGCATACTCTAAAATAGGCAGCACAAGAGCACGAGCGAGAGTAGTGCGCACTGACAGAGGCACTCCACAACGAAAAGCTCGCAGCCGTTGGAGCGCCGCAACGGCCCTTTTACTCACATAAGAGACATGGTCATGCCAAGTCAAATTCTCATTTAAAATGACACCAAGACTCTTAACCGATCTGACATAGTCTAACTCCTTACCGCACACAGTTACTTTATGAACGCCTTCAGCTCTCATTTGGGACAAAATCTTCGAGTTGCCAACCAACATAGCCTGTGTTTTATCAGGATTTACTATGAGGCCGTGACCACAGGCCCAATGTAAGAACGCCTGTACGTCCTCATTCACTAAAGACAAAGTGTGCAAAAATAAAGAAGGGAGGAAATCAATATAAATTTGCAAATAATCTGCATAAGTATGATGAAAACAGTACCTAAATACTGAAGATACATCAAAAATATATAAGCTAAACAATAAAGATCCAAGGACCGATCCTTGAGGGACTCCTGAGAGACAATCAAGCCAAAGAGACATTGCCCCGTCCGCGTCAACCACAACCTTCTTACGGTCAGCTAAATACGACTTGAACCAAGCCACCACATCCTTAGAGAAGTTCAAATGCCTCATTTTAACCAAGAGTAAATCATGGATGACCATATCGAACGCCTTAGAAAATTCAAACAAGAGAAGCAATGCAACATTCTTCTTGTCCATACTTTTGCGCATATCTTCGGTAACTCTTAATAAAGCCGTAACAGTGCTATGCGAGCTGCGAAAACCGGACTGGAAAGGATCCATGCGCCTGTTTTTGGTTAAAAATGCAACTGTTTGGTCGTTTACGATTCTTTCAAGAGCCTTTGACAAAGCACACAATAAACTAATAGGCCTAAAATCACTAACAGAGCTTGGAGACTTACCCTTCGGAATGGGCCTGACCAAAGCTTTTTTCCAAACATCAGGAAAGACGTTCGTACTGAGACTAAAATTAAAAATATGAACAATAATAGGCAGCACACTCTCTAGACCATTCACCAACATAGAAGCAGAAATCTTGTCGTAACCCTTTGACAGTAGCGCACCGAGAGATTCTTCATCTCTCTCTTTTCTCCATTAAGAAACGTATGTTAGACAAGGATGGACAAGGGGATAAAACCCCCTCCTTCTGTCCTTTTCCTACTCATACATTCAAATGGGAAATGAGAGAGATGGAAGATATCCTGGTTGCGCCAGTGCCCTTTGATGACTGATTGACTCCAAAAATGGCCTTTTTGACCTCTTCACTACTAACTTCATTAAAAGAAAAAACTACAGGGGTAACAGGGGGGAGCAACGAGTAACTACGGATTCTATCTTCAACAAACACTCTGTCAGGCTTGGGCAATGAGGTAAAACATTTATTGAACTCATCCAACGGAAATTGCAGCGGTTCTGGTGGACTAGATGGACGAATACCACTATTCTTTACTTTTTTCCAAAAATCACTGGTAGACAAGTTATCCTTAAACAAATTGCGATAGTAAGCACATTTAGCATTTCTTATTAACGTTTTGACCCTATTTCTCAGTTGCTTATAAAGCAGCTGATCACTCTCTGTTTTAGATTTTTTGAAACGCTGCAGAGCCCTATCACGCTCTTTTTGGGCCGTTTTAACATCTTCCGTGAGCCAGGGAGCAGGAGGCTTGGAAACCCTTACAACCCGAAGAGGAGCGTGCGTGTCAGCAACATCCAAGAAAAATGAATTAAAAAGGTCAACCTTCTCGTTAATACAGCTAGAACGAATCACCTTACCCCAATCTTTACGCTTAAGATCCGCATTAAAATTGTCAGAGTTGAAGGTGCGATAATCTCTAAAGGTAACAAAAGAAGGTAACATAAAAAAATTCACTCTGATTCAAAGGGCATCTTGAGGCCTGTGAAACAATGTAACTTTACCGTTATAACAATGCTGTGTTTCCTGTGTTAACACTGTGTTGTATAGCGGCTCTCTCCACGTTTTGAAAGAATTTTTCATTATTTTCTTATTTTTTTTAAATTTTTGAATTTAGGATGACTGCGATTTGAGCCGAAATGTCCTCACCAAATATTTTTGCGTATGTCTTCCACTACAGTGAAGGCTCGTGCAATTTGGCAACAATGCTTTCCCTCCATTTGACTCAATGTAAAACAATCTGATGCTAGTGAAGTGCCGCTTCATACTATCGAATCGATTGTTTTACATAGAATCAAATGAAAGAAAAGCGTTGTTGCCAAATTTCCGGCTTCGACTTTGATTCTTTCGCGTTCTGAAATGATTTGGATTCTTTAACGAGTCAAGAGAACCTAATAAATAAATAAAGTAACCTATTTAATGATTTACTCCTGGAACTTTACCTGTGTAATGAGCTGAGTGAATATTAGATTTCAAGTCGCAGGTTTCCCGATTTTGACCAAGAAATGCTAATTGAGTTATTCTGAACTCGAAATTAGATTTTACTCTTATCATCAAGATTTCATTTAACCATACATAGTAATTCAAATGAAAAATCCTCTTTACTTCCGGTTGGCTGTGCTGAAGAACGAATAAATATTAAAAATGGTTATCGGAAGATGAAGACTTTGCCTTTCAAAATTGGCTTCCTAGGGGTCTAACAATAGACTGGTTATAAGTATTGTGATGTATCGTATCGATTGCCGCCTGAGGCCCTCTGGTTCCAAACAAACTCTGATTCAATGTATTTTTCCCATAAGAGCATTTTTGAACGGAAATTTAGGCTATTAAATCAAACAATTTGATGCGACCTTTTTGCAACTATAAATTCTTCGCCCTCGAAAATGCTCAGATATGCCTGGTTCCACGGCTAAAACCATCGAAATCAACATGATTTTACAGATTAAATGTGGGGTATTGGGGGGGGGGGCAAAGACTATAGAAATGAAAGAACAAAGATTACAGATTTTAGAATTTTAAATTTTAATTACCGGAGGACCATTAGATTGAAGTAAAAAGGGGTTTTGTGAAATTAACAGAGTAACGTGGCTATAGAGACGCGCACGTGTAGTTGCGGAACTTGATTTCTTCACTCTCGGAAGGAGAGTGGCTGCTGGGTTTGAAGTTTGAACCATGATCTAACTACACAGGTCAGTCAATGCGCACACCCTCCACTGCCTCTCCGTCTGCCTGGCTCTATCACTGGGTAGAGTGAGGAAGGGGATGACGTATAGCTGGCGCAGCTGAAGCGCGGGCGTTCAAATCTACATGCTTTCATATGGGGAAAAGACCATTTTTCAAGTGCGAATTATAAACAATTTACGACAGTAAAACTTGGTTTTTATTTATGATAGACCACGAGGAAGGTTTCAAGCTTCGAGAAAACCAGTCTGATCATACTTCAATTTCTTATTCCTGTATTTTCAGGCGGTTAGTAAAAATCCCTCTCATGGAGAAGATAGGTTATGTAATACTCAATGCATTCTACCCACTTTTCTAAAACTGCCCGAAAATAGAAAAAGCAAATTTGCGTACGATCGCATTGGTTTTCTCAAAGCTTGAAACCTTCCTCGTTACTTCTTATTGATAAAAACTAAGTTTTACTGTCGTAAATTGTTTATAATTCGCACTTGAAAAAGGGTATTTTCCCCATAAGAAAGCATGTAGATTTAAACGCCCGCTCTTCAGCTGCGCCAGCTATACGTCACGAGCGGAGGTTGCGCAGATCGCACCGAAACTTGTCTACCGGATTGACTGACCTGTGTAGTTAGATCATGGTTTGAACTTACCGCGATTTTGGTAATCGCGGCGGAAAAGTACTGTAGCTGTCGCGGCTTTGAGACGCTCACGACGAAGAGATACCAACTGTTGCTATCGAGGCTATAGAACGCACACGACGAATAGGTGATACTTACTGTATGATGAGAGTGACTCAGGAGTAGAAGAGCACAGGTAATTTTGCATCCAGAGTTGATCACTTGAGTGATCGTTGAAGGCAATTAGGTAGAGTGAGACCACAGAGGGTCGTTAAAATTAGAATGAATGCCGCAAGCGAGGCGAAGGAGAAAATGGTCAAAAGGACCCGTGAAATAGTTAGGTTAAATAAAAGGGATGAATGATAGGAAATATACAGAAAAGTAGAAAAATAAAAGCTGAACTTATTAATTGTAGAAAGAAGGTAAAAAAGAACAAACATATATACATTGCAGCTTAAAAACTAGGGGGTACCGCCTAGACTGTGTTTTCCGCCCTCTATCGGTGAGGCTCGGAACTAGGCGGTTCGCGGTGGACGCGGGGCAGCTGCGCGCACGCTTGGCGCTGAGTTAGCCGCGCCGCGCCTGGATCGGGAGCGCGACCAAACATTAAAGATTAAACAATGCATTTGGAGATTTGAATCACCCAAATGTTAAGGTAGGCCTCTTTAACGACATAACTGTCCGCGGAAGCACCAAACATCAGTGTTTTTTTAAACTGAATTTCAATGTATTTCAATGAATTTTCTTGATACATACATTAATAGTGTGCTAATCTATAGTATTTGGGACGCTGATTTCAAAAATGATATCATTTTCTACTTAATTCGTCCCGATTTTACGCATATGCTACGTTTAATAAATGTTCGTGATGAAGTTTAAATTGTGGAAAATCTAGAATATTTCGATCAAAACTAAGGCCAAATTCGAACTCGGCAGGTCAATTTACATCGGAGCACACACTGCTTACACGATTTCAGGTCCAATTAAAAGAAAAAAATCCCATGTGTGTGTGTAGGGCCCCTTGTTTTGTATTCATTGGGGCCGGACACCTATGTCGTTAAAGCGTAAAAATCCAAATGTTACTGTTGTTGTTGAATTGGCGGGATTTCGGGCGATTCTAACCTACAAATGAAACGTTTTAATCCAGGGTGGGCAATTGCCCCCCCCCCCCAAGGATTTGAAGTCAGACTCAAAAAGGGGAACGAATTATATTGATCATCAGATTTTAACCCTCCCCCCCCCCTCCACCACCACCATCACCACCACCACAACCACCACCAAAGCCTGCTCTATGGCTCTAAAATTATATGTATTGATCAGACAAAAAAAAAAATAAAAAAAAAGTCATAAGATTTTTGCCCTCCGCAAGTCGAACTCGAAATGATGCCCCCGGTTTAATGCGTAATATCTTATTGATTTCGGCAGTTTTAGTCGAGGAACCGCAGGCATAACCCAGTTTGTCATATGATTTGATATTTTTTCAAATTAGCCCGCGCAGATTTAAATATGATTTGGGATCGAAAAAAAGCAAGAGAGTTTTACCCCGAATTGGCCGAAATCGCCGGCCAGGTTGGTCTAGTGGTCAGGGCTCCTGACTCTAGATCAATAGGTCCCGGGTTCAAATCCCGGTAGTGACCCTAATTTTCACGATAGAACTGACGCAAAGGACGCACAGACGGACTTCGCGGCCTTAATCTCGGAAAATTAGGCGTCTAGAGCAAGCGGGGTCGGGTAGGGGGCTTGCGGGACACCGCTCGCCCCCCTGGCGATCTACATCTCCCATAGCTGAGCCATGGACTCACGCTGAAGCCCAAACTTGCGATGCCGTTGACGTCTCTACAGATGCTGCCATCTGTGAGACATGAGGCTGAAACAAGTTGACTCAGCAGAGATGGGAATCCCGAAATGTGCCTCAATTACAGTCATCTTGTCAGCATAGATGAGAGGAGAGAGGTTGATAAGATGACTCGCCACGCACATCGGCACAAACCGGATCGTGAAAGCACAAGAGACCTGAAAAGGACGCAGTGCGATACTCCTTCGGGGGCGGTCCTTAAGTAATAAAAAAAAAAAAATTACCCCGAATTACGCAAGGTACCTGGGCCTTATCATGGATTCAAAGTTAAAATGGAAAGATCACATTATAACAAAGAACGAACAAATTAATCTGAAAAATAGAAAAATGTTATGGCTAATTGGACGCCGCTCGAAATTAAGGCTGAGTAACAAAATACTCTTATACAAATCCTTGATAAGGCCCATTTGGGCTTATGGATGCCAGTTGTGGGCGTGTTCTGCCAAGAGCAACGTTCATAGGATAGAAGTCGTACAGAACCTTTTGTTGAGACAAATCGCGAATGCGAGATGGTATGAGAGGAACAGCGATATCAGGGCTGAACTCGGGATTGAAAGCTTAGAGTTGTTCGTATCCAGAATGTACAACCGGTATGAAGAGCGCTTGCACCTCCATCCAAACCCATTGGCCGTTAGGCTTTTGGACTGGGTGGGAGATGTAAGACGACTAAAAAGGAGGAAGACTCATGAGCTTTCGACCCCCCACTTTCTCAAAATTTAATTGAAGCCCTGGCCAACTCTAACCGCCGGGGACTTTCCATTTCAATAAATTAAAAGTAAAAAATACTAACCTTTTTTACTTTCATTAGATATACATGTTAGGTATTTTTGCCCATTTTTGTACCTTTTTCTTTTGCCCATATTTGTACCATTTTCTAATTTTCCGTTTTCAGCTTTCACCATTTTTCTATTCTAGTTTACCACCATCGCTTTTCTTTTTTAAACCCTGCTTATATTTCTATTATTCTATTTTTTTTTCTTTTTTAATTCTGATTCACAGTTCTTTAAATTTGTTATCTGTAATATGCGAATGACGAAATCTCTCTCTCTCTCTTAAAATGGATGTATATATGTGTCATACTTATATTTTAGTTAGTATAAGTTGAACTAAATGTAAAATTTTAAAGACTATATAGTCTGAAATTGTAATACAAATACTTTAATTTGTGTATTGTAATAAATAAATAAAAAAAAAAAACCCGAATTACTTTATGTTTCTTTTTCAGCTTTGGATGTCAACGGCTCTCAACATCAAGACCGGATTAATTGAACTATGCCGGATTCAAATTCAAAAGAAGAGTCTTCAGGACCCTCAAGGGGTCGATATCCTAGAAGATCAGTTGTCGTGAAAAATTACATAGAGCCTGAAGTACAAGATGAAGATATGTTCATGTGTAAGTTCAAATTGTAATTATAACTGATATTGACAGAGTATAGATGTAAGTACCTACAGGTAGAAGCTCTGCATTTCGCACAGTTTCGGTACTTCGAAAGACAGCGTCAAAAAAAAATTGTATGCGTCACCGGAATTTGAAAACCGTTGGAGACGTGGATCGGCCGATTCCGTCCCGTAGCAGATTTATTTTTTAATAAAAGCGGCAACGTCGCAGCCAGTGGCGCACGCAGGGTTTTTCTTGAGAGAAAAACCTAACCTTTTTCTTCTCCTTTTTCTTCATCTTCTCCTTCTCCCTCCTTTCCCCTTTTCCTTCTCCTTCTCCTTCTCCTTCTCCTTCTCCTCCTCCTCCTCCTCCTCCTCCTCCTCCTCCTCCTCCTCCTCCTCCTCCTCCTCCTCCTCCTCCTCCTCCTCCTTCTTCTTCTTCTTCTTCTTCTTCTTCTTCTTCTTTTTATTATTTTTTATTAATTTGGCTCTCATGGAATCATTTATAATTTGTGAATTCTTTCGATCCCGCTTCAGATTGCGATTTCTGTGAAGATGTTCAAGAGGGTATTTGTCCAAAGCATAAAGAAGTAATTCATGTGAAAGATAAGGAGGTAAGTATTTTCATCCGATTTATTGTGATGATTGTTATTCAGGGTGTTTTACGTAACCTGCTCACAATGTTTTTCTCGAAAGGGTGGCCATGAAAAATCGGTTTCGTTGTAACTTTGACCTGAAGTTTACGTTCTTTAAAATGATGGATCCTACGATAGGATCTATTTTTTACGGGGTCAAAAAATTGTCCCAATCGAATGTCGATTTTCGACAAATCAAATAGGAAAAACGATATTGAAATTTCGATTGTGCTAGAATGCACATCTTTTTACGCCTTTTCGAACGAGGTATTAAAAGATATGGGTTGCTATTTGACATTTTTGAGAAATGGGGGTTTTCCTGCCAAAAATGTTGAGGGGCCTAAAAGCCGACTTCCGGTTTGTTTGATTTATGAATTGTATTTTTTTCTAGCAAGGTTTCATCAAGAAGAGCATTTTGGGTGTGCAGTTTTTTGTTTTACGACTCTTTTCGTAGGAGCTATGATTTTGTGAAAATTCGTCCAAAATTGAACTTCGACCATCGATATCACGAACACGAAAGATGATATCAACTTCTGCGTTAAGCCAAAATGCTTCAAATTTTATGCTCTTTCAAATGAGGTATCACGAGATAGGGGTTGCTATTTGAAAATTTTGAGATTCGGGGGGTGCCCTCCCTGAAAACCCCCACACCCCAAAGTTTGGGGTTCAAAAGTATTTTTAAATGAAATTTCAGGTCAAAGTTAGAACCAAACCGATTTTTCCAGATTTTTTATGGCCACCCTTTCAAGAAAAACATAGTGAGCAGGTTACGTGAAACACCCTGTGTTTTAGTTCATCGTTAGAAATATGTCTGACAATGAAGCACACTTCAATCTTTTTTCTTTTTCATTCATTATAAATAAGTGGAAACCTCAAAGTCATCAAACAAATACATTCAACAGTATTTTAAGATGTCTTGCACGCCGGGGGAAAAAAAGCAAAACAAGCAAGGTCTCCAGTACAATTTATGTATTGGTGAAGCGTGCCACGCTATGATTGTAATCTTGTTTAATACAATTGATTCGGTATTTAGTGGTTTAGGGCATTCGCCATGACACCTCCGCAGAACAGAAAGAGGTTGATCCAGCATCCAGTTGCCAAGGAATGGTCTATCCTCAAAAAAATCTCCTTCATTCAGACTTCATTTCTTCAGACGGCTCTGGACCCAAAAATTTGACAATCTGCGATTTTTTGCGACCTTACGTGCTTCCTCTCTGTGCGCGGTGAAAACCCTTGACTGCCAAAAGTTTTGCATTTGAAAGTACACATCCAAACATTGAATCGTTTTCATTCTGACCAATTGCAGGCCCCTCAAGATGAAGGAGATGGGTTACGCGCTCTGAAAACTACTCCTCAAGGTTTGATTGTGATTACCTCGTCCATACCGACAGCAGGCGATGGGGTTTGGTCGACTGAAACAATAAAAAAAGGAACATTTTTTGGTCCATACGGTGGTGTACTTAGGAAGAACGTTGATGTCACCACTAACGACTACTGCTGGGAGGTAAAAGTACTATTTTTTTCGGTATTTATCGCAGCGTTTAAATCTTGCAGTAATTGGTATCCTCTGAAATTATTGACTCATATTTGATTAATTACTTTGATGTCAAAGGATCGGTAAGCGCTTGTAACCCCGTATTCAGAAAGATGACGAAAAATGACAATAGTGAAATCCTGTGCTAAAAGTAATGGAGCTGTTGCAAACTTTTGCTACAGGCTTATTAATAGTTGATTACGGGGTAATATCCTGTAAAAATAACGATTAGCGCACTAAAAAATCACAAAATCCACTCCTAAACTCACAAAATGCTTTTAAACGCGAGACCGTAATGGCGGCCGAGGCCGCGGTTTTCTTATGGCAATTGTGTGCTTCTTCTTCTTCTTGTGTGGTGTTGCGAGACTACCTCCTGTAGATGGCGCTGATTGAAGATAGGGAAACCCAATGCAAACCGCGGCCCCGGCCGCCATTACGGTCTCGCGTTAATAAAAGCATTTTATGAGTTTAGGAGTGGATTTCGTGATTTTATAGTGCGCTATTCGTTATTTTTACAGGGTATTACCCCATAATCAACTATTAATAAGCCTGTAGCAAAAGTTTGCAACAGCTCCATTACTCTCAGGCAAAATCAAATTTCATGAAAAACTCTGCAGATATTTTAGACCACTGCAAGTTACTTACAATACTATCGTACAAAACGGTGGTTATGTTGAAATAACGAATGTTCTAGGGTCAGAGCTAATGAGAGATATTTTTCAAACATCAACTCTGGTGTAACCTCGAATAGAAATTTACGGTATATCTCTATAGCCCGAGGATCATTTCTAGCTGAAAACCCTAGCTTAAAAGCATAAGTTTTCTTTTCCGTTTATTGCATGTACCTGCAGGCTGATCCATTACTTTTGAGTTAAACCAATCATTAAGTCTGTCTGTAGTGTCTATGAGTGACGCTATTCGTCTAGAGCCGCATGACTTTGACCGTTGCTATAGTGACTGTGACTACCGTTGAGTATCTCTTTTGCTACAGATTTATACACTACTCATGGGTACCTGTTAAAAACGAACAATTTAACGCTGGTATTTCAGCAACAATGAAACCGCACTTGGAGACCATCATAACGATTGATTGAACGAAGAAGGAAATGCTAGCGGCTCTCCTTTTCCACAGCGTGAAACTGCCCTGAGAAAAATTTTAGCTCCATAGCACCATGATTCCCATGGTGCCCATGCTGCCATGTCGCTGGGACCATGACTGATGGTGCTCGGCTCCATATGGTGCTCATAGTGCAATGTTGCTGGCATGGCACCATAACTGATGGTCCTCGGCCTCATGGTGCTCATGGTGCTATGTTGCTGACACTATGACTGATGGTACTAGCACCATTCCAGATGCTGGAGAAGTGTAACAGAATCAATTACATAACCTCTAGACGCCACAAAAGTTCAAGAATCTATTACATAACTTCCAGGGGCTGGAGAAGTGTATTAGAATCAATTGCCTAACCTTCAGGCGCCGCAAAAGCTCAAGAATCCATCACATAACTTCCAGGGGCTAAAGAAGCGTAATACAGGGTGTTTCTAAAACTTATGTCATCCTTTCTACCACGTATTTTTAGGTCAAAATAAGACTTGTTTCCCCTATAAACATGTGTCCGAAAATGCCTCCTTTTGAGCTACAGCCCCCCAAAGTTTTACAAAATTGTTGGTTTTTTTGGAATATCGACCATAATTACGAACCGATTGTCATGAAAATTGGAGTTCCGAGGTAATTTTACACATAGAATCCATTAATGACCTCGAGAAATTCATAAATGAGGTCTGACTGTACATTTCAGGCAATCTTATACCTTCAACTAGCCGTTCGGTGCTCGCTTCGCTCGCTCTCACGTCTAGCCGGGGTGTCCGCCCCCTGGACCCCTGATCACTCGCCCTGCGAGTGAATTTTGGCTATAGCTACGCAACGTCCGTGAAGTTGGCCCCCAAACATTGATTTTTTCAATTTTTTTTCCCCCTCAAAAATGTGCTATCGATTTTCTATCCTTTGCCATACCTTCCAAAATTTTGCTATCCTCACCCAAATGTTGCTACAATCAATTTTTGTTTGGGGGAGCAGCATCACCCCAGCCCCCCAACTTCGAGCTACGGACTTCCGGAATGGCTCAAAAAATTCCTCTCACTTGCTATTTTTTGGCGTATTTTCAGAATTTTTGCTTTCCCCCTCAATTTCCCATAAATGGCCTCCAAAAGGGGGGGGCAACATCACGCTAGCCCCCACCTCGAGCTAGTCCATTTATGGGAAATTGAGGGGGATAGCAAAAATTCTGAAAAAGACGCCAAAAAATATTAAGTGAGAGGAATTTTTTGAGCATTCCGGAAGTCCGTAGCGCAAGATTGGGGGGCTGGCATGATGCTTCCCCCCTACCCCCCCCCCCCAAACAAAAATTTACTGTGGCAAAATTTGGGTGAGGATAGCAAAATTTTGAAAGGAATAGCGAGGAATAGCAAATCGATAGCAAATTTTTGAGTAAAAAAGAAATTGAAAAAATTCAATGTTGGGGGGGGGGGGGGGGAAACTTCACGGACGTACGCGACGCAAGCCGTGCCATCTTCAATCAAAAGTCCGCAGTCAACGAATCAATCATATCTAAAAGAGTGGCCGGCATCTATGCAAGCTCGCAAGTGTAACACTCTCTTTTAGATCGGAAAACAGACCTCGTAAGTCAATAAACAAAAGAGACGCGTTGGCTGCCGAATCCGAACCTAGTACCTGATCACCACTCAAAGGCCCGTCACGTGGCCCTCACCAACATTTTTGAAGCCCCACATTAAACCGTGAAGAGACATACCTACAGGGAGAGACCTCGTTTATTCAGGAATTGCTTTCACACCACCATATAGATCCTCGTTTTGACGGTTTTATTGCGGCCTGTCCAAATCTAGCATTGAACGCTCTGCAACTATTCAACCTTTTCTGATACAGGGTCCTCCTAAAATGACTTATAGTTTGATTTTCACTTTTCAAGAACAGAAAATACATCATTTGAGTCTTCGTCTTTATTTGCACCGCACAATCCCCTGATTTCAAAAGTTACATTATTGAAAAAGGTCCTGTCCGTTTGCTTTAGATACATTTTAGCTCTCGACCAAACGGTCCAATCGCATCGAAATTTGTTTGCATATAGTTAAAATAAATCTATTTAATCGTTTTAAGCAAATAAACTATTCGAAAAACAACCATTTTGGATAAAAATCGACTAAACTGTACTATACCTAGGTTCATATCTATATTATTGAATTTATTATAAGCTCGCCGCTCTATGCGTGTTGATATGGACACCAAAATGGGTAGCTGAGGCTGTGGATTACTACCCCCCCCCCCCCCCTCCACTGCCACTTACGTCAGAATTAAGTGATTGGATCGGAATGATCGGCTTTGAATCAGAGTTTTGGATACGCACGACCGTTTGCCAAGAAATCTGAGAGGAATCGATTTTCTGGAACACCCCGTACATCACATAGACCGACCAAACAGTCGAGTTTTTTTCTATATGCTTTCTTATGGGCGCGCCTTTTTGGGAGCCTGGGAGCGCCCTTTTTAGAACTTTTGAAGCTTTGGTATTTTTGTGCATATCTAGACAACTAAAATTTTCTTCCAGTGAAAAAATGAACTTAATCCGACTGGTAGAACTCGAGATTTAGAGCGGACAAACTTTTTGAAAAACCTCAATATATATAGGTATACAAATTACACGGAGCGTGACCTTTCCAGGGGCTTGGCAGCGCCCTGTAGCTGAAATCAAAAAGTTTCGTTTATTGCTGCAAATGTCGAGGACTCAAGCTTTCATCTGATAAAAGAACGGTCAAAATCGGTCAAGTAGTTTTCGAGATTAGGAGCGAACAAACTTTCTTCATAAAATCTATAAATATAGATATACAATTAACACGGGGTGCCGTCCTATTTTGGACCTCAGCGCCCCCCCCCCCCTTTGCCGAAATCGATAATTTTTGGATTTTTGTGGAAAAGTAGACCACTGGAGCTTTTGTTTAACATGTTAATGAGCGAAATCGGGCCGATAGTTTTCGAGATCGAGAGCAAACACACTTTTCCTTTTCGATTTTATTTATATAGATGACACAAATTTTATGTTATGGATTGGAAATTTGAAAAATAGAAAATTAAATCAGATGGGAAAAACTCTTAAAAAAGATATTTGGTCCTCTTTGTTTTGGTCGATACGACGCGTATTAAGCGAGATAATCGCTGCACAAGGTGGAAAAGTCAGCACTTTTACTATAGCGGGCGGCCCGAAGTAGCAGCGGAGTGGCGGGTTGCATACTTACAGCCGCTCTTCATGGTAAAAGCGCTGACTTTTCCACCTTGTGCAGCGATTATCTCGCTTAATACGTGTCGTATTGACTAAAACAAAGAGGACCAAATATCTTTCTAAAATTTTTTCCCATCTGATTTCATTTGCTACTTTTCAAATTTCCAATCCGTAACATAAAATGTGTGACGTTGAAGGTATAAGATTGCCTGAAAAGTACAGTCAGACCTCATTTATGAATTTTTCGAGGTCATTACTGGATTTTACACGTAAAATTACCTCGGAACTTCAATTTTCATGACATTCGGTTCGTAATTATGGTCGATATTCCAAAAAAACCAACAATTTTTTTAAAACTTTGGGGGGCTGTAGTTCAAAAGAGGGACATTTTCAGACACATGTTTATAGGAGAAAAAAGTCTTATTTTGACCTCAAGAATACGTGGTAGAAAGGATGACATACGTTTTAGAAACACCCTGTAGAATCACTTACATAACATCCAGGCGCTAAATACGCTTAAGAATCCATCACATAACTTCCAGGGGCTAGACAAGCGTAATAGAATCAATTACATAACTTCCAGGCGCCAAAAATGATCGATAATCCATTAGATGACTTCCAGGGGCTGGAGGAGTGTAATAAAATCCATTACATAACCTCCAGGCGCTAAATAAGCTCAAGAATCCATTACATTTCCAGAGTTCCAGTTCAAAATTAAAATCAGTGTGACTCCACCATCCAGTAGCGGATCCAGAACATTTTTCTGGGGGGGGGGGTGTCACGCTTGTGAAATTTTGAAATTTTAAGCGTCGGTGGAAGCAATTTCGGGCTTTTTTATATTGGAAAAAAGCAAATCTTGAGGTTTCTGGGGGGGCACGTGCTCCCATGCCCCCCTTGGATCCACCACTGCCTCCATCAAACACTGTTTCGATTATCCAGTTTCCCTGGTAAACATTTTAGCAACACAGCATCATGACCGATGTTGTGATCGGCACCATGGCCGATAATGCTGGCTCTATGTTTTCCATGGTGCTCGTGGTGCTATGTTGCTGGTACCATAACCGATGGTGCTAGCACCATGATTTCCATGGTGATCATGGTGCTATGTTGCTAGCACCATGTTCTCCATGGCATGGCGCTCACGTACAATAGTGTTTTGACAGCCATCCTGTATGTATGTTCTGGTAGCTCAAATTAAGCGTAAAGAACTTGTATAGGACGCCAGAAACCTAGGTCCAAGTCCCGGGTCGGGCACCGTGAATCGTTCCAAATGCAGGGTGTGAGGAAAGTCTCCCCCCTCCGTCTAACTTTTGAACGGTTGAAGATAAAAAACGAAACTTGGGGGATGTTTATAACATAATGGGAACTACTTTTTGGCGTATCCAAAATTTTCGAGGGCGGCCCTAAGGGGGGGGGGTTTCGCCCCCTAACTCCAAATTTTCAAATGGTAACCCCTATCTTGTGATACCTCGTTTTAAAGGGTATACAATTCTAAGACTTTTGGCTTTTTGTGTGGGGGACAAAAATGCATTTTTACCCATTGGCAAATCCAAATTTGTTATTCGATATCTCGAAAATCAAAAACTATATCGACCTGCGGTTTACGCCAAAATGCTCAGTTTTGTGTGCCCTTTTAAGCGGTGTATCACTCGATAGGGGTCGCGGCTCGGAATTTTTAAGATAGCCCCCCTGAGGGGTCATTTTTTTAAATAATTTTTGGGGGCTCTAAGACTAGACTAATATCAAAACCGTATTTTTTCTGAAAAGTACTTGCTTTTTAGAGTATTTTTAACACCTAGTTTTCTAAATTCCGACATTTCGAATGGGGGTTCTGATTTTTTGAAATCGAACTTTGACTATCGATATATCGATGACGAAAAACAAAATCGACCTCTGGTTTGCGCCAAAAGTCTTAGAATTTTATGCCCTTCAAAACGGAGTATCACAAGGTAGGGGCTGTCTTTTGAAAATTTTGAGTTAGGGGGCGAAACCCCCCTTAGGGGTGCCCTCAGAAATTTTGGATACGCCGAAAAGTAGTTCCCATTATGTTATACACATCCCCCAAGTTTCGTTTTTTTATCTTCAACCGTTCAAAAGTTACACAGGGGGGGGGGGGGCGACTTTCCTCACACCCTGTATATTCGAATAACCTTCAGAATGATGCCGCAGACTCATCTGCAGACATAACATTCCCTGCAACAGCAGCTGCGTATCTGACGGCACACTTGAGAATCATTTTCTTTTTTCTCACCTAAAGTGCACTGTTGAGAAAAGAATGATACCATGTTGCTAGCACCATGAGCACCATGATGATGCTCCTGATGCTAATTGGAATGGTGCTGGCACAATGAGCACCATGAGTGACATCACGGTGCTAATTGGAATGGTGCTAGCACCATGGAGTCCATGGTACTCATTCCATTTAGCACCATGAGCATCATCATGGTTGCATAGCTATGTTGCTAACATTTTTACCAGAGTAATTAAACTGAAAATGCAAAATAATTGTGGAGATTAAGGAACCAGTTTTCAGTGTGAGATTGTAGCCTTATACATCTGTTTTAGACTGTCTGCCCTTTCTCTCTCTCTTTCTCTCTCTCTCTTTCTCTCTCTCTCTCTCTCTCTCTCTCTCTCTCTCTCTCTCTTTCTCTCTCTCTCTCTCTTTCTCTCTCTCTCTCTCTCTCTTTCTCTCTCTCTCTCTCTTTCTCTCTCTCTCTCTCTTTCTCTCTCTCTCTCTCTCTCTCTCTCTCTCTCTCTCTCTCTCTCTCTCTCTCTGTCTTACCCCCTTATTTGGTTACCTTCCAAGGGATATCTCGGGTGGCTTGAATACAGGCGAGAGTTCCTAAGACCCCTCGAATAATTCAAGTCACAAGCAAAATGATTCCGGGATGAATCTCATGAAAGCTCCTTTTATGCGACAGTACCGAAGACCCCTCGGATGAAATAAGTCTCTGAAAAAGGAAGGGGTTGTAAAATAATTACTAGCAGGATGTATTGCTTAGATATCGTAGCGTGAATGCAGAGTAAAAAAAGAGAACGAGATAAATCCAGTTGATTTTGGGGACGCTTAGCACATGAGACTAGCAGGTGCTAAGAACACAGAAAACTCTCAACACAATCAAAATCAAACTCATCCTCATTTTCAAATCCGAGCTAACTCCAGGCTCGGTTTGTCATCTTACCTCGGGCGCATGCGCGCACCAAGTGCTGACTGAGTAGAACCCGTCGGTTATAAGACTTATCGTCTGCACGATTTTAAGTCATTTTTTTCCGGTCCGATGAAATGTTTCCTTGATAATTCGTCCAATTGAATTTCGTCTTGTAGAGCAATTTGTCCGTTCATTATTTCCGTCCTCGATTGCAGTGCCTTTGAATTTTAAGTTCAATTATTTTTGGTCCAGAATATTCTTTTGTTCTGTGATTCTAGTCCAATTTTTTCGTCCGTACAAAAAAACTTGGTTTCATCCAATAATTATTTTCGTTGGTTGACATGTAGGTAAAAATAATGAAGAAGTAGAATTTCGCTAAAAACAAATTACAATTCTAATACTCCTCAGTGACCTCGAGAAATTCAGATTTTAAGTCTGGCTGTATTTTTCTAGTAAGCTAGTACCTAATCTTCTGAAAGTCTTTAAATCTTAACGGAAAGGGGGGAGGGGGCAGGACAAAAAGTCTTTTAGACTTTAGTCTTTTTTAGTCTTTTATGACTTTTAGGTTTGGGCCCTAATATGAAAAGGACAAGTAATAAAAATAAATTGCAAGAGCGCAACGAAGATAAATTTTTACAATTATATATTCTCATTTATATGATCACAGCTGAAAAGAATTTTACACAATAAAATATACATCACAAATATAGTGCTCCCTCAATTTATTTACACTTCGGACAGCATTTTCACTGACATGTTAAACTAATACATTCGATGAGGGTTAAATCATTCTACACATACTGACACACACAACTCAGAGACACTCATGACTTCGACACACAACTAACTAACAATTTATTCGAACATTTGTCAAAGATGTTCTCAACGTCAACACAAATATATCACTCTGACAATCTGTTTAGGTTTATTCGGCAATTAATGACACAAAATTAAATAAATTCCATAACGGATACAATATTTAATAAGAAATGAAAATAGCGGTCCGTCTTTGACTAGAATAGAATAACTTGAAGGCTCCCCAATTTATGAGATAATAAAACAGGAGCGTTACTCAAACACACACCCACAATCACACATATTACATAAAGAAGGGGAAAAATGGGGTTTCAATTTATATGCTGGAAAACAGGATAAATCTGATTTGCGCTGCAGGATTTGGTAATACTTCATGGCCGCAGCCGACAACCAAACCTTATTCAAAACCTCTCTTGGAGACTGAATCGAGAATCACCCCATTCCGGAAAATATCAGATGTTTAAGATGAAAAGAAAGTGGAAAATCTAGCTCACGTTAGTAAAACCAGTGATTGGTGAGATGGAAAGAACGATGCGTAGGAATCCAAAAGGTAAGAGCGAAGAAGATTCCAGAACAGAGATATCCAAGTGGTATTTTATTATTAATCAGGCGAGCAGGATCCGGAAGTAGATACCAAAGACTATCCAGACATAGGCATAGAAGATAAAATCTAGGTAACAGTAATCAGGACAGGAAGCATGAAAACAGGTACTTAAAGTGGAGCAAACAGGAAACGCAAACTACAAACCGCAACTTCGACAGTGAGAGCGACCTTGTATAAAACAATTTCCAAGAAAAGAATAATAAATCCCAGAAATCTTTCCCAATCCTTCTGACTTTTTATCATTAATTTTACTATGAAGAGATTTCTCGTAGGTCTCGTTTCTCTCTTTGGTCATTTCCTTTGCTATTCTGCAACTCCTGTAGCTTGCGGGTTGTTTTTGGAGACAATTCGCGCATTTAGGTTCTGCAATGAATTTCGGGCAGTGACAGTCTGCTGATTTGTGACCCTCACTACACCTGACTTATTTCGGTTTAAAATTGCAGTAGCCAGCCGTGTGATTAGAGGACTGGTAATTTTTGCACTGAATTGGGATTATAGGTGAATTAGCTTTGACTGGTTCTAGAGTGACTGACATATTTGCTATAAACTTAATTTTATAAATTGTTTCTACGTCGTCCTCATGGTCAAAAGAAACGTCGAAAACATTTAAAGGGAGCTTTTCAACTATTACTTGGGCCCTAGCTCGTGGATTTTGATCTTTTGAAGGATCAGATGGATTTTCACCTGACTGGTTGTTCACATGATCATTACTAGTAGAAAAATATTCTTCAGGTTTGTTTTTTTCGTTATTTTGATAATTTTTTCTAGCAGTATTTTCGTGAGAGACGACAACTTCTTTTCTAACCTTTTTGACTATATTAATGACCTGCAGAGGCTTAAAACCCTGCTCTTTCAAATCTTTCATTATAACCTCAGGCGAAATAGTATGATGTAGTCTTTTAACTACTACCCTTAGTGGCCAAATATTCTTGTTTTCGTTGGTGTTAAAAAGGACTCCAGCCTCCTTTAACAACCCAACAATTTCATTATAAGTGGTATCATCTATTGAATTAATTTTGAAAGAATTATTTTGAAGAGCAGTGGAGGTCTACTTCTTCTTACCTACATTCTTTGAAGTAAGACATAATTGAACAAAGTCAGTGTCCGTCACCATTCTGACGGGTGAGGGACGTTTCACTGTTACCTTATTTTTCTCCTGTTCTACCTGTTGTCCGCCATGATCCTTGGAGCCGGAGGAATCTTGAGGAAAAGTTTGCTGTACTTTCTTAGTTTTCCCTTTGTCCTCCTTTGCTTTACTCGTTTGGATTCGATCGATGGCTTTCTTAACAACTGGATCTCTGGTTTCTGCTGGGGCCTTTTTATATGTAGATAGTAATATTCCACGATACTTGCGTCTTTCCGCCATTAAGTCCGATTCTGAGAGTGAATTTCGTGACTTTTTAGTGTACCATCTTCATTTTTACTCGTTTTTATTCAACTCTTCAATCCCTTGCGGCAAAAGTTTGTAAGAGTCCCATTATTGTTCCGAAAATCGGCACAGAACCAATCCGTCCGTCTGTTTCAGTATACACCGAGTTGATCCGTGCCTAGTGCCTCTGCTGAGTGGCCAGATTGGGTCAAAAAGTCTTCAACTTCTATTCTCAAATCTGGTCAATTCTTCCTTCCTCTACAGTCTACATCAGTATTGATTATCGAGTAGTCATTAATATCCTGGCCTCTATCAAAGCTCTACCTACTAGTGACAGGCACAGACCTTGAGCCTCGGCTACGAACAACCTTATTGATGTGCCACCTTGAGAGCTCTCACTTTGAACAGAATTGATTGAAAGGATCTGCAGGAAAAAATAACAATTAATGCAAATAATATAAGTTTCTATAATACTCCACAAACAATGCAGAAGAAGTTGTTTGACAAAATGAATGTTGTCCACATTCCACAAGCCGATTGTTGGGGATCACAGTGAATGAAAAATATTTTACAGACTGGTGAGACTCTGCGCTCGGCAGGGTCAGTGCAGTCCAGTCAGTGCAGCGCGAGAGAAGTGAAGCGGGGAGGATCGTTTAGCCAATATTTTTATCTTGCGCACTGATTACTTCGTTCTTTCTTCAAAAGTTTTATTCCCTCTCCTTTGTCGGTCGCCCTTCTCAACCGCAACCTTCTCTCTCACTCCTTACGGACGCTCATCTCTCAACTGACGCACTCCCATTCTTCGTATTGACCATTCGTTTGCCTTTCTTCTTTTTTCCCCTCTTTTCATTTTCTTTAAATTTTCATCATCTCGACTTACATTACTTGGGATCGTTGAATAACGTTCCTAATATTTTGCAGTATTCTCTTGATTTTTTTTTTTTTTTTTTTTTTTTTTTTTTTTTTTTTTTTTTTTTTTAAGAAAACATTCTTAGCGCATTGTGCACTAATTTTTCCCAAGGATTGTCACCGTTATATGTAACTTTTAAGCACTCGCTTCTTCTTTAATTCCTTTTCGTTTTTCAACGCTTTTATTTTGGTATCCTGATTGGTTCTTTTTGCATTGCGCGGCGATATATTTTTATTTACAGCAATTTTTACCACACTCCTTCAATCGTTCGTTTAATAACCATTTATGATTCTTTAAATAAAAAAAAAAAAACTTGCTTAAATCAACTAACAACCAGCCCGTACCCCTAGAATTCTGGCCGCGGAGGGCACTCGTGGGGTGCCTGAACCGGCTAGTAGAAATATAAAGCTAACGCCACTCCAAAATGTATTCCTAATTTTCCCGAAAATTGGCCAAAGCGATTTTTCCCTCAAATTTGGCATGAAAATTCCCAAAGACTTCTAATACTATATAGACTGAACATAACGCCTGCCCATTGAAGCCGATCGGTAGGCAACCATGGTCATAGTATGTGCTAAGATTTTCGGAAATACATTGAAGTAAATGGGAAAATGACTTTTTTTTTTTTTTTTTTTTTTTTTTTTTTTTTTTTTAAATTCATTAAAAATACTAGAAATTTATTTCGTTCATAAAACTTGGTATCATTTGAAAGCTCATGATATGCAGATTCCGGTTCGGGTCGGTTTTTATACCGATTTATAAATTTTAAACATTCTGCAGAGGCTCAAAGTTGGGTTAATTTTCCTCGATTCTACGGGGTGTTCCACCATTTTGGTACCCCGCTGAGACAACCTACATAGCTGTACATACTTCATTTTACGAAACCTATGTTATGATTAAAGTTATAGTTAATTTGTAACCCAATAATTTATCGCATAAATTTTGTTTTTTTGAGCTGTAACAATTCACTTATTTGTACGAGTACCAAGTACGGTGAATGAGATGTTCCGAGCCATGAATGAGCTAGATTCTTTTATCTGTTCCAACCTCCACTCGCTCTAAGCTTGGCAAATGGCAGAGTTGCATCTGTCAGTGAGGTGTGAGTGGTGGAGGAGGAAGCTTCGTTTCCTTGCAAATCTCTTAAACACCTGACTTTTCAATTTACGTCGTCCGTCCTAAAATTGTCGCAACTCCCTCACTCTTCACGCTCATCGCTTAACCTTATGCTCTTTTACTTGGACCTGTTACTTTTTGTCAGTATTTTAAGCGTGCCGTATATATACGGTACGCTTCTTGTTTTCATTTTCATATCTAATATATAGGTTGCATGCCTTGCTTATGGCAAAACCTTGGCGGGAAAGGTTTGAAAAATTAAAAACGTATTTTCTTAAAACTGGTTTTATTAATCGTTAAGTTATTGCTGCAATCCAGGAGGTCTCGGCGTCTATTTTCTTAAAATTATAAAAGTTTTGGTATTCCTGTTAATTTCATTAAAATACTAAGCGTCAAAGATGAATTCCTTTGAACGGGATTCCTATACAGGTCCAGCAACCTAAGTCATTTGTGCCAACCTACTAGTCGAAATTCCAAGGCAGGAGGGGGGTGGAAACATCTCCATAAGAAACCCTCTTTGCCCCTCGCCTTTGGGCTCCATCGGTCACAAGATTTCTTCACGGTGCATTAAGCTGTCGGGACTCGCAGGGTCTGAAGACTCATAAAAGTGTCAAAATCTGTTTCACGAGGGTATCGAAAAGAATCGACGGTGAGGTATTGATGAAGAGTGGGAGGGGTATAGAAAAGAGAGGGGCTCATTCATATCCTTAAGTAGACCTGTTTAGTGATGACGTCACAATCAGAATTGGTTCCAAACAATTGCTCTATCTCGCTCACTCTCGTGGATTTACCTATAAGAAATCAGATCCAAATTTTCGAACGCAAATTCATGCTAGTTAACAAACAGTTTTCTCAAATTTTATTGCACCATTATATTCCACGTGCCTTAAAGTATCTTTTCACTGTAACATAATTCCTAAAAGATCACAAGTGAATTTACAATCACAGTTATACCGAAAGATGTTCTACGTTTTGTCCTCGTCTTACTCACGGTCTCTTATGGGAGTATCACCACCATGACACTCAATCATTCTAACTACTCTTCGTATCGAAGCTTGTTCGAGGTATAACACATGTCGTGATGGTGCTGATGAGCCTATATCCTAGAATTTTGTGCTCATAAGAAACTGTGAGTGTGACAAGGACAAAACATAGGATTTTCTTCGATATAACTGTGATTGTGCATTGATGAGCGATGTTTCAAAAAGTTTGTGGTAGCGGGCTCATATTTTATCACTGAGAAAAAAGTGGCTGTTACAACTGTAAGAATAGAACCATAGATGTGTTTCGCCTTATTTCAATCATAAGACCCGTCGTTGCTATAGTCAGCGTACTTGAATCTACACGAATTCCGATTGTCTCTACGGAATTTCGATTATTTCTTTAGGAATAAAGCGCGGGAATATATATCCTAGCGGAAAATTCATCGAAACAATCGGAAATTTTTATAAGGGACGTGGAACCCAATGGTGTGATAAACACAACTGGTGTAAAGAACACGTTGTTTACTAGCACTTGTATTTAAAAATTTGGATCGTGTTTCGTATGGGAAAACCCACGAGAGCGAATGAGACGGAGCCTTTGTTTGGAACCAATTTTTTTCATGACGTCACACTAAACAGGTCTTGGTCATTGGAAACATTTGAAATTCCAAGGAATCGGCAAATTGAAAACCCCTGAATGAGCGTCTATGCAATCAAGAGATTTTTGAGGAAATTTTGGGCGTTTTGTTGGAAAATAGGTTTTTAAAATCCAGAACAAAGGGACGATTTTGGGCGTTTTGTTGGAAAATAGGTTTTTAAAATCCAGAACAAAGGGACGGGGGTAAAATTCGCATTAATAGCTCTAAAAAGTGAGAGGGCCTGTCACGTTTCTTCCACCCTTGAACAGCCTCCTAGCTGCGGCTATGGAATTGACTCAGGAATAATTTATTTACCTATCCTAAAAAAAAAAAAAAAAAAAAAATCTGAAAAAAAATATCTCTAAAAAAAGAAAATATCTCTACAGTCAATCTGTGATTTTAAAAATGTGCATGGTCAAGACGTTGTCTTCTGCGAAGGGTGGCGGGGGGGGGAGTAAATTATCTAACATATAGGGTCTTTCAAAACTTAAGTGCAAAACTTATGGAGTGTATTTTTGGGGTCAACATATACATATATAAGGCTTTATTTTCTTACATGAATATGTGCTGCAAATGTTTCTCTTCTGAGCTAGAGCCCTCCAAAGTTTTGAAAACAAAAAACAAAAAACAAAATACAACGCCTTTGACTCATCTCCTTATTGATACATCTGATCTAAATTTATTTTTTTCATCATTTCTCACCAAATAAGCTCAATTGGACAGCACTTGTCACAAAAGAACCGAGTGACATTTTTGATAAAAACAAAAAACAAAAAGAACGCCTTTGACTCATCTCCTTATAGATACATCTGATCTAAATTTATTTTTTTCATCATTTCTCACCAAATAAGCTCAATTGGACATCACTTGTCACAAAAGAACCGAAAGACATTTTTGATAAAATTGAGTTATTGATTGATAGACCTAGCAATACTGAATCTCGAAGCAACAAGTGCTTCTTCTAATAACAACTATTTCCCGTCAAAATTCCAGGTAAAAGTGAGCTGGTGAGCCTCATTGAAGTCATTGTCCATATGATGAAATAAAATGAGAACTTGGTTCCTTTTTCTTAAACCTTAATCCGAGTCACGTAAGGAACCAACTTCGACTTGGTTCCTTTTATAGAATTGGGAACGGACTTAAGTCCGGATTAACGGATTTTAAAATAATCAACAGTGTAGACCCACTCTGCCGTTTGGTTTCTCTTTGAGATTCGTTTTTCGTGATTATGCCAAACAAAAAGAAGAAAGGAACCAAGTCACTTTAAACGCTAAAAATCAAGTACCTTTCCTGCATAGGAAATTCCACTTTTCCGGTGTTGAAATGCAAATAACACGGTAGTTGAATGAAATCAAAAGTTAAGTAATTCCAAGTTTTTTGTTTAAATGCTAGTTCTTCAACTTTGGACTCAATTTTCTCGAGATCAGCTTCATTTCAATTGGTTCCTTTTTGATGAATGCTGTCTAATTATTATCATTGCTAGCAAAAGCATTAAAGCTGTTCAGACTTTAGTGGCACGCTTTTCCAACACCTGCGTGTTGGAATTTTCCCTGCTTGTTTTACCATACTTCTTCATTCGTTCGTTCAACAACCATTATCATTCTCTAAATACAAATTAAACTTGGCTAGTTACCAACTTACCCGCGAACCTAGTATGAAGGCCACGGAGGGCGCCCGTAGGGTGAGTGGGAGTCTCGTCTGATAAGCGGACCGGAGCGGACGCATTGCCTCGGAGAGAAAAACTGAAGTTGTTGGCTCCTGAAAGCTGCAATCAGGTTTCCTTCGATCATTTCATTTCAGAAAAGCTCTTGTACACTAGATGGTGATCTGAACGAACAAAACAAACGCCTCGAGAACTCTATGCGTTAAAGATATAAGAATCAGCGACATCAGCATGCTATTTTCATAAAACAAAAATTGAATTTTTGAAATAATAAGTGAAAATTATGAGCTATCTTGCTTATTTGGACATCAAAGTCACGCTAGGATTGCGGATGTATCAGGAAATGATACGTTTATGATCGTTCTAAAATTGATTCAAGCAGTTTTAAATGTATAGCTCAGCAAATATTTTAAATTAATCCTTTACCAAAAAAAATGTTGTTCAAGAAAACAGGATACCATAAACATTATTGTACTTAAAATAGACATCCAAGTAAGTTCAACTGTATATGTACATGAAAAAATCTTTCTTCTACCAACATCAGAATACAGAAATTGGTAGACATGCCATCTCGGAAATGCGTTTGAGCGGAAATTTGAGCGGGAATTGATGCGAAATTTTTACAAGGATTCAATGATGGTTTCCAAAGCAGCCACTTCATTTTTAATCAAGATAATCGATAAAAAAAAGAAACAAAATCATTTTGGCAACAAAACAACGCTAAAAAGATTGAATAATTAAAGACAAATGGTTTTTTTGTTTGATTTGAATGACCGAATTTGACAAAAGTAAACCCACATGCAGAGTCTACTGCATGTTGAAAGAAACAAAAAGAAAATTAAAAAGTTGTCTTTTTGTTTCGTAAATTAAATTTTTAGCACAAAACTAGCCGGCAAATACTTTGTTTTAATTTATTTGATGCATACTTATTCACGTATCAAGTCCAGTCACATTTTCATCATCATTTTGGTCTGACGTCATTATTACAATATAAGTCGGTGTACCCATGGATATTGAAAAGAGGAGAAAAGGTAAGTGATGGATAATTTGAACTGTCGATATACAAAGGCTGTCCCTAAACAACTGTCAGTTGGTCTGTATTTCGGAAACTGTTAAACATATCGGAATGCGGTTCATGGGAGATTATAGCTCATACTATTAACTTTTCAACGAGCCCTAGTTTAGCTAATTTGGTTGAAAATTCGCCGAGTTACAGCAAATTTTTGGGGGTGTGTAAAAAATAACCCTACGAGATTTTTGAGCTCAAAATAACTTTATTTCTCAACTTAACAATTTCATATTAGAGATTTGTTGGTACTTTTACAATTGAGGATAGCATACCTTTACAGTAATAGATGATAATTAAGGATTTTAATCACTCCTCATATGAAGATTCAACATCCCGATCTTTTTCGAAGTAGTCGCCATTGACGTCGATGCATCGTTGAATGCGCTCAGGCCATTTCTCGACGAAGGTCTTCCGAAATGCTTCGTTAGGCAGTCTCAGGAAAAATCCGTGCACAGTGTTTTAAATTTCTTCGCGGGTGTTGAATCGCTTACCACGTAAAAACTTCTTCAAACAGGGAAAAAACCAAAAGTCGCATGGAGCGAGGTCAGGACTGTACGGGGGTTGTGAGATAGTGGCAATGCCCTTGCGCTGGAAGAACTGCATGATGGAAGAACTGGAACGATGCATCGACGTCAATGGCGACTACTTCGAAAAAGATCGGGATGTTGAATCTTCATATGAGGAGTGATTAAAGTCCTCAATTATCATCTATTACTGTAAAGGTATGCTATCCTCAATGAGCTTGTTGCACACTTTTTTTTTAATTCAAAATATGAAAGTACTATGTGAGCTGAGTACTCAGTAATTTTTTCAGAATTTTTTGACGCCGGGAACACAAAGAAAAATTCATTTGAAAAGTCGAAAATTTGATAAGATTTGAAACGGCTCCAAATGGCGGGAAACCGCCGACTACGTCACAGCTAGGTCACAGGTAAGTACGGTCGATTTGTTTACATTTCTGCCCATAAGCTACCATGCCGAAAACGTGAAATTTGGACGCTTATGTCTTCTAAAAAGTCGTCATCTTTGGTCATCTGCCGTACTATATCGATTGTTTTGGACAAATAAAGATCCTGACAAGCCACGAAACGCGTCAGAGTTTATTTTTTTAAGCATCAAATGAAAATACGAGGTCGCAAAATTCGTCGGTGCCGCTAGTGAAACCAAGGTTAGGGGACTCTGACAACAAGTTAAATTCAGTCCATTGCATCTCTTTTCGTCCATTAAAGTGAAGCGAATCCGTTTATTTTGTCTTTCCTTTGCCTCTTTGATCTTTAATGAGTAATTCTTCAATAACTTTGAACGTTTTCGGACAGTAAGAGTCAAGGGAAACATAGTGGCTTTCCCCATAACCTATATTGCCTGTAAGCTTATACAAACTATACAAGATCATTTCATTTGAGTGAAAGCATCTTGTAGTCATGTAAAGTCAGAGTATCTCCTTGCTAAGTATGAAACTGAATTGGACAGGTAAATTTTAATGTATGGCACCTGACTCATCCAAGTCAATTGAATATACTTAGCGGTGGAATTTCATCGGTCAACTGTAATGTTTGTAGCACTTTAACCTATATTCTTTTCATTGGCATTTCAAGAGGAATCTGCCCTTCCTATACTTAAACTTAAGTGTGGTAAGCAATTAACTTATAGTAAATAATAAGTTGGCATTTTCTCATTAAGCGTTTCATGTGAAGCTTGCATCGATTTAAACGCTAGCCAACGGATAACGCTGATCCACTCACAAATTGACAATCTTCCTAAAATAAGGCAGCATATTCTCATTATATTTCATCAGTATTCATCAAGTGTTTACTAACTTTGATTTGCAATGACTGCAGTCAAAGCTCAATACTCAGTTAATCCATTTTGACAAAGAAGAGAAATATTGAACATTGGAACCGCTCCGTCACATGTTAATGGGCTCTTTATAGGTATCAATTTCCCAGAAATTGTCAAGACATGTTTAGTGCCACATAAAGTACAGCTAAATCTGATGCATACTGCAGTGGGATGTAAATATTTCAATATTTACCAATCTCCTTGCAAGAGAATGACACAATAACCACTAAACAATTATTCACTTACCCGCAGAATCATTTTAAAAACTCCAAATTTACACTAGTCAAATTTATGGATTTTTGACACATCCATCCTGAAACATTTTTTCAATCATATCCACTTGAAAGTCATGCTCACTAAGCAAAACTTGGCTTTGAATATAAGCACAGATTACAAATATAATTTTCTAAATCAGGTTTTGTGAATCAATTTAAGTTTTAAAATGATTCTGCGGGTAAGTGAAAGACTTGTTAATGGTTATTGTGTCATTCTCTTGCAAGGAGATTGGTAAATATTGAAAAATTTACATCCCACTGCAGTATGCATTAGATTTAGCTGTACTTTATGTGGCACTAAATATGTCTTGACAATTTCTGGGAAATTGATATCTATAAAGAGCCCATTAACATGTGACGGAGCGGTTCCAATGTTCAATATTTCTCTTCTTTGTCAAAATGGATTAACTGAGTATTGAGCTTTGACTGCATCAAGTCATTGCAAATCAAAGTTAGTAAACACTTGATGAATACTGATGAAATATAATGAGAATATGCTGCCTTATTTTAGGAAGATTGTCAATTTGTGAGTGGATCAGCGTTATCCGTTGGCTAGCGTTTAAATCGATGCAAGCTTCACATGAAACGCTTAATGAGAAAATGCCAACTTATTATTTACTATAAGTTAATTGCTTACCACACTTAAGTTTAAGTATAGGAAGGGCAGATTCCTCTTGAAATGCCAATGAAAAGAATATAGGTTAAAGTGCTACAAACATTACAGTTGACCGATGAAATTCCACCGCTAAGTATATTCAATTGACTTGGATGAGTCAGGTGCCATACATTAAAATTTACCTGTCCAATTCAGTTTCATACTTAGCAAGGAGATACTCTGACTTTACATGACTACAAGATGCTTTCACTCAAATGAAATGATCTTGTATAGTTTGTATAAGCTTACAGGCAATATAGGTTATGGGGAAAGCCACTATGTTTCCCTTGACTCTTACTGTCCGAAAACGTTCAAAGTTATTGAAGAATTACTCATTAAAGATCAAAGAGGCAAAGGAAAGACAAAATAAACGGATTCGCTTCACTTTAATGGACGAAAAGAGATGCAATGGACTGAATTTAACTTGTTGTCAGAGTCCCCTAACCTTGGTTTCACTAGCGGCACCGACGAATTTTGCGACCTCGTATTTTCATTTGATGCTTAAAAAAATAAACTCTGACGCGTTTCGTGGCTTGTCAGGATCTTTATTTGTCCAAAAAAATCGATATAGTACGGCAGATGACCAAAGATGACGACTTTTTAGAAGAAATAAGCGTCCAAATTTCACGTTTTCGGCATGGTAGCTTATGGGCAGAAATGTAAACAAATCGACCGTACTTAGCTGTGACGTAGTCGGCGGCCGACCAATGAAAATCGTTTCTCGGACCCCTCAACTTTGAGCTTTAATTTCGGTACTTTCTGTTCGTTTTTGAGCAGAAAAAATGGTACCATCGTTCTTCTCGTGAAATTTTCAGTCGATTACACATAATTTAATAAAAAAAAAAATTTCTTGCAACAAGCTCATTGTAAAAGTGCCCACGCATCTCTAAGATGAAATTGTTAAGTTGAGAAAAAAAGTTATTTTGAGCTCAAAAATATCGCAGGGTTATTTTTTACACACCTCCGAAAAATTACTGTAACTCGGCGAATTTTCAACCAAATTAGCTAAACTAGGGCTCGTTAGAAAGCCAATAGTATGAGCTATAATCTCCTTTAAACCGCATTTCGATATGTTTAATAGTTTCCGAAATACAGACCAACTGACAGTTGTTTTGGGGCAGCCTATGTATTTCTTCTGGCTAAAGTATCTAACTGTTGAAATTTTATTTTTACGAGTTCCAGATAAAAAAAGACAAAAAGCCGATTGGTTTTATTGACGGGAAAGATATGAGCCAAAGCAACTGGATGCGGTTTGTAAATTGTGCCAGAGGGAGCTCAGAGCAGAATCTAATAGCCTTCCAATACAAAGGCCAAATCTACTATCGCTCTTTTGAAGACATTCCTCCTAAAAGAGAGTTGCTTGTCTTCTATGGAGAGAAATTTGGGAAGCAATTAGGAATTTCGGACTTTAAGGCATCTAAACAACTAAGACGTAAGATCTACTTTAAGATTTTTAGGATAATCTTTTTAGACTGTTTTCTTTTTCTTTTCACTTGGCTGGCTTTTAAAATAAGCCAACAGCACCTGATCTGATTTACTTATCTTTTAAAACTTTTTCCTATTCCTTTTAGTTTAACTTTTGAAATACTCAAACAGGACCTGATCCGATTTATTCAGCTTTGTTTGTTTTGGTTTTTTTTTTTTTTTTAACTTTCTGAGTGACAGCACCTGATGAGAGAGTTTTCACAATTTTTGGTTTTTTGCTTTTTTGTTTGTTTGGTTTTTTTTTCTTTGTTTAATGTTTTGGTAGTTCATCCGAACGTAGTGATGAACGTTTCTGCAAGATTTCGTAAAAATCGATTGATATTTACTACCACTTTTCGACTGCACAAAACGAGAGCGACAAGCGTCACATACAAACAGTGACGATAGCATTAGGTGCTTGCGCTCGGCAGCACCTAAAAAGAAGAAAAAAAGGAAGCTTTATGGGGAACCAAAAAAATTTTCACTTGTCTACTCGTGTCTTATTCGCATTCCATAGTTTCAGACGGCTGGTAATCGCAATATTTCATGATTTCTCTCAAATCTTAAAGCTGTTTATAAATGTGGATTCATGTATTTAGCCAAACCTTTAAAACTAATTATTCGCGAAGGTAAAGAGAAGATTTATCATAAATATACTAGTAAATTGAAAAATGCTTTCATGTGAGACGTAGAGGCTGAATGCGTTAATTTTTCTCGGGATAACTCAAACTGTACCGAATGTTCGTTACAGTTATGGCTTACATTTGGGATGTGATCTCGCCACTTAAAGTGGTACCAATACAACAATTAGAAGAAGATAAGCATGAGAAGTTTGCCTCTTAAGGCTCTTCTGTTTTATGCTTCCGTTTCAATCTCTGTACAGCAAATCAAATTTTTCTACTCTTCTGTAAAATTAGAGTTGATAGGGTGGAGGTCAATTCTTTTATTCTTCGAAATATTATCATCTAATTTAGGAAAACATAAGCGTTGATATCGTGTGCAAATCTTTGGACAGTCAGTCGACAAAGACTCATGCACTTAAGCGAATGAAGAGCGGGCAAATTGCACCCCCTCCCCGTCGGGGCGCGTGGATACGGGGGACCCTCAACGCCCCGAACCGCAGCGGTGGCCGGTCGGCGACGAGGATCAGACTCGACCGCTCGCGGCGAGCTTGGCATCGGGTATGCCGTCCCCCCGAACTAAGTGTGCAAACTCTCACCGTAGGATAACCTGTTACCGCTGCTGGGACTCGGCGTGTGACTCTCCCTCGGGGGAGGTCGAGCCCCGCGCTCACCCCGGAGTAGGTACAGGCTCGGTCTTGCAGTTGAACCGCTACGGTTGAGAACAGGTGCACGGACGAGTGTCGCGTCCTCCGCCAGTGGGCCGTGCCCCCGGCTTCCTTGTAATCTTGGCGGACGCGGGCAGGAGATACTATCCTGAAGTCTCTCCAGTGACAGGGGCACGCTTGAGCACGCAGCGGAAGGACGCGGTCCGGCCGAAGCGTGATGTGCGAACTCGCTCCGGTTAGCCGACCGGCACATGACTCGTAGAGAGTCGCCAGAAACCCGAAGCCCAACCGGGACAGCCCGAGCGACGTAAACGCTCCGAGAGGCTCGACGGGGGGAAACCGCGGCCCGGTCCCGTTTGTGCAGGGACCCTGGGTGGTGAGCGACGTTGGAAGCCCCCGGGCGAAACGCGTTTAGCTCGCTGAATGCCGAATCCGCAACTGGGACCCCTTCTGTTGGCGGTCTAGGCGCCATAGTGCTGCGGGAGCAGTTGCAGGGTAAAGCACTAGCCTCGACGATTTCAGACATAGCCCGTGTCGTCCGAGTCGGTCGCAAGACCGAGGGTCCTCCCGAGGGTCGACGACTCGGGAGTCCGGGGCGGAGGGTGATCGCTGCGACAGTATCGAGACTCGACGTCAGAAAAGACAACTTGACAGGGAGGTGGCAGCGCCGGAGGCACACCACGGCAACCCCGTAAGTCGCATCGTAACGACAGGTGCGCAGCTGGTTCGAGTCGGCTCCAATGGTGATGAGCCGCGGGGTTGGACTACCGGGCTTGCGATGTGACGGTGGGTCCAAGCGCAGGAAAGGAGACTTAACGGCGCTCACAGATCGGACCGATGCAGCGGTGAGCTCTCTTCGGAGAGCTTGCATAGCTGGGGTCCGATGATCGCTCCAGGGGTTAAAGGAGTCGGTTCAAAATTCTGAGGGTAGCATCAAGGGCCTTCTGGGGCCGGTGTTCGCAGTTTAGCCTCACTACCCTAGGGATCACTACGGGCGACACAGGCGAAACTAGCCTCAAACGAAGCGCTCCCGGGCGCGGATTGCCCACATAACTCCCAGTGTCGCTGGGCTCAAGAGGACCGAGACCGGGGGCCGCCACCAACGCCTGTTCGTCTTGAAGGGGACACCTTGCCCGGAGGACCCCGCCATCCCAGACCCGTACGTATAGAGCCATGAGCCAGAAGGCGAGGCTTTGGGTCGGTGTCGCGACCTAGTCAGGATGACACCATACCAAGCTAAGGGAATGAAGAGGGTGCAAACACTAGTAGACCTATCCCTAAATTTCTAATGAACAAAAATGAGAGATATTTGTAACGTTTTGTCATAATTTGTACTGTAAGAAGAGACCAGCCGTTCTAGAGGGAGCGTGAAAGGCCAGATATTGCTTTGGTAAAATCGGAAGACCCCAAACATTAAACAATTCATCGCCCGTCTGTGCTAGAGTACTTACTCAACCTAACGATGTGTGGCTAGCCGCTGTTTCCCTTTCTTTCATATAATTTAGAGCGAAAACCTTGCTACGTTCATCTTGTTCCATTCCTTTTGTAAGCTCAATCTACTCGTTCGCTTTGAAATTCTACAGGAACGAATGACCAAAAGTATGTGAAAGGCCAGACTTTTACCATTCTAAAACTACTGTTTTTTTAATTGAGCTGTTTGTAAAATTCATATGCGCGCAAACATATATTCTTTTTTCGTTTTCAGAGTCAATATTTACATGCCCGCACTGCGCGATGGGGTTTTCGTCACCATTTTACGTCAAAGTTCATGCAAAATACTGCAAAAAAGCTCGAAAAACAGCTGGAAAAAACCAAGAGAGAAACACTGAAATGCCTTCCACTCAGACTGGACAATATTCTTTCAAAGTCTGTGTAATTTGTGAAAAGAATGTGGTTTTTTCGTGCGAAACTGTATCCCGAACGACACCCAATTGTAATAATTGCATCATCCCTCGTAATTTTGACGGAACAATGAAAAATGTTAAAAATAAGAAATTGAGAGTCAAACTATTTAAATGTCACCATTGCTCTCAATATTTTTTTCAAAAATGGGCCTTACTTCGGCACTTAAGAACAAACACACGACAGAAACCATACGACTGCCCTGTCCCTGAATCCGTAGCTGGAATTAGTCGGAAAACTATTTTGTCAGAACATAAAAGAACTGACACAGGAGAGAAAAAATATGCCTGCACATATCCTAATTGCTCAGCTACATTTAAACAAAGTTGTAATTTGTCTAAACATATGAAAACTCACACAGGAGAGAAACCCTATGCCTACACTCATCCTGAATGCTCAGCTAGATTTAGTCAAAGTGGTAATTTGTCTACACATATGAAAACTCACACAGGGGAGAAACCCTACGCCTTCACTCATCCTGAATGCTCAGCTAGATTCAAGTATCGTGGTAATTTGTCTACACATAAGAAAACTCACACAGGAGAGAAACCCTATGCCTGCACTCATCCTGAATGCTCAGCTAGATTTAGTCAGAGTAGTAGTTTGTCTAGACATATGAAAACTCACACAGGAGAGAAACCCTATGCCTGCACTCATCCTGAATGCTCAGCTAGATTTATTCAGAAATGTGATTTGTCAAAACATATGAGAAATCACACAGGAGAGAAACCCTATGCCTGCACTCATCCTGAATGCTCAGCTAGATTCAAGTATCGTGGTAATTTGTCTACACACATGAAAACTCACACAGGAGAGAAACCCCATGCCTGCACTCATCCTGAATGCTCAGCTAGATTTAAAAGGAGTGGTGATTTGTCTCAACATATGAAAACTCACACAGGAGAGAAACCCTATGCCTGCACTCATCCTGAATGCTCGGCTGAATTTAGAACCAGTAGTAATTTGTCTAGACATATGAAAACTCACACAGGAGAGAAACCCTATGCCTGCACTCATCCTGAATGCTCAGCTAGATTTAGTGACCGTGGTAATTTGTCTAGACATATGAAAACTCACACAGGAAAGACACCCTATGCCTGCACTCATCTTGAATGCTCAGCTAGATTCAAGTATAGAGGTAGTTGGTCAACACATATGAAAACTCACACAGGAGAGAAACCCTATGACTGCACTCATCCTGAATGCTCAGCTAGATTCAAGTATCGTGGTAATTTGTCTACACATATGAAAACTCACACAGGAGAGAAACCCTATGCCTGCACTCATCCTGAATGCTCAGCTAGATTTATTCAGAAATGTGATCTGTCAAAACATATGAGAAATCACACAGGAGAGAAACCCTATGCCTGCACTCATCCTGAATGCTCAGCTAGATTTAGTCAGAGTAGTAGTTTGTCTAGACATATGAAAACTCACACAGGAGAGAAACCCTATGCCTGCACTCATCCTGAATGCTCAGCTAGATTTAGTGACCGTGGTAATTTGTCTAGACATATGAAAACTCACACAGGAAAATAACCCTATGCTTGCACTCATCCTGAATGCTCAGCTAGATTTATGAGGATTGATTATTTGTCTAAACATATAGAAACTCACACAGGAGAGAAACCCTGTGACTGCACTCATCCTGAATGCTCAGCTAGATTTAGTCAGAGTGTTACTTTGTCTACATGAAAACTCACACAGCAGAGACACCCTATGCTTGCACTCATCCTAAATGCTCAGCTAGATTTATAGAGTGTAGTATATTGTCTAAACATATGAAAACTCACAGAGGAGAGAAACCCTATGCCTAGGTGCCTGCACTCAACCTGAATGGTCAGCTAGATTTTTTCGGCGTAGTTATTTGTCTACACTTATGAAAACTCAAACAGGAGAGAAACCCTTTGCCTGCACTCAACCTGAATGGTCAGCTAGATTTAATCAGATTGTTAGTTTGTCTGCTCATATAAAAACTCACACAGGGGAGAAACCCTATGCCTGCACTCATCCTTAATACTCAGCTAGATTGAGTCAGAGTGGTCATTTGTCTAAACATATGAAAACTCACACAGGAGAGAAACCGTATGTCTGCACTCACCCTGAATGCTCAGCTAGATTTATTCAGAAAGGTACTTTGTCAAAACATATGAGAACTCACACAGGAGAGGAACCTTATGCCTACCCGCATCCACCATGCTCGGCATGATTCAAGTATCGTGGTTATTTGTCTACACATATGAAAACTCACACAGGAGAGAAACCCTATGCCTGCACTCATCCTGAATGCTCACCTAGTTTCAAGTATAGTGGTAATTTGTCAACACATATAAAAACTCACAAATGAGAGAAATCTTATGCCTGCACTCATCCTGAATGCTCAGCTAGATTTAGTGGCCGTGGTAATTTGTCTAGACATATGAAAACTCACACAGGAAAAAAACCCTATGGCTGCACTCATCCTGAATGCTCAGCTAGATTCAAGTATCGTTGTAATTTGTCTGCACATATGAAAACTCATAGAGGAGAGTAATCCTATGCCTGCATTCATCTTGAATGGTCAGCTAGATTTAGTGACCGTGGTAATTTGTCTACACATATGAAAACTCACACAGGAGAGAATCCCTACGCCTTCACTCATCCTGAATGCTCAGCTAGATTTATTCAGAAAGGTAATTTGTCAACACATATGAGAAATCACACAGGAGAGAAACTCTATG
Organism: Trialeurodes vaporariorum; assembly: GCA_011764245.1. Taxonomy (NCBI): domain Eukaryota; kingdom Metazoa; phylum Arthropoda; class Insecta; order Hemiptera; family Aleyrodidae; genus Trialeurodes; species Trialeurodes vaporariorum. Next base: position 34,796,288 of record VMOF01000013.1, on the reverse strand, counting down.
CCTGCACTCATCCTGAATGCTCAGCTAGATTTATTCAGAAAGGTGATTTGTCCAAATATATGAGAAATCACACATGAGAAAAACCCTATGCCTGCACGCATCCTGAATGCTCAGCTAGATTCAAGTATAGTCGTAATTTGTCAACACGTATGAAAACTCACACAGGAGAAAAACGTCATGCCTGCACTCACCCTGAATGCTCAGCTAGATTTATTCAGAAATCTGAATTGTCAAAAAATATGAGAACGCACACAGGAGAGGCACCTTATGCCTGCCCTTATCCACCATGCTCAGCTAGATTTAGTCAAAGTGGTAATTTGTCTACAAATATGAAAACTTACACAGGAGAGAAACCCTACGCCTGCACTCATCCTGAATGCTCACATAGATTTATTCAGAAAGGTAATTTGTCAACACATATGAGAAATCACACAGGAGAGAAACCCAATGCCTGCACTCATCCTGAATGCTCAGCTAGATTTAGTCAAAGTGGTCATTTGTCTACATATATGAAAACTCACACAGGAGAGAAACCGTATGCCTGCACTGACCCTGAATGCTCAGCTAGATTTTTTCGGAAATGTGATTTGTCAAAACATATGAGAACTCATACGGGAGAGGAACCTTATGCCTGCCCTCATCCACCATGCTCAGCGAAATTCAAGTCTCCTGGTAATTTGTCTACACATATGAAAAACTCACACAGGAGAGAAACCCTATGCCTGCATTCATCCTGAATGCTCAGCTAGATTCAAGTATAGTGGTAATTTGTCAACACATATGAAAACTCACAAATGAGAGAAACCCTATGCCTGCACTCATCCTGAATGCTCAGCTAGCTTTAGTGACCGTGGTAATTTGTCTAGACATATGAAAACTCACACAGGAAAATAACCCTATGCTTGCACTCATCCTGAATGCTCAGATAGGTTTATAAGGATTGATAATTTGTCTAAACATATAGAAACTCACACGGGAGAGAAACCCTATGCCTGCACTCATCCTGAATGCTCCGCTAGATTCAAGTATAGTGGTAGTTTGTCAACACATATGAAAACTCACACAGGAGAGAAACCCTATGCTTGCACTCATCTTGAATGCTCAGCTAGATTTAGTGACCGTGGTAATTTGTCTAGACATATCAAAACTCACACAGGAGAGAAACCCTATGCTTGCACTCATCCGGAATGCTCCGCTAGATTTAGTCAAAGTAGCAATTTGTCTACACACATGAATACTCACTCAGTAGAGAAACTCTATGCCTGCACTCATCCTGAATGCTCAGCTAGATTTAGTCAGAAGATACGTTTGTCAACCCATATGAAAAGTCACACAGGAGAGAAACCCTATGCCTGCACTCATCCTGAATGCTCAGCCATATTTAGTGACCGTGGTAATTTGTCTACACATATGAAACCTCATACAGGAGAGAAACCCTAAGCGTGCACTCATCCTAAATGCTCAGCTAGATTTAGTCAGAAAGGTAATTTGTCTACACAGATGAAAACTAACGCGGAGATAAACCCTACGCCTGCACTCATCCTGAATGCTCAGCTAGATTCCGACAGCCTAGTCCCTTGTCAAGACATATGAAAACTCACACAGGAGAGAAATCCTATACCTGCACTCATCCTGAATGCTCAGTTAGATTTATAAGAAGTGGTGAGCTGTCTACAGATTTGAAAACTCACACAGGAGAGAAACCCTATGCTTGCACACATCTTGAATGCTCGGCTAGATTTAGTCAGAGTAGTCATTTGTCTACACATATGAAAACACACACAGGAGAGAATCCCCATACCTACACTCATCCTGAATGCTAAGCTAGATTAAGTCAGAGTAGTAATTTGTCTAGACATATGAAAACTCACACAGGAAAAAACCCCTATGCTTGCACTCATATTGAATGTTAAGCTAGATTTTTAAGGTATGATTATTTGTCTACATATATGAAAACTGACACAGGAGAGAAACCCTATGCCTGCACTCATCCTGAATGCTCAGCTAGATTTAGTGACCGTAGCAATTTGTCAAAATATATGAGAACTCACACAGGAGAGGAACCTCATGCCTGCCCTCATCCAGCATGCTCAGCTAGATTCAAGTATAGTGGTAATTTGTCTACACATATGAAAACTTACACAGCAGAGAAACCCGATGCCTGCACTCATCCTGGTTCTTTAGCCACATTTCGACACTCTAGCGCCTTGTCTAGGCATATGAAAACTCACACAGGATAGAAATCCTGTTCCTGCACTCATCGTGAATGCTCAGCTTGATTTAGTCAAAGTAGTAATTTGTCCACACATTTGAAAACTCACACAGGAGAGAAACCCTAAGCCTGCATGCATCCTGAATAATCAGCTAGACTTTGCCAAAGTAGTAATTTGTCTTCACATTTGAAAACTCACACAGGAGAGAAACCCTATGCCTGCACATATTTAGCATGCTCAGCTAGATTTAGTAACAGTGGTCATTTGTCCAGACATATGAAAACGCACGCAGGGATGGAACCCTATGGCTTTACTCATCCTGAATGCTCAGCTAGATGTAGTCAGAAGATAAATTTGTCTACACATGTGAAAACTCACACAGGAGAGAAACCCTATACTTGAACTCATCGTTGGTAGGTTTAGTTAGAGAATGAATTTTTCGGGACTGACACAGGAGAAGAACCGAATGCCCGCAATGACGCAGATAGATAATGTGTCTAAACATTTGAGAACTCACACAGGAGCTGGACCATATGCCTGCACTCATATTGAATGCTCAGCTAGATTCAGACTTAGAAATCATTTGTCTTATAGTCTTGGAACTCATACAGGAAAGAAATTACATGCCTGTACTGATCTTTAATGCTCAGCTCGATTTCGTCGGTGAAGCAGATCATCAGATTGTATGAGAACTCACACAGGGGACAGCCCCTGTGCCTGCACTAATCCTGATTTTTTAGCTTGATTTATTCAAGGTGGTAATGTGTGTATTCATTCGTGAATTCATACATGATAGAAACCTTATAGCTGGACTTATCCTGAATGCTTGGCTAGATTTAGACACATTGATAGTTTTTCTCAACATCTGCGAACTTGTCGAGGAGATAAAAACTATGGTGGAAGTCAATGAGGATGCTGAGCTAAGTGATGATACGTCTGATTATATGAGACCTGACGCAGGAGAGATTTTAGATGCCTGCAATTATTATCAATCCACCACCTGTTTTACGTTCTTTCAGATGCACGCGAGATTTCACGAACCGAAACTTCGCGCTTGCACTCACCCTCTATGCTACGCTAGATTCATCTCAGAAGGTCATTTGATTACTCATTCGAGGAATCATTTTTGAGGGAATCAATTCGAATGAACTCGTCCTCATTTCTTTGATAGACTTTTAACTTATGTACATTTAGTGTTTGTAGGAGCTCATGAGCAATTGGGCTCTTGCAAACTTTTGCCATAGGGGATTGAAGAGTTAATTCTTGAATAAAAACCTGTAAAAATGACGAAGAGTTCACTAAAAAATCACGTAATTCACTCTTAGAATTGGGCTTAATGGCGGAGAGACGCAGATATCATGGGCGAGTCCTATATCTCAATTGAGGTGTTTTATGTAAAAAGGGGTTCTTTGCAGTTTTTTAATTGGAAGAAAAACGCATTCAAAGTTTTGCAACTTGATTTCTACCGATCTGGCTACCTAGATGGCTAATGTAATTTTTTTTCCTAAAACTAGGTTTCTTTACGGACATAATGGCTTAAAGTTTTTTAAAATCCGTGTATTTCTGTGTTTCACACAATATTTTGAAGTTGACTCCTAGGAACCCCTTTTTACGTAAAACGGGTCTCGCCGTCTTAAAGATACCACCAAATAGCTGGAAAAAATAATCATTAGCTGATTTTCGGCAGAGATGGTCCTTATGGCATGTACTTTCACCCAAAAAAAAGTACTTCAACATATCTTGCCGGCGTTGCCAGATATATCCAAAAATGTAGCCAAAAATGCCTTTACATCGAAATATATCGAGAACTATCGATTGAATCGAAAAATTGATACGCTTCCCATGTATTTGGAATGATTTCCAACATGAAAAATACTTTGCGTTTTTACGCTCCGACGACTCCTAAGCCCTCAAAACCGCGATCTAAGTTTTCGGCGATTTTTGGAGAACTTGAAACTCGCCTCACAACGCCCATTTAACGAAGCCTCGATTCACGAATACACCTCGTAATCGCTGAGTTTTCAAGATATTGAGCTGAGATTTTGGTGAGAGACTATTATTGATATGACAAATCGATTAATGTGTTTTACGCAAAAAAGGGGTCTTCGCGAAGAACCCCTTTTTACATAAACCGCCTCAATTGAGACATATCTCTGTGTTTCTGTAGAGAAAGTGACATAATAGACATAGTAATCTCCCATGATACCTGCGTCCCTTCGCCATTAAGAACTTGCCGTTACAGCAGTTGAGTGAGTTTAATACTGGATTTTAGAATTTTTGCGCGTGATTTTCCTGTTTTTCGATAGTTAATACATCAGTATGGACAATTCATTTGCTCACAGCAAAAATTTGCAAGAGCCCTATTGTCTCAAGATAGAATCCATAGCCATACGTTTGTCCTCCTCCTCTGTATTCAGATAGATTTAATCAGAGTCGTAGGTTGTCGGCACTCATTAGAATCCACATTGAAGAGAAATAACACTGAAAAAAAAAATGCTAACACTAAGCACACAGTGGGTTAATCAAACCATTACAAATACTTATAGAAGTTTAGTCAATATAAATATGAGTTTGTTTTACTATTTCCAGATTTTTCAAATCAACTGCATGGGATTAGTTCAACTGATGATTATATCATTTGAATCAACACCGTGTATTGGTTAACATTTATATTTAAAGCGGGTTTAATTAAAACTTCCCGTTACTTCATTTAAGCACCATCGCATGTTTCAAAATATTAGCTCAAATGAGTTGATCGAACCAATGGAGCTCTTGCAAGAATTTAGTGTAGACAAATGGCCCAGCAATTCTAGTGTAAAATGCTGTGAAAATAACGACGAGACCATTAAAAAAGTCTAAAACTCACTCATCGCAGAGAAAACTTAACTTGAAACGGGTTACCACCCTTGCATGTATGCACCGACCTTGGATTCGGACCCCAAACAAAAGAGTAGAACATGAAATTAAGTGCCGTCTTCCTCGTTTATTACACTACGTAGAACTTTTCTGTAGTTATCACTGTGTTCCTAGTGACAAAATGTTTATAAATGGACCTTTAATTCCTTCAAATTTACTTTTTGAAAGCAAATTAATTAATTTCACTGTTCAAATTCGTAGGTTATGTTCTTTTGTTTGGGGTCCGAATCCGAGGTTGGTGCATACATGCAAGGGTGGTCACCCGAAATTTCAAGTTAAGTTTTCTCTGCGAGGAGTGAGTTTTAGACTTTTTCAATGGTATCATCGTTATTTTCGCAGCATTTTACATTAGAATTGATACTCCATTTACCTACAACAAAACCGTGCATGCAAGAGTTCTCCATTGCATGCCTCTCTTAACAAATCCTCTTGCTAAAAATTATTATTTAAATTTGGCTAGGATAACCTTTTGCAATGCTTGATTTTACTATTACACTGAAAAAAAAAGACACAACAAATAGCGCACTCTGGTTGGGAAGTTTTGTACTCATCTCATTTGTTGATAATCACGATACGGCCATGGAACAGTTGTTAGACGTGTTATCACACAATTCAACGACAAACTGTACCGTTTCACTTGGCTCAGAAGGTCTTACAGTGAGTTTTTCCCCCTGGGTTTAAGAAAAAGATCTAAAAATTGAACGGTAACCAAAGAGATAGTGAGACCGAGAAAGAGAGACTAGAACATTTTATTAACGATTAAAGTAAATGATCAACTAAAACAACGTAAGAGAATCAATTAAAAGAACCAAGGCAAGGGCACAGAATAATACAATCAGAGCGGAAACTCTGTCGGATTTTGAAGCAAATTCATTTCGCGTCCGCCATGTTGGGATATAGGATGTTTACATCTGGATTCGCGCGCGAAAAAAGAAAATAGGACATGATTCGCGAAATTTTCATTCTGAAATGCCATTGGAATAAAAGTGAGGCCGAAAAATTAAGATTTCTTCCCAGAATTTACAGAAATAAATTAGTTTCAACACAAATCACACTCGTCCGCCATGTTGGGATATAGGACCACAGCGTTGCCTATTGGTGCCGTTAAATTCCAAACTTGCTTCCATTGGCTCTTATGGGAGTTTCCGTTCTGATTGTATTATTCTGTGGCAAGGGGTAACAGTTAAGAAAGTAAAATCAAAGACAAAATAAAGATAATATAAGGATTTTCATTTGAAATAAAACCTGCGGAGACGGAGCAGTGACGGCAGGCGAACAGCGGCGAACGGACGAGACGAAACTTAAAGAATCGATGGCCACCAATAGAGTACCTATATAAGGAGAGTATGGCCATCTGCGATCATGGAGCTCTTAGGGCCCAATTTCAAAATGGCGGCGGTCGTGTTGTTTGAGGTTATGTTACATTGTTGGTGAGAACGGTGTCGGTGAACGGTGAGTTTGATGACCGTTTCCCGCTAGAAGATGCAAAAGATAACCTCAACGGTTACACCGATTACACGATCGACCCGGTCGGCCATCTTGGAATTGGGCCCTAAGAGCTCCTTAAACGCCTAAAATGGCGCAACCAATCAGCGTAGGATTCACAGATGGCTATACTCTCCTTATATAGGTACTCTAGCCACCAAGGGCCACATTTCGTCGCTGGTCGCCTGCCGTCACTGCTCCAATGGGTCTGTTGCAAACTTTTGCTACAACGATTAAGAGTGTTTAATCCAATGTAAAATCGCCTGAAAAGTCCATTGGTGGCATCAGAAAGTCATGAAATGCAATAATAAACTCACAAGAGGCGTTTAATGAAATCCAAGATGGCGGAGAAATATCGAGCAATTTGTATGCATGCACCACGAACATCCAAGGATAGCCAACTTTGACAACGTCACTGGAGGTAGAGGTTATGTGTTTGTTTACGTTGTGATTGGTTGTGATCGATATTGTGAGGTTGGCTATCCTTGGGATGTCCGTGGTGCATGCATACAAATTTCTCGATATTTCTCCGCCATCTTGGATTTAATTGAACGCCTTTTGTTAGTTTATTGTTGCATTATGTGACTTTCTGATGCCACCAATGGACTTTTCAGGCGATTTTACATTGGATTACACTCTCTTGATCGATGAAGCAAAAGTTTGCAACAGACCCATTCCAGGTTTTATTTCAAACTAGCATCCTACCCGGCTTCGCTCGGCTTTGACCGCCTGACGACGCGACGGATCCCCGTGAGTCGTGCGTCTCAAAAAATGTTTTTAAACATTTATTAGGTTTAGGTTTAATTATTCATTATTAATTACTATTTACTGTTAATTATTTATTTATTAGGTTTCAGAAAGATAATATAGTAGTTATTTTTATAACAGTTGATCCGAGAGACAATAATCAGCAGAACCCAACATTAATTAATTTTCAGAATATTCTTGAAATTTATGGAGCTCTAGAGACACATGAATCAAATGAAAACAACGGTGATAAAATTTGCTTCGATCCGAAATAGATGAGAATAAAATCAATAAATTGCATTTAACCTCAAACTTTCCCTACATTTTGCTATTGTTTATTCTGATGTCCCATAACAACGCTCAACGCTACCGCTAACCCTCCATTTTTTGGTGGGTCGTCTGGATGGTCTGGAGGTCGTTGGGATCGTCCAATCGTTTTAGTGCGAAGTCGATCAACGGTTAGCCAATGACGACAACAGTGCACTCATCGGTTATAATAGGTTATGATAAATTCCAAACTATCTCACTCACTCTCCCGTGACCCCCATGTATACGCATCTCTTTCTAGTTTCGAAATTCGTATACCGAGCCTTGTTTTACGACATATTATTATCAAAATCGCGTTAAAATGCCACGAGGAATTCATTTCAGCCAAAACATTTCACGAAAGATGTCTCTCTCTATAAACGATTTTTGAAATTAGAGTGAGATGGCAGTACATGGGGGTGACGAGAGAGCGAAAGAAACCAGCTGTCTTTGTCTGGAACGCTCATCACCGGCTGCTAAAACCCTCTTAAGTACTTAGTACTTATTAGATATGGAACGGTTTTCGTAGTCGATATTGTATATCGAACTTGACACTGCTGGTTCCAAACAAACCGCGACTTCATGTTATTCCCCATAAGTGAATTTTCAATCGGATATTTCGAATATTAAGTCAAAAATCTCTAAAAATTTTAAACTCAATCTAGGCGTTCATCACCCTCGTACAATATTTTTTTATCGGTTTGTATCCGGTAGCGGCTCGTGCAATCTGGCAACAGTGCTATTTTGCCATTTAAATCTGTGCTAAAAGATCGATTCTAGGTGAGGCACAGCGCCTCACCAAAGAATCGATTATTTTTCGTACGTTTAAATAGAGGGTGTCCATTGTTGCCACATTGCACGAGCCACCACTGTTTGTATCCGACCTCCAAAATCCACCAATGAACCCCCCTGTTTATTACAAACTCGCATTCATTATCAGTGTATGGGTAATTATTTTAATTAATTGATGAATAATTTTACAACTTGGCAACATACTTTGTTCAAGAATAGACGATTTTGCAGATGCCAATCAAAGCCGGCACGCTTCACTTTCTTATCCTCTCTCATCTTCTTTTCTTCTCCCTGCGACCTCTTTTTATCTTTATCTGACTCAATTGATGAAATGAATATAGAGCGGTAGAGCTCGTTTCAGAAGTGTAGGCGGACCAAAACCATAATCTTTGGCGAATTTTCAACTTTAATTCCTTCAAATCAATACCGAATTTGCCCCTGACTTAATTCTTTTGTGTTTAAAGTTTTCCTCATTGAAAAGTGAACACTCAATTTCATTTTTATTCATTTTCATCGAGTAATATCAGGAATAATGTTGACAAATTCCAAAGATTATCGGTCTAGGTCCGCCTACACTTCTGAAACGAGCTCTACAACACATTTTATATGCGTCTGTCAGCTCCCGAACATTGCAAATTCTCTTCGGAATTAACGATGACCGAGTTTGGTGTGCGATGACTGTGTGAGCCTTTGCGTCGCCAGCGGTCATTGTCGTTGTGAGCTATGCTAGATCCTTCCGATAGATAGCGCAAGCATCGACCAAACAACATCGAGCGCATCATGCGCCGGGCATAAACAATGAGCTATAACTTTAGAGTGGCAGCGGGCTGGTCCACCATGTGCCACACAGGGTAGAAGGAATCCCGGGAAAAAGCGGAATTTGGACGGCAGATTCCAAGGTTTGAGGTTAAATTTTGTAGGTCGTTCGGAATTTGGCGGGAATTTGGACGGCAGATTCGTAGGTCGTTTCCGGCGCTGCCCGAGTTTGTTTACGAAACGACCGGAAACAACCTACAAAACTTAACCTCAAAATCGATTTTTACGGCAAGATGGCGGCGCCCTAGGTGACAACAATGAACCAGCGGAACGTTCCTTGATGTGCCACTCTAAAATTATAGCTCATTGGGCATAAAAGAGAAAAAGGTTCCCTGACAGCCGTTTCCAGCGGCAAAGACAGCTAATATGATCAAGACGGAGCCTAAGGCTGCGCCGCTAAAGCGAGCGGTAGGCAACCTGATTGACGTTTTGTGTCGAAGTTTCAGTAATACATTTGAGTAAACGAGAAAATGACATTTTTTGAAAATCGAATTAAAATTCGAAGAACGATGTGTTACGGTGAAACTTGGTACCATTAGAAAGCTCATGTTGTAGAGATTGAAGTGCTGACCGGTTTTCATCACAATTTTTGCGCCGGTAACGTTCTAAGAGGCCTTAACATTGGGCTAATTTTTCCATGGACCTTAGATTTTACGGTACGTTTCATTTTCTCGGCACCACGTAGAGACAGCTTATTCAGAAATAATTAACCTATATTTGGATTTAACATTTTGAATTATGCCTCATTTAAGGTTCGTCATACTAAAAGTTTGCAAAACATTTACTTTTGTGGACTGCGACTGCGAGTCCGGAAAAATTGAAGCAACCTTACACTTTTTTGAGGTATTCTGCACTAAATTGCGACCAAAATTTAAGGCCACGCCGAACATTTCCGGCTCAAAAATTGTGATAAAAGACGACCAGAATCTGAAATTTCAGATGCAATGTTGCTAGATCGAGGGTAAAAAGCCGTATCGTCCCCATTTAAATCAATGTAAAACGTACGGCTTTTTCACCCCCATCTGGCAACACTGTTCAGATGGCTCCAAGATCTACCGTACTTACTTCTTTTTTTTTTTTTTTTTTTTTTTTTTTTTTTTTTAAGCGTGCCGTGTAAGCACGCTTCTTCCTTTCGTTTTGATGCTTTCATTGAAATCATGTATATAATGATGCAGCTGTTTAATACAGATCAAATGGCAGCGGATCGAGGTGGGCATCTTAGGTTTGCGGCAGTGTCTTTTATTCGTGTCCTGTTGTGTATTATGGGTTATGATTGTTTCTGCAGTATTCCCAGATTCTGCTTTATTTATATACGTAATTTTATGTCATTATATTTCCTCATTGTTTTTATTTTGTTCCAAAAGTACTAGCTTTCAAGGTGTAACGAGTCGCATCGTTCGGTGTGGTGTACGCTTTTATTGATACCAACTGTAGTTTTATTTCAATGGCGGACACGCTGCTGCGTTTTTTGTAGATGTTTATATTCTGGGTATATTTATATATGTTCCATGGAATTCTTAGATGTATTCTTTGTACATTTTTAAGTAGATTCCAGGAATCTACTTATTGCAGAGGGTGCGATGTTGGATTTTTCGGGAAATTTTATCAAATGAGCACGTTTCATGGTCCCCTGAGTGAGAAAATACCACTCGTTGAAAATGGTATATATATATATATATATATATATATATATATATATATATATATATATATATATATATATATATATATATATATATATATATATATATATATATATATATATATATATATATATATATATATATATATATATATATATATATGTATGTTTGTTTCAGCCAGTTTTACCGTTTTTATGTCCCACGATCCTGTTCGTAATTTTTGGTTTTTATTTTCGAAATTTGTCTCAACTATTCGTTGGGTTTAATTCTTGGATGAGTTCGAAGATGGTGTAAATCCGACAGTTAGTTTTCGCGTTATGGGCCGTGTTTGAGTCGTAAAATGTGTTTTTGAGGTTTATTTTTAGGAGTGTTTGTTTTGAGTATTTTTTTTGGGGAAATTTATGTTAGCCGTTTTGATACGCAACTTTTTTACTCGAGTCATTTTTTCGTTTTTTGCGTTGTAAGCGAGTTATAGTGATGTGTTTTTCGAGTTTTTTGGTAGTGTTTTTATATGAAGAAATTGTTTTTTTGGTTCAAAAATTTTAGTATATATCCTGGAGGATGTTCTTAGTTCATATGCTCCATTTCTTAAATTTTCCTTGTGTTTTACGTGTTTTACGAGCTATTTAGTTTCTTATGGGATTTTACATGTGAAAGACAAGGATAGTGTATTGGTATAATTGCTCGTTCTTTGTTTTACACGTGCACTGTTGCTTAGGTACGTTATTTATTTATTTTCTTGTTTGATCAGCTGCTCTTATTCAGATTTATTCCTCATTAGCGTTACAAAGATTACACATTTTTCTATCTTGGTACTATAATCTTTTTCTCATGGGTATTTTTATTTAAATGTTGAACAGCTGATAAAAAAAAAAAAATGAATAATTCAAAGAAAATCATAACATAACCTATTTATTGAAATTTGTGAAAAACTTATATAACCTAGCTTTTATTTCTCACTTGCATTGTAAAGATTACACATTTCTCTATTGGTAATATAATCTTTTTCACAATAATATTTGGATTTTGAGCAGCTGATGAAATAAAAAAAAAAAAAATTAACGAAAATTATAACCTATATTTAAATTTTTGAAAAAATGATGTAACCAAGCATGGAATCTACTTCGTCTTACCGGCCTGCCGGGAGGCATTTTTTATTTATTTTATGTTCTGTTGAGGTCGCGATTATTGATAGTAGTGCTGCGTCTTTTTTAATTTATTTGTTTGTGATGAGTGTCGTATATGTCTGCAACGTTGGTAGCTGTGAGCACTGCCACAGTCTACTTTTCTCTTTGTCCTCGTTTCATTAGCTGATTCGGCGATTATTTCCATTGGCATTTTCTTTTTTCTTTTTTTTTTGGGGTTAATTGAAAGAAATTTGTTTTATAAGTTCTTTGAGCTTTGACTATGCATAGGGTGTTAGAAAACTCACGTGTCTTTCGTACACTGGGTGTATCAAAACTTACTTGGGCGCCGAAGTAAGATTTTTTTTGTTTGTGATTGAGTGCTCAAAAATGCCCCTTTCCCCCTTCTTTGCGCCGAAGTTAAATTCCCATGAAGCTTTAACAAATAGGCGGTTCTTTTGGGATGGCGTCCGCAATTTTATACCAAAATTCAGGATAGTTGGTGGCCTTGGAAAAAATGTTTGTTTAGTAATTACTAAACGCTGTTGGAAAAAAAATGTTTGGAAGGTTTTTGGTCACTAGACGTTTTTCTTCAGGGTGTTTTTTTAATCCATTTTTTTTTTTTTTTTTTTAAATCCGCCCTCCCTTCCAATTTTCTACATTCATTTTTTTTGGCTCATTGAAGTAAAAGAGTTGCGGTTTTGGCTATTCTCAATCATTATTTTTCCGGAGGTCAAAACCCCCTCATCACCGTCCTCGGCCACCCCGGGGGGGGGGGGCTATCTCGAAGGCGTCAAACGTTAGACCCTATCTTGTGGTGCTTCGTTCGAAAAGGTTGTTATGGTTTTCGTGCTACCATTCTAAGCGATGGAAGACATTTTTGTACTGTATTTGGTTAAAATTCCAATTATACCACGGCACGCTTTACCAATACATACCATGTATTGGAGGTCCACTGCTTGTTTTTTTTTTTAATTTATTTTTTTAAAAACTAATTTTCAAAGAAAGTCATTTTTTCATTTATTTTATGGCGTCGCTCCGTCTAAATTGTGTTAGAAGTCTTCGAATAGAGGTCCTGCATGCGCGTTACTCGGCCAGCTTTGCACCTTTGCGCAGTGGCGTCGCGTGCAATTTGGCAACAATGTGTTCTATCCATTTGAATTCATGTAAAATATCGAATTCAGGGGGTGCACAGTGCACAAGGAAAATTCGATATGTTTAATGAGTTTGAATGACTCAGTAGCATTGTTGCCAGATGGCACGCGACGCCACTGCCTTTGCGTCTCAGTGGATAACATAACGTCTTATTAAAACGATGCGCCTGCTACGTATGCCAGGAGTTGAAAGGAGGGGGAGGGGGAGGGAAAATTAGAGAACACAACGAGTGGGGTGAGGGATGGGGAGGAGAGAGAGGGGGAAGGAGAGGGTGAGCGGGAAAGCAGGAGAAGAGGAAGAGGGGGAGGGAGAGAGAGAGAGAGTTAGGGGAGGGAGGAGGAGAAAGAGAGTGAGTGAAAAAAATAGATAAATTAAAGATAGTGAGGGAGAGAGTGATTGGAAGAGTGAAGGTAGGAGAGAGTAAGAGGGATAAAATTGCAGGGAAGAATCGGCATTGACGGATTCAGCGCGCAACGTCATGAACGATATTCGTTGCAGGGCTGCCGTTTTGCGTATAATCAATGCTATTTTTCTATTCACCAACGATTCCACCGGTTGAGAAAAGATTACACAGTTCAGTTCAGTGTATTACTGTAATGAACTAAAATACTCGCATCTGTAATCTTTTCTCAACCGGTGGAGTCGTCGATGACTTTAAAAAAACTTGCGGATATTTTAATTAATCAACGGAGTTTCCACCGATTAAGGAAAGATTACAGATCATAGTATTTTCGTGCATTACAGTCATGCACTGAACTGAACTGTGTAATCTTTTCTCAACCGGTGGAATCATCGGTGACTAGAAAAATAGCATTGATTCTACGCAAAACGGCAGCCCTGATTCGTTGAGCGGATACTCGAATAATACCGATGCGATAATGTAAACGAAGGTTCAAAATAGAGAGATTGCAACAGCGCCACTGACGTTTACGTTAGATTGAGAGAGATAGAATTATTCAATCTCAGCAATAATAATGGTCGATATATCGAACTACACCATTACTAAAACCACCCCTTTTCTTAGCGAAAATACCAAAGGGACGCAGCGGGATGGATCGAGTTCACACAGAGCTGCCACGATTTGCGTAGATTTAAAGACATTTTTAAATTCACCGATGATTCCATCGGTTGAGAAAAGATTACTTAGTTCAAGTCATGTATTACTGTAATGCACGAAAATACTCTGATCTGTAATATTTCCTCAATCGGTGGAAACGCCGTTAATTAATCAAAATATACCAGTTGAGAAAATCTAAAAGACGCTATAGCATTTTCGCGCATTAAAGGCATGCACTGAACAAAACTCTGTAATCTTTTCTCAACCGGTGGAATCTTCGGCGAATTTCAAAGTGTCATTAAATCTACAAATCGGCAGCTCTGAGTTCACAAGTAATTTCTGTATAGTTTGATATTTCCGATGGGTTGGAATGGGCTAAATGCAACGCTGCCGCAGTGGCGGCTCGTGAAATTTGGCAACCGTGTCCTCCTCCTATTTAACCAATGTAAAACAATCGATTCTCCCGGAGGCTGCCAGCCTCCGCAAGAATCGATTATTTTACCTACGTTTAAATCGAAAACTTGCATGGTTGCCAAATATCACGAGCCGCCACAGCGCTGCCGGCTGCACGATTCGCCACTATTATTTCTGGATTTATTTCTATGGCCAGTGGCAAAGGATGCAATCTGATAAGTTGCGTATTTAATCCATTGAAACCAGTGGCGTAGCGTGCAATTTGGCAACGTTGTAATGAGTCCATTTAAATCCATTAAAAAGATCGAACTATTGGGTGTTCGGTGAACACCTTTGCATTCGACCTTTTGTACGGGTTTAAATGGACACATAACAACGTTGCCAAATTGCGCGCTACACCACTGATTGAAACTCATGTAAAATATTGAGGTATCAACGACGTCCATCTGATTCGATACTTTACTCATCGGGTTTACATGGACAACATGCTACGTCGCCAGATTGTACGTTTATGGTCTCTTTGGAACCAACTACCTTTAATTCAAAGCTTTCTCGTCCCAATTCATGGGCGGATCCAGCGATTTGGCAACCATGAATTCATCCCATTTGAACGTATTAGAAACAATCGATTCTTGAAGGGGCCTTGGCCCTTCTACTAATCGATTGTTTCTCATGCATTCAAATGGGAATGATACACAGTTGCCAGATTGCTGGATCCGCCTTTGCTTCCCATCACAAGAGAACAGATTTTCAAGGAAAATTGGGAGCAAGTAAAAATCAGTTAAGAAATACATGATTATAAAATCATCTCATTTAATTTTTTTACAGTTGAAATCAATCATACCGAAAGTTACAGAATTAATTAATTCCAATTTCAATTTTACAACATTTTATCTTGACTTTTGTACACACAAATAAATACAAATGAAATTATACAAAAAACTAGTTTATAACTATTCAAAATTGTTATGTACATGAAATGTACATTGGATTTAATATTGAAGATGGGCGAAACTCTTTTGTAATGTCATTTGAATAAAATCAGCTCCCTTTTTGAGCTACTAATAAGTGGGTGGGATGGACTGAAGAGGGGTATTTACACTAACTTTACATGTCACTCGGCATCAGTGGCGAAGCGTGCAATCTGGCAACGTTGCATTTAGCTCATTTAAACTCAGGAAAAATATCGAAATATCAAGGCATCGGCGATGATCACCGAATTCGACTTTTCGTATGAGTTCAAATGGACAAAATGCTTCCTTGCCCAGTAGCACGCTTCGCCACTGCTCGGCACTTAAGCTCGGTAAATTCAACATAGACCAATCAGATGTCAGTTCTACATTTAAAAAAAAAAAAAAAAAAAAAAAAAAAAAAAAAAAAAAAAAAAAAAAATAGTAGATTTTACTAAGCTGAGTGGTATTCATAACAGTTGTTAAGTATAGAATTTCATACCCTTAGAGGAAACTTCTTTTCAAAACGGGTCCTATCACCAAACTCGGGTGACTCCAAACGTACATCAATATACGTAAATAATACGTGGTACAGGTGATCGAGCGCGCGGCTATTACGAAAAGGCGAAAAGCACCTTTCTCATAAGTAACCGACGATCGGGAAATTTCCAATTCAGGACTCTGCTTGGCTTAGATGATCTTTTTAATTGTGAAGTGAACTTCCCATTGGTCAATTTTGAATTTTTCGCTCCTCAATCACTAAAACGATCTATTTTAACGGATCGATCGATTGATTGATTGTTTATGACAGTCGATTGTTTTAGTGAAGAGTGCGTGGTTTGCAATCGTCTGATCAGATGTTAGATTTATGTGATAAGGTAACGAATGGGACTATTGCTAACTCTTGTACAAGCGATTGTATAAATAATTTTCGAAAAAAAAACTCCGAAAATCCAGCGAAAATTTCGATGATTACGTTGAAACTTGAACGTTTGAACGTTGAACTTAAACGTTTGAAGCTTCAAACGAAAAAAAAAAATTGAAACTGGCGTACCTAATTCAAAGAAAGCCTCAAATTAGATCCCGTCATGTTCTTACATTAGATCAGTAGCGCACCGAGAGTTTCTTCATCTCTCTCTTTTCTCCATTAAAAAACGTATATTAGACAAGGATGGACAAGGTGATAAAATCCCCTCTTTCTGTCTTTTTCCTACTTATACATTCAAATGTGAAATGAGAGAGATGGAAGAGATCCTGGTTGCGCTAGTGCATTAGATCCCTAGTGCGTAGCTCCGCCATTACGCCTTAAACTTAAAAAATCATTTTGTAAATCTGTGAGTGAAGCTTGTAAGTTTTCAATGGGATCACTAGCGGATCCAGCAATGTTTCTTTCTCTCTCTGTAGCCATTTGACCGCGTGTGTTAGAAAAGGATAGATAAGGGGCAGTCACGTGACTTTTACCCCATCTTCTATCCTTTTCTAACACACGCGATCAACTGGCCATAGAGAGAGAAAGACAATCCATTGGATACGCCAGTGAATGGGATCATCTTAATTTTCGATGGATTTTACGCGAAGATGAACTATTCAAATGCTTGTAGGAAATGTGAGGTATAACCCGCTTGGGAAGCTAACTGGTCCATTTAAACCTAAACCAACGAAAAATATCGACCTATCGAGGAATTGGCGAATACTTTCAGATTCAATATCTTTTGCACGCGTTCACATGGACAGTACATTTACTGATTGAGAGTACTTTAGACTCCCAGTTTTTTAAATTCCGAATTTTCAAGAATAAACACAAGTTCAATGTTTTTTTTAGAAAATATGGGTATACAGCAAACTTCGACCTTCGATACATCGAAAACAAAAATCGATATTGACCTGCAGTCTGCACCAAAAATCTTGGAATTTTATCCCTAACAAACTATGTATCACAAAGATGGGGGTTGGAATTTGACATTTTTGAGTTTGGGGGCTACACCCCTATCTTTAGGGGCGCTCTTCAGAAATTTTGGAAACCCAAAAAAGTAGTTACCATGATAAGTTATGAACATCCCCAATTTTGGTTTTTTTCATCTGCAGCCGTTAAAAAATTATAAAGCTGCCCCGGGACTTTTGGACCACCCTGTATATACGAGTATATGAAATCGCACCGATCTAGTTCTTACTTATTCATAGGCGGATCCAGCAATCTGGCAACTGCGCATTCTCCCCATTAGAAATAATGACAAACAATCGAATCTTGAGGGAGCTGCAGCCCCATGACTAATCGATTATTTCTTATGCAATCAAATGGGAAGATTGCTACGAAGACTATTGCGAAATTGCTCGATCCGCCAATGTACTTATTTATGCTTACTTTAATTTTAACAGAAATATGAGTTTAACAAAAAATACGAATGAGCCAATTTACAAAGTATAAAAAATGGACTTAAACATTATCTATATTGAAATGGAGGTGGTTGACGCAAAGGCGGATCCAGCAATCTGACAACGGTGGATTCTTCCCGCATTTGAATGTATGAGGAACAATCGATGCGCGAAAGGGCCATGGCCCCCTCAAGAATCGATTGTTTCGCATAAGTTCAAATGGGAAGAATGCATGGTTGCCAATTTGCTGGACGCGCCCTTGGCGTTGACGGAGATCACATGAGACTAATCACTTACTTCTTTGAACATCAATCGCCAATTGAAGGCGCAAGTAATTTATATTTAGTTGTTCCTTGGTGGAAAACATGATCCAGAAGTGTTTTTGAAAAAAAACATGTTGAATTTATGTGGTCGAGAAAAAGCCGTATCAATTTTGATAGGAACTTTTGAGGGCTTTAAGGACGCTTGTTAACGGCTTATAGTGACGCCTGCAAAGATACGGATACGCTGCAACCAGTCGCGCGGGCAGCATATGTTTCGGGCAAAACCAAATTAACTCTCTAATGACCGGGTTAGAGGTCAAAAGACCACCACTCTTCCATTTAAACATAAATGGAAGGTAGTCAACTATTCGTGCTCGGGGGAGTTGGAATTGCCTATACGTCAAATTGAAGGCGCCTGGCGAAAGCTTGTCTAGTAAGTGTTTTCGTCAACGAGCTATAGCGGTAGAGAGGATTTGTGGGGCGTGATATTGAAACTACACGGCAGTGGCGGCTCGTGCGATTTGGCAACAGTGTTTTTATCCCATTTAAATACATGGAAAACAATCGAAACTCGAGGAGGCTGCCAGCCTCCGCTTGAATCGATTTTTTACCTAAGTTTAAGTGGGAAAAATGCATGGTTGCCACATCTCACGGGCCGCTACTGCTTCACGGAGGCAGCCATGATCGAAAGCTCTTGCGGAAGCTTTTCACACAGGCTCGGTTTGTTTGCCTCACTTTTTTTAACCTGTAAATTTTTTTAAAAAAAATTGTAACAAATAATACGCTTAAAATTGGTTTTAAACGAAAGTGCAAGTGTTTTAAAACGGCGTCTGGACACAGAAATCGATATAATCGGTCTGTTGCACACTTCAGCTACGGCGTTTTAAAATATCAATTCTTATGTGAAAAGCGGTAAAAATGACAATGGCAGCATCAGAAAACACCAAAATTCATTAATAAACTCACAAATTGCGAAAAACACTAGACATTGTTTACCCCTGTATCTTTCCACCACGTGCACGATATTTCGCGAAATTAGCGCGGCACATTCAAATAATCACGACCGACTGTCATCACAGCTGACTTCATAAACAAATAAACAGTAAACACTGACGGCATCTGCTCGAATTCTTACGTTTCAATATCCTCAATTCCTCACAAAAGGTTGTGAAAGGTACGGAGACCGATATTTGTGTCGAAAACTTATCAAAATGAACAATAACTCATAGGAGTTCCAAGGATGATTCCAACTTCATTCATCATGCTTGGAACTCCTGTGTGTTATTGTTTCATTATGATAAGTTTTCGACACAAATATCGGTTTCCGTACCTTTCACAACCTTTTGTGAGGAATTGAGGATATTGAAACGTAAGAATTCGAGCAGATGCCGTCAGTGTTTACAGTTTATTTGTTTATGAAGTCAGCTGTGATGACAGTCGGCCGTGATTATTTGAATGTGCCGCGCTAATTTCGCGAAATATCGTGCACGTGGTGGAAAGATACAGGGGTGAATAGTGTCTCGTGTTTTTCGCACTTTGTGAGTTTAATACTGAATTTCAGTGTTTTCTGATGCTGTCATTGTTATTTTCTCGGCTTTTTACATAAGAATTGATACTTTAAAACGCTGTAGCCGAAGTGTGCAACAGACCCATTGTATCTTTTGGAAGGATTTGCACGATAAAGAAACTAGCACATAACAGAAATATGCCAAATTTTCTTACCTGGATAATTTTATTAGAATCCTGTGTCCAGATAGCCTCTCTAAAGCTCTTGCACTTTCGTTTAAAACCAATTTACACTGGATTAATTACAAGTTTTGATTTGAGGTTAAAAAAATTGAGGCAAACAAACCAAATTCAGACCGCCCATGCTGACACACTTTGAGATGGGACTTATAACACGTGTCAGCCTCTCTATCGCTTTACCTCGTTGGTTTTCATAAGTGGCGAGGCGTGTAATTTGACAACGTTTCCTTTATCCCCTTTAAACACATCAGAAAGGTCGAAACAACTGGTCATCGCCGATGACCGAAGCATTCGATTCTTTCAGTGAGTTTAAATGGAGAAAGTAAATCGTTGTCAAATTTCACGCCTCGCTACTGGATCGCGTTTATCCGAAATGAAGACTGCCTCATAAGGGGTTAACTGTTTTAGACCACACTTTTCTAATCACGTCTTGGTATACTGAGCCATTAAATCAGTAGAGAAACTGTGCTTTCACGATGCTTTTACTCGATTATTAAAGCGTTTTCGTTCTTACTCATGCATTTTAGGAGTTGTGACACGTGCAATCTGGTAACTGTGTGCTCTTTAATATTTAAACTTATACAAAAATGTCGATTCTGGGTGAGGCACGGCGCTACACCAATGTATCGATAATTCTGCACAGGTTTGAATGAAGGGAATCCATTGTTACCACTTTGCGGGAGCCGACCCTGGTAAAAATGACGACTATAACCGTTCCAAAAACGACTATAAACATAGTTGGCCAACTATGGATTTATAGTTGGCCAACTATAGATTATAGTCGGCAACTATGTTTATAGTCGTTTTTGGAATAGTCGTATAATCGTAATTTTTACCAGGGAACTCTGGGTTTTAGAGCTCGTGCAGAGGAAACTTTGGCTCGTGAAGTTTGCGATACATCGACGTCTCTTCCATATAATCATCTAGCTCTAAGAAAAGAAAATAATCGATCCTTTGGGGAAATAATTGATTCGATACATTTGCACAGGATCAAATGGGAAAGAAACCATAATCGATCATTTACGAGTCGCCTCTGAACACATACATTATACGGTTATTACAGGACGTTGTGCGGTATGGTGAGGGAATTTTTTTTCAATTGAACCTCCTCATCATACCCGGAAATTCAGTTGTGTTTTGGTATCTCCGACGCAGGCTCGAATTCTCTCACTGAATTTCAGCAGAATATGCTTGACAAGTTGAAGGGGCTCGAAATATAAATAAAAGACACCTAATGGACAAAATATGTAAGTATACCTATCTGATTAACAAAATGTTTACCTAATGATCACAATAAGGCTTTAGAGGAAATCAGGCATTTCTTCTCGGCTAATGGATGCGCCTGGATCAATTAACGATTGATGAATGCAGGTGTTGTTTTTTCTATGGGTGGATCCAGCAATTTGCCAACCGTGAATTCACCTCCATTTGAATGTATGAGAAACAATCGATTCTTGGGGGGGCTTTGGCTCTTTTACAAATCGATTGTCTTTCATGCATTTAAATAAGAATAATACACAGTCAGTGTGGGGATCCAAAAAAATTTTCTGGGGGGCACTCCTAAGAAATTTTGAAATTTTAAGAGTCAGTGGAAGCAATTTGAGGCTTCTGGGGGAGGGGGGCATGTGTCTCGTGCCCCCCCCTTTGGATCCACTACTTTACATAGTTGTCAGATTGCTGGATCCGCCTTTGGTTTTTTCTCTTTTACCAGGGGCGGCTCGAGCAGTTTGGCAACAATGTGATTCCTCCATTTGATTGTATGTAAAACAATCGATTCGAAAGTGAAGCAGCGCTTCACCAACAATCGATTGTTAAACATAGATTTAAATGGAGCGAAGAAATTGTTGCCAAATAGCACGAGCCGCCACTGCAAAGAAACCAATGTTTACAGTTAGATAATTTATTCCAACTAGGCAATCAATTTCTTCTGATCAAGTATTGGGAGTCCAAAGTATTGATTAATTGGAAAAATGATGTAATAGTTCTTGGAACATCTGATCGGAAGGTAAATCGAAGATATGTTATCGATTGTCCATTTAATCAATTATTCAAATTGCCCAAGAGTACCCTCTCGAAAGACTTCTACGCTGCAGTTCGTCTTTTGTTTTTTTCGGTTGATCGTTTCAAAATCAAATTAAATGCATTTGCACCAGGAAAGGCGTAGCGTACAATCTGGCAACGTCGTATTGTGTCCGTCCAAACCCATGCGAAAAATCGAATTATGAGCTGTGTGATGAGCCTCCCTCGCATTCGCCCTTCATATGGGATAAAATGGACCCGATGCAACGTTGTCAGATATTGCATGATACGCCAATGCACTGAGTCTTATATGCGAATTAAAAAGCAATAATTCTCGCCAAAACCGCACCTTTCATTTATCAGTTAACAATTGATGTTCAAACAAAGCAAGCCTACTGATCAGTGGCGGCTCGTGAAATGTGCCAACAATGTATTCTCTCATTGAAACTTATGTAAAACAATCTATCTTCAGGCCATGCAATCGCACTCTCTAAAGATATCGATACTTTTGCATAGGATTGAATGGAAAATAAGCAAGGTTGCCAAATTGCACAAGCCGCCACTGCTACTGATATATTTAGACTATCGTAGATCGCAATAGAAGAATAAAAGGTAATAGCAAGGCACCCATGAAATGGGGGCAGAACGGGCTAGTTCCGTGACCCACGTGCATGGACATGGCTCTCTGCTCCCCTGGAACAATCAGATAAAAAAAGAACATTATTAAATTACAAACACATTACATTACGTTGTTTCGTCATGACAGTTTAAAAATCGCAAATTTTTCTTGCAAAAATGTCCAAAAAACGGTTATTTGACTGAGGAAGGTAGACATTTTTTGCCCTGAATTTTCTTTAATGCACATTTTCCACGTGCTAGTTTAACCCTTAACTGCAGATGAGCCCAGATCTGGAACAATTACTTTGAAGCCTGATCTGAAAGTAGGGAACTTGAGTTGTACTGTCGCTGCATGGTGGGTCACATGTGGAACAGATACTAAACGAGTAAGAATTGTCAATTTTGTCCTAGAGCGCGCAGCACAGGATAGAGAACGTGCAGAGTGGTTGAAAATAGCTCACTGAAAATCTGATGGAGATTTTCCGATTTTCATTGTTATGTTTGGGAGTAACGCAGGAGTACCATATACAAAAAAAACAACCATTGAAACTTACTAACTTATTTTTTACTACTTTAATTTTTTTTTTTTTTTAGCCTGAAAACTTTATTTTCAGTTGCATGGATACCTAAATGTGGACAAGGCCATATTTGGAACAATTAATATTCAGGCTCTTTACCATTGAAATATAATGAAAAGAATTTTTTCACTATTTTTCCCTGTCTCAAGGATCAAAATTGTACTGAAAAAAAAATTATTTTATTGAAAAAAAAAATCATGCAGTAAAGGGTTAACTAGCTATAGCTTTCTGAGAAACAGTAAATAAATTTGAAGTATAGATATAATGACTAATTATAAGATTTATTCAATAATTGCAATTGAGTTGGTATAGATGCGTGATACACGTTTTATACCGTGAAAACCTTTTTTATGTAGGGTTAAGAAAAATGTAGAGGAAGCAAAATGCATATTATAGATCACATGATCTTCAATCGTATGTTCTTCCTGCTTGCTTGATGCACTCCGCTAGTTTATCAAGACTGATAGCGGCTAACTTTGCAAATTTTCCAGGATGTCTCCCCAGACCCGTCAGTGGGGCCCGCCTCCCTTTGTGTGGGTACGCCCATGTCCTTACGTCATTCTGATGTGCATGATGGGCGGAGTCAAAAATTTGGGAACTGTGGATTCTTTCAATTGAATGTATGAGAAACAATCGGTTCTTGAGGGGACCATGGCCCTATTTCTAATCGATTGTTTCTCATACATTCAAACGGGAAAAATGCGCAGTTGCCAAATTGCTGGTTCCGCCCATGCTAAGTGATGTGTCCCCGAAAAATTGTCGCTGGTTCCAAACAAATTCTGGTTCAATGCAATTATCCCATATACGCGCATTTCCAAATGGAAATGTTGGCTTTTAAATCGAAATAATATTAATGCGACATCCTTGAGATTATGAACTCTTCGTCCTCGAGAAGGCTTCGTCATGCCTGGTTCCTCAGTTAAAACTATGCCGAAAGTAACAAGATATTTCAGATTTTCTCATGCCTTTGAAGGTTACAATTGCCCGAATTCCCGCCCATTTAACAACAATAACATTTGAGTATTGATTCTTAAATACGGCCCAAAGATCCGTATAACTCGAAATACTGGTTTAAAGCAGTATTGCCAAGTTTCATGTTAATAGCCGCAAATTTGATGTTGATTCTGATTCGTAAGTCTCCCAATACTGCAGTTTTGAAGAAGTGTTGCCAGATGGCATAGGTTATAATCCGCGAATTTGATACGGATTCTTATCAGTGGCGTAGCGCGTGCATTTTGACAACGTCGCATCGTGTCCATTTAATCCCATGTAAAGGGTCGAATGCGAAGGTGTTCACCGAACACCCGATAGTTCGATCTTTTTCATGGGTTTAAATGGACGAACAGCAACGTTGCCAAATTGTAAGCTACGCCACTTGTTCCGGTTAACCTTCTCGATTCCGGTCCGCTCCGCCGAGGGAGAAGCGGAATGGGGATGGGAACCAATCAGGGGCGTCATTTAGGATTCGGCTTGGGGGGGGGGGGTAAAAATGTGATGACCTTTTTTTTTTTTTTTTTTTTTTTTGCTCATCAATATTATTTTACACTCTGAGGCCCTGTATATTTACGGCCCTAAATTCCAACAAAACTCGTTAATGACCACCAAATTTTAGTCTAAAACTTTTTTCTTCTAATAAAAAAAAAAAGGTCATCACTTTTTTACTTTTGGCCGACCCTTGGGGGGCAGTTGCCCCCCATGCCCCCCGCTAATGACGCCACTGGAACCAATGGGCTCGGTGGACCGGTCGGAGATTTGCAATTTTCAGTGAGTTTCTAACTGCTTCTTCGACCGGTCACCCGAGCCCGTGCAATTATTAATTATCATTTTCCTTTCTAATCAGCCAACATTTATTAATCCTTTTCTCTTTAATCTTCATTCCTTAGTTTGTTCGCTTCTCTCTTCGATCGGTTCCTTTTGATTCTGTTTATTTTTTTTTTAATAAATTATTGCCTTTCGTTCCGTTCAGTGGCGGCTCGTGCAATATGGCAACAATGTCATCCCTCCATTTGATTGTATGTAAAACAATCGATTCGAAAGTGAAGCAGCACTTCACCAGCATTCGATTATTTTACATTGAGTCAAATGGAGGACAAACGTTGTTGCCAAATTGCACGAGCCGCCACTGGTTCCGTTACGCAGAAAAAACGGAAAAAACACTTTGGTAGCGCTGACAAAACCTTTGGTAGAAAAATGACCCAGCATAAGACTTTACTTGGGCCAACCAAATTTTTTATTCACCCAGCAAAATCTCTTTAGGTAAGCGTAAAAAACCTTTGGTTGGCTCAACTATAAAGTCTTTTGCTGGGTCATTTTTCTACCAAAGGTTTTGTCAGCGCTACCAAAGTGTTTTTTTCTGTTTTTTCTGTGTAATCCGTTGTTCGGTTCGTTTCGTTTGCTTCCCACCCGTTAGTTTCTAGTTACAACCACTTTGGTTGTAACACACTGGTTCTTATGGGAGACATACAGCCCAAAAATCCGTAAATCTCGCAATACTATACATTGAAGCAGGGTTCCCAGATTTGCTGTTAAAATCCATAGTTTTTACAATGATTATTCACGGAAAAAAAGACTGACAAAATTTACCATCTGCATACCTTTGGAGCCTGCTATTAAAGTATGGTAAATTTCACCATATTATGGTAAACGCAACGAACCTTCTAGTAAATTACGGTAACACTTTGGTACATTTTACCATAATCTGGTGAAGTTTACCATTCTTGATAGCAGACCAATGGCGGATCCAGCAATATGGCAACCATGTATTCTTCCCATTTGAACGTATGAGGAAGAATCGATTCTCGAGGGGGCCATAGCCCCTTGACTAATCGATTGTTTTTCACGCATTCAAATGGGAAGAATACACTGTTGCCAGATCGCTGGATCCGCCCATGTAGCAGACTCCAAATTCAGCTATGTAGATGGTTAATTCTACCAGTATTTTTTCCATGTTATACACCTTGAAGCCTCCGTAATCTGGCAACAGAGGACTTTGTTTTTCTCCCTCTCTTTGCCCACTTGAACGCATGTGTTGGAAAAGGATGGAGGAAGGCTGTCACGTGACTTCAGCCCCTGTTTCTGTCTTTTTCCAACATGTGTGCCGTTTTGCGTATAATCAATGCTATTTTTCAATTTACCGATGATTCCACCGGTTGAGAAAAGATTACGCAGTTCAGTTCAGTGCATGACTGTAATAAACTAAAATACTCGCATCTGTAATCTTTTCTCAACCGGCGGAGTCGTCGATGACTTTAAAAAACTTGCGGATATTTTAATTAATCAACGAAGTTTCCATCGATTATGGAAAGATTTCAGATCAGAGTACACGGAAAAAAAAAGATTAGTGAAAATAACCGTACGGATACCTGATTTTGGCACCTGCTAGATGTTATGGTAAACTTGACCAGAAGTATGGTACATTTACCGATACTTTGAGTAAATTCGACATGCAGTCAGGTGACATCACCTAGTACCTAGCCAAAACATAGTATACTTCTGGTTAACATTACCATAACACCTAGCGGGTGCCAAAATCAGGTATCCGTATGGTTATTTTCACCGTAGCTTTTTTTCCGTGTATTTTCGTGCATTACAGTCATACACTGAACTGAACTGTGTAATCTTTTCTCAACCGGTGGAGTCATCGGTGAACAGAAAAATAGCATTGAATGGGCAAAGAGAGCGAAACACAATTCCTGGCTGCGGATATCTGGCAACATTGCTCGCGAGCCTCCCCGGTTTGAATTGAACTTTTAATTGATAAGGAACGAGCGACTTTAGACAAAAGCTCGCCGAGGAGGAGCCAACTTATAATTTGCGTGCCCTGGAAGCTTGTGGATGAATAATTTGCACCAAAGTTCACACTCATCCATCGACACGCGCTCGCTCGCATCGCATCGTGAGGAATCATGCATCACACGTGAAACTTAAAAGTGCAGAGCAAACAATGTCTTGAATTTTAAAACGCCGTGTTCAAGGCGGAATTTGAGCGTGAAATTTCTAGCAGGGTTCAAATGTGAGAGTGAACAAACTGCACGGGAGAAGGATGGAAGAGGAAAAAGGTAAGATCAGTGGAGGAGGTAAAGAAGTGAAGAGAGGGGTGGAGAGAGAGAGAGAGAGAGAGAGAGAGAGAGAGAGAGAGAGAGAGAGAGAGAGAGTGAGAGAGAGAGAGAGAGTTGGGAGAGAGAGAGAATTGGGAGAGAGAGAGAGAGAGAGAGAGAGAGGGTTGGGAGAGAGAGAGTGAGAGAGAATTGGGAGAGAGAGAGTTGGGAGAGAGAGAGAGTGAGAAAGAATTGGGAGGGAGAGAGAGAGAGGGGGAGAGAGAGAGTGTTGGGAGAGAGAGAGAGTGTTGGGAGAGAGAGAGAGAATTGGAAGAGAGAGAGAGAGAGAGAGAGAGAGAGAGAGAGAGAGAAGAGAGAAGAGAGAGTGAGAGAGAGAGAGAGAGGGGGAGAGAGAAATTTGGGGGAGAGAGAGAGAAAGAGAGAGAGAGAGAGGGTTGGGAGAGAGAGAGTGAGAGAGAATTGGGAGAGAGAGAGTTGGGAGAGAGAGAGAGTGAGAAAGAATTGGGAGGGAGAGAGGGAGAGGGGGAGAGAGAGAGTGTTGGGAGAGAGAGAGAGTGTTGGGAGAGAGAGAGAATTGGAAGAGAGAGAGAGAGAGAGAGAGAAAAGGAGGTAGGGAAGGAGAGAAAGCGGTGGTAGAGTGAGCTTGAGGGGGAGATAGAGAGGAGAGCGAGAGAGAGGGAGGGGGATGGACGAGGGAGCACACTTTCTTGGTAGGAAACTTACGAACAACAGTTTTTGAAATGAGGTACGCGAGAGTTCAACGCTTTAGCGGGTACTCTTCAGAGAACTCTCCGTTTGATTCTAATCGAGCCAAGCTATGAAAAGTATCGGCAAAAAGAACGCTGCAGATATTATACGTGTACGAATGTCGCAGGCAGATCGCGCAACCCTATAGACAAATGAAAAAATCGGCTCTCGAAATCCATCCATGGGGGGGGGGGTGACTCTAGCTTTTTCTTCCTCAAGAGGCACAACGTTTTTCCTATAATCTCTTCGTTAAAAGTGGGCATTTTTAATTCAAAGAGGCCCATTTACCCCCATCCCCCGTATTCATCATTAGCAAATAGGACGATAGTAAGTCAATTTCTATTTGCCTAGGATCGCGATATGTCATTCAAGCAAGTGGCAGAGTTCGTGTGCGATTTGGCAACAGCGTTTCCCCTTTTTAAATGAGTACAAAACTATCTACTCTCCAGGAGGCTATCAGTTTCTTTAAGAATCGATTGCTATTTGCTCGTAAAAATTTCTCGGTTGCAAAGTATAGCATGAGCTGTTTCTGCGTCATACAGTGTACCATAAGTGGCGGTAGCCACCCAGGCCAAGTCAGAAAGCGCAATCTGGAGGTTATATTTACACAGGAATCAGTTATTTTCAGAGACAAATAGAAACCCAGCACAACGTATACTTCCCGTGTTAGAAAAGTGAAGCAAGTTTAGCGGTCACAGTTTTGTTCGGTAGTCACCGGCTGCAACGATAAACATTCCCTAATGTTGAATGGTGAACAGTGTAGCCAGGTTTGGATAGGGTGAATAGTCCACGCGTGGACAGTTTTCGAGTTGAAAATTGTCCACGCTGTGGATAGGGATAGTAGATCGGAACATGGGAGCGTGGACAGTTGTGGACAGTTGTGGCTGTATTCTCATCAAAATAGTCCACGTGTGGTCGAATCTGTCCACTATTGGCAACACTGATGGTGAAGCTCAACTAAGGGCTGTGATTGGTCCGTGGTCCTGGAAACGGAAACAGGTTTTGCTTGGTGAATGCAGAACACCCTCTCATCGCAGTCAACAGTAGGCAATAGTTGGCCGTTGTTCCGATGAGCTCCGACCAAAATTGAGCCCCAGAAAGTGGACACCTGTCGCAAGCTTTGTGCTGGGACGGACCAAATAGTGTTCAGTCCTGAGCGTAACTTACGCACGGTCACATGACCTTGCGTAAGCTCTCTGATTGGTCGAAACCGCAACCCAAGATGCACGCAATTCAATGCTCGGGACCTAACATTATTTGGTCCCTGGGTCTCTATTTGTCTCTGATTTTTTCAGAGAGGGAATATCACGTCTAATTTTTTGGCGAAGCTGATTTATATAATCATTATCATTATTCAGGGATTCTTGATGCTTACACATGCAGTTTATCAATCGATAAATAAGTGAATATCTACTTGATATTCATACTGACTGAAACGCTACCTTTGGATTATATATTTTGCAATGTAGATCAGAATCCCAAGTACATGTACTTACTGTAACGACCTTTCAGAAACGGATCCAAGGATTTTCCTTCCTCTCTCTCCCTCGCCCCCCCCCTCTCTCTCTCTCTCTCTCTCTCTCCCTCTCTCTCTCCCCACCCATTTTCGTGTGAGACGGTTGAGACGTGTGTTTCTAGGATGGAAAACGGATTAGTCATCTGTTTTGCATGATCAGTTGATTTACCGTTCGTCAAACAACTCAGGAGACGGAGAGTCCAGTCAAACTGCAGAGTTATTTGACGATGGATGTGTGTCAGCTGTTCACCAAATTTTAATCAACATTCAACAAGAACCAATAAGCCCCGTTTTTGAGGTGTTTCGGTCAAGTCTATGTTTGAATTTCGGAAAAGCCACGTTAGCAATCCTGCAATTTGATCAAACCCTCTTGAGCCGCCTGTACAAAGTCCTTTTCTGTGTTTTTTTTTTTTTTTAACATGCAGTAAGTACTGCATGTTTTTGTTATGGTTTTGTATCGATTTTGGCCATAAACTTCCTGCATAAAAATCGACAATTTTCGGCTTGGTCGCAAACGTGCGTTGTCAGATTTCCGCGCGTAATGATCGCGCACTGCTTTTCGGTGGATTCCTTTCGTTCGATATATTGCGGAGCGGCAACGCGAAAAGTCTCCCTATCCTTTAAGCATCACTAAACGAATCGCGCGCCATATCGAATCCGCGATATTCTTCGGTCCGCCGCACAATGGACAGAAAACAAATCTTTGGCGGCCCAAAATTCGATCCTTTGAAAGTTGGAAAATTAGTATTTTAGCTGGGTACTATAGTTGATTTTAAGGGGTTTATTTGGCTCCGTTTTTTATTCCTGCCTTGTCCCATACTTATCGGAGAATATCATTTGATGGATCGACAATTCTTGTGACATCTCATGTCTTTGTATTTTTGACCACTTAGGACTCGATTTGGATCCATAGTGCGCCGTTTGAAATGTTTGATTGTTTGAGTGAGGTTTTGACAGAGTATTGGCCCTAAGTTTTTCATAAGGATTTGTCTCCGTTATGAATAAATTTGGTAGTTTCATAATTTTGTCTGTGATTACCAACGAGCTATATCTAGTTCGGAGGCTTTGGTAAACATGCGAAACCGCCTCGGAGATTTTAAGGTTACAGATTTGTGAAAATCAATGAGTAAACAAATCGAATTTCTTCGCGTGTTTTCGAACTCTATCAGTGACCAAGTGACTTTCAAATTAGGATTTCTTTTTGAACTGTGCGTGTTTTCTGTCAATCATAGCCTTAATCTCAGTTTCTACTAATTGAAACACTCAAGTTCTTCATAGCTTTCATTTAGTTTGTCAGTTGTAATTCTCATTCGTCATTTGTAAGCTCCATTACCTATTCTTAATTTTCCATGTCTCGAGACAACTTTATCAGGAACTCTTTCAGGAGCCTTTAGGTACTGTACTGCCTTTAGGAGAATTCCAGGCTGATTATATGTTGAATAATAGTTAAGTAAATAACCAAACTAGTTATATCTTCGTCCATGGTCGTAAGAGAAATTTTGTGTTTGTTTTCTAATATGCATATATCTCGTCTTTAATTTCAATGTTATGATATGAACGTATCGGAGGTTTCAACGATTTGCCAGTAAACAGTTTTCTACTTTCCCTCTAAATACTCTTCGATTAGTTTTTTTTCCTTAAATTCTGACTTTGCTCAGCAATTCTTCCCGAGACAGGACTGAGACTGTCGCAAGATGTTTAGTGTTTACGTTTGAGGTTAATTGATGAGCAGTGTTCCCAAACGTTTGTTCTTTTTTTAATCATTACTCATGTCCTTTATTTTTATTAGTGATGCATTAAAGGATTATTTCAATCAACCATAACCCACCCACTTGCTTCCTATTAACTTCCAGAATCCAGATGTTTGCTCGTGAAATGTTGTGGCCAAGGCCGTGGTTGTGGATCATTACTCAATCTGAACAATCAACTTATTTCTCAGTGCTCAACCCATCTTTCAGTTAGTTGCTATCTTGTCCCTTCCGATTGAAGAGAATGAATTTTAATGTTTTTAATTGCAAGTTTTTGAACCAGACGTCAGAGCCACTTTCAAAGTTGTGGTTTTTATAACCGATGGCAACTAGTTAATACTGATTGGTTTCAATGGGTTAGGATGATTAAAATCCTTGGTGGTTTTCAAAGGTGTGTTCTTCGAGGAGTGATTTTATCATGTTGCATCTCACTTTAAGGTGATTCCAGGCGAAACTTTTCCAGATTTCAATCCGATGGATAGCGCCACTAGTCGCTTTTTGGAAAAGACGTGTTTTTGGCGTTTTAAACTGAAACCATCGATAAAACGCAAAATCCAAAAACGTCAGCACCTGAAAAATTTTTTTTATGGATTTTTTGAGCCCAAAATGAGCCAAATTGGTTTAAAATTAAAGCCGTAAATTATGAAATTCGTTTCGCCATAAGCTTAGTGAGTGAGAGTGAGCGCGAGTGATGATACGTCTATCTGCCTCACTCGCACTCATTGCGGCTTACGGGAAGTTTCGTTTTTCATAATTTCCGGCTTTATTTTTGAGTGTTTCAGTCTGAAACTTTCAGGATATCTTCCTGAAGTATGCTCGCAGGTGCTGACGTTTCTCAAATTTGTGTTTTTAGCGTGAATTCGTCAAATTTAACAAAAAACTGCTGACTTTTTGAGCAGCGCGACGTGGTGTCCACGGTTGGAACTAATCGACCCTGGAATCATCTTAACTGTCTCGTGCCTTTACAGAAGTAGTAACGCTGTCAGTATCCTTATTTAACTGTTGCTAGCAATTTATTCTAAAATTGGGCTTTTGAAACGAGAGTCTCCTTTTAGAAAATTTTATTAGTAGTCAGCTGTATTCTGCGTCAAATCAAAAAATTCAGAGTGTAAGAAATGCTAGTTGGGGTATCATTAAAACTCAAGTCTTTCAAGTAAGTCACATCAATTTTCACTTCAAACTCTACCATTAACTCTGTCTTTCAATGGATTTGTGTATATTTATCTTCAACAATTTAGGTGATAACATAGCTAGGTCATTTCAGGAAAGATTGCTGATGACAGCTCTTTATTTACATGTGCGGATGGACGCATTTCTGTCTTATGCACAGAACTTTGTGGATAATGTTCACAGCTGGGAGTTCATTTATCTGCATAGTTGCATACAAATGGAGTGCGCTTTGCAAAGCTGTCATTGGCAATATTTTCTTAAATAAACGCTATCAAGATGATCAGAAATGTAAGCAAATCTATTTTGACATTTGACACTATTTAGCAGCTAGTACTAAAAGTTGTTACCAGTGGTGTAGCGTGAAGTGAGGCATTATTGCATTTTGTTCATTTAAAACCTTTCAATAGATCAAACTCCTGAGCCCACTACACACCCAGTAGCTTCATATTTTTCATGGATTTAAATGCGCACATTACAATGTTGCCACATTGCAGTTTTTTGTGAATCCCATAAACTTGGTAGCGCAAAGACATCTGTGTACTCAGCTCGCTGAGTACTCACATTTTTTTCATTTTTAAAATCACGCAATACTGATCCTTGTTCTATTTAGGGTACCGGAAACATTTTAAACTCTTTAAACTCCATGCCTGCTGAATTTCAAATATTTTCCCTTTAATTTCAACGCCAAGTTATTTTTCTGACTTTTTTTTTAATTTGTTTTTCTTTTTGGTGGGTGAACTATAGCGAGAGGATGAAGTAGAAGGGGAAGCAGAAGAAAGGTGCGGTAGGTACAAAAAATTAGACTTGGTTCTTCGGATATCAGCGCCTTTGGGCATTAAATCCTTTGCACTTTCATGCGCCTGCAATTTATGAGTTATGCAATGGTTTGCGTTGAGCGCAGCCAACAGATTGTAATAATAATTCGGAATAATGAAGATCAGATAAAATCTCAGGCTGAAATCTGAAGGGATGGGGGGCTAGAAGAAACACAGGAGTAGAAAGGGTGGGAAGAGGGGAGGGGAGGAGACTTGGTTGCTTTGATATCAGCTAGTTTGTAAGTCGAATCTGAGAGATCTCATGCACAAACATGCATCTCTCAGAAAAGGGTTTAAAAAAAAACAGATTTGTAAGAAAAGTTTTCAAAGAGAGGAGATCGAGGTAGGAAAGAGGAAGGTAGAAAAAGGGAGAGGTTTGGAGAAATTTTTGGATCTTGACCGCCACGAGTTTACTTGAGGTTTACTGATATTTTTGGTGAAATAAATTTATCCAAATAATTTGAGACATGAAATTAATAGAAATTAAAAAGACAATGAACAAAAACACTAGCGCTCAGAAGTTTCACATAGAAAAAAAAATTCTCACTCCAACACTCTCACTTACTCTGCATACCCAATGAAATTATACAGAACATAATACAGCGATGATAACTATAGATAAAAGGAACCAGCACAGAGCATTTTTCTCAAGAACGGCTGATTAAAAATGTTTTGAAATTGGTTACGGAATTGACACAAATTTTTTCATTTTTGATATTTTTTTCAAAAGCCCTCAACAGCTCCTCGTTCATATTAGAAGAATCTCACACACATTTATCAAGTTTTTTGCAAAAAAGCATCTTCTAAAAGTACGAAAAGAGTTCATATCCTCATATCAGAGGCAATTGCCAACATTTTTGCTCCCATAGACATTTACCAAAATACCCAGATTTTTTTAGCTATCGGGACTTGGAAGATTTTTGAATCAACCCTTATGCTTATCCACTTGAGAATTTCTCACAAATCTTGACATATTCTGAGAAAATATATAGAAACCTTCTGATCGATGTGCAACATGTTATTACCTTGAGGAGAAAAAATAAGGTGTATTTTGTCAAATTAAAATGTTGGGACTTCAATGGCAGAATCGGACCGATTCCGTGGTCTGAGACATAGACTGCCCAAAATTTTAATTTAACGAAATACACCTAATTTTTCTTTCTCACTCTAATGAAATTAGAAAAATTTAGAAAGTATTGCGATAGCGCAGAGATTTTCAAAGTATTTTGTTTCGATAGTTGGCCTCTCACGACTAAGTCAATCATGATTTTTACAAAATAATGGCCTCTCATCATGTCTAATACCATCAGAAAGAATATACTTCAATCATATTAGCATATTTCTTAACCCTTTCTAACTTAGAGACATTTATGCAAAAAAAATTCTGTGGCGTCTGTCCGTCAGTCCATCAGTCTGTTAGTCCGTGTGTACCTTCCCATAACTTTTGAAACATTGGTCCTTATGCTTCCAGATTTTGCACAGTTGTTACTTTTTAGATTCCCCAGAGGCACTTTTTGTTTTTTTGAAATTTAAACTTTTAGGTTAGTTATAGGGAAAAAATGATTTCCATTGAAATCAATGGTAAAATGGGTAAAAATGGGTAAAACTGGAATAATTCTAGTTTGGCTCAATCAATTTTGATGAAAGTTAGCAAAAAAAATCTACATTCATCCTACTATAAAATAAACTACACATAGTTACAAGATTCAACCCTTAAAACCGTTTAAAAAAAACAAAAAAAGTGCGCTCGAGCCAAAAAATGGAATTATCGTGAGAAATTAATCTTTTTACTTGGAATCAATCAATTATGTCTCGATGAATTTTGATAATACTTTTGTACACACAATCCACTATCAAAATACTAACATATTTTGCTTTCTTAGTCACCATACACAACCGCTAAAACCTTTTTGAGAGGCAATATAGGTGCGATTGAGAAAAAAATATGGGAATAAAAACAAACAAAAACATATTCCTATTAATTAGGATAGTTCAGGTTTGGTCCTATGAATTTTGATGAAAACTGGCAAATACAATCTACAATTAGTCTACAAAAGAAAGTATCCCTTGCAGTTACAATATACAACCCTTAAGAGAGTTTAAAAATCAAAATAGGTTGTTCGACCCAAAAAAAAAAATCAAATAAAGTGAGGAACTAATGCTAAAACTTGGAGTCAATCATTAATGGGATGAATTTTGATGAAACTTTGCACAAACATAACATGTTACCGACCCACTAAAAAATTTTTCTCATACAGTCATCATGAAAAACCTTTAAGACCGTTTGAAGGTGCAATATAGGTGCGATCGAGCAAAAATGTTTTAAACTAAGCCAATATAAAGACAAAAATAATATTTGGAATAAGTAATTCAAGCATGACTCAATTAAGTTTAATGAATATTATAACAAAAAGTTTGCAATCTGCCTAGGCACAATTTTTTTTTCCCTGAGCTAGAACAAACAACTCTTAAGTCTGATACCGTTTAAAGGCAATGTAGGTTCCATCAAACCAAAAAAAGAACGTATAAGGAAAATTAAACGCATGAAGAAGAGTCAATCAAAAATGGCTGGATGAATTTTGTTGAAATTTTGTGTATGCAGTCTACAAACAAAGTACATCTTTGGAGGGGGGTGTAATCTGCTAAATTAAAAAATTATTTTGAAGATTCACCGTTTGAAAGAAGGAAACAAAAATTGTATTCATTGGAGGAAATGCAAGAATCAAATCGATTTTGACAACCTATAAAAACTAAGGAAAAAAAAAAACTCCAACAAACAAAATGAATGCAACTTAAAAAATATGCACTTATTGGAATCTGGAATTAATCTAAAACTTGCTGAAAACAACATCAGAATAGAATTTAGGGATCTCAATTAGCCTTCAATTTATGAAGTAGGCAACTATTCGTACAGCTTCGCTACAAATTTGCAAACTCTTCGGATTGAAGGCACAATTAGGTCCAAGAGATGAAAATATTTGATAAATATTTGCGGGTCTGGTGGTCTCCCCTAGAATTCTAAAAGGGGGTCCTGGGGTCTCCCCCCGAATTTTAAAGGGGGTCTGGGGGCCGCCCCCCGATAAAAATGGTGTGAGAAAGTGTTCGCTGGGTATTTCCCCACAGTTTATTTCACTTTAAGGTACCAAACTAGTGGCACATCAATCAAAATGGTTCCATCCATTTGATCAGAATCTGTCATGTATTTGAAGAATTCTCAACAGGGTGGCCACAAAAGCCGATTCAATTTTTTTCCAAAAATCCGCCATAACTCAAAAAATTGAGGTTTTTTTGGGAAATGTCCCTGGGAGCAAAAATGTTGGGAAAATTTTAAACAAAACTGAACTTCAAGGACACGAGCTTTTCTCATAACTTTAAAAGAGATTTTTTGAAAAAAAACTTTAGATAGATGTAATTAAGCCTCCCCCTCAAATATGCCCCAAAGGGCTAAGTATTGGAAGCTATCGATAGTATGATAAATGAAAAATTTAGGGTCGATCCCCTATCCGACTTCCATGTTTCAAAACATTTCAATCAGCCATTCTCAAGAAAAATGCCTGGTACAGGTGCTCTGGATCACCATGTTTACAGGGTGTCAATTAAAAAAGGAGCCAGGCCGAATATCTCGAGAACGGCTCCGGATTCCGAAAAACGCTGAAACACGTCTTACATTATTTTGAGCAGGACATCTTTTTAGGGGGTCGCCAATTTGGGGGCTCTCTCTGGGGGGTCCCCAAGGGGGCTACCACCTCCCTCAATCCAATACTTCAATGGGGCCCCCAATTTTTTTTATTTAATAATCAAAAATAGGGTAAAATTCTAAGACTTTTGGTACAAGTTGAACGTCGACATCGTTTTTCGTTTTCGATTTTATCGAAGGTCAAAGTTCGATTTGGGCCTATTTTCAAGAAGCATTACTAACTCCTCTTTGAAGAGTCGGAATTCACAAATCAAGGACACAAAAATACTCTGAAAAGCAAGCCCTTTTCAGAAAAAAATTCAATTATAACAAACATTTAGTCAAATTTTGGTTTTGAAGCTCAAAAAACTTTTAGACGTTTTTGGGCCCCAAGGAGGGCCATCTGAAAAATTCCGAGTTACGTCCCCTATTGAGTGATACATCAATCGAAAAGACGTATCAAACTGAGCATTTCGGCGCAAACCGGAGGTGGATATCGTTTTTACATTTGAGATATCGAATGTCAATTCACAGATTGAGATATCTCGATTGTGAAAAACGATATCGAACTCCGGTCTGCGTCGAAATTCTCAGTTTGTAACGCCTTTTCGATTAATGTATCAATCAATAGGGGTCACACCCCCGGAATTTTTCAGATGGCCCTCCTTGGGGGCCAAAAACGTTTAAAAGTTTTGGGAGCTTCACAACCAAAATTTGACTAAATGTTTGTTATGATTGAATTTTTTCTGAAAGGGGGTTACTTTTTAGAGTATTTTTGTGTCCTTGATTTTTAAAATTTCCCACTGTTCAAAGAGGAGTAATGATTTTTTGAAAATTACTCCAAATCGAACTTTGACCTTCAATGTATCAAAACGAAAAACGATATTGAACTTAGATTCGTACCCAAAGTCTGATAATTTCACCCTCTTTTTGATTAATAAATAAAATATGGGGGTCCCCGTTTGAAGTATTGAATTTAGAGACGTGGTATCCGCCCTGCGGGCCCCCCAGAGATGGCTCCGAAATCGGAAACCCCCTATAAAGATGTCCCCCTCAAGCTAATTGAACACGTGTTTCAGTGTTTTTCAAAATCCGGAGCCGTTCTCGAGATATTTGGCCTAGCTCCTTTTTTAATTGACACCCTATATGCTATGAAACTTAATGAAAAGCGGTATTACAAGAATACAACGCAGTCAAAGCAGCTTACACTGATTGACTGCATGTTATCTTTGTATCGCTAGACTGCGATACAAAATCTGCTGGCTGCTTGTTTTTTTTTTTTTTTTCACTTTCTCACTCTAACGAAGTTAGCAATTGAGAAAGTATTGCGATAACACAGATGTCTGTTTGTCTGTATCCCGGCATAACTTTTGAACTAAATGGTCCACATACATCCAAATTTTGCAGAGAAGTTGCTATTAACATTCCTCAGAGGAACTTCTTTTTGTAATTTCGAAATTTTAAATTGTAAGTAAGTTGTGGACAGTATGGCGGCTCGTGAAATGCGATTTATCGATGTCTACTCCATTTCAAACTATAGAAAAGTATCGATTTCTCGGGGGTTCAATTGCACCCCCGAACGATCGATACTTTTCTTTAGTTTTAAATGGAGTAGACATCGATATATCGCATTTCACGAGCCGCCACTGGTTGTGGAGGATAAAAGTTTTCCATTGAAATTAATGGGAAAAGGTTTAACATGGGGAAAAATTGGAATATTTCAAATATTGGTGTTTATGAATTTTGTTGACTATGCAAAAACATTCTGCAATCAACCTACTGTAAAATTAACCCCTTTTAAGGAGGGTCTAGGGATCTCCGGGTCTCCCCAGAATATTAGAGGGGAGTTTGGGGGTCTCCCCCAGAATATTAAAGGGAGGTCTGGGGGTCTCCCCCAGAGTAATAAAAGGGGGTCTGGGGGTCTCCCCCAAAGTAATATAGGGGGTCTGGGGGTTTCCTTCGGAAAATATAAGGGGGTCTGAGGGTCCCTCCCAGATTAATTTTGATGTGAGAAAGTCTTCGTGGGGTAACCCCTGCTGTTTATCTTTGTTTTTTGTTTTTTGTTGTTTTTCCTGCCCATGCGTTGAAATGAGCGAAAAGAGAGAGTAAGACAAATCTTTGGACCGGCTTTTGCGACCGGTTT
This sequence comes from Trialeurodes vaporariorum, assembly GCA_011764245.1. Lineage (NCBI taxonomy): Eukaryota > Metazoa > Arthropoda > Insecta > Hemiptera > Aleyrodidae > Trialeurodes > Trialeurodes vaporariorum. Next base: position 34,757,200 of record VMOF01000013.1, on the reverse strand, counting down.
TTTATAGGGCATTCGAGAACAGAGAAAAGAGAATACTCACCACTTAGGATATGAACTCTGACTGTGGCAGCTCCAGCATTGGACGGACTGCACTCGTATTTACCGGAATCCATAGCTGATGCTTTTTGGATGAGAAGTCTACTTGAAGTGATGGCGCCCTTCTCCGTCAATAAACTAATACCGCCCCGCGGCGAATCGAAATTTATCACCTGGGAAACAGAGAATATAGTGTATTAGATGCATTATAAGGTATATGTAGACGTCCAAAATAAATATCAGAAAAAGAGGAGGGAAAATGCCGCAAAGAGCATGCGGAGGTCTGGCAGTGTTTTTATGGCTGCAAATGGACTATCAATACCGGATGTTAGGTTCAGTGGCGTAGCGTGCGATATGGCAATGTTGCACTGTTCCCATTTAAACTCATGTAATAGGTCGAATGTGAAGGTGTTCACCGAACACCCAACACTTCGATCTTTTTCATGAGTTTAAATGGACGAACTGCAACGTTGCCAAATGGCACGCTACGCCACTGGTTAGGTTAGGATGCCAAGATACCGATTCCATAGTTAGAAAATTTTACACACTGAAAAAAAAATATTGCTGAAATACCCAAGTTTTCCCAAAAAAACCCCGGCCTGCAAACGCGTCACTAAAATCGCAATATTCCTAAATGCTGAAACAGTAACATAAATTTTGCGAGAATCGCAGAATTTTCGTTCAGCAAGTTAATATACAAAAATCGCAATTTTTTTGCTAAACCTTTAATCTCATTTGCGAAAAATCACAAAATTTTTGTTAGAAGTCAGCAAAAATTTTGCTAACGCAGAGATGTTTATCGCTGAAGTTGCAGACTTTAATGTTGCTAGCAAACACTTTGACTAGCACAACTAGCAAATTGTTAAGATCGGAAATTTATTTTCCAATTCCGCAAATACATGCGGTTAATTTAGTAAAATTTGCGTTTTGCATTTATCGCAAGTCCAATTTAGATAATACAGCAAACTTATGAGATTGCTGGTCTGGCAAAATATTTTGCAATTTTTGCAAATTAAATTGCTGGGTTAGCAAAAATTTGCGATTCTCGCAAAATTCTTAATGATGTTTCAGCATAAATGATAAAATGAATATTGCGATTTCAGCGACGCGACGTTTTAGCAAAACTTGTCTATTTCAGCAATATTCTTTATTTTTTTCCGTGTGGCATCTATGGCTGGTTGTCTGATAAACTTCACTTCACTCGCAACAGTCGATGCGGCTTTCAATTAAATTTATTGCTTCGCGGCGCCAATAAAAGCATCGCCACACTGGCAAGAAACTTGAAAGTTTGAACGATAAATTTAACGAGACTCGACTTGGAGATACTTGAAGGCGGGAGAAACAATTAGAGCCCAATTTGAATTGCATCGTCGCTCGCCGCTCCCATAACCATAACGTATAGCATCGACAAACGAGACAGAATTATTCTAACTAAGACAGACAGACACCAGACAGCTGGTTATGGGATTTTGAGTCCTGTTTCTTACATTCATCATGGACCCGTTTCTGGCGTTTTTTTTGTTTTTTCGTGATTTTTTTGTTGGTAATTTTTCCAACTCTTTGAAACACGGTTTTTTATTTGACTAACTATAGGCTTTTGCATATTAATATACATATTATTGCATGCTAGCGATTTGAAAGTGAAGTAGCACTTCGCCTGCACAATCGATTGCTTTCACTGGCGCGTGCTATTTATCAATGTCATCCCTCTAAACACATTGGAAAGGTCGAAGCGTCTAATCAGCACCAATGACTGAAGCATTCGAGTTTTTCAGTATGTTTAAATGGAGAAAAAACATCGTTTCCAAATGTAACGCCTCGCCAATGATTGGTTTTCCATACATTCCAATGGAGGAAAAACATTGTTGTCATTTAGCCACTGGGGGGGGGGGGGGAGGTGTGAAAACATTGGCGGTTCGTGCAGCTTGGCAACAATGGTTTACCTCCATTTGATTTTACGTAAATAATCGATTCAATAGTAAAACGCTGCTTCATTACCAATCGACTGTTGCACATAGATTCAAATGGTGGGCAAACATTAATGCCAAATTGCGTAGGAGCCACCACCGCGTGAAAAAAAGATTATTCATGAAGATAAGTTTAAATAAGAGCTGAGTTTTTTCATACTGTGTGATAAACGAACGTACAGTTATCTAATCATTAGTCACAGAGCTTTTCCTGCATAAAATGAAATATTGAGGAGAAAAAAACAAAACAAAAATCAAACTTTTCACTGGCATTTTTCCTTAAAGAACCACGCAGCACCGCACCGCGCTCTGATGTAACATTTGGGGGTGGTGGATGAAACAAATGATTGTTGGGTGGCGCGCTCAGTGAGGTGAGCGGCCCATAGCGATATCATCGCTTTGCGTTCACGACAACAGAGAGCGTCACGTGTTCGTGTAGACTACAGTGAGTGTAGACTCCGGACTTCCAAGTTCTAATACTATCCTAGACTGCGGCAGGGCTGCCGTTTTGCGTAGACTCAATGCTATTTTTCAATTCACCGATGATTTCACCGGTTGAGAAAAGATTACACAGTTCAGATCAGTGCATGACTATGATAAACTGAAATACTCGCATCTGTAATCTTTTCTCAACCGGTGGAATCATCGGTGACTTTAAAAACTTGAGGATATTTTAATTAATCAACGGAGTTTCCACCGATTAAGGAAATATTACAGATCAGAGTATTTTCGTGCATTACAGTCATACACTGAACTGAACTGTGTAATCTTTTCTCAACCGGTGGAATCATCGGTGACTAGAAAAATAGCATTGATTCTACGCAAAACGGCAGCCCTGGACTGCGGACATTACGCCGCGGCGCACAATGGAGGGAGTCAATGGGTGAAAACAGACATGGAATATATACAGGGTGTTTCACGTAACCTGCTCGCTATGGTTTTCTTGAACGGGTGACCATAAAAAAATCGATAAAAATCGGTTTTATGGTAATGGGTCTGTTGCAAACTTTTGCTACAACGATAAAGAGTGTATCATCGTATGTAGAATCGCCCGAAAAGTCCATTGGTGGCATGAGAAAGTCATGAAATGCGATAATATTGTCACAAGAGACATTTAATGGAATCCAAGATGGCGGTAATACATCGAGCAATCTGTATGCATGAACCTTTAACATCCAAAGATTGCCAACGTTGAAAACCTCACAGCATCAGAGGTTATGTGTTTATTTACGTTGTGATTGGGTGTGATCGATATTGTGAAGTTGGCTATCCTTGGATGTTCGTGGTGCATGCATACAGGTTACTCGATATTTTACCGCCATCTTGGATTTCATTAAACGTCTCTCGTGAGTTTCATACTGCATTTTATGACTTTCTGATGCCACCAATGGACTTTTCACGCGATTTTACATGAGATTGAACACTCTTTATCGCTGTAACAAAAGTTAGCAACAGACCCATTTGGACCTGAGGTTTCATTTAAAAATACTGTCACAACCCAAAATTTAGTTTTTGGGTCAATTCAAAATTTAAGGTAGGCTCTAACCGGAAACTAAACTTTGACTTGCGATATCTCGACCGCGAAAAAAGCTATTGACTTCCGGTTTGCGCTAAAATGTTTGGGTTTTTTGAAGTGCTTTCGAATGATGCACTCATGGTAGGATCCATTTATTACAGGGTCAAAAAATGGTCGAAATCGAATGTCGATTTTCGATATATCGAATAAGAAAAACGATATCGAACTTTCGATTGCGCCAAAATGCACACATTTTTACGCCTTTTTGAATGAGGTATTACAAAATAGTGGTTGCCATTTGATAATTATGAGAAATGGGGGTTTTCCCACCAAAAAAGTTTAGTTGCCTGAAAGTCGACTTCCGGATTATTTGATTCTGAATTCGTTTTTTTTTTCTGGAAAGTAATCGTCAAGTAGAGCATTTTTTATGTGTATTTTTTTGTTTTACGATTCTTTTTGTAGGAATTTTCGAAAATTGGTCCTAAATCGAACTTCGATCTTCGATATCTCGAACGCTAATACAGATATGGACTTTCGGTCTACGCCAAAATGCTTAGGATTTGATGTCCTTTTAAATGAGGTATCACAAGGTATGGGTTGCCATTTGAAAATTTCGAGATTCAGTGGGTACCCCCCCTGAAAACCCCCCAAAAACCAAATTTTAAGTTGTGACAGTATTTTTAAATGAAACTTCAGGTCCAAATTATCATAGCACTGATTGTTGTCGATTTTTTTATGATCACCCGTTCATGAAAACCATAGTGAGCAGGTTATGTAAAACACCCTGTATATGACTAAAAATACAAGTTTGAATGTTTTTACAGTCGGAAAACTAACTATAAAAGGTGATTCTTGCAGGAAATTTTACGATAAAACCAATGAAACTACTCTAAAAATGCTACGTGTTGCGTATGGACAAAGATACACGAATTTAAAGTCACCACGCCATGTCCGACCTCAAACCCATAGACTCGCTCCCACTGTGCGCCGCCGCCGCGGCCGCCTGCCCGCTGAAGACGATCGGTAGGCAACCACAATCACAGCATGTGCTAAGATTTTCGGAAATACATTGAAGTGAATGGGAAAATATTTTTTTTATTTTTTTATTATTAATTTTAAAAAAAATACTCAAAAAAAGAAATACTTTTCCATAAAACTTAGAACCATATATTTGAAAGCTCATGATATGCAGGTTCCGGCTAAGGTTAGTTTTAAATTCTCAATTTTAAACATTCTACAGAGGCTCAAAAATGGGCAAGTTTTCATAATTTCTACGGAAAGTTCGATACTTTCCCACAAGCTCAGATGAGAGAAAATCGACGATACTTTTGCATAGGCACAAATAAGGGAAAATCGATGTGATCGAAAGTTGACGTGCTGTCGCTGGAGAGTGATCAAGTTTCCACGCGGATTTTCCAGCACAACTGCGATATCGAGTTTTTTCTTTCTCACAACTAACAAAGTTAGAAATTGACAGTGGCGGCTCGTGCAATTTGGCAACAATGTTTTCCCTCCATTTGAATGCATGAAAAACAATCGACTGCAGGTGAAGCGCTGCTTCACTATCGAATCGATTGTTTTATATAGAATCAAATGGAGAGAACACATTGTTGCCAAATTGCACGAGCCGCCGCTGGAAATTGAGAGAGAATTGCGATGGCACAGATGTCAGTATAACTTTTGAACCAATGGTCCATACGTATTCAAAGGCAGAGAAATTGCTTCTAACATTTTTCAGAGGGTTTTTTTTGGTTTTTTGTTTTGTTTTTTTGTTTTTTCGTTTTTTGTTTTTTTTTTTTTTTGAAATTTCAAATTGTATAAGCAAGTTAGTTACGGAGGATGAGAGGTTATCATTAAATGGGTAAAAATTGGGAAAAATTAGCTTGTTTCAAATAAAACTGTTTGAATTTTGATGAAAATTTGCTAAAACATTCTATAAACAGCCTACTGTCAAATTAACTCCGTAAAGGGGGGGGGTCTGGGGGTCTCCCTCATAGTATTAAAATGAGTCCGGGGGTTTCCCCCGGAAAATGTAAGGGGGTCTGGAGACCACCTCCCTAAATAATTTTGATGTGAGAAAGTGTTAGAGGGGCATTCCCCACAGTTTACTTTTTATTGCGAGAGCAGAAGTGGATTGAGGGGGGGGGGGTGATACGTCTGATACGAGATGAAAGGTAGACCGTCGCAGTGTTGCCCAGGGCTGCCGTTTTGCGTATAATCAATGCTATTTTTCTATTCACCGATGATTCCACCGGTTGAGAAAAGATTACACAGTTCAGTCGAGTGTATGACTGTAATGCACGAAAATACTCTGGTCTGTAATCTTTCCTTAATCGGTGAAAACTCCGTTGATTAATTAAAATATCCGCAAGTTCTTTAAAGTCATCGACGACTCCACCGGTTGAGAAAAGATTACAGATGCGAGTATTTTAGTTTATTACAGCCATGCACTGAACTGAACTGTGTAATCTTTTCTCAACCGGTGGAATCATCGGTGAGTTGATGAAATAGCATTGATTATACGCAAAACGGCAGCCCTGGTGTTGCCAGACATAGCCGTAGCCAGGTATTCGCCCTCCTCTCTCTTTCTCCATTTGAACGCATGCGTTGGAAAAGGATGCAGATACCGGAAGTCACTTGATTTCAGCCCCTGTTACTGTCCTTTTCTAACTCATGCAATCAAATGGGCAACGAGAGAGAAAGACGCATTCCTTGCTGCGGCTATGTTGCCAGATGCGCAGAGACATTAGGCCGTATATTTTCCATAAGAATCAATGTCAAATAAATGGCTTTTAAAGGGGTACCCGCAGGTCAAAATAATGCTTTCTCCCTATTGATTCTACCGACCCGAAATGCTTCAGGTGTCAAGGTACACATTCAAACCAATACCGAATTTTTTTTGTTGCGCTGGTTGCATACCTACCCCTGATAAGGTTAAATAATATCTAAAAATATGCTTTTACTGGAACAATTAGATCTCAAGTTGTAGGCATTCAATTTACTTCTACATCGGCTCAAATTAAAGGTGAGAGTTTGCTTTATGGGCTCAAAAAGAGGAAAAGATAACAATGATCTACTATTTTTTTTATAACTTTTAAAGAACTCAATAAAATTTGCCAATAAATATTTATGTTTCAACTAACTTGACCACTAAATTATTACAAACACCCAAAAAATGGCTCTGTGAGCCCATAGTGCAGAAAAGTCTGCTTAAAAAAAAAAAAAAAAAAAAAAAAAAAAAAAAAAACCTTAAATCTCTAGCTATTATAGATCTCGAGATATGACTGTTCCAAGATGCAAAAGTCATCGAAAAAAAAAAAAAAAAAAACTTTTCAGGGGAGCAAAAAGAGAAATACTTTTGTTTTTTGTACACTTTCATTTTCACAGCTTGTAATCATTTTCAAAGCCATTTCTTTTTGCCCCCATTGAATTTTAAATCTACAAAATAGGTTTAAAAAAAAGTCAAAATTTTCAAAAAATTGACCTGGGTACCCCCTTAACCTGAAATCCGGCAACTTTGGACTGTCGAGGAATGAAAGGGTGGCGGAGGGATTTGATTGATGCTGGCAACGTTACCTGCTGCTCGTGGCTCCAAACAATCGTGGGGGGAGGTTCCGGCGCAAAATGTACAAGGCACGTAATATTAATGGTGCTGCCCTGGTTGATGTACAGATCTGGACCACCCACAATTTCTGTGATAGGTTCTGCAACAAAAAAAGAGAGAGAAAAAAAAACAGAGTTCGCATTTGAGTTTGAGTTTGCGGATTGTTGGCAAAAAATGACAAAATGAGAAAGAACAAAGGCGAAACCAGCAATCTGGCAACTGTGAATAATTCCCATTTGAATGTATGAGAAACAATCGATTAGTAACAGGCCATGACCTCCCTCTCCTCACAAGAATCGATTGTTTCTCATATACGTTCCAACTGTGGCACAGTTTTGCAACGCTGTATTGTGTCTATTCAAATGCAAAGAAAAGATCGGACTGGAGGTGCACAGTGCACTCCCTCAAATCGATATTTTGTGTGGGTTTAAAAGGACAAAAATTCGCGTTGTCAGATTGCACGTGACAACACTGCTTTCAAATGAGATGAAGCCGCACGACGCACGTTATATTAATGGTGCATGCTGCCCTGGTTGATGTGCAGATTGGGACCAGTCACCAAATTTCTGTGGTACAGATTATGCCAAGGTCCATAAATATAAGGTCTGGCCGGTAGCGCCAACTCGAGAAATCCAATGTTTGGGAACTCATACCCCCATTTACTTTAACATTTTTCCCGAGTTCGCCGCCATCTTGGATCAATGGTCTCAAATGGAGAAGTGGCTTCCAAACTGGGGACCAACGGGGGGAGCCGAAAGCTACCGGCCAGACCTTGTACCATATTGTACCATTGTACCTTGGACCTTGGATTATGCAACGAAAAAAACCGAAACAAATAGAGTCTGCAATGAGTTTAATTTCACGGGTTGTTGGAAAAAAAAGAAGAGGGAATCGATAAAGTAAAGGCCAATCTAGCAGGATGGCAACTATGAATAATTCCCGTTTGAATGTATGAAAAATAATCGATTAGTAAAAGAACTATGACCTCTCAAGAATCGATTGTTTCTCATATATTTAAATGGGGTGAATGTTATTTATGGTCACCACATTGTTGGATCGGACCACGATAAAAAGAATATGGAAAGAAGGCGAACAACAAGGGTTTAACTTGCATCGAAAGCATGGGTAGATACATGCATTTGTCTTTCGCTCACAGGCCATTTGAATACGCATGTCAGAAAAGGACAGCGAAGGGGGCCATCACGCAACAATAGTCCCTAATCCCCTAATCCCCTAGTCCTCTAATCCCCTAATCCCCTAATCCCCTAATCCCCTATCTCCATCATTTACCGACGCAAATGTTCAAATTTGAGGATAGGAAGAAAGACGAATTCCTGACATATCTGCCTACGATCGGCAATGGCGAATCCAGGGGGAATCCCCCTCCCCCCTCGAAACCTAATACTCTAAATTTTAAAACAGAAAATAACCCAAAATTGCATCCTGCAATGCCTCAAATTTTAAATTCTATAGGTGTTCTATGCCCCCCCCCCCGGTACATTTTCTAGATCCGCAGCCACTGAGCATCGCTAAACTACCACGAGCAATGAAGCAGTCGTTCGGATTCGTATCAAGAATAAGAATGGGAAGTCATTAAATGCTAATTTTGCAGTCAAATATTCCAAAAATAGCGACAAAATTGCAATGTGCATTAATAGTCTCGGTGGGAATGTAACGAAGTTCCAAAATGTAAAAAAAAAAAAAAAAAAAAAAAAAAGAGTTTTAAGCAAAAAAAAAAAAAAAAAAAAAAGGATCTGGGGTCAAATTAGCCCCCTCCTTCCTCGGCATTATAAGGGTTGAAACAATACAAATACAAATAAATAATAAAAAGGAATTAATAATAATTATAAAATCGACCTTGTTGCACCCAGGCTCCTAATGTATGTTAGGCTGGGCCGAAAAAAGCGAATTTCGGATTTCGAAAACGCAATAGCAAAAAAAAGTTGCTCTAGGTGGTCCTAAAGACGTGTGCAAAATTGCAGCCCCGAAAATTAATTTTTACTATCGCCGCAACGCCTTTGAAATTTCGTCAATTTTGCGAAAAAAGCCAAAATTTCACAATTTTTGACGATTTGGCAACCGTGTTTTGAGATCGATATTCACCTATATTTTGCCTCACACTAGCTCTAATACACTTGTCATCAACTTATTTTTGCTTATTTTGAGGTTTGGTGCCCCCTAATCCCCTTCTCAAAGGTCCTAAAAATCGCTGAAAATTCCGAAAAAACCCCGATTCTGAGAAACATTTAGGAACTGTCAAAGGAATCTAAAAGTGATAAAAACGGGTATGCAATAGTATGCATACCCGGTTTTTTGGCAAAAGTGGGGTGGCTCTAGAGAGGAGGGGGTTGGGATGCGCCCCATCCCCCCCCCCCAAACCCCCCCCCCCCCCCCCCCCCCCCCCACCACAAACCCACACCACACCGGCCTCAGGACCTACCTTGGTATTTTGAGGTGCTTTCTCCACGACGCGACGCGACAGCAGTCTATAGCTTTGCATGTATATAATTATGTACAATGGGGATATAAATTTATTGTGTAGAATGTTTTTTGGCAAAACTGATGTGACAGTTACTTAATTTTAAGAATCAAAATTCAGCTCTCCTCGCCCTAAAATTTTTCATCACTCTATTGTGCCACAGCTTGCCAAAAAAGAGGTTGCCGCGCAAAACGATTTGCACCTCTTCAGAACGGAGACTTCGGTTCATTTTGAAGCATTATGTTCCAGACTCCAGTCTCTCAATTCCAGAAGTTTTAAACTATCCCCCATTCAAAACAATGCAAAAGACAGAGACCGAAACAGGTCCGCCATCTTGAAAACTCACCGAAATTGACCGAAAAAATGTTTCTATTGGCTCGTATGAGAGTTTACATTCTGATTGCATTATTCTGTGATACTGTTTCATTTACAACGATAGTAATTTTATATCATAGGGGTGATTCAATGGAATTGACTATTATGATCACAAACCTACTGGTAGTTTTGCCTCAGAATGAAGTCATCGTCCTTGTAACCATCCCCAACCTCAAAACCATGTTACTAAGTACATGCTTCACATTTAGTTGGAACCAACGAGTTATAGCTATAGAAGGGGTCACTCAAACGTGTTCAAACGGTGACATCATGGACGATCTGAATCTGATTTGTTTGCCTCGCTGTTTTTAAACCCTTTTGTTGTTAATCCAGGGGAATTTTGGTTTTAAACGAAAGTGCTATTGTTTTATAGTGGCTATATGGACACGGACTTTAATACAACTATCCAGGTCAGTAAATGTTGATTTTTTTGTCATGTGGCAGTTTCTTTATTTATCATACAAATCCTTCTGTAAGAAACAGTCATAGGGATTACTTTGTGTCCAGATAGCCACTCTAAACCGCCTGCCCTTTGGGTTTTAAAAATTGATTTCAAAAGTATTTGGCACAAATTTAATTTTTTTAAATTTAACGGACAAAAATTAAACAAAAAAACCGAGCCTGTGTCCATAAGATATTTAAAGGAAAGGAGAGGAAGCGCTTGGGTATAAATTGAATCTTATTGGATTTTTTGAAGATGGGAGTTTGTTACTTTTTTATAAAATGGTTACGCGCTACACGGGTTTCCCCAAGGAAGTACATGAAGTGATTCATGCGTTGATGGACTATATCTTCATTCTGAGGCACAACTATACCAGTAGGTTTGTGATCATAATAGTCAATTCCATTGAATCCCCCCTATGATATAAAATTACTATCGTTGTAAATGAAGCAGTATCACAGAATAATGCAATCAGAATGTAAACTCTCATACGAGCCAATAGAAACATTTTTTCGGTAAATTTTCGGGGGTTTTTCAAGATGGCGGACCTGTTTCGGTCTCTGTCTTTTGCATTGTTTTGAATGGGGGATAGTTTAAAACTTCTGGAATTGAGAGACTGGAGTCTGGAACATAATGCTTCAAAATGAACCGAAGTCTCCGTTCTGAAGAGGTGCAAATCGTTTTGCGCGGCAACCTTTTTTTTGGCAAGCTGTGGCACAATAGAGTGATAAAAAATTTTAGGGCGAGGAGAGCTGAATTTTGATTCTTAAAATTAAGTAACTGTCACATCAGTTTTGCCAAAAAACATTCTACACAATAAAGAGCTTGATTCAAAATGGGGTTTTTCCCCCCCCCCCCCACCGATTTTCCTGAATTTTTGTATTTTGATAGTACTTGATATAAGTAGTCTTTTTTTTCAAATAAAGTTTTTCCAAAAAAAATTAGGGGAGGAGTTACAGTGTTGCAAAGTTGCACCTTTCAAAAATGCATAACTTTCGCGTAAATGATCCGATTGAAACGCGGTTTTCACTAAAAGATGCGGATTGTAAAGCACTTTCATGCCATCTAAACGAAATTAAATTTTTAATAATTTTTGACTTAGTTATCGTCATTTTTGTGATTTTTAGGCCACTCAAAATCTACTTAAAGTGAAATAAAAAAAAATGGTATTTTTTGTTTTTGACCGGTTTGAAATATGTTATTCCTCTTTAAATTCTGCGTAAAATGACCCCAAGCAGAATGCAAGGCGATTTTTTGTTCCGGAGTTATGCATTTTTAGTAAGCGAAAAACGAGTTTTTTAGGGTACCCATGAGCGTTCGATAGAGAGGCTCAAGTCAAATAAATGGAAACTGTATTTTTGGATTTTGATCAAATTGAAATACGTCATTTCTATTTAAAATTCTGCGTAAAATGACCCCAAGCAGAATGTGGGGCGATTTTTAGTTGCGGAGCTATGCGCGTTTTAGTAAGCGAAAGTCGAGTGGTTGAGGCTACCCGGGCTACCCACGTCTTTGAGCCTCTCCATAGAACGCTCGACTTTCGCTTACTAAAACGCGCATAGCTCCGCAACTAAAAATCGCCCTACATTCTGTTTGGGGCTCATTTTACGCAGAATTTAAGTAGAAATGACATATTTAGATTTGATCAAAACCCAAAAAATACAGTTTCCATTTATTTGACTTGAGCCTCTCTATCGAACGCTCATGGGTCCCCTAAAAAACTCGTTTTTCGCTTACTAAAAAATGCATAACTCCGGAACAAAAAATCGCCTTGCATTCTGCTTGGGCTCATTTTACGCAGAATTTAAAGAGGAATAACATATTTCAAACGGTCAAAATAAAAAAATACCATTTTTTTTTATTTCACTTAAGTAGATTTTGAGTGGCCAAAAATCACAAAAATGACGATAACTTAGTCAAAAAGTATTAAAATTGAATTTCGTTTAGATGGCATGAAAGTGCTTTACAATCCGCATCTTTTAGTAAAAACCGCGTTTCAATCGGATGATTTACGCGAAAGTTATGCATTTTTGAAAGGTGCAACTTTGCAACACTGTAACTCCTCCCCCAATTTTTTTTGGAAAAACTTTATTTGAAAAAAAAGACTACTTATTCAAGTACTATCAAAATACAAAGTTTCAGGAAAATCGGTGGGGGGGGGGGGGAAAAACCCCCATTTTGAATCAAGCTCTTTATATCCCCATTGTACATAATTTTATACATGCAAAGCTATAGATCCTGTCGCGTCGCGTCGTGGAGAAAGCACCTCAAAATACCAAGGTAGGTCCTGAGGCCGGTGTGGTGTGGGTGTGGTGGGGGGGGGGGTTTTAGGGTGGGGATGGGGCGCATCCCAACCCCCCCCCCTCTAGAGCCACCCCACTTTTGCCAAAAAACCGGGTATGCATACTATTGCATACCCGTTTTTATCACTTTTAGATTGCTTTGACAGTTCCTAAATGTTTCTCAGAATCGGGGTTTTTTCGGAATTTTCAGCGATTTTTAGGACCTTTGAGAAGGGGATTAGGGGGCACCAAACCTCAAAATAAGCAAAAATAAGTTGATGACAAGTGTATTAGAGCTAGTGTGAGGCAAAATATAGGTGAATATCGACCTCAAAACACGGTTGCCAAATCGTCAAAATTGTGAAATTTTGGCTTTTTTCGCAAAATTGACGAAATTTCAAAGGCGTTGCGGCGATAGTAAAAATTTAAATTTTTGGGGGTGCAATTTTGCACACGTCTTTATGACCACCTAGAGCAACTTTTTTTTTCTATTGCGTTTTCGAAATCCGAAATTCGCTTTTTTCGGCCCAGCCTAATGTATGTACTTAAGCTTTTGAGTCAAAATATATTTAATTGATTTTTTACAAAAAATAAAGCCCCAAAGACTGCAGTGATTCTGAAGATTAGATTTTTCAGCGCATATATTTTTTCTCAAAATTGTATTCCTTATCGCAAATAAACTACGTAGCATCTACTTCGTATTTAGTCAATTTCATGAAGCAGGATCCCCATTGAAAGTACTACAACAATGAGGATGCTTCATACTTTTGCTATAAGCGATTTGAGGGTTGATCCACAAACTCATAAAATCCACTCCTAAACGTATAAAATGTGTTTACATGCGTGAGCTTAAAGGCGGCTTAGGGCAGTAATAATGGGAGATCTCTATCTTAATTCCGCTACTCTCTCTATGTTGACATAGAAAAAAATTCACAGAGTAATAATTAGACATAAGAGTAGTGATCCTCACCCTATTAATGGTACTGCGACTCCTGGTGACATTGGTGTCAAAGAAAAGTCGACACTAATTGGTCATTTCTCGATGGAGTTACAGTATTATTAGACGGGAATCTCCGATTATTAGTGCCAAAGGCCACCGTGCATTACGCTCGCCCGTTTAAAATCATTTCAATAGTTTAGGCGTGGATTCTGTGAGTTTTTAAGTTACCATCGTTATTTTAGCAGGTTTTAACTTCTGAATCGACCCTACAATCGCTTACAGCAAAAATGTGCAACGCTTTATTGCAACTCCCCTATTCCTCTCTCCGTAACTTTATATTTCCAAAAAGTCTCTCGGCAACCCCCCCCCCCCCTCCCCCCTCGAGATTTTTCGTTCGAGAATTCTAACAAAGGACTCGCGCGACAACGCAAAATCTGGCAGTTGGCAAGCAAACAGACGAAAAGAGTTACAGGGTAAAACGGTGCTATTCAACAAAGAAAAGACGCGAGGATAAGTGTTGGATAGAGATAGACATAGGATAGGACTTATAGGCTGATAAGGGGAGGGATAATACTAGGAAGGCGGTAGAGATGGAGAGGAATAGAGATAGAGTGAGGGAGAGAGAGAGATATATAGTGAGGGAGAGAGAGAGAGAGATATAGAGAGAGAGAGAGAGAGAGAGAGAGAGAGAGAGAGAGAGAGAGAGAGAGAGAGAGAGAGAGAGAGAGAGAGAGAGAGAGAGAGAGAGAGATGAGAGGAGAGAGAGAGAGAGAGAGAGAGAGAGAGAGAGAGAGAGAGAGAGAGAGAGAGAGAGAGAGAGAGAGAGAGAGAGAGAGAGAGAGAGAGAGAGAGAGAGAGAGAGAGGGGGGGGGCGAAGTGAAAACCCGTTCTAATTTCCAGCTTTGCATGCGCCCTTTTGTCATCGCGAAGGAACGAGATAAGAAAGATACGACTGTTTACTCCTCTGTTGCAGAATTGGACTGTCGTCCCCTCAGATGTCAAGTCTATTCAGCGTTGCCATTAATTCGAGTTTATCGGTTTGACGATGGAAATGAATTAATAAACGTAAGATCCATACCAGGGTGGCTAACATTACGTCACGTTTTTGAAAGAAATAAGGAAAGAAAAAACAAGCAGGGGAACTCCAAATACAATTCATGTATTGGTAAAGCATGCCGCGATAGGTCTGTGATGAGTCACGTTGAGAGCCGCCCGGAGGCAGCAAGTCCGCTCTCGCCGTTTATGAAATTTAAAGCACGCGGTCTTGAGGGCAGGGAAAGGGTCATCTTCAGGCGCAATTTTCTCAAAAACCTGTACAGTAAAGTCAAATCGGTACAGGGTGAAAATCTTGTTCAATACGTCTAGTTGCTGTAAAGCAAATTTGGTTGAAAACAGTAGGCATAGTTAAAAACTCGGGTGAAAAAGTCGATTCCGCCTTTCTGAATGCAAGTAAATTCAAACGTCCCGCTGCAGCGCGGACCTCCAGAAAACCTATCCATAGTACCTACCCTCAGTAGGGGTAAAATAGGGATATGAGGACAGCCCGGGCTTTAGCATGGGGATTTGAGGACAGCGTTGGATTTGCGTGTGTATATTGAGTGTATGATTTGTCTATATGTTTGGATGGATAAGATTCTAGGTTTTATCGATCGATCGATTAATCGATAGATGGATCGATTGCGATAAGGCGGGCGGGGAGGGGTGCTCGTGAGGGTGTCAACAGAGTCCGTACGATGTATCGAAGTAAGGTTTCGAGTTTGTCGTAGAATATAAAGGAAAGAAGGTTCGATCTATCGAAAGTTTATGCGGAGGGGGGGGGGGTAATTTTCTTGCGGTACGATAGACTAAGCGATTGACTTCTCAACGGAGAAGCGGACGGTTAATCGATTGACTAAGCGACGGATAATGCTTATTGGGACGGATGGGAAGAGTAGATGAAATTCTATAGGTTTCATGTATCGATCGATTTATCAATTGACTTTTTTTGAACGGTGAGTTAGTTCGATCGATCGATTTTAGGAAGACTGCAGCGGGGCGGCTGGCGGCGGACGCGCGCTGAGACTTGTAGACACACGACACACGATCTAACTAGAGTCGCCTGAGACAGCTTATCTCTTCCTGCGAGAATTCAGCGTTGCCAAGTCTAAGGAAATTACCGGAGATCTAGGGTTTTTTCGAAGTAAAAAATGAGAGAAAACATTGAAAAACCGTGGGAAACCGTACAGGAAATTGTTAGGAATTAGCTAATCCATTGATATTTTAGCAGTTTACTTCCATAAGCAGAACGTCATTCATAAAAATCTGCGGTTTTTCGTCCGGAATTCTGACCGTAGCACCTGGCAACGCTTTCCGAGATTGTGCACAGCCTCAGCGTTAATCACTGTTTCCTGGATCGTCTGCTGGTGCTGAAAAAGAGACGGTTTTAAATTGGGATATAATATTTTTTAAGCCGTGGGTGTAAATTTGACGTAGAAAATTGCATATTTGGGAGGAATTTTTTGGCTGAAGCAACGGGTAGTCGTCGGTGTGCCTTGTATGCGCCTTGCCGGGCGCTGGATAAGGCGTCGATCGAGAAAATTGCATTTTTTTTTTTTTTTTTTTCCCTATCGATTTCGGTGTTTTTGATCTATCGATTTAGCGGCTATGATATTGGCATTATCGAAAGACGGTAGGGAGGCAGGGCAGCCAAAGATTTTCCATCGCAGAATCCTTTTCGCGTCGTAAGTATGTCAGTTTAGAATAAAACGGGCAAGTCCAGTGGTTGGACTACGGCTTAACTTGAACGGCTCTATGAATCGATCGATAGATGAATCAGTGAATAATATCGATTAGTCGATTAATGGACTCTATGACACTCGTATGATGCGAATTCGAACCGATGATCCCAAAATTTTCCACATTTCGATTTATTTAGACGTAATTTTCATGGTTTTTCTTACAAATTGTGTGTGACTTTCACGCCTGGCGCGTCACTCTGGCAGACTATTTTTACCCGACCACTATGTCATTTTCACCTCAAACTTTTCCATTTTCAGGGTTTTGTGCACACCGTATAGAACCATCTCGATCGCTCCTTCCTTCCCTTTCCTCCCTTCACATCACCCTCCGTCCATCCCACTCTCTCGCTCTTTGCGATGGCTCGATCGATAAAACAATCGATCAATCGATAAATGGGCACGAACTCATTTTAGATTTTACTGGGGCCGATCGTGCCGAATAGTCTCGATTTGATTTAATTTAAATTTGTTTCTTAAGGATTTAAGTGATGAAGACGACTAGCGGATGACTCTGACGTAATTTTTATCCATCCCATGTTGACTTTGCACCTCGAATTGTGAGTTTTCACGGTTTTTGCAGAGTGTAAAGTCTTACTTCATCACTTTGTCCCACTTTGGTCTAAGATGGAAAAAAAAGTGGCCGAAAATCAGTAAAAAAAAACAAGACGGCAAGAGTCACCGTTTTCGTCTTTTTAAGCTTAATTTCAAAATCTCTAGTGACATTTCAAGGTCTAAAATACTTGTTAAAAGTGCCACCTGTGATTAAAACTGATCTTGAAAGTTTATAAATGAAAAAATTGAACAGAAATTAACTTTTTGATTTTTGGCCACTTTTAGACGATCTCAGACCATAGTGCGTCCATCCAAGCAATACCATTTGTCTCCCTTTTTTTTTAGATGGCTCGAACGATAAGAGATTCGATAAATCAGCGATGCATGAATCGATTAAGAGAAAATTGAATACGACGGCTCAACTTTGAAGCAAAATTAGAGTCTATGATTCCAAATTGACTAGATTCGTCCTATTTAGGCGTTTTTTTGTTTGTTTTGTTTTAAAATTTATGTGTGATTTTCACTAGTGGCTCGCTATGACGGATTTTTCACCCCCCCGCGTTGATTTTTCACCTCGAATTTTCACATTATCAGGGTTTTGTGCACATTACCCACCTCCCTCCCTTACTGCTTTCCTTATAGGACTGCGACCAAGAGGATAAAGAAAAATAAGATTAAAAACGGATAAGTGAAAAGCAAAAATTTATTATGATACATTTGAAACATTTTTACAGCTAGTTTTCAAAACAGTCATTACAATCATTGAATCAGTTCACCATTCACTGTTTTTTTTAATTGAGAGTATGATACATCCTCAGTTATAGACAGCTATTAGTGGTTACGCATTACCCCCGTAGAGATTGTAAGAGTAAACTACATCGTGAACCAAAATGGCGTAGACACTTGTGGACGGGGGAAAAATTTTGCCGCGGCTTCCATCTCGATCTTGATGTCAAGCGCCCCGGGGTTTGACGATGTCTTCGTACATACATTTCGTTACGAACACGGGGTTTCTGATTTGAACTTGTCCATAGTCAACGGTGGTTCGCAGAGCTTCGCGTTGTTTGAATAATCGGACATGAAATCCAGATAGTTTCGATAGAAATTGGGGAAAATTGTTGCGGTCGAAGTCCTCGTTAAGATTTTCATACGGCAAGGCGACGCTGTTCAGATGCGTTTTGAAAGAACGCAATTTGACGTTATCAAATTTACTTGCGTCCTTAGTCTCGTCATCCATTCGACCAGTTTGAAAGAACAGGATGATGTAGCTTGGAGCCTCCACGTTGCTCATGGTCATGAGTTTCCAAGTCTCCTTGTTGTTGACGGGCAGCTGAGGATATTCAAAGGGTTTTCCCAGCTTCGGAATCCGATCTGAAACGTAGCGTTCTTCTTCACCTGATCTAGGATAGCTTTTTCGGGCGCCAAATTGAATTTGACCTGAGGCATGATCCAGTGGACTTTTGCACCTCAAGCGTCACAGCGTCTTTCTCTCTCCTCTTTGAGTGTGTAGACATTCTTGTTGGTGCGAGAGCGAACCAACACTAGCTCTTGCTTGATACGAATGAGGACCTCCTTGTAGTCGTCGGCGAATCCCAAGAGTAAACTCAAAGGTACGAGAGCCCGGAACACCTTGTCGGTCTGGTCTACGACTGGACCCCCCATCCGGAATCTCCAGAGCAGCAGCTTCGTCTTTGGTGTGGGTCAAAAGGACTTTAGCGGTGCTTGTGCCCCCCACGTTCCGTGTTCTATCGTTTTCCACACCGTTCAACTCGTAGCGCACCTGATCGAACAGGAACGCGATCGCGTTGTTACCAAGTATGACGGTTTTCCCATCGTCCTTTGCGGCACCCTCCACTTTTGGTAGGTAATGAACTTTGCCTTCGACGAGTAACTTTGAATCTCCTGGAATCGTGTAGAGGTCCTGACTGTTGATCGGGATACGGATCTCATCGTTGTTTCGGAACGTGGCGACGTACGGTTGATAGGAATGTGGTTGGAGATAACTGAAATTCTTGGGGTTGCTCATCTTCGATCTCTCTGACCGCGATCTGACTTCTTCTTCGCCTTCTCCTTCTTCGCCGTCTCCTTTTTTGCCTTCTTCTTCTTCATTTCCCTTCTTCTTCGCCGTCTCCTTCCCCTTCTTCTTTTTCGTCTTCAGTGTCGCTCTCATCTTCATCTTCCTTAAATTTCATCATCTTATTCTTACTGCCGTTGAACCGTACAAGCCAGCCTCATCCATATCTTCATATTCTCGATTTTTAGACTTTTTACGCAAGAATGCCTTCAGGGGCTCCGTTATTGGCTTGAATGTTTTTTCTGAGGTTTCACCCTTTTCTGATTCATTACGTCGAAGCGTGTTGTATTTCTGTTTGACATTTGTCCTAGCCATTAAAATCGAATCTTCCGATTCCTCCAAGGTTTCAGGTTCCATGTCTGAAAATTTTCTTCCGCTGATCTCGATGTAAACGGGTGGATCAATTGACTGCAGTTCAGAGTGCTGGGTGACGTAGACTGGATTTTTTGTTCTTCCGTTCTCCTTCCTCTGTCGATTCCTCTAAAATCCATTTTTCGATTCAGAGCGAACCCGAATTGGACGAGGATTGTGGCTATGTACCAACCGAGATTTCCGTGTATCGATCGCCTCATCCTCTCCAGTAGTCGTCACTTTGCTCGCACAAAAATTGTTACTCCCTCCATGTTTTTTCACCACTTCGGTTGGTGTGGCTCAAGTAAAAGGTGAAGCCGTCTACTGTTAGCCGTGGTTTCCACGCGAACTGAAAGAAATGCGGGACATAACTTGAAATGACAAAGGGAGACAACCTTGCACGACGAATATTCGCGCACAACTGACAAAAATTCGAGGCTACTCGAGTATTTATACTGATTACCGCCCTGGAAAAAAGAGATAAAATCTAGCCAGGCAGATAGCTCAAGACCATGGGTCTACATTGACCCATTTGGGAGTAATGGTGGTCGTACATCAGTCTATACAACAACTGAATGGCAAGTAGTATGGAAGGTCGAATTTGAAACCAGATTAGACCTTCATTGGACCCAATATACACAGTGACTCAATATATATTTTAAACGTGGAGACCCAACTTTAGGGCACAAATATATCTTGTGAACTAAAGATACTGCGTGACTCTATACTGAGTCATGGAAAACTACACTTTCTGTCACTACGAATCTATATATAGACCCACATTTGGGTCACAATGGGCTCATATAGACCCAACTTTGGGTCACAATGAATTAAAATATAGACCCACATTTGGGTCACAAGGGGCTCATATAGACCCAAGTTTGGGTCCCTTGCTGTTTTGTGCACCTGGTGCAAAAAATTGTGCCCCTCGTGGCGCACGAGGTCCCCCAAGGTGGGTCACATGCACTTATTGTGACCCAAAGATGGGTCTATTTCTTAATTCTTTGTGCCCCAAACTTGGGTCTTTTGAGCTTATCGCGCCCCAAAAGATGGGTCTATATTTAATTTGTGACCCAAAGTTGGGTCTTATGAGCCCATTGACCAAAGATGGGTTATATTTTAATTATCGTGACCCAAGTTGGGTCTATTTTAATTCGGACCAAATTTGGGGTCTCTATGACCCCATCGTGCCCCAAAGACGGGTCTATACCCTAATTCATAGTGACGCAAATTTGGGTCTATTGAGCTTATCGCGCCCCAAAAAATGGGTCTATATTTAATTTTGTGCCCCAAAAGTTGGGTCTCTATGAGCCCATTGTGCCCCAAAAGATGGGTCTATATATTTTAATTCATTGTGACCCAAATTGGGTCTATATGACCCCTTTGTGACCAAATGGGGTCTATATTTAATTCATTGTGCCCCAAAAGTTGGGTCTATTGAGCCCATTGTGACCCAAATGTGGGTCTATATATAGTTTGTAGTGACAGAAAGTGTAGTTCTCCATGACTCTATACTGAGTCATGGAGAACTACACTTTTGTCACTACGAATCTATATATAGACCCACTTTTGGGTCACAATGGGCTCATATAGACCCAATTTTGGGTCACAATGAATTAAAATATAGACCCACATTTGGGTCAAAATGGGCTATATAGACCCAAGTTTGGGTCACAATGAATTAATATATATAGACCCTCTTTGGGTCACAATGGGCTCATAGAGACCCAATTTTGGGGTCAAAAATTTAAAAATATAGACCCATTTTTGGGTCGCGATAAGCTCATATAGACCCAAGTTTGCGTCACTATAAATTTAGGATATAGACCCGCTTTGGTCACGATGGGTCATAGAGCCCCAACTTGGGTCACGAATTAAAATATAGCCCCAATTTTGGGTCACGATGAATTAAGATATAGACCCATCTTGGGTCACAATGGCTCATAGAGACCCAACTTTGGGTCAAAAATTTAAAAATATAGCCCATCTTTGGGTCGCGATAAGCTCATATAGACCCAATTTTGGGTCAAAATAAATTTAAGAAATAGACCCATCTTTGGGTCACAATAAGTGCATGTAGACCCCCCTTTGGGGCACCTCGTGCCCCCGAGGTGCAAAATTTTGTGCACCACGGGCACAAAACAGCAAGGTGACCCAAATTTGGGTCTATATGAGCCCATTGTGACCAAATGTGGGTCTATATTTTAATTCATTGTGACCCAAAGTTGGGTCTATATGAGCCCATTGTGACCCAAATGTGGGTCTATATATAGATTCGTAGTGACAGAAAGTGTAGTTCTCCATGACTCAGTATAGAGTCACGCAGTATCTTTAGTTCACAAGATATATTGTGCCCTAAAGTTGGGTCTCCACGTTAATATATATTTGAGTCACTGTGTATATTGGGTCCAATGAAGGTCTAATCTGGTTTAAAATTCGACCTTCCATACTACTTGCCATTCAGTTTTTGTATAGACTGATGTACGACCACCATTACTCCCAAATGGGTCAATGTAGACCCATGGTCTTGAGCTATCTGCCTGGCTAGATTTTATCTCTTTTTGCCAGGGCGGTAATCAGTATAAAAACTCGAGTAGCCTCGAATTTTTTTCAGTTGTGCGCGAATATTCGTCGTGCAAGGTTGTCTCCTTAGTCATTTCAAGTTATGTCCCGCATTTCTTTCAGTTCGCGTGGAAAACCACGGCTAACAGTAGACGGCTTCACCTTTTACTTGAGCCACACCAACCCAAGTGGTGAAAAAACATGGAGGTGCAGTAACAATTTTTGTGCGAGCAAAGTGACGACTACTGGAGAGGATGAGGCGATCGATACACGGAAATCTCGGTTGGTACATAGCCACAATCCTCGTCCAATTCGGGTTCGCTCTGAATCGAAAAACTGGATTTCAGAGGAATCGACAGAGGAAGGAGAACGGAAGAACAAAAAAATCCAGTCTACGTCACCGAGCACTCTGAACTGCAGTCAATTGATCCACCCGTTTACATCGAGATCAGCGGAAGAAAATGTGTCAGACATGGAACCTGAAACCTTGGAGGAATCGGAAGATTCGATTTTAATGGCTAGGACAAATGTCAAACAGAAATACAACACGCTTCGACGTAATGAATCAGAAAAGGCTGAAACCTCAGAAAAAACATTCAAGCCAATAACGGAGCCCCTGAAGGCATTCTTGCGTAAAACGTCTAAAAATCGAGAATATGAAGATATGGATGAGGCTGGCTTGTACGGTTCAACGTGCAGTAAGAATAAGATGATGAAATTTTAAAGGGAAAATGAAGATGAGAGCGACACTGAAGACGAAGAAGAAGGAGAAGGAGACGGCGAAGAAGAAGGGAAAAGAAGAAGAAAGGGAAAGAAGGAGACGGCGAAGAAGGAGAAAGGGGAAGAAGAAGTCAGATCGCGTCAGAGAGATCGAAGATGAGCAACCCCAAGAATTTCAGTTATCTCCAACCACATTCCTATCAACCGTACGTCGCCACGTTCCGAAACAACGATGAGATCCGTATCCCGATCAACAGTCAGGACCTCTACACGATTCCAGGAGATTCAAAGTTACTCGTCGAAGGCAAAGTTCATTACCTACCAAAAGTGGAGGGTGCCGCAAAGGACGATGGGAAAACCGTCATACTTGGTAACAACGCGATCGCGTTCCTGTTCGATCAGGTGCGCTACGAGTTGAACGGTGTGGAAATCGATAGAACACGGAACGTGGGGGGCACAAGCACCGCTAAAGTCCTTTTGACCCACACCAAAGCGAAGCTGCTGCTCTGGAGATTGCCGGATGGGGAGGTCCAGTCGTAGACCAGACCGACAAGGTGTTCCGGGCTCTCGTACCTTTGAGTTTACTCTTGGGATTCGCCGACGACTACAAGGAGGTCCTCATTCGTATCAAGCAAGAGCTAGTGTTGGTTCGCTCTCGCACCAACAAGAATGTCTACACACTCAAAGATGGAGCAGAGAAAGACGCTGTGACGCTTGAGGTGTCAAAAGTCCACTGGATCATGCCTCAGGTCAAATTCAATTTGGCGCCCGAAAAAGCTATCCTAGATCAGGTGAAGAAGAACGCTACGTTTCAGATCGGATTCCGAAGCTGGGAAACCTTCGAATATCCTCAGCTGCCCGTCAACAACAAGGAGACTTGGAAACTCATGACCATGAGCAACGTGGAGGCTCCAAGCTACATCATCCTGTTCTTTCAAACTGGTCGAATGGATGACGAGACTAAGGACGCAAGTAAATTTGATAACGTCAAATTGCGTTCTTTCAAAACGCATCTGAACAGCGTCGCCTTGCCGTATGAAAATCTTAACGAGGACTTCGACCGCAACAATTTCCTCAAATTTTTATCGAAACTATCTGGATTTCATGTCCGATTATTCAAACAACGCGAAGCTCTGCGAACCACCGTTGACTATGGACAAGTTCAAATCAGAAAACCCCGTGTTCGTAACGAAATGTATGTACGAAGACATCGTCAAAACCCGGGGCGCTTGACATCAAGATCGAGATGGAAGCCGCGGCAAATTTTCCACCGTCCACAAGTGTCTACGCCATTTTGGTTCACGATGTAGTTTTCTCTTACGAATCTCTGACGGGAAAAGTAATGCGTAACCACTAATAGCTGTCTATAACTGAGGATGTATCATACTCTCAATTAAAAAAAACAGTGAATGGTGAACTGATTCAATGATTGTAATGACTGTTTTGAAAACTAGCTGTAAAAATGTTTCAAATGTATCATAATAAATTATTGCTTTTCACTTATCCGTTTTTAATCTTATTTTTCTTCATCCTCTTGGTCGCAGTCCTATAAGGAAAACAGTAAGGGAGGGAGGTGGGTAATGTGCACAAACCGTGATAATGGAAAATTCGAGGTGAAAAATCAACGCGGGGCGGGTGAAAAGTCCGTCATAGCGAGCCACTAGTGAAAAACACACATAAATTATAAACAAAACAAACAAAAAAAAAAGCCTAAATAGGACGAATCTAGTCAATTTGGAATCATAGACCCAATTTTGCTTCAAAGTTGAGCCCTCGTATTCAATTTTCTCTTAATCGATTCATGCATCGCATGATTTATCGAATCTCTTATCGTTCGAGCCATCTAAAAAAAGGCAGACAAATGGTATTGCTTGGATGGACGCACTATGGTCTGAGATCGTCTAAAAATGGCCAAAAATCAAAAAGTTAATTTTTGTTCAATTTTATCATTTTAAACTTTCAAGATCAGTTTTAATCACAGGTGGCACTTTTAACAAGTATTTTAGACCTTGAAATGTCACTAGAGATTTTGAAATTAAGCTTAAAAAGACGAAAACGGTGACTCTTGCCGTCTTGTTTTTTTTTACTGATTTTCGGCCACTTTTTTTTCCATCTTAGACCAAAGTGGGACAAAGTGATGAAGTAAGACTTTACACTCTGCAAAAAACCCTGAAAACTCACAATTCGAGGTGCAAAGTCAACATGGGATGGATAAAAAATTTCGTCAGAGTCATCCGCTAGTCGTCTTCATCACTTAAATCCTTAAGAAAAAATTTTAAAATTTAAAACAAATCGAGACTATTCGGCACGATCGGCCCCAGTAAAATCTAAAATGAGTTCGTGCCCATTTATCGATTGATCGATTGTTTTTCGATCGAGCCATCGCAAAGAGCGAGAGAGTGGGATGGACGGAGGGTGATGTGAAGGGAGGAAGGTAAGGAAGGAGCGATCGAGATGGTTCTATACGGTGTGCACAAAACCCTGAAAATGGAAAAGTTTGAGGTGAAAATGACATAGTGGTCGGGGAAAAAAAGTCTGCCAGAGTGACGCGCCAGGCGTGAAAGTCACACACAATTTGTAAGAAAAACCATGAAAATTACGTCTAAATAAATCGAAATGTGGAAATTTGGCATCATCGGTTCGAATTCGCATCATACGAGTGTCATAGAGTCCATTAATCGACTAATCGATATTATTCACTGATTCATCTATCGATCGATTCATAGAGCCGTTCAAGTTAAGCCGTAGTCCAACCACTGGACTTGCCCGTTTTATTCTAAACTGACATACTTACGACGCGAAGAGGATTCTGCGATGGAAAATCTTTGGCTGCCCTGCCTCCCTACCGTCTTTCGATAATGCCAATATCTTAGCCGCTAAATCGATAGATCAAAAGACACCGAAATCGATAGGGAAAAAAAAAAAAAAAAAAATGCAATTTTCTCGATCGACGCCTTATCCAGCGCCCCGGGAAGGCGCATACAAGGCACACCGACGACTACCCGTTGCTTCAGCCCAAAAAAATTTCCCCCCAAATATGCAATTTTCTACGTCAAATTTACACCCACGGCTTAAAAAATATTATATCCCAATTAAATCCGTCTCTTTTTCAGCACCAGCAGACGATCCAGGAATCAGTGATTAACGCTGAGGGTGTGCACAATCTCGGAAAGCGTTGCCAGGTGCTACGGTCAGAATTCCGGACGAAAAACCGCAGATTTTTATGAATGACGTTCTGCTTATGGAAGTAAACTGCTAAAATATCAATGGATTAGCTAATTCCTAACAATTTCCTGTACGGTTTTCCCCCGGTTTTTCAATGTTTTCTCTCATTTTTTACTTCGAAAAACCATAGATCTCCGGTAATTTCCTTAGACTTGGCAACGCTGAATTTTCGCAGGAAAAGATAAGCTGTCTCAGGCGACTCTAGTTAGATCGTGTGTCGTGTGTCTACAAGTCTCAGCGCGCGTCCGCCGCCAGCCGCCCCGCTGCAGTCTTCCTAAAATCGATCGATCGAACTAACTCACCGTTCAAAAAAAGTCAATTGATAAATCGATCGATACATGAAACCTATAGAATTTCATCTACTCTTCCCATCCGTCCCAATAAGCATTATCCGTCGCTTAGTCAATCGATTAACCGTCCGCTTCTCCGTTGAGAAGTCAATCGCTTAGTCTATCGTACCGCAAGAAAATTACCCCCCCCCCCCCCCCATAAACTTTCGATAGATCGAACCTTCTTTCCTTTATATTCTACGACAAACTCGAAACCTTACTTCGATACATCGTACGGACTCTGTTGACACCCTCACGAGCACCCCTCCCCGCCCGCCTTATCGCAATCGATCCATCTATCGATTAATCGATCGATCGATAAAACCTAGAATCTTATCCATCCAAACATATAGACAAATCATACACTCAATATACACACGCAAATCCAACGCTGTCCTCAAATCCCCATGCTAAAGCCCGGGCTGTCCTCATATCCCTATTTTACCCCTACTACCCTCTTATATCTAGGGACCCTAAAGCAGAGCAGATCTGATTCAGTGTCGCCAGATCGAGGGTAAAAATCTGTATCGTCCCCATTTAAATCAATGTAAAATGTACGGCTGTTTCACCCCAATCTGGCAACACTGATCTGCTGTGCATTGTGAGTAATAAAAAACTAAATGGTGCGCATGCGCGAATAGAGAGAGGCTGCTTCAGTCATCTCGTCTCTCTGGTCTATGAAGACTGGCCACTGGTCTATGAAGGCTGGTCTATGAAGACTGGGTTTTAAGAGGGTGGTAGGCGATGTGTGGGAGAGAGAGGGTGTATCAAGGTTCGAAAAGAGCCATAAAAGTGTCAAAACCTTTGATAAGGGTGAGAAACTAGCTACCTACGTGTGTGTGTGTAAACTCAGTATATTGTCTGTGGGTGTGCGACGAAGTCACCAACACTCTTACGCACTCTGGTGTGTGTGTGTGTGTGTGTGTGTGTGTGTGTGTGTGTGTGTGCATCGATGACAAATCAAAGACAACTGGAGTCAGTGGCGTCGCGTGCAATTTGGCAACAATGTTTTCTATCCATTTAAACTCATGTATAATATTGGATTCAGGGGGTGCACAGTGCACAAGGAAAATTCGATATATTTAATGAGTTTAAATGAAGCAGTTGCATTGTTGCCAGATGGCACGCGACGCCACTGACTGGAGTCATCAATGATACTCCAACGCGAAAGTTTAAAAAAAAACAAAATAAGAACGGTGAAGGCATCGAAATACTCAAAATAAAAAATTTAAACGTGTCTGAGTGTCTCAGTGTACGTACTGAAAAATTTCTCGAAAATACAGAATACGACCCGAGCATTTGAGTCTGGATTCAAATCCTGAAAACCAAATCTTCAAAACACACACGGCCACTAGAGGGCGCCTCATACACTGTTTTATATTATTCATTGTATACAGCAAAACGAGAGTAAGAAGCTTGCCATAAACTTCGTATGGCACGCTTAAAACTCACGAATGAATTACAACAAGGCAGAAAACCCATTATTTATAACTGTTTCTCTGTCGTTGCAAATTTTTGTGAGCAGTTAGCAACTGTAGTCGACATGTTTCATGCATTCAAAATGAGTATTATATTTAACACTGTGAGGAATGAACTTTAAAAAAGCAAAAAAAAGCTGCGTAACGTAAAAAATTCTTCATATAAGTAGGAGACTGGCGCAGCGTGTTAATGGTCAATGTTGTATTTTCTTTTTTCAAACCCATTTAACCCTTGTGAGCATAAGGGGGGGGGGTAGATTTGTACCCCAGGCCAGTTTTTTTGACGCCATTTTGTCAAAACTGCTCAAAATTTTTTGGGACTTCATGACATTTTAAGTTAGGATACTTAGAACACGTCCACCAAATTTCATTAATTTTTATGAATTTTTGTCGATATTGTAGAAATTTAAAGTGTTGGGGAACAAATATCCCCCCCCCCCCTTCGTCCTGCCATTTTTAAGTTTGGAACCATCTATTACAGTGAATTTTACGGAAATTTTATGTAGATTAAGAATGTTACGTCAGATCATTGAAAAAAAAATTGGAAATTTATCAAAAATGGAAAAATAAGATGGTACCTCATTTCATTTTTTCCATTTTTTTTATTTTGACATTTTTTTTAAAAGTAGGTGTAAATTTGGCAACATAGCAAAAATTTACTCAAATTTCACATAAATTACTCTCTTAGGGTACTAAGTACATAATCCATCCATTAAAGTTTCAAAATTATTGATACTGACTGTGCTGCATGAAAATATCCTTGGGGTACAAAAATACCCCCCCTTAGTCCTTTGTGTTACCGAAATACCTTAGGCTCACAAGGGTTAACAAATCAAATTATTGGGTTTTTGGTGGACACTTTCTAATTCGTCCTTTTCAAAGGGTTTTAATAGACTAAATACATCGCTGCCGCATTGCACTCTATGTCACTGTGTAATGTAGGTAATCAAGACTTTCGATGAGGTGAATTGTACATATACCTGATTTGCTGAGTTTAGCTGGTTAGACTATATGGCTTTTTCGGAATCAGTTATTCCATCTTCAGGTCTTGTAGTTGAAAAACATTATATCGAAAAATTAAAACTAAAAAATAAATAATAGAACGCGAATGTGTTCATTGTCACGAAAATAAATAAAAAATAAAAAATAATAAATAATAAATAATATATTTATTATTTATAAATTATAAATTATTTATTATTTTTTATTTTTTCTTTATTTTCGTGACAATGAACACATTCGCGTTCTATTATTTATTTTTTAGTTTTAATTTTTCGATATAGTGTTTTTCAACTACAAGCCCTGAAGATGGAATAACTTACCTATTCCGAAATGGCCATAGTCCTAACCAGCTAAACTCAGAAAATTAGGTATACCTATGTACCATTCACCTCATCGAAACTAGTGCAGCCTGATTATGAAATTTGCTCATTTATAATGAAGACTTTATTCCAATAGTTCGCAGCCTAGTACTACGAAGGGTTGGAAGGACAAACTTGCAAAAAAAAAAAAAAAAAAAAAAAAAAAAAAAAAAAAAAATTAAAAACATCTGTTTCTTTTTGAAGAAAAACGGAAAATCATCTGATTTCGCAGTGTGTCACGCAGCTACATTGTGACTGAAAAACTGTGACAGGATTTTCGATGTTCCAATTCAATTGTTTCACATTTTTTCAGATCGGAAATCAGGCCGATTTCATTCTATATTTATCTTGATGTCATTTGAAATTTCCAATCATCATACCAAGAAACGACACAAATCTCCAGGAAATAAGACGGATTTGAAGCATTTTATCTCAAATATTTTTGAAAAGCATGATACTTTTCGTCAGGATACTTTCTTTTAATTTGAAGAAGTTCGTGATTATTGATACAGCGGTAAATACATCAAATCATAGTTTAAAAATCTTTATAGTTTGAGGCCAATTGCTAAGAAAAAAAGAAAGGTATCAGTCAAATAAGAGGGAGGAGTGATGAGAGCGTAAGAGAGAGAGTGAGAGAGTAGAAGAGCGAGCGAGAGGGAGAGAGAGAGTAGGAGAGTGAGAGAGAGAGAGAAGGGGGATAGGGAGAGGGAGAGGGAGAGAGAGAGAGAGAGAGAGAGAGAGAGAGAGAGAGAGAAGAAGGAGATGTTGAGAAAAGTTTGAAAAAAAGAGGGAGATGGAATGAAAATAGAAATTCATTTGTCTAAGTTTGAGCTCCTAAGTGGCCATTTCATAGCACTTCGTTTTCCTTAACTTTCAAGATTATGTTAAAAGCATGCTCTAACATCGTTGCTAATGTTGTAAAGTACTCGGCTTCCACATTTGCGAGCCTCTCCATTTCCCACCCACCCACACTCCCAGTTTCCCTTGGCTGGGCCCAACAGAAACAGTGTGCACATTAACTGCGCTGGACCGTTACAGGAAAATTGCCGCAGGCATCAAGCGAAGAAGACTGTTTCAACGATCTATTTTGTCACTGCAAAAAATGACCTGAAAGTATCGTGTGAAAAGATGAGATGAAAAGAAAATGGTTGAGAGACCACCACACAGTGCAGTGTTGCCAGATTGGGGTGAAAAAGCCGTATGTTTTACATTGATTTAAATGGGGACGATACGGCTTTTTACCCTCGATCTGGCAACACTGACACAGTGGATCAAAGCTTGGATTTTATTCCGTACATGAAAAGTTATTGTTTTTTTATCAGTGGCGTAGCGTGCAATTTGGCAGCGTTGCTGTTCGTCCATTTAAACTCATGAAAAAGATCGAACTATTGGGTGTTCGGTGAACACCTTCGCAATCGACCTTTTGCATGGTTTTTTTGCATGGTTACGTCACTGGTTTTGTTGCTCTGAACACACTTCGCTGACAATATTTTCTGACACAACCCGTGTTAATTCACACCAATTCGAGCTGTAATGAATGATTTTACTCGTGTTAAAGTTGTCTTTCTATTCATTGTTCATCAGTGGCGTCGCGTGCCATCTGGCAACAATGAGACTGCTCCATTTAAGCTCATTAAATATATCGAATTTTCCTTGTGCACTGTGCACCCCCTGAATTCGATCTATTACATGAGTTTAAATGGATAGAATGCATTGTTGCCAAATTGCATGCTAAGCCACTGTGTAGGTATATTTCACATTGAGTCTTGGGAATGGGAAATATACGGCTCGAAGTTGTACATCTGGCGACACTGACACTCAAATAGGCAGCTCTGCGTACAAGAGCCGTCCCTCTGGAAAGCCAAAAATACCGCTTCCGGATCAATTTTCATCCATCAAACTGTTATAAAAACCGTTGATCAAACAAAAATAATTTTCGATTATAAGCGGGACTGCCTGTCAATGAAATGGCATGGAGAATGTGGAGGGGTTGGGGGTGAAGGGGGTGAGACGGACGGTGCGAAGGGGGAGGAGGCTGATAGGTAAGGGGGGGGGGGTTAAAACTTCTAGTCCATGAGGGATAAAAATTGTCGTTATGCGATCCATGATAGGACGCCAGGACGGGTATGTTCTGTGTTGCCATTTTGACTTCATCACTCAAAAACATGTACAAAAAATGAGAAAGTATTTCGAGTGCGCAGAGATTTTCACCGTATTTTGTTTCGATATAGTTATTTATTTATTTATTTATCTATTTATTTTGTACATGAGAGCCATTTAGCTTGAAATACGCACGTCAGAGAAAAAACTAAATAGGTATACATGATAATAATAAGTACACTGAAAGAAGTACTTGCGGTTAAACTTTACCATATATTGGTTAAAGTTTACTATACACCTGGTTTGGATATACGACAATCCACGTCGAGGGTTACCGTTACCCTTCTCACATAGTAAAGTTTACTTTATGCTTTATTGTTGGATTTAACTACGAAAATGGTTACTTTAAACCAAGTATGAGTTAAATTTAACCACGCATTTGGTTAAAATTTAACCAAGTAATGGTTTAGATTTAACCAAGTAGGTAATGGTTAAATTTTTTTTTTTAAAAGTTTCACTTCTGATATGCGTTTCATTAATTTAAGGGAGTGGTTCATTTCTCATGTTTCCAATGTACTTGACGTATTGTCGCTCAGCATTCCTGGAACAGAAGAGGATTAATGAGAGTGGCCTCCGATAATCAATATAATCGCTAGGGAGGAAACGTTTGTATTTATATCAATTTGTTTGAAAATGTTGTTCTTTAGATTGAGGTGGTTTTAAGACTACAAAAACCCTCTAAAGTTATCATGATAAACATTTTTTTTAACGTACCATCTGGGAGGCACTTTTAAAAAATAATTTTGCTTTATCAAACTTTACATAAGAATACTTTTGAACTTTTGAGAGCTTTCCAAAGATTTGAAAATCTTGCGCTTTTTGTCGAAGTTACGGGTAATTGCATCGTAGATAGTAACCTTTTCATAGTAAACTTTAACCAACATATAGTAACATCCACGAAGTTCGAATTTACTATTTGAGCGTGATAAAATTTACAATGTGCCTTGTTTAGATTTACTATTTTTACCATAATTATAGGAAGATTTAACCATGAAAAGTTTACTATATGTCAATATAGTAAACTTTAACCAAGTACTTTTTTCAGTGTAATTATGATTTTTAAATAATGAATACAACGTTCAGTTTCGTTTACATTTAAGAGTCCACTGCTCTTCCACGCTGTACATGGTTTTGTTATTGAAAAATAATCTTAACTATACAAAAAGTTGATCAAACTGCTCGCATTTTTAAAAAAAGTTTTTCGTTCATTAAGAATATGGAAAGAAAAATGTGGAAAGCTAAAATTGAGGGAAACTGAGGATTTGGAGGCTTTCAATCTGGAGTGGGAAGGTTGACATGCCTACTTTGATAGTGATGCCAGGGGCATGAAAGGGATGGATAAATAACTTGATGATAGATTGAAAACGTTTAAATTTCGAAGCAATACAATGACGGTAGGATTAATAGTTTACTCTTGATAAAAATAGGTTACAATGATGGTTGAAAAGTAAATTATTGAACATCGTCCAAAGTTCAGTAGCGAGGCGTGATTTTTGGCAACGATGTACTTTTTCCATTTAAACTTACTGAAAGAATCGAATGCTTCGGTCATCGGCGATAACTAGCTGTTTCGACTTTTTTAATGTGTTTAAAGGGCAAAAGGAAACGTTGACAAATTGCACGCTTCTCCTGCAGTGCTGGAGCGACGCTCCTGCACTACAGGACCTGCACTAGTCCGAAAAATGTTATTCTAGTTGGTCTCTCACGACTAAGTTAATCATAATTTCTACAAAAGAAAGGGCTCTCATCATGTCTAATACCATCCAAAAGAACACCACACCATCATTTTTTTATACTTCTTAACCCTTTCTGACCAAGAAAAATCTGTGGCTTCTGTCCGTCAGTCCGTCCGTGCCTTCACATAACTTTTAAACCATTGGTCCCAATCCTCCCAGATTTCTCGTAGT
The DNA here is from genome assembly GCA_011764245.1 of Trialeurodes vaporariorum. Taxonomy (NCBI): domain Eukaryota; kingdom Metazoa; phylum Arthropoda; class Insecta; order Hemiptera; family Aleyrodidae; genus Trialeurodes; species Trialeurodes vaporariorum. The sequence goes on along the minus strand of VMOF01000013.1, from coordinate 34,724,063 downwards.
TGTTGCTTTTTAACCCTTTAAGGACCAGGTTAGTTCATAAGAACGCCACTCTTCTGTTTATATAAATAGGGAAGGTAGTTAATTGTTCGTACTCGGGGGAGTTGGGATTGCCTATACGAAGAATTGAAGGCGCCCGGCCAAATCTTAACTTGTAAGTGTTTTCATCGATAATCACGTTTATCCAATGAACACAGATACAAAGTAAAACAAGCAAGAGGTGAAAAACGAGTTTACTCGGGCTTGGCTCATAAGGAGTTAAGATTCTCCAGTTTTTTTTTTTTTTGTTTTGTTTTTTTTGTTTCATTGTTTTGTTTTTTCGAAAGTATTATCAACGATTTTAAGATTGTCGCGAGATTTTTTCGAGCTAAGTTGCGCCTTCAATGTGTCGGTTCGGCCACTCTTCGTACTCCTCACTCGACGCTGGCGAGGGGCTAGTGCGTGCGGAACGGGCGGAGTGGAGTGGGAGAGCCGTCGCATATCAGTCCCACACTCACACTCACACGCACAACTGTCGCGTCGGCTTTCACTCATTTTCGGCAAGGCACGGCACTTGTCATCACAGAATAATATAATCAGAAGGGAAACTCCCATAAGAGCCAATGGAAACAAGATTTGGAATTTACTGGCACAAACTGGCAACTGTGCCTACTCACTTCTCAAGATGGCGGACATGCTTTTTCAGGCTATACAACCAATCACAACTCGGCCAGTTGCCGAAGATTGCCGAAGATGCTCACTTTCGAACATGGCGGCCCGAAGTAAAGAATGTTTCAAAATGAACTAGAGTTTCCGTTCTGATTAGAGTATTCTGTGTTGTTATCTTCGCGTCGGCTTTCCTGCTTCTGAGTCTTCGTATTTCCTACGAGGTATTGACGATTTGCGTCGGCCTTGACCGATTGAGTAGACCCTTACATTTTTGCATCATTTTTAATTCCATCTCACCTGCTCGCACTGATTGTGAGTTTCGAATCTGACGTGGCGCTTGCGGCCAATTTACCTCCTGCTTGCCGTTTCAAAGGAACCATTTCCAACTGACCAACGCCCGCACTCCAATGTCCACTCATCAAAACAGTTGAATTGGTTTGTTATGCTGATGATTTATTTTTTTCAGCATCGGATGATGGGTGAGGAGAGGAGAGGGGCTAATCATTCGATGGACACACTTGTATGACTTGAGTCGAGTTCCATCCAGCAGTAGCAGTCCGTCGAAGAGGCAGGGGGAAAAGCTTTTAAGGGCTCAGCCCCCCCCCCGCCCCGAAACTCAATCGTAGAAGGGCTAAAAAGGGAAATATAAGGTAAAAAAAGAAAAAGAGAAAGCAAAAATTCGCAAAATGTATTTCCAGATAAAGAAAGTAGAGAGTTTCAGCTTTTTTTTGATACAATGGAAAGTCGAGTATTTTTGAGTACCTACATCATGCGAAAATTTCATTTGAATCTAATGATGCTTACTATTTTTTTGCATTTCTGAGATGCGCAGAAATAAGAGATCAATTATGCCGTTCTTGCTTATGATCTCAACCTTTTAAATCGCAAAAATTCGCAGAATGTCTTCCCAGATAAAGAAAGTAGAGAGTCTCAGTTTTCTTTTAATACATGGAAAGTCGAGTATTTTTGTGTATATCATGCGAAAATTTTATTGGAATCTATCTATGTTTATTGTTTTTTTCCGGTGTGTTTCTGAGATGCGCAGAAAGAACAGATCAATTATACCGTTCTTGTTTATGATCACAACTTTGTAAATCGCACAAATTCGCAGAGTGTCTTTCCAGATAATGGAAGTAGATATCCTTAGCTTTCTTTTAGGAAAGTCGAGTTTTTTCGAGTATTTCATGCGAAAATTCATTTGAACCTATTGATGTGTTCTGTTTTTCCCCCGTGAATTTCTGAGATTTGCAGATCAATCAATTATGACGTTCTTTTTTATGATCTCAACCTTTTAAATCGCAAAAATTCGCAGAATGTCTTTCCAGATAAAAAAAGTAGAGAGTCTCAGCTTTCTTTTGATACAATGGAAAGTCGAGTATTTTTTAGTATATCATGCGAAAATTTCATTTTAATCTATAGATGTTTATACTTTTTTTTTTTTTCATAGTGCGTTTTTGAGAAGCGCAGAACGAACACATCAACTGTGCCTTCTATTTTATCATCACAACTTATAAAATCGCAAAAATTCGCAGAATGTCTTTCCAGATAATGAAAGTAGAGAGTCTCAGCTTTCTTTTGATATAAGGAAAGTCGAGTATTTTTGAGTATTTCATACGAAAATTCATTTGAACCTATTGATGTGTTTTGTTTTTCCCCAGCGTACATTTCTGAGATTTGCAGATCAATCAATTATGCCGTTCTTTTTTATGATCTCAAACTTTTAAATCGCCAAAATTCGCAGATTGTCTTTCCAGATAATGAAAGTAGAGAGTCTCAGCTTTCTTTTGATACAAAGGAAAGGCGAGTATTTTTGAGTATTTCATGCGAAAATTCATTTGAACCTATTGATGTGTTTTGTTTTTCCCCAGCGTGCATTTCTGAGATTTGCAGATCAATCAATTATGCCGTTCTTTTTTATGATCTCAACCTTTTAAATCGCAAAAATTCGCAGAATGTCTTCCCAGATAAAGAAAGTAGAGAGTCTTCATCCCTTCTTTTTATAAATGTTGGGGGGGGGGGGGGGGGAGGCTTAAGGTGTGATAAAAGAAACATGCGAACCATGCTGAAAAACACGGGGGAAAAAAGACATAAAAAATTGGTGACGACATTTCGGCTCAAATCGCAGCCATTTCCAAGGCAAAATGTAAAAAAAAAAAAAAAAAAAAAAAAAAAAAAAAAAAAAAAAAAAAAAAATATATATATATTTCAAAATATTTGTTTGCGTGTTTTACAGCATTCTCCGGTTCACCTGTTTCTTTTGCGTCAAGTCGTCGCTGCATTATTTTCACCTAGTTTATATGGTAAAACTACCTTATATTTCCCTTTTTAGCCCTTCTACGATTGAGTTTCGGGGCGCGGGGGGGGGGGGGGGCTGAGCCCTTAAAGCTTTTCCCCCTGCCTCTTCGACGGACTGCTACTGCTGGATGGAACTCGACTCAAGTCATACAAGTGTGTCCATCGAATGATTAGCCCCTCTCCTCTCCTCACCCATCATCCGATGCTGAAAAAAATAAATCATCAGCATAACAAACCAATTCAACTGTTTTGATGAGTGGACATTGGAGTGCGGGCGTTGGTCAGTTGGAAATGGTTCCTTTGAAACGGCAAGCAGGAGGTAAATTGGCCGCAAGCGCCACGTCAGATTCGAAACTCACAATCAGTGCGAGCAGGTGAGATGGAATTAAAAATGATGCAAAAATGTAAGGGTCTACTCAATCGGTCAAGGCCGACGCAAATCGTCAATACCTCGTAGGAAATACGAAGACTCAGAAGCAGGAAAGCCGACGCGAAGATAACAAGTGCCTTGCCGAAAATGAGTGAAAGCCGTCGCGACAGTTATGCGTGTGAGTCCACTCCGCCCGTTCCGCCCGCAGTCCGCACTAGCCCCTCGCCTGCGTCGGGTGAGGAGTACGAAGAGTGGCCGAACCGACACATTGAAGGTGCAACTTAGCTCGAAAAAATCTCGCGACAATCTAAAAATCGTTGATAGTACATGTTTTAGATTAGTCATGGGGGGGGGGGGTGATGGTTTACATTAAAATTAATTAAAAAATTAATTGGCAAAAATTGGTAATAATCGGTAAAATTGGAATAATTCAAGTATATGGCTCAGTTAATTTTTATGAAAAGAAGCAAACAAAAATTCGAAACCAGCAGGGCCTAGTAAAAAATAAACCACTAAAAAGTTAAATTATTCAACTATTAAGACCATTTACATAATCAAACTGGGTGCGCTCGACTCAAAGAATACAGGGTGTTTCAGAGTTGACGTCGAAAAATTCTAGATCCTATATTTCAAGTCAAAATATGTCTATTTTTTCCAATAAACATGGGTCTTGTAATGTTTCGTTTCTGAGCTACGATTTTTTTAAATTAAAAAAAAAAAAAAAAAAAAAAGTTTTTTCCAAACCTCATAACATTGTAGCTCAGAAAGGAAAGAATTTTAAACCCCATGATTATACGGAGAAACATAGTCTTATTTTGACTTGAAAATCGGCTCCAGAATTTTGCGATGTTAAACCTGAAACAACCTGTAGAATGAATGTGAGAAATTAATCTTAAAACTTGGAGTGAACCTATAAAGGCTGGATGTATTTTGATGAGTATTTCGCAACTACTCGTTCCAACAGTTATCCGATTTGTCTTTTTAGACTTACTGTAAAAGTTGGTAATTTATCGGTAATCTGGCAACATTGGGTATATGCGATCCGTGATCGAAGTCCACATTTCCAATTTTCCATCGCACGCTTACCTGTTATTCGTTATTCTCTCGCACTCTATCTGTCGTCGGCTATTTGTTTAAATGAATTAAAAGCATATTGCCAGGCCACTATTTATTTACTATTTCAACTGGAGAGGAGGTGAGGAGGTGGATGCAAATATGCGAGGGAATAGCCAAACAAGGGAGAAACTAATGGATTTGATTATTTAGACACGAGCGCGTTGATTCTATTCCAGCGACGGATCGTCGCGTTTTCCCTCCATTTGATTCTATGTTAAACAATCGATTCGATAGAGATTCGCTGCTTCATCAACAAACGATTGTTTTAAATAATTTCAAATGGAAGAAACACATTGTTGCGAAACAGTTTTAACCGCCTCTGAATCGGCCCTCAGGGGAATCAATAGAGAGTTCTATTAACCCTCTCAGACCTGAAATTATTTTTGCTCAGAAAAGGATTTTTGACCACCATGGTTGACCTAAGCGATTTTTTCTCATCTAAAATGTGCATAGTGCATTTTTATATTTTCCATAAGATTCAATGTTATTCAATCGTACATTGTAGTGTACACCAGGTCTGAAAGGGTTATATCGATATATTGTACAGATTATTGGCGTTCAATATATTTTTCTTAACCATTGTGTGCCTACGGGGGTGGGGGTTGAATTTTCACCGCAGGCCAGTTTTTTTCTAAATAAAAACCAGTTCATTCAAAAAAAGAAACAGTTTTACCACAGAATAATACTCTAATCAGAACGGAAACTCCTATATGAGCCAGTGGAATCAAGATTTGGAATTTACCAGCACCAACAGGCAACTGTGCCTGCTCACTTCTCAAGATGGCGGACGTGCTTTTTCAGGTTATATTTACAATCAGAGTTGACGCACAACCAATCACAACACGGTATTCCGTGTCCAGTTAGTCACCCAAAAAAGCCCGTGTAAAATGTCCAAAAGGGGTTCCCATATTATGGCAGTCTCCTTGCATAGTTTCAAAATCACGTCCCATGAATTCTCTCTATTGCCATGGCTCGTTGGTCGACCCCCCCCTTCACCCTATGAAAAAAAAAAAAAAAAAAAAAAAAAAATTGACCCGCGAATTTTATGTAGACAAGATAGCTATAGGGTGATTGGCTCTGTTGTCTCTGCTTGTAATGTATCAATTTGTTCTCGAAATTCAAAATAATCCATCAAAAGCGTTTTCTGTCGTATTAATCTTGTGCCAAGTTTGAGAGATACAAAGAGAAAGAAACCTGAAACTATATTTTAAATCGGAGACTATAGAGTTCCCAAATACTTACTTTGAGAGTTTTGCCACGTCATGTTCTTTTTCTTCAAAAATGAAGAAGAAGAAACGGTTTACGGAGCGCTCATGAGGCGAATGGGTCTGTTGCACACTTCGGCTACAGCGTTTTAAAGTAGCAATTCCTATGTAAAAAGCCGAGAAAATAACAATGACAGCATCAGAAAACACTAAAATTCAGTATTAAACTCATAAATTGCGAAAAACACTAGACACTATTCACCCCTGTATCTTTCCACCACGTGCACGATATTTCGCGAAATTAGCGCGACACATTAAAATAATCACGGCCGACTGTCATCACAGCTGACTTCATAAACAAATAAACAGTAAACACTGACGGCGTCTGTTCGAATTCTTACGTTTCAATATCCTCAATTCCTCACAAAAGGTTGTGAAAGGTACAAAGACCGATATTTGTGTCGAAAACTTATCAAAATGAAACAATAACTCACAGGAGTTCAAAGGATGATTCCAACTTCGATCATCATGCTTGAAACTCATGTGTGTTATTGTTTCATTTTGATAAGTTTTCGACACAAATATCGGTCTTTGTACCTTTCACAACCTTTTGTGAGGAATTGAGGATATTGAAACGTAAGAATTCGAACAGACGCCGTCAGTGTTTACTGTTTATTTGTTTATGAAGTCAGCTGTGATGACAGTCGGCCGTGATTATTTTAATGTGTCGCGCTAATTTCGCGAAATATCGTGCACGTGGTGGAAAGATACAGGGGTGAATAGTGTCTAGTGTTTTTCGCAATTTATGAGTTTAATACTGAATTTTAGTGTTTTCTGATGCTGTCATTGTTATTTTCTCGGCTTTTTACATAGGAATTGCTAGTTTAAAACGCTGGAGCCGAAGTGTGCAACAGACCCATTTCAAATGGCGGATGACCATTTGCCTCTGCGCTGTTGCCACTATTTCGCTATTTCTATGAAAGACCTGTTTAGTGTGACCTCACGAAAAAAAATTGGATTCAAACAAATGCTTCATCTCACTCGTTCTCAAGGGTTTTTTCCCATAAGAAAGAGGATCCAAGTTTTCAAAAGCAAATACGTGCTGGTAAACAACAAAATCTCTTAAATTTTACGACACTATTGGATTCCACGTGCCTTAAAATATAAACAAGCACCGACAACATTTTCGAAACATCACGCTTTATTTACTGTCAGAGTTATATACAGGGCTGCCGTTTTGCGTATAATCAATGCTATTTTTCTATTCACCGATGATTCCACCGGTTGAGAAAAGATTACACAGTTCAGTTCAGTGTATGACTGTAATGCACGAAAATACTCTGATCTGTAATCTTTCCTTAATCGGTGGAAACTCCGTTGATTAATTAAAATATCCGGAGTTTTTTTAAAGTCATCGACGACTCCACCCGTTGAGAAAAGATTATAGATGCGAGTATTTTAGTTTATTACAGTCATGCACTGAATTGAACTGCGTAATCTTTTCTCAACCGGTGGAATCATCGGTGAATAGAAAAATAGCATTGATTATACGCAAAACGGCAGCCCTGGTTATATATCGAAGAAAGTCCTATGTTTTGTCCTTGTTCCACTACGTGTTACACCTCCAACAAGCTTCGATACGAAGAGAGGTTAGGATGATTGAGTGTCCATGGCGAATGGCGGTAATACGCCCATAATTAGGAGATTGTGAGTAAGACAAGGAAAAAACATAGTACATATTTCGGTATAACTGCGACTGTAATTAATTTCAGTTGTGATGCAGGAATTATATTGGAGTGAAAAGATACTTTACGGTGCGTGAAATCTAATGATGCAATAAAATGTGAAAAACTGATTGTTACCTGGCATGAATTCGCATTCGAAAATTTGGATCTGATTTCTTATGGGTAAAAATCCACGAGCGAGATGGAGCATTTTCATCGCGACGTCATCACTAAACAGGTCTATAGGTTAGTACCGAATCTTGACAGATTTTTATGCTTTAACGACATAGATGTCTGCCCCCTATGAACACAAAATAAGGGTCCCTAGACACAAACGTGGAGTTTTCCCTAATAATTAGACCTGAAATCGCGTGAATAGCGCAACATCGGACGTAAATTGACCTGCCGAGTTCGAATTTGGCCTTAGTTTAATTAATCGAAATCATCTAGTTTTTCCACAATTTATTTATACTTTATCGCGAAAAATGCCTAAAAATAGAAAACCTACCTATGCTTAAAATCAGGACGAGTTCCGTAGAAAATTATATCATTTTTGACATCAGCATCTCAAATATTGAGGAGTGGCACAATTCTCATGTAATTAACAAGAAAATTCATTGAAATACAGTAAAATTTAGTTTAAAAAAAAAAAAAAACACTGATGTTTGGTGCTTGTCGCGGCCAGTTATGTCGCTAAAGAGGCCTACTTATCTTGACAATAACTGTCGTTACCTACTCAAAGATATACACATTATGTTCTCCAGAATAACATTCAAGCAGAGGAAAAATCAACAATAATTACCGCGGTCTCTGGTGCTGTAAATGTGTAATAAAAGCGAGTGCGCGAAAAGTAAATAAACCCTCCGCCTTTTGGGGTTTGCCTCTTGGAGCTTCTGTGCGAGCCTAAAGGTGAGAGCCAATCAGCAACGGATTCCAACCAGTGGCGTAGCGTGCAAGCTGGCAACGTTGTATAGTGTCCATTTAAATCCATGTAAAAGGTCGAATGCGAATGTCTTCACCGAACACCCACTAGCTCGATCTTTTTCACGGGTTTAAATGAACGAACTGCAGCGTTGCCATATCGCACGCTACGCCACTGATTCCGACAAGGCGCAACTCTCATAGTATGTAGGGACTCTAGTTTCCTGCTGCCCCTGCCCCCCAGTAGCGGCCAGTGAGATTTGGCAACCATGCATTTTTCCCACTTAAACTTAGGTAAAAAATCGATTCAAGCGGAGGCTGGCAGCCTCCTCAAGTTTCGATTGTTTTCCATGTATTTAAATGGGATAAAAACACTGTATCCAAATCGCACGAGCCGCCACTGCTGCCCCCCACCCCCATTCAGCGGCTCAATAATTGAGACCCGACAGATTTCTCAGAAGCTTGCCACTTGCTTTTGACGGATTTCCTAGAAATTCATGTACACAGACTAAAATTGAAATGAATGGACGACCCGTGTGCGATAACACTGAAGTATATATTTTTACACGCCAAGAGAAATTCATGGCGTTGCACTGCAATTAAATTTCAATTAGAAGTCGACCACACACACACACTCACTCGGGCTATTCAAAATGAGTGCTCCTGCTACGCGCTTTGAATGGACCGCATGGCAATTGAATTTAATTGAGTTTACTTTTCAAACGTTCCTATTTTCATTTTACTTTATACCACACTATTCCTTCATTCATTCCTATTTTAAGCGCATATTTTTCATCTGACGTATAATAGACGCATAAAGGGTGCGCGGTTGAGTGTTAATGGGGCAGAGGCAAGGTTATAGATTAAAGAGGTATGCTCATCTGACTTCGCGCCACGAAATCAGTGGCGCGCAGTTCAAAATCCAGATCCAAGATGGCCGGAAAAAGCAGAAAACATTGTATACTCTTTCCAGAAAACATTGGGCTCCCTCTCCAGAAAAGCAGAAAATAGCCCGATGTTTTCTGGAAAGAGTATACAATGTTTTCTGCTTTTTCCGGCCATCTTGGATCTGGATTTTGAACTGTGCGCCAATGATTTCGTGGCGCGAAGTCAGATGAGCATACCTCTTTAATCTATAACCTTGGGGCAGAGACATCAACAAAATCAGAGCTCAGTCCAGATATATACGGGAGTTGAGTTGGCCCGTCTCATGAGGGGAGGGGCGGTCAGGCCCACAACCCAGAGCCCTGACCAGAACACCTGGGTCCGGTGAAAAGATGTACTTTGATGGCATTTCAGTGGCCTCCCAGCAATAATAATAATAATAATAATAATAATAATAATAATAATAATAATAATAATAAAAATAATAATATAATAAAAAAAACTGACCCAAAAAATCCCCTCAAAAAAGTTTCTAGCCACGCCAGCCAGTGTTAATAACATGGATCGAAAAGACTGGTAGACTTTACCATCTGCATAGCTAATTTTGGCGTCTGCTATAAAGTATGGTAAATTTTACCATAGTATGATGAATGCAACGTACCTTGTGGTGGAATGTGCGAACAGGTTATCTTAATTTACCACAAGGTACGTTGCATTTACCTTATGATGGTAGCATTTACCATACTTTGTAGTAGACGCCAAATCAGCTATGCAGATGGTAAATTCTACAGTTCTCTTGAATCCGAGAAGGGGTGCTCCTCATTTCTATCTCAAAAAACACACCGTTTATAAGCGGTGAAGCTCAATTTTCCTCCTCTTTTTTTTGGCCCGGAGCCGCCTTTTTCCAAGGAGGAGGGTCCCCAACCCGCCATTCACTCCTCTTTCATGCAGGGGGTCCCAACGGTCCCAAGATCCCCCTAGAACCAAGGCTATAGATTAAAGAGGTATGCTCGTCTGACTTCGCGCCACAAATTCAGTGGCGCGCAGTTTAAAATCACTGCAGGCAAGATGGCCGACAAAAGCAGAAAACGTATATTTTTTGCAGAAAACATTGGGCTGCCCTCTGCACGAAAGCAGAAAACAACCTAATGTTTTCTGCAAATTTCTTTACGTTTTATGCTTTTGTCGGCCATCTTGCCTGCAGTGATTTTGAACTACGCGCCTCTGAATTCGTGGCGCGAAGCCGAGTGAGCATACCTCTTTAATCTATAACCTAGCCCTGCGGATCCGGGCCTTGCCTCAGTCGGTAGCTAGATTCAACTTCAACTCATTTTGACGAGTGACAGCCCTTAAGAGCCGAAGTATCATCTGTGACATAGATTCTATGTTATTTATTTGTAACCGTTTCCATTTTAATTTTTGCGTGGATATAATATCTAGTCAGACGATTCTTAGTGGGCATTGCTTAAACCCGGTGTGTTGGAGGGTGTAGTCGGACCGACGCACAGTAAAGCGACTCAATCAGTGGCGTAGCGTGCAGTTCGACAACGTTGCGGTTCGTCCATATGAACCCATTAAAAATATCGAACCATTGGGTGTTCGGTGAACACCTTCGCATTCGATCTTTTCCATGAGTTTAAATGGGCTGAGTGCAATGTTGCCAAATAGTACGCCACGCCACTGGATTCAATGGGAGGGGTCGGACTTGGAACATAATGGGGCTCTTGCAAACTTTTGCTAGAGCTCGTTTCAGAAGTGTAGGCGGACCAAAAACCCTAATCTTTGGCGAATTTGCAACTTTTATTCCTTCAAACCAATACCGAATTCGCCACTGACTTTATTCTTTTGTGTTTAAAGTTTTCCTCATTGAAAATTGAACATACTCAATTTCATTTTTATTCATTTTCATCGAGTAATATCAGAAATAATGTTGACAAATTCTAAAGATTATCGGTCTAGGTCCGCCTACACTTCTGAAACGAGCTCTACACGGGATTAAGGAGTTGATTCTTTGCATAAAAACCTGTAAAAATGACGATTAATACACTAAAAAATCACGATTCACTCTCAGAATCGAGCTTAATGGCGGTTCAATGCAGATATCATTGGAGATTCCTGCATGTCTAAATTGAGACATATCTCTGTGTTTCCGTAGAGAAAGTGACATAATAGACAGGAATCTCCCATGATACCTGCGTCGAACCGCCATTACCATCTTGCCATTAAAGTGGTTATGTAGGTTTATTACTGAATTTTAGACTTTCTCAGTGTGATTTTCGTGATTTTTGCTGTTTTCTTTTCATCAGAATGAACTATTCGTTTGCTCACAGCAAAAGTTTGCAAGAGCTCTATTATAACTAACCCTTCACTGCATGGGCTTTTTTTTTTCAACCAAAACTGATTTTTCGATTCACTAGGTGGTCACATATATGGAAAAAATAGCAAAAAAAATAAATAGACAGTTTTTCGGTGAAAATTCTCATTTTTCCATTTTTGTCTCGTTTTTTACTTGTGCTATAACACCATAAGAAATGGCGAGAAATAAAAAAACTTTTATTTTTTAGAATGTTCAAAAAAATAAGAATGTTTTACTTTAATTGGATTTTTCAAAGAGCAAATGCCAGAAGCTTAGTAAAAATAATGAAATTGGGGTTGGATTGAATACGGGGGCAAATTTCCCCCCAACCATGATTTCTTTTTTTTTTAATGCATTATAATGAGTGCTGGTGGTCTTTTGAAAAATGTTTGAGCCCCTTTTTATGTTTTCTTATAATGTGACACTGGTGATATAATTTGAAATAAGTCAAAATATACATTACAATGTCTGATATAGGGCTTTTTACATCATGTGACACCGGTGTCATACTATGCAGTGACGGGTTATAAAAATGCAAATTTGAATGTTTCTATTGTAAAAAACATACTTTAAAGGGTGATTCTTGTAGGAAATTTTACGATAAAATTAATGAAATCACTTTCAAAGTTATATGGTGCGTATTCACCAAAATATACGCATTTAAAATTGCCACGCCATATCCGGCCTCTCTCATTGATTCGGTCACTGTGCGACGCCGCACAGAGGATCACAAAATTAATTTTGCCGTACATGAAACATGTTGGTTTTTTGCTGTAAAAACATTTTAGATGTGCGCATCTTCTTGAAAAAATCATGTTTTTTGACTCATTTTCAGGCTCTGAAATGAATGATTTCACTAATTCTTAGGTTACTTTGCATTTTAATGATCCTAAGAATCTTGATTTCCTTTCGTAAAATTATGTCCGGGTAATTCCATACTACGAACCACTCTGCAAAAGAGTGACTCTCTATACCTGAATCCGTCAAGTTTCACACTTATCCAGATGAACAGAGCACAGTCGTGCTACCTGTGAGATATCGATTGGCATTTCCGAGAGTTTTGCCTGGAATTACGTATTTTCTTATTTTGCACCCCCACCCCCCTAGTAACCCATCGCTATAGTTCTCTGTTGACAAGCAAGATTTCATTACCTTCTTCCTTATCTGAAACCGCAGCGTGACACCAGAAATTGATAGCTGGCCATTCTTTTCCGCTTACATCCTCCCCCGCCTACATGCATCCGTCCATTCCTTACTTTTTTTCATACCCCCCCCCCACCCCACCCCACCCCATCCACTATTTGTCACTCCTTTCCCTCCGTTCATCCCGGGATTGAATATGACAGTCTTTTGAGAACGGAAAATCTTTCGTCGACCGGAGCATGTAAGCGCTCCACGACACGGAAAGGGCGTGTAACGTGTGCTCGTTCAGGAGTTTTTCCTTCTCTCTCTCTCTCTCTCTCTCTCTCTTTCTCTCTCTCTCTCTCTTTTCATCCATTTGAACGTATGTGCCGAAGAAAGATAGAGGAAGCGGCAAAAATCTCGTGACTGCACCTAATCTGTCTTTTTCGAACACACGCGAATCAAATGAGCGAAGAGAGAGAGAAAGCGAGACAGAGAGAGAGAGAGAGAGCGAGAGAGAGAGCGAGAGAGAGAGAGAGCGAGAGAGAGAGAGAGACAGAGAGAGAGGGAGAGAGAGAGAGTGAGAAAGAGAGAGAGAGAGAGGGAGAGAGAGAGAGGGAGAGAGAGAGAGAGAGAGAGAGAGAGAGAGAGAGAGAGAGAGAGAGAGAGAGGCAGCGGTGGATATAACGTCATACAGATACTTGCATTGACACGGGTGACGGGAATCTGCCAAAAGGAAATCTCTTGAGACAGCGACAGAGCTGCCTTACTTATTAAATCAATTCAAGACAGTGGCGACGCGTGCAATCTAGCAAAATTGCATTTCGTCCAATAATACGCATGTAAAATATCGATTCGAATTAGGGCTTCGAATCGGCAACAATCTTGATTCGGTTCAGTTCATGGTAGGAAATTCGCGGAAAAAAAAACTTGTTCGTGGTTCGATTCCGGTTCACGGGAACAATGGGTTTGAAGCAAAACGGTTCAATGACTCTTTAACTGGTTCGAAGCATAGCTTAAATAAAGATGACAAAGTCAAGTAAATGAAGAAGTTTTTACAAACACGTTTTTAAAGTTTTCACTTTAGAAAAATTAACAAATCAGAGTATTCTCGTGCATCACAGTTATATACTGAATAGAACTGTGCAATCTTTTCTCAACCGATGGAATCATCGGTGAATTGAAAAATGTCATTAATTAAACGCAAAACGGCAACTCTGGCGGAGGGAGACGGAAAAAAAACCCCTGCGTCCGTGCCCGGCTGTAAGTGGCAACACTGTATAAGAACCTACCAGCTCCTCCAAGTTTCGAAAATCAGAAGCTTATTCAAGTATCTTAATAAAGACGTCGCTATAGAATATAGGGTGATAAAGAAAGGAGGGTGTGGAAGATAAATTAAAACTCCAGTCATTTGACGGTTACTCATCTCAGCCGTTTTGTGCAGTTAAACGCGGCATGTGACAAAAAAGAAGGAAAGATATATATAAAAAGAAGGAAAGATATATATAAAAAGGAGTGCGGTTCTTAAATTCAGAATTGGTTTATTATAAACAATTATTGTTTCAGGGAGCCATAAAAACTTCTCTCGAAACTTTCCCTACGACGACAGAACGTCTACAAATCCCCTGTCCTCGTCTTTTCTTCTTTAGTTCCGTACTGGCTCTCTCCCAAAGCTGCCGTTTTGCGTATAATCAATGGTATATTTTTCAATGCACCGATGATTCCACCGGTTGAGAAAAGATTACAAAGTTCAGTTCAGTGTATATGACTTGCATGGAAATACTCTGATCTGTAATCTTTTCTCAATCGGTGCAAGCGCCGATTAATTATTAAAATATCCAGAAGTTTTTTAAAGTCATCGACGACTCCTCCGATTGAGAAAAGATTACAGATGTGAGTATTTTTGTGCATTACAGTCATGCACTCAATTAGAACTGTGTAATATTTTCTCAACCGGTGGCATCATCGGTGAATTGAAAAATGCCATTAATTAAACCAGTGGCATCGCTTGCAATCTGGCAACATTGCATCTGGTCCATTAAAACCCATGAAAGGGGTTGAAACGTTGGGGACTAGGGTGTTCCGTTTTGCAACAAGTATCTCGGATTTTCGCTCCCCGGGATTTTTCCCGTTCCTTTGGTCCTAAATAGCACCCCTGTAAAATTTGAGCCCCCTCCGATGTCGGAAACCCTTGCCGACTCGGCTCCGAAGTTGCCAGATTTTCGTAAAAATTGACGTTTTTTTCATAAAATTACCTGACGTGTAAAAAGCTCTGCTTCTCATCAATTTCACATTTTTAGCCTCTAAATAGTCATTTAGGGTCAAGTGAGTTACCACAAATCCATCAAAACATTGATCTGGGGCCTCCAGCCCCCCTTTAGATATCCTTGAAAAACTCCAAAATCACGTAATTTTTGACATTTTTGCTCATTGGTCATTCGTGTGGCTCCTCTTTTGAAATTCTGCAATTTGAGGACTCTAAAACCCGGCAAAGGGTGCCGTCTAGTGAGAAATGAACGTAGGTTATTTGTTTATTTGAACAAATCGATTTTAAACCGTGCCGCCAGGGCCGTAAAGTTGCGCCGCGCGGAGCGTCGATTCGCACTAATCCCGTTTTGCGGCGATTTCGCGCCTTTCCGTTCTGCATGATACAATATTTTTAGACATCTGAAAACTTGCTTACTGCATCAATTTTGTTGAAATTTTAACGTGGTGGTCGTGGTTTTTTTCTCAGATTTTTTAAAATCCGATATTCCCCCCCTCAAAGTTGGCGAAAAACACGATTCTTGAAAAGCGAAGTTTGTTTGAATCGTGTTTTCCGGCGATTTGACGCGTTCTGTTCGGCATGACAAAATCACTCCAGGCAGATAAAATCTCAGTCTCTGCATCTATTTCGTCTGTTCTTTACAGTAGTGATTTATTTTCTTTCTCGATTTTTTTTAAAATGCAATATTTTCTCCCTCTAAGTGGGCGAAAATGCCAATTTTTACGATAAACGTATAAAAATCTCTCTGAATACCGAACCTTTCGCAAATGGTGGCTTGTGCAATAAGACAACAGTTTTTCCACGTTATTTTATTTTTTTAAAGCTCATTTTGATTGAACATCTTCTATAGTAAATTGTTCCACTTATTGGTTTAAAAATTGACATGGTTCATTGTTGTCAAAATTTCACGAGATGTCATGCACTCCCAATTTTTTTTAAAGCAATTTAGAAGAAATGATATTTTTTTTTTTTCCCCTCCCCCTAAAGTAAAAAATTCTGTAGATAGAATATTGACAAGATGAGAGTCCGCACAAAAGAATGATACTCCATAAAAGACACTACAGTGGTTTGCTCAATAATTCCTTCTTGGCATCTTGATATACTTTTTCCGATAATATGACACAACTATCAAAATGAACTGTTACTAAGCTCTTCATTTTTCGGCAACAGTCCTTTATATTCTTCAATAAACTTGACACCTCTCTTCGCTACATCATCAACGAATTTCAATCTCCTTACAAGTTTTATAATATTCAGATACTGTTCATTTTCGTATCACCTTGAAGGGCCAGATCACGTGAATCGACCTACAAAAACAATTTGTATACTTTTAAAAATGAAATCGGAAATGTCTTCTCCTCGGATGCACTCAATGTCATTAAGTTTTAGATGTTTCTCGCTTTTGAAATGGCATTTTCTAGGCTTGAGCTTCAAAACAAATAAAATAAAGAGGAAACACTGTTGTCTTATTGCACAAGCCACCATTTGCGAAAGGTTCGGTATTCAGAGAGATTTTTATACGTTTATCGTAAAAATTGGCATTTTCGCCCACTTAGAGGGAGAAAATATTGCATTTTAAAAAAAATCGAGAAAGAAAATAAATCACTACTGTAAAGAACAGACGAAATAGATGCAGAGACTGAGATTTTATCTGCCTGGAGTGATTTTGTCATGCCGAACAGAACGCGTCAAATCGCCGGAAAACACGATTCAAACAAACTTCGCTTTTCAAGAATCGTGTTTTTTGCCAACTTTTAGGGGGAGAATATCGGATTTTAAAAAATCTGAGAAAAAAACCACGACCACCACGTTAAATTACAACAAAAATTGATGCAGTAAGCAAGTTTTCAGATGTCTAAAAATATTGTATCATGCAGAACGGAAAGGCGCGAAATCGCCGCAAAACGGGATTAGTGCGAATCGACGCTCCGCGCGGCGCAACTTTACGGCCCTGGCGGCACGGTTTAAAATCGATTTGTTCAAATAAACAAATAACCTACGTTCATTTCTCACTAGACGGCACCCTTTGCCGGGTTTTAGAGTCCTCAAATTGCAGAATTTCAAAAGAGGAGCCACACGAATGACAAATGAGCAAAAATGTCAAAAATTACGTGATTTTGGAGTTTTTCAAGGATATCTAAAGGGGGGCTGGAGGCCCCAGATCAATGTTTTGATGGATTTGTGGTAACTCACTTGACCCTAAATGACTATTTAGAGGCTAAAAATGTTAAATTGATGAGAAGCAGAGCTTTTTACACGTCAGGTAATTTTATGAAAAAAACGTCAATTTTTACGAAAATCTGGCAACTTCGGAGCCGAGTCGGCAAGGGTTTCCGACATCGGAGGGGGCTCAAATTTTACAGGGGTGCTATTTAGGACCAAAGGAACGGGAAAAATCCCGGGGAGCGAAAATCCGAGATACTTGTTGCAAAACGGAACACCCTATTGGGGACGCACAGTGCACGCCCTCGAATCGATATTTTACATGGGATC